>OX579638.1:31284507-31884507 GCA_951230915.1 Antitrichia curtipendula | reverse complement strand
CGCCTCCCAATACGCGCGGATGTTGCAGAGGGTCTTGACCAGCTTCTCGAACGGATCGGCAGGTCCTTTCTTCGAACAGCCTGCCTTCTCCCCTTCCGGTGTCTTCTCCTTCCCGATCTTATCACCGAGTGGAGATCCTCTTCCGGTCGGAGACGTCATCTTGTGCCGCTTGGGCTGCCTCTCCGTCTCTTCTTCATCTTCTTCTTCGGTCTCGGATTCGATTTCCTCTTCCTCCTCATCCGTTTTCGATTCTCCGTACTTCAGAAGATTCTCCTGGGCCTTCCACTCTTTCTCTTCCGAGTCCAAAAGGAGCTGGTGTTGCTCGTAGAGGTGGAAGAGGTAGGGACACACGGGTGTCGGCCTACTCCTTCCGACCCTCGTCGCCAACTGGGCCACCAGATCAAACATGATCCGGGCCCAGTCCGCTTTCCGGTCTCCGCTCAGGGCACCAAAAATGGTGTTGCCGAGGGTGATTGTCACCCTTGTCGACTTCTCCGGATGGAGGATCGGGATCAAAAACTGTAACAGTTTCCAGTGCCGATCGTCGATGCAGTCCTCCACCGCGTATCCGTCCTTGGGGTTGACCGCTCCTCGGAACTTGCCCCGGACGTATTCGTCCTTCCGGTTTGCCATTCCGTGGCCTCCTGCCCGGAATTTGTAAACCTCTCTCCAGATCTCTTCCGTCCACTGCGCCGAAACACAGCGGATTGTGTTGTCGAACTAGTTGGTCCACTTCCCCTGGATCTCCTTCACCATCCGCTCGTCCTTGAAACCCCAGGGTTTGTTGAGCAAACCCTAGCACCCCATCCGGTTGAGATCCAACCGGAGCATCTCCATCTCCTCCTCTGTCGAAGGGAGAACCGGAACGACCTTCCGGAGTTTGACCGGAGCCGACGACGTGGATGGCCCTGGTCTGTTCCGTCTGAGTTGCGGCATGGACACAGACTAGATCTAAAAGAGTTCCTTTCCGTTTCTACCTCACACAGTCCTAGCCACACGTCCCGTTCTCACGTTCTCTCTCCGATCTCAACCGGAAACCTGCACAGTGATCGGTACGCTACCGGAAACCTACCCTGCAGCACACCTCTACCGCTCACACACACACGCGTATGCTTACAACGCTTGAAAACGAGGAGCACCAAGAATACTCTCACCAAACAACGTTTGGAAATGGAGAGTGACTGAGGAGGTCCTGGGCTTTTATATTCTCTCCTGACCTAAAAGTCGTCATGATGACGTTTACCAGTCCGGTCCCACCAATCCGGTCTAACCCTAATCTGGTTCCCTAACCCCAATCCGGTCCACTACTACTTCCGGACAAGGTTCCGATTCTAATCCGGTTCCTAGGTGTCACCGCTAGGATTGGATTCGTTCCAACTATTCCACTATTTCAATGTCTTTCCTAATTTTCCATCCTCTGCTGTTTCTAAACAAAACCTAGATACTAATTGATAGTTTTCGTTCCGTTTTTTAGATAAACAACTGAAAACCAAAAATTCTGGTTGCGGCATTACTCCTTCCTCATCTGTGAGCGTCCTCGCGAACATTACTCGGAATCCTCTGAAGAGGTAGCAGCGGTATACTTCTTCACCCTCGATCCGTTCACACGAGTATCCAGCCACTGGCCTTGCAAGTTTTCAAGTTGCACGGATCCGTTCTGGAATACTTCATTGACCCGGAAAGGTCCCATCCATCGAGTATGTAATTTACCTGGAAAATCCTTGTGACGGTTGTCGTAAAGGAGCACCAGACCGCCTTCTCGGATTCCGTGGTTGGCCGGAAGTTTCCGGTCATAGACCTGTTTTCTTTTATCCTGAACTTCCAACGTCCTCTCCAAAGCTGCGTTCCGAATTTCCTCCAGATCTTCAATTGCCAGAAGTCGAGGAAGTGTGTCCGTCCTATGTTCTGCATTCCGAGCTGCAATGACACGGAATGTCTCAACTTCTAATTCCACTCCATGTACTGTATTTTGGCCGAAGACCAAAAAGTATGGCGTCTGTCCGGTTGTACTCTTCTCTGTGGTGTTGTACGCATGGACCGCCGAAGGTAGTTTCCGGTCCCAATCCGTCTTGTGAGCGGAAACCATCTTGTTCAAGGTCTTACCAACAATTCCGTTTGCCCGCTCCGTCAATCCGTTCGCCTTCGGATTATAGGGAGTCGTCTTCCGGTGCTTGATAAGATACTTGGTAATAAGGTCAACGATGACATCGTTGAGGAAATGGGTCCCCCGGTCACTGACCAATTCCAATGGGTGTCCAAACCGCATGAGGATCTCCTCAAACAGAAAGTTCGCGGAAGTCTGAGCATCATTCTTCCGTGTTGCCTTGGCCTCCACCCACTTGGTCGCGTAATCCGTGGCTAGGATAATGTACCTCTTCCTTCTGGCACTGACCGGAAAGATGGGTCCAATAAAATCTATCCCCCATTTCTTGAATATAGCTAGAGGAATGATTGGAGTCAGCGGCCAGTGGTTCCGGAAGGATGGCGCTCCTGTCCTTTGACACTGATCACAACTCCGAACAAAATTCCTAACGTCCCGATGCAAGCACGGTCACCAGTATCCGGCTGATCGGATCCGGTTGACGGTACTTACAAAGGCAAAATGTCCGCCTGAACTTCCGGCATGAAGTGCCCGGATTACTTTTTTCCAGTCCGGTAGTTCCAGACACCGCCGCAGAACATCATCCGCTCCTAACTTGAAAAGGACTCCCCTAATCAATGTATAGGGTGCCACTTTTCGCTGGAAATTTTCTTTTTCCTCTCGACTCATTGGTTCCGGATATCTAGACCATACTAAATAAGCTATAATATCTTGATATTCCGAGACTAAATCATCGTTCAGGTGAAAGACTTCTACCATGGAAGAATCCGGATTGTCTATCCGAACCGGAATCTCTTGAACTTTCGGAAATTCATCCGTAAATTCTGCGGATACATTCGCTACGGATTCTTTTCCTCTTTGCCTCGAGAGATAATCCGCATTTGAATTTGCCTTACCAGGTTTAACTATGATTTCATAGTTAAACTCTTGTAAAAGCAAAATCCATCTAGCAATCCTGCTTGACAAATCCGGTTTATTCACAAGGTATTTCAAAGAATCATGATCCGTGTGAAAAATTACCTTGTAACCGAGTAAGTAATGTCGGAACTTCTTACAGGAATACACCACAGCTAACGCCTCTCTTTCCGTGGTGGAGTAGTTCCGTTCTGCCAAATTCATTTGTCTGTTGGCATAGTAAACCGGATTCTCTCGCCTATCCGCGTCATACTGCCACAAGATTGATCCTAAACACCAACCGGATGCGTCGATGGTAACATGAAAATCCTTGTCCCAATCCGGAACGGAAAGGATCGGAGTTCTAGCAAGCTGGGTTTTGAGATCCTCAAAAGCCTGTTGCTGTCTTCCGGTCCAAAGAAAATCCGTATCCTTCTTGAGAAGTTCCGTCAAAGGAATAGCCTTTTTAGCATATCCGTCTATGAACCGACGGTAGTATCCTACACATCCAAGAAATCCCCGGATCTCTCTCACGCTTGTGGGAGGTAGCAGGAATAAAACAACTCGTACCTTCTCCAAGTCCGCTTGCAATCCGGTCTGGCTTACAACGTGACCCAGGAGAATTCCGGAACACATCCCAAAGAAGCATTTCCTGGGGTGTAGCTTTAACTTCGTTTCCCGGCACTTTTGGAACGTCTTTCGTAAACACTCGAGATGACTTTTCCATTCACTGAAAACCGCAAAGTCATCTATGAATACTTCAAGGAAATGTCGAAGAAAATCCTTGAAAATATCCATCATCAGCCTTTGAAAGGTTCCGGATGCGTTGCATAGCCCAAACGGCATCCGGGTGAAGGCATACGTTCCCCATTCTGTTGTGAACGTAGTCTTCAGCTGATCGCACCACCGGATGAAAACTTGGTTGTAACCGGAAAATCCGTCCAGGAAGCTGTAACACTCGTGTCCAGCCACATGATCTAGAATGATGTCTGTGAACGGAAGCGGAAAGTAATCCTTCTTCGTGGCTGCGTTCAACTTCCGGAAATCTTGACAGACTCGGATCTTAACCTTTCCATCCTTTCCAACCTTCTTTGGCACCACCACGATCGGAGAAACCCATTCGGAATTATTGACCGGATAGATGAATCCGGATTCCAATAACCGATTGATTTCTTCTTTGACCATCAACGAGTACTTAGGGTTGAGTCGATATTGTCGCTGATGAACCGGATTAGATCCTTCCGTCAAATCGATGTGATGCTCTCCCAAGTGAGGGGGAATTCCCTCCAGATTGGATGGCTTCCAAGCAAAGACATCCAAGTACTCCTTCAAGAATTTCACGTAAGCGGATCTTTCCTTGCCTTTCAAGAGTCTATTAAGATAGAAACTCTTGTCTGGTTCGATGTTCTCTTCATCGTAATCCGTGGGTGAAACAACCGGTTTGACCTTTTCCGGGTGAACTTCTTCCGGAATGAAATTCAAGTTTCCCCAGCCTGCTTGGGCTGTACCACTCACTGGCATTGGAAGATTTCCGGTCCGGATCTGCTGAGCAATCCATTCTGCCATGAGCGGAACGCTGGCTTCTCCCAAGGATCGATCTTCCATCACCGGGTTGCGGATCTCTTCCGGTTCATGCTCTAACACAGCGTCGGAGAATCCAAAGCTTGTCTCAGTCTCCCGCTGGAAAGGGTCGACATAATAGCTGGAAGCAGAATCTTCCGGATCTGTCCAATCTGAAGTATAGCCTTCAGACTCGCTGGTTTCTCCCAAGTGCTTTTCCGTCACCCAAGGAATTCGGACAGAAGGTTTCCCTACTACCAGTTCCTTGGCTCCCCAATCCACCAGTACTCTAGCAGAATACAACCACGGTCTTCCAAGTAGCATCGGAAAAGGTCTTCCTTTGGTAACTCGGATGATGACGTAGTTGAGCAGATAATCCGTCCCTCCAATCCGGGTTGGCACTTGTGAAAGCCTTCCAACCGGATTCACTCGAGACTGGTCCGCCATCCGGAGAACTTGTTCCGTGGCTTCAAACGTAGTGAATCCTAAGTCGAATGCCGTCTCCTCCAACATCAAATTGACTCCGGATCCTCCATCAATAGGTACCTTTGGGATCGAGCATCCTTCAATCTCCATTGCAACTTCTGGAGCTCTGGAATCTTCCGGTTGAGAAAAGTTGACTGCCACTGTTGGAAGTTTCACCCTCTTCTTCCGTTTCCGTGTCTAGGCCTCCTGGATCAGCTTCTGATATGCGACATTGTCATGTAGAAGTTGTCCGATCGTCACGTTGGCCTTCTGATCCCGGATGTCTTGAACAATGTTATAGTCATGCGCACCCACATCCGGTTCAATAATCACGGGGGTGTCATTAAAACTAACTTTCTTCCGGTGTGGCAGTATATCCGATCCAGATATTTCTGTCCGAATTTCTGCACTTATATCTATTGGAATCCGGTTCCGATCCACCCCTTCCTCCGTGTGGACATTCTCCAGTTCCGCTCTTCGGTCTTCAAGAATTCGATCGGAATCATCACTTGATTTTGGTTTCCTTCTCGACTTCTTCCTCCTACTGCGAACAGACCGTTCCGTCTGACCTCGGGTGGAACTGCGGGTGGATACCCGGTTTACTAAACTCTCAGTCTTCACTGGCAGCTCCACCTCACACCGTCACTTTTCCGGATTCTCCGTTCCGGCAGAGTGACCGTAGTTGAGCGTGGTCTGCTTCCTCGGAAGAATCTGTACTTGTTTGTAAACCGGTCTGGGCTGCACCGGCTTCGGACACTGATCCTCCTGGTGTCCATACTCATGGCAGTTTTGGCACGGAAGGGTCCGCGGAGCACCCTGCCCTGGTCCCCTATTAGGACAGTTGGTTGCATAGTATCCCGGTTCTCCACAACCGTAACAAATCACGCCTTGTCTATCCGGATAGCCAAGGGCTCGCATCGGCTGCTGCATCATCATCCCTTGACTAGGTCCGGGTAGAAAGTTCCGGTTCAACATATTGGACCGGATTGGAACCGTAATTCCCTTTCCTCTCTCGTACGTCGGCTGAACTTGGTACACTTCCTCCTCTTCTTCATTCGCCATGGTGTAGTAGATCTCCTCCTCCGGATACACATAGTGAACTTGCTTTTGTGCCGCCCGTTGGCATTCACTCGGATAGTGACCCGGTTCTCCACATCTTCCGCACCAGACATTCGCTCGGGAAGTTGGAACAATTCGTCTTGGTTTCCGGTTCTCCGCGAGATTGACCTTGATCGCCTCCAAAGACTCTTGAATATTCTTCATCATCTTCTTTGAATCCGGATCTTCTGTCTTGACCTTCACAACGGTCTTGTCTCGGGAATCTCTTGACCGATAAGAACGTCGGGGAGGTGAAACACTCCGCTCCTCACTCGAACTTGACGAACTGGAATCGGAAACTTCCAATTCCGAACTCTCGGAACTATTTTCCAATTCCGGTACCTTCTTTCGATGCCTCGACTTCCGGTTACTCTTCTTACTTCTCCCCTTTTCTCGCTTCTCGCTTCTCTTCAAAGACTTTCGGAGTGACTGCGCAGAATTTTCATAATTGGTTGCAGCATCCATAGCGTCTCGAAGTGTCCGTGGTCGTGTTTGACGGATTAGGAATCCCATCGATTCCGGTAGTCCAGCAACGTACCACTCTACTTGTAAGCTAGGAGCAATCTCGGTCGTTAGTTTTTGAATCAGAGCTTTCACTCTCTGTCCATACTTGCGCACGGATTCGGATGATGTCATCGTCAGCTTACTCAATCGTCCCAGGGCTCGAGCTTCGCCGCCAATCTCTCGAAAAGCCTGCACGAAGTCCGTTCTCAATTGTTCCCAGTTATTCCGGATCCGGTCCGGAACATCCTGATACCATTTGAGACAGGGTTGTCCCCGTCACGTCCTGTCCGTCCGTCAGCATGTCCGGACGGATGTCAAGATTCAACCTCAGCGTCCGTCAGGATGAAATCTGGACGAGAACCGTTGACAGAGGATGAAAACTACGGAAATGGATGGACGTTCTTCGCCGACGGGCGGCGAGCTTCCGTCGACGGGCACGGAACGGGCGGGATGGACGGGTATCTGGACGGAAAACTGGACGACCATGTGGACGGGAAGGTGGACGGGCATCTGGACAGGCATGTGGACGGGAGGGGGGGCGGTTGTATGGACGGGTATCTGGACGGGCGGGATGGACGGGTATGTGGATGGAAAACTGGACGGGCGGGTGGACGGGTATGTGGACGGGCATGTGGACGAGTAACTGGACGGGCGGGTGGACGGGCATGTGGACGGGCGGGTGGATGGGTAACTGGACGGGCGGGTGGACGGGCATCTGGACAAGTAATTGGACGGGCATCTGGACAAGTAATTGGACGGGCATCTGGACAAGTAATTGGACGGGCGGGTGGACGGGCATCTGGACGGATAAGTGGACGGGTAATTGGACGGGCGGGTGGACGGGCATCTGGACGGATAAGTGGACGGGTAATTGGACGGGCGGGTGGACGGGCATCTGGACGGGTAAGTGGACGGATAATTGGACGGGCAAGTGGATGGGCATCTAGACGGGTAAGTGGATGGGCGGGTGGACGGGTAACTAGACGGTTCTGTGGACGGAAAAATAGACTGGACGGGTGGGATTGGATTTTTGGCTTAAATGCCCGAAGCACCCAAATCTGGTGTTGGCAAAATTTTGAAGTTAAATAAAACCTAACCAAGTTGCTATTTTTAGTAGTATCCAAGTTGCTATTTTTAGTAAGTTCTTCTTGAAGTCTAGTTATAGCATCAATAGTCTATTCTTAAAAATAAATGATAGTGATTTTTCGTTTCAAGACTTTGTGCAAGGGTACCCAATGCAATCTTGACTTCTTGTAGCATTGAGAGCTTTTGGAATGTGCCTCGAAAACACAAGATCTTGGAGAAAAAATCACATTCAAATTTTTTTTTAATTTAAAAAAAAATATGGAGTATATTTTTAAAAGCCATAAATTGTTTGGGGTTATACATGTTCGACAATTTAACCTCATATTTTTGTGGTCTAAATTTTCTTTAATTTTACTTGTGAAAACTGAAAAGAGGATTGGAAGACTTCACATCATTTTTGTAGTTTTAACACCCTCATGTTCAAACATTATAATCTTTTACTCTGTAAGTGATATTGTTGTGCTTTAGCAACCTATGAGCCCCTAATATGTCTTGTTTGAATTTATATGGTTACAATTTTTTTTTAATTGATACGCCTAGTCACCGAATCAAAATGTTAACATTTTGTTCAATTTAGAGCAAATTTGTAGAAGCTCAAAACATGCCTTGGGCATCTAGGATTCTAGGGATTAAAGTTTGTTATTGAATTTCGAATTAGAGAAGTTGCTAAATTGATTTTACATTGACTATATGGCAAGAAGTTCAAAAATATAAATCCATGTAGCCATGTAGGCCCTATACTAATTATTGCCAAAAAAAAATCCAAGTTGGCATTTCTCCATGTTCACCTTGAAATGAAATGAAAAAAAAAAAATTAGAATCTATTCAATTTAAGACTTTCAAGTATAGGATCGCCATTCATAAAGTCATTTATTTCAATTGATTTTCAAATAAATTTCATGTAGTGTGACCTTATCAAGTTAGCAATTGCAAGATATTAAACTTTGATCATTTGATTTCCATAATGCCATTTGAGAAAAAATGGAAAATGTTCAATACTTTAATTTGTAAACTTTGGATTTAAAAATAAACATGAGGGAGTAGCCAATCAATAGTCCAACTAAAAAAACATTAAAACTAATAGAACAAAAGTTACAAAACGTGAATTATTTTTTGGTTTAATTCTAAAGACTTAAAGGAGATTTCATCAAATATGAAGCAATCAAATAATTTGTTACTTATTTCTTGCTTTGGTAAAGAATCTCCATTGTTTTTATTTCTTAGCCCCTAAAGTAACATACTCTCATTGTCCTTTCTGCCAAGGACAAAATGGATTTTCGATAGGCTCCTATGATCTCATTTTTTACTGAAAATTTTGAAATTTTTTTCATAAGAATGATAACATGGAATGATAGATAAACTTATGAGTTTATTCATAATACAATTTCTATTCCAATCGGTGCCTAGGAGCAAAGGGTATGCCACAATAACCTCAAACAGGGGAGATCGGGACACCGGGCGGTCCAAGACTCCGGGTAGACAAAAAAATCCACAAAAAAATGAAATGCAAATTTGTATATTTTTTTTCCAGTTGGATTGTATTTTCTTTTAAATGGGAGGCTTTCATTCATCCCATTTGGATTAGGAATGGAAAAGTTATGGGTTTTTTGTGGAGCGGGCAATCCTAGCAACTTCTTAAAATAAATTTGTTTCTTTCACTTCGAATGCTAATAACTTTCAATCCATACGGTCAAACATCACAAATTTTTTATCACATCATCTAAGACAAGTGTAGAACAAGATCCTTTGGTTCGATTCAAAAAATAAATTGGAAAATTTAATTCATAGGTGAACATAGCAAAAGTGGTGATTTAGGGTGGTTTGGGCCAAAAAATGGACTTCAGACTTTAGGGCTTCACCAAAAATAAAATAGAACACTCTTTTACCTACCATCTAAGCATACAAGCTTCTTCTATACTATTACAAAAAGGTTCAATAGATTACAAAAATTGACAAAGGCGAAGCAACAATACACGAGGTGGAAAGAAAACGATAAATGTACATATTTTATAAATCCGTTGAAGTATATGGTAAACTAATAAAGGCTTTACATAATTACATACGTTCACTTTGTACAACTTTCGGTATTTAGTTCTATACATCTATCTAGTTATACACAATCTAGTCTACATCTTCGATTACAACGCCGCGTGCTATGCTATTTCTCAGAAATTGCTGCAGTTCTTGTTGCAATTCGAAAGTCCTCAGAAGCTGAAGTGCTTCTATATCGTATCTATCATGTAAGTGCCCAAAAATGTCATTCACGAGGGCTGGCTCATGGAAGGTATTGTCTTCAATGTACGCCATTTCTTGCTCATAGCTCAATTCCCCCTCAAATCCGACTGGCTGGCCTTGAGAGTTAAACATGATGCGTTGTGGATGTGGTGCGCGTATAAAAATTAAGCGTTCTAAGTCCCAATGTCCACCGGCAATCTGACCAAAATATAGCCGACGCCCTGGATCACTGTCTCCAAACACCCTCCTGATCACCTCTGTCACTTGGTTGTCACTCGTCCATGGTATGTCAGCCACCGTTCCTGCCGGGAGGTGTGGATTGTGGTGGCCCCACTTCCAAAGCCATGTCATGTCGGACCCCCAATGTACTCTATTACCGGGGCCCGGTAAATTTTCTTCATTGTACTCGTAATGTTGAGGCATGTGGTCTTCAAGGCCAAACGTTTTGTACAGTCGTGCATGAAATGGAGCCCTGCATTGCGCACATCTCTTTCTGGTGACCATGTGTGGAATAAGACACACGGGGTGGTATAGATGGCCACATGTACCAAGATTCCATCCACCCTCGGGGCCAAACGGTTGTTGGCACATTATACATGTTGTTCCATCTTTTACAAAATCTGGAACGGAAGGCCACACTAGTGGCGTAATGCCATCGTTGTTGGGTGGCCCGTACCGTTGGTGATCGATATTATATTGGAATTCCAAGTTTGGACGGGCATTCCCATCGATGCTTGAATTCTCCCTATACGCTGGCAAATCATCGGTGAACATTTTTGCCACCCGAGGCCACGAGGTCAAGCCAAAATAACGTTGACCGCCATCATTGAATTCTGCAGCCACTCTCTTCACTTCACGTTGCATTTGCTCAGCCTCTTTTACCGCTAAGATGCATGTCAACTTCATGTTGCACATTTAAAGCAGCCTCTGCTCCGTTTGAGGATTTTGAACCAACCGCATATTTTCAGCACTCAATGCGGTCATGGTCTGCTCCAAGGTTGTTCGAGTTGCAGTAACCACCGCCACCTTTGCCTCGGCGTTGTTGGCACGAAGTTCCAAAGCACGCATGGCGTTTGTTAATTCTTCCATGTTTGTGCGAGTACTTCCAAGCTCTGCTTCAACTCGCTCAGCACGTGCACGCATAATATCCAATGTGGCACTTTCTGCACTTGGAAAAGTGGATCGTGATCGCAGCACAAACTCAGATGTATTGCTCGGGCCTGGTGTGTCTTCGTCTGCACCGTATGTAGCACGTTCCACTACAAGATCGAGTGGTGGAACTGAGTCTGTGCTGACCCGCCTTTCACGCTCTACAAGCTCGGCTTCACGTGCAATGAGGCGCACATTTTCATCTTGAACGGCCCGCATCCTTGCATGATGAACTTCCAACACTGCAGCATGTTGTCGTTGTGTTTCTTCTTTTTCTGCTTGCAGTGTTTGTACTAATTGGCGCAAGCGAATTACTTCTTCACCGTCAGCTTGCACTCCACCAATCACAGCTTGTTGGTTTACATCTGGACCGCTGCCCTGACCAACTTCTATCTCCATCAACTCCGTCACTGGACGCTCTGCCAGTGGAACCACGTCCATTTGCACATTTTGGACATCATCCAATGGCACGGCAAGATTTGGTACATTGTCCAACGGCACAGTAGGATTTGGTGCAATGTGGCGAGTTCGATTTGGAAATGTATTATTCCGCGATTTGCCCAAAAAGCTGCTCCAGTCCACATCCTTGCCAAGAAAAACCTCCGCATATGCCATTTGGCACAATGAAAGTGGCCCGTCTTTCTTGGATCTTGCCCCCGAAAGTGCCAATGATACTTCAATCATCCTCTTCTTGAAGTGCGGATGTTGGCACTGGTCAATATTTACCACGTCAGATTTCACGTGCACCTCGTACCGGTCGTGTGGCCAATGGCGGTTGATGTGGGTCCAATCTATATATTGACGACATATCACTCTTGTCCATGGGCCATCTGCCTCCAACCACCCAGGCTTTGCCATAACCTTTTCGGCATTAAGTGTGCCCCAATCCAAGGTTGCTATGTTTCCTCTCTTCCTTCTACCTGGGGGGTCACCTGCAGGTACCAAACCTCCTGGGGGGTCACCTCCAAGTCCCAAACCTCCTGGGGGGTCACCTCCAGGTCCCGAACCTCCTGCTACATCCTCTACGTCCATTCTTGATACCTGTAAAATGACACACACAATACTGTATGCGAATACAATGACAATTTGCTTTGCCTTCTGTTGCGTGAAGGCAACTGAAATGTGGCAAAACAATGTCAAATGTATAACACTTCCCCTCAAATTGCAGAGCGAAGCTTTCTCAAGCTCGGACAGTGCAACTCAAAAGAGGAAGCACGTAAACTGTCCAAAAAAGTTTACTTATACCCTCCAATTACCGACCCGATTAGGCAGGGTAATTAACATAACATCATCCCGTCCCCCCCCGAATCCAGACCGTCCAAGGCGTGGGACAGCCCTGGAATGGACGGCCGATACGTCCACAGAGGTCCGACACAGGGTTGGGACGCCGTCAACGGGTTCGGGGCGCCGTCAACAGGTTTGGGAATTAATTACACCGCCGCCCGAGACTTGGACGGACGGATTTTCCGTCCTCTCGACAGTCTGCCCGTCCCCTCGACGGCCTGCCCGTCCCCTCGACGGATTGCCCGTCCCCTCGACGGAATACCCGTCTCTTGGACGGCATACCCGTCTCCTCGACAGCATACCCCTCTCCTGGACGGCATACCCGTTTCGTGGACGGAATACCCGTCTCATGGACGGCAAACCCGTCTCTTGGACGGAAAGGCCGTCCAAAAGGACGGGGTGCCCGTCTCCTCGACGGCCTATCAATGGTCGGGAACGGCCCGCCCATCCTTTCGACGGCCTGTTCATGGTCTGGGACGGCCTGCCCGTCCTTGGTCGGGAACGGCCCACCCATCCTCTTGACGGCCTGCCGAACGTCCTGGACGGCCCTTTAAAATTTTTATGGGTATTCTTTTGAAAATTGATTTTTTATTTTTAGTAAAAAGCAGTTTTTTTATTTTTTCATGTCATGTCCATGTTAGAAAGTCTTGTAGCCATCTTAGAAAATGTTATGACTGTTTTAAGTGGGAAGATGACCATCATGGAAACAATTTTCTGCTGATTTGGGGTAGTCTACAAACTCTTTTGGGCTTACTGAACAGTACACTTCAAAATTTTAAAAAAATCATATTTAATCCAAAAAATAAAATTCCAGTTGCGTTCTTTATTTCTCACATGTGTCTTTGTATGGAAAAAATTTGATTATTTTTGCTAAAGGCAATACAACAAATCAGTCATTCTGCTTGTCATAGGCAGGTTTACCTTATATCACAAGGATAATGACATTAGAATCCATCATAGCATAAACTTAATTTCCATTTCATGATTTATTTAGAATGTACTAAATGTAGTAGACATTAAAAACACATTCGAAGTGCAAATCGCAATAATGAAATTTCATTTTTAGGGTCGTGTTGGGGGATTTTACATAAAATAGGAACTAGAGAAAATGAACTTTTGCCTTATAGTTAGACTCAAACTCAGAAAATATCAATTTGGGGGATGAATTTCAGATTTAGACTAAGGAGCAACAACTTCCCAAGATACACTAAAGTAGCATTTTTTTTTTTTTTTTTTTTCCTAAACTCTAAATTACGCGGAGGCAAATATCGGAAAGACTACAAAATCATTTGGATACACTTTGTAACTCAACATGGAAGGTCCCCAAAAAATGAATTGAACGCTTCCACAATCTTTCCATCTCATTGAAGTGATTGAATTGCCATCAAATTGGCACTAAATGATGTCGTTGGGCGTTCCGAGGTTGAAGTTTATTGTAAATATCTTGCAATCTACAATTCTATATAGGCAAAGTTTGTGAAATTTCTTCCGATCAATTGAACACTACTCTAGTACTCTAGTATGAGATCTTACATACTACAAGTAGATGTGTACCTTAAAGGCCTAAAGTCCTAAACACATTCATTTTTTTTTTTTACATTCTTTACTATAGAAATGGCAATTTATTTCAGATATAGGATGCAAAAGAGGCCTTGGGACTTTAGTCAGTTTAGTGGTTAACATACGGTACTACATAAGCAATTAATAAACAATCCATATGAAAAACTATAATAATTCACCGTTAGTTGCTTTATAATTTAGAAGCCATAAAAAAAATATAGAGACCACAAAAATGTGAAGTTCATGTACTCAATGTTGCATTTCAATTTTATTACACCAATCCACTCTTATTTGCTATAGTTACATAAACTTGAACATCAAATACTCTTAAAATTGCAACAGTGAAGAGGGTTTAGGGTTTAGGATTTAGGGTTTGGGATTTAGGGTATTGTCCTATAGGGTTTATTTCAAAACCTAGCATGGACCGGAAACTACAAAAAATGTCCTTCCTTTTTTTAGTTGGCATTACAAGTGCAAAACTTGATCGAGATGTAGTCTTTGAAGTTTGAATTGGAAAAAAATAGATTAATGATTTAAAATCAAAGTTTTATAAAACATATTGAAGACACCAAAAAACGGCATAACAATATCTTTAGAAGGTAAAACATTCTTAAGTTTAGATGTATAGGGCTACATTCTTTTTCTGTAATGTATGAATGGAAAGCCATAACAATGTTTTACATTAATCAATGATATGCATATGACATATGTTGTTTAGGAGGTCTTTCACTTATTTCATAATTAACCATTTCAATGTTTTAATCTTACTACCTTTAACTAGAGCACTTAGAGGGTGGTTTATTGTCTTGGTCTTTGTATATTTGATCCGGGCTTAGTAAGTTATTGAATGTTTGTACGTTTGAGACTTTGAGTTGAGTATATTAGTGTAGACAGGGTTTAAAATTCAACAAAACACTAAATTGTCAGGTGCACTTACATGTAGGGAAGGATGGAATCAAAATACAATAATTCCAAAGGTGAAATTGTTCGAGTTATAATTGATAAAATTCATTTGAATTCAAATTTGAGCCCTACAGAATATAAATTATTTTAAGGGATTGAGAGATTCTGGGATTTTTGTAAAAAAAACATTGCCCAATGCCAACAACTTTCGTGAAAATGGGTGCAATTAGAATGAATCAAATATTAACATGAACATCCAAATAGAACATTCTAGGACTGACATTAAGAAGTTTTCAATTTGACCTTCTATGGTTTTTGCTATGTTTTTTCCATTATTTACGTGCAACAAAATATAATTCCATTCTAAATGAGCATTAAATCTTGTTTTTTGAGCATTTGAATGTCATCTCTGGTATTTATTTGTCTTCTAATTGAAACAAGTGTGAACATTAAGTTAGCACTCTTAAACTATCCGCCACCGTAGTCTAATGCCCGATTGAGAGGGAGGACACCTGTCCTGACAAGTCCGAGAGTGCCAAACCACATAAATGAAAAATTCTCCGAACAAGGATTAGAAATGAGTTACACTCGGTCAGCGCTGTTTTGAATGGCCCGCTCGACGACCTTCCCGCCCTCTCGACGGCCTTCCCGTCCTCTCGACGGCCAGTCTGCGGGCTGGACGGTCTCCACCCCTGGACGGCCTTTTCGTCCTCTCGACGGCCAGTCCGCGGGCTGGACGGCTTGGCCCTTGGACGGTCTCCCCCCCTGGACGCCCTTCCTGTCCTCTCGACGGCCAATCCGCGGGCTGGACGGCTTGGCCCTTGGACGGCTTGTCCCTCTGGACGGCCTTCCCGTCCTCTGGACGCCTTGGACGGCCCTGGACGCTCTGTCCGTCCTCTCGACGGCTTGTGTGTCCTCTCAATGGCCTGTCCGTCGACGTGAATGATTGGGGTGGATTGACCCCCTCGCTCGGCCTTACCAGGGGTGCATGTAAAAAAAAGCCCTCTATTTTCGGCCGATCCAGGATTATTATTTGATGTGATTGAACTAATTAGGCGTCTTTATGAATTCAGAATTTGCAAAAAAGGAATGGTGCAAAAACCAAGGTCGGCCCGGAGGGCCGAGCGAGGGGGTCAGTTCACCCCGACCACCTGAAATGGGTATATAAGACTATTTTTAGGGTACTTTCACCGCAATCTCTCCTGCTCTGACGGTGCTCTCTTGTCTTGGATTGGTTGCAGTCCTTGCTTGCGAGCGCGGGTGCTGGGTAGAGGCTGTTTTGAGGAATAAGGGGGGCGGTTTTTCACTTTGTGGAAGACGAATTCCTAATTCCTTTCATTTTGATTATTTGTTACTTGTTACTATCACGATGGCTGGTCGCGATTTCTCAAAGAGAAAGGTTGATGATTGGTGGACAGGTGTTGGAGATGCACCGGTTATGGACCTGGATGCGGAATCACCAGAGCCCGTTTTAGAGGCCGTAGCTGCAGAAGGGTCTGTAGCTGCTGTGGGGGGCGGAGAGTCTTCAAAGGGGAAGAAAAAACAACGAAGGAGGCACAAGGCTACAAATCCGGAGAAGTGGCCAAGCAAGGGTGCAACGCGCAAACTGCATGAAGTGGCGTTGGAATTTTTTGATCAATATTCGATTTTGCAGTTGAACTCAACATACGTCTCATGCGGATTACAGGGAGTGGATAAAATTAAACAAAAGTTCCACCACATGTTCTGGACAACAATGAGCGCGGATGAGTGGCATGAAGACCGCACAAAAGAATGCTTCGATCATTGGTTGGAGTCACAAGTGCAAACGTGTATCTTCAACCTTGCCCAAGTTGCGGAAAAAATAAAAGGCTTTGAGAAGAGTGTAGTGCCCAGACAACAAGCATTGAATTTGTTGCACAAGAAGGTGTATTGGTGGCATGATGCAGTGCGTGGATTGTCTTCAAGCAACATCCGTTCCGCTCCGTGGTTTCAACGAAGTCAGAACTTGGCCTTTGGTCAACAAGCTGCAGGAGGAGTGGTTTTCCTTGAAAGAGGAGTGGTGGTGGTTCCTTTGTCTGGCCATAGCAAACAAGGGGGGCATGGGAGGGTGCGCAAAGTATGTGTTCAAAATTCAAAACATATTCCCGAGAATATAGAATTAGCTGGGAAGTCAACCTTGCGTGTGGATGAATTGAAGAAGTCTAGGGAGAAGTTGTCCATCGAGGCATTGGTATGTCCGTGCGAGCATCCAGGGGTCATCAAATTCTTTGCTATAAATGACATGACCATGGAGTGTTATTCGCAATGGTGGAATGGCGGTACTCTCGGCGCCATGTTTACCCTTGATGAGAAGAACCGAGATCTAGATGAAATTGGGGAGTTGGCTTACCATGCAACTCCCCAATCAATGCAAGAAGCCAAACGACTCATGGCATATAGACGCAAGCGCACTGAACTTGCGTGGACGATGATTTGCATTGTGGATGCAGTGCAACAGTGCTCTGTATTGCACAACGACATCACACCGGAGAACATTATGCTTCATTTTCCGAATGATGATGGAAGAACCGTGTGGATTGGTCTATGTGATTGGAGAATGGGTAGCCGCATCAACGAAGAAACCCCTTCTCTTTACCAATTCAATTGTCCAAGGAAGTTTCAGGCAACCCGAGCGCAACGTTGGTGGGTGGCTCCTGAGTTGATGTACTTGATTGGAGAGACAGGAACTTCATCATCTCCTACTCGCAGGGTTAAGCCACCGTGTGTTAGTATACACACGGACGGATACTCCATAGGGAAATTGGCTATGAAGGTATGGAAAAAAGATCGTGGAAATGTAGATATGATTCCGGACCTTACGGCATTTGGTACGTTTCAAACCATGTTGGGTGAATTGTGCAAGGCGGAGCCACTACAACGACGCTCGGTGACTGGAGTCGTGCAACGTCTAAGTGGTGCTCCAACGTTTTGGACACCACCCATGGATTGCTACCGCGAGGCCCGCAAAGAACAAGACCTTCAAGAAGAGCAGGCGCGCAATGAAGATTAGATAATAGTGTAGTACCATGTAGTTGCAAAATTAGTGTTTACTTAGTACATGCGGTTATTATAGTATGGGCTTTCAGACATCCATAGCAATGTAGCACACTTTGTGGCTTCAATGCATTTTGTACTCATTTTGGTTTATATAAAGTTATAAACGTATTTTACCTAAACATTGAGTTGTAAAAAATTTCTTGTCTTCCCTAACTTTATCATTTAAATTGCGTGTAACACACATCTTATATCTTTAGTACTAAAAACTTTGAATTGTATATCACTACAAGAAATTTCAATTAGTTTTGTGCAAAATTGTAATTGTCAACATTTTTGTTGCACTTCATGCCATAAAACCCTAAAAATAGAAAAAACAATTCAAGAGATTCTAAATTTTTAGTTTTTTACAAGAGGTACAAATATCAATAGAGATTTCTAGTCAGAAAAATTTTCAATTGTTTATTTAATTTTTCATGCCCAAAACTAGTAAACAACCACAAAGAAAAGCTTGAAGTCAAATTTGACTATCAAACCAAATTTATATTTTTATTGAAAATCAGCATAATATTTTTTAATATTTTTCAACATACGTAAGAATTCATTTTCTATTTATGCTTTTTTTTTCCAGAAAATTCAATGGAAAATTGATTTTATTGTGATTTTATAAAGCTAAACGTGGAAATCAAATTTTATCAATTATAATATGTATGAGAATAATCTGAAACTGGGGCCATAAATGAATGAATGAACACAAATTATAGTTTTATAATTTTAATTTTAATGAAATTTGAAAAAAAGAAAACATACATGAAAAAAACACCACACTGTGTTATTTGGATTGCAAACATAGTTTCCAATTGCAATAATTCTTTCAAATTTTGACCTCGATTCTTGAATATTCAAAAAAATAATTCAAAAACAATAGTGCCCCGAAGGCCCAATTTTCCATAAATCACACTCAGTGAAAGTTAATCTGAAATTGCAAAGCTAGCATTCAGAAAACTAGTTTTTCCAAGTTTGAATGCTAATATCTTTCAATCTATTCGGTCAAACGTCATGAAATTTTTACCATGTGATAAAAAACATGTGAAGTATAAGATCTTATGGTTAGATGTTGCAAAAAACATTTTTTCCGTATGTTGAGGCAAATGCAAGAGAAAAGACAGTTTTGCGGTTTTTTTGTGTAATGACTTCGGGACTTTAGGGGTAAACAGTTCTATGAGAATGAAAGGAACAAAAGTCATATTTCATATTAATGCTGATTTCAATATGCAAGGTATTGAGCCGCTAAAACCATTGCATTTGAAAACATGAAGACCCTATTGTCTTTTCAAAAACATTCAACGTCTCCCATGCCTAAGAATGCGCATAGAAGTATTTGCATTTGTTTCTTGTACTATTAGTTCACTACCACCCATTTCTTTGAGTGGACCTTGTCGAGGCACCAGCCCCCTGTAATCACTATCTCCTGGAACCTCACCATCTTCACCTATAGTATCACCAATGGATTCACCATCATCATTGGATGTTGCACTACCACTTTCGCTGGAGGCCTCGGAATTGCGGTTTCGTTGTGGTCGAGCTATAGAAGACAACGTCCGAAGAGGTCGTTGGCCCATTGCGTCCATAATGCCATCTGTATTGGGTCCTCCTGTTTGAACTTCTCTTAAAAATCGTTGGGAAGCCGCTTCTTCTCTCCTCAGCCTTCTACGCGTTCTACTACTTACACGTTCACTAGTAGTACCTTGTGGTCGTGGACGCTTCCCTCGATTATTGGCATGTACAGGTGGCCGCAATGAAGTCGTATTTCTAGTCACACGCTGTGACACCATACCAGCCAATCGTGTACCTATCGACGAAGTTGGTTCGTGTGGACGGCCGTCGGAACTAGACGGCCTTGATAAACTTTGGATTTGTAGATTTTCCAATATTGGCATTTGCCTTTGTGCAACCAAGACTCGATTTGGAGGGGCCATATGTGCTTCTCCACCTTGAGGAGGCCCTTCACTGCGGGTGGTCCTCATGGGCAATGACGGTGGTACTACTACGTCTTCTTCACGTCCTCTTTGAACGTCAACACCATCTCTTTCTATTGTGGCATCAACTTGTACATCCATAGGGTCTGGACTTAGTGGTCTCGGTGCCACAACGTCCTCGTTTGTATTGCCCCCACTTGGCCCAGCATTCCACGTTTGTGGCATTCGTGGTGGACTTCCTTGATGTCCCTCGTAGTCATTGTCGTTGTTATCATCCTCTTCAAAGTCAAATACGGATGCATCAATTAGAGGACGCACTCCTCCCGCCCCACGAAATCTATCAAACGGTGGCTCATCGTCGTCATTGGAACTATCATCTGAATCGTCATCATTGGGATCAGAGAGAACCAAACCACGGTCTAGACCATCAGATTCATCTGTCATGGAATCCTCTGACATCATGTTTTCAGTATACCACCTTGTCGGATTTGCTGCAGCCCTTTCTCTAAGAGTCTTGGAATTGGTAAAACTGTAAACCAATTCCTCAGCACGCTCTGATGTCAATCTATTGCGTGATTTGTTGTGGACAAACGAATACATGCTCCAATTGCGTTCACAAGATGATGCAAAACACACTTGCGCGAGGATCTTTCTGGCAATCGGTGCAAGTGTACGAGCATCGGCTCCGAGAAGGTCCCACCATTCATGAGGTTGCAAATTCAAGGCGTTTACATCAGGAAGTCCTGTCGCAGCACAGGATAAGCAATTCCCATGTTATACTCCCAAAAACCACTCTAAAGCATAACAAAGTGACTCTAAAGATCGAACCCACGAGATTCTATGAAGTATCTAGCCTTATTAACAAACTAAGCCAAGTCAGTAGTAATATCCATCTTTTCCGGTCCTCCTTCTATGACCGGAAGTTCAAACATCCAGAAAACAAAGGACCGGATTCTTTCTATCTCCCGATTCCAGCTAGTCTTCCGGTTATCAAATCCAACACAACCCAAGGACCCTATCATTTCCGGTCCGGGTATCCGTCTAGGCCAATCCGCTCTAGACAACTCACAACCATTTCCTCTCCTATCTGGTTTGGTTTTACCTCTGTTTAGCCATCAGAGGGTTCGCCGCTTGCTTTTGAGAGTGGTAGGCCCACCACACCTTCCGTGACTTATAGTGGCTGAAGACCCACTTTCCTAATCTCTTCCTTCCTAGGCTAGTACGGATCCGGTTTGGTCCTTTACAGCAATCCAGATCGCAATCCGGTCCACTGGTCACACAAAGACCCCCCGTACGATCCTCTCAATACTACAACGACCCTAATGCCATCCTATTCCGTGCGAAGCTAAGGCGGTTACAAGTGTACCCGTCCGTTCCAACGTCAACTAGAATTCTTCCGTTTACCGCTAAGATGGCGAGACCTCATAGGAGATTGGACACTCAACCGGAGTTCTCACCCAGGAGTTCTAGCGCGACTAAGGACTCCCTCCCTATCCGCCTAGCCTAACAACGGCTTTCTCACCCGGAATCTCAAACTCTAGAAGCGCTGAGGCACTGAAGTTCACTCCCAACTCTATCCTATTCGCTCACATGCACTTAGAACCAAGAAAAACACCAAGAGGAGAAAACCCAACGCATCCGCTCGTGCTTTCCGAACTCCCTCACGCACAACTCTGCCAAAACATGGGAGAACGTACAACAAGAAAGTACAAAGAGAGAACACAAAGAAAATGTAGAAGGAAAGACTCCCAGTCCTCAGCACAAGGACTGAATTATATACACTTTGAGAACTTCCAAAAATAACAAAAGGCAAAAAGAGCCGTTAAAAGTCAACCTAAATCCGGATTCTAACTTCCGGTCCTCCTAACACTACCGGATCGGATTACTAATCCGGATCCGTTCCTATCCTATCCTTCCTAACTTATTCTACATCGCTATCCCGCGCCCCAACGAAGGACTCTTGGGCTCCGCCTCCAATTGTTCGAAGACTTCTCCCAAGTTCTTGTTCCGCTCTCCGGCCATCGGATTTGGCATGTCGGAACCGGGAGAGTCTTCGATGTTGATCGGCGCGGTCTGGGAAGGCTGACTCGGCTTTGATTGTAGAGTCTGGTCCCTTCCTTCCCTTGGGTCTGGCACTTCTGGAAACGATTCCGGCATGGAGATGTCCGATAGGTGGACCCTCATCGATCCGGTCAACTTTTGTGTGCACTCCTCCATCCGGTCCGCCGCTCCTCGTGCTAAGACCAAATTCTTCTCCACCTGCTCGGAGAAGTCAGTCAGGATCCGAACTATCCGGGAACCGGATAGTTTCTTCTCCTCCAAGACCTTCTCGTCGAAGAGCCTGGCCCTGACCGCCACGCTTCCGGTCTCACCGAAAGTCGCCTTCACCGATTCCGCCACCTTCTGTGTTTCGTCCGCCATTATCCGGGTGGCGGCCATGTCTTCCTTGAAGGTGGCCACTTCCGCCTTCAGCATGTCGACCTCCTCTTGAAGTCGACGGATCTCCGCTTCCTGCTTCCGGATCTCGACCGGATTGGTGATGCACTCCGCTACCTTCCCCGGCAACTTGCTGTCCGGTGTTGCCTGCACCAACTCTCCGATCTGGATTAGGGCAATTCTCTTCGCCTCCCAGTCCAGGCGGATGTCAACGAGGATCTTCACCAACTTCTCGAACGGGTCGACCGGTCCCTTCTTCGAACAGCCTGTCTTCTCCCCTTCCGGTGTCTTCTCCTTTCCGGTTTTATCACCGAGTGGAGATCCTCATCCGGTCGGAGACGTCGTCTTGTGCCGCTTGGGCTGCCTGTCCGCCTCTTCTTCATCTTCTTCTTCTTCTTCGGTCTCGGATCCGGTTTCCTCTTCCTCCTCGTCCGTTTCCGATTCTCCGTATTTCAGGAGATTTTCCTGGGCCTTCCAGTCCTTCTCTTCCGAGTCTAAAAGGAGCTGGTGTTGCTCATAGAGGTGGAAGAGGTAGGGACACACGGGTGTCGGCCTACTCCTTCCGACCCTCGTCGCCAACTGGGCCACCAGATCAAACATGATCCGGGCCCAGTCCGCTTTCCGGTCACCTCTCAGGGCACCGAAAATAGTGTTGCCGAGGGTGATTGTCACCCTTGTTGACTTCTCCGGATGGAGGATCGGGATCAAAAATTGTAACAGTTTCCGGTGCCGGTCGTCGATGCAGTCCTCCACCGCGTATCCGTCTTTGGGGTTGACCGCTCCTCGGAACTTGCCCCGGACGTATTCGTCCTTCCGGTTTGCCATTCCGTGGCCTCCTGCCCGGAATTTGTAAACCTCTCTCCAGATCTCTTCCGTCCACTGCGCCGAAACACAGCGGATTGTGTTGTCGAACTAGTTGGTCCACTTCCCCTGGATCTCCTTCACCATCCGCTCGTCCTTGAAACCCCAGGGTTTGTTGAGCAAACCCTAGCACCCCATCCAGTTGAGATCCAACCGGAGCATCTCCATCTCCTCCTCTGTCGAAGGGAGAACCGGAACGACCTTCCGGAGTTTGACCGGAGTCGGCGACGTGGATGGCCCTGGTCTGTTCCGTCTGAGTTGCGGCATGGACACAGACTAGATCTAAAAGAGTTCCTTTCCGTTTCTACCTCACACAGTCCTAGCCGCACGTCCCGTTCTCACGTTCTCTCTCCGATCTCAACTGGAATCCTGCACAGCGATTGGTACGCAACCGGAAACCTACCCTGCAACACACCTCTAACACTCGCACACTCACGCACACACGCAAACACTCACACAGCGCCGAAACACGAGGAGCGCGACAAAACACTCTCACCAAACGGAGTTTGGAATAAGGAGGACAACTGAGGAGGTCCTGGGCTTTTATAGTCTCTCCTGACCTAAAAGTCGTCATGATGACGTTTACCGGTCCGGTCCCACCAATCCGGTCTAACCCTAATCTGGTTCCCTAACCCCAATTCGGTTCACTGCTACTTCCGGACAAGGATCCGATTCCAATCCGGTTCCTAGGTGTCACCACTAGGATTGAATTCGTTCGAACTACTCCACTATTTCAATGTCTTCCCTAATTTTCCGTCCTCTGCTGTTTCTAGACAAAATCTACATACTAATTGATAGTTTCCGTTCCATTTTCTAGATAAACAACTGAAAACCAAAAATTCGGACTGCGACAAGTCCACCGAAAATGCCTCGCCGATCTCTAAATGCTTGGTACTCAGACAAAGTTGAAGCAATTGCTTGATCTCCAACAGCCAATTTGCGCAAAACTCTCAGTATGGCTTCTCTTGCCTCATTATCATCCATTAGCATGACTTTGTCAAGTAAAAAGGGATTCAATAGAGCCCCAGCGTAATGCAAATCTGTCCTGAGCATGTCCCAGCGCTTGTAAAAATCATCGATGGCGGAAATTGCATATCTCCGATCTAATGAAAATGGTGGATCCTCCAAAGATAAAACATGCTTTTCTACCTTTTTCATTACAAGCCATGCCTTATCTAAGCACAGGTGCTTGCCATCAAACTCTCGAAGAGCAATCAACACGGGCTCTACTATGTGCACAAAGTTCAAACATTTCCTCCAAAATTCATCCGTTCGCACATATTGTCGCACATCGTTAGCTTTTCTTTGCTTTTGATTGGATGCCAATCTCCGCGTGTACTCATTCCACTGCGGATCGTGGACTGTCGATTCTATCGCTTCCCTCACCTCCACCAAACGTTCGATCATGAGGAACATGGTAGCAAAGCGTGTTTGAACGGGATTTTTCAAAACGTGATTAGGAGAATGTCGTCAAAAGATTGCAAGTGGCATGTGATGCGTTCGAATGTATTTCACAATTGACTTGGCTTTCTTGACCATACTTGTAATCCAATCTTGTTTTCCCCAATCTTCAAGTAGAAGGTCAAGTGCATGTGCTGAACACCTTTGAAAATATATGTGTAGAAATCTATGAAGTAACAGAGCGCCAGCGGCCAACATGTTTGCTGCATTGTCTGTACAAACTTGTATCACGTTCTGTGCCCCTACCTCGTCAATGTAATCACCCATGCAATTAGCCACGTAAGTAGCATCTTTGCATTCGCTTGTTGTGTCTATCGATCCAAGAAAAACCTCTCCACTTGTACATGCCAACATGACATTCATCAATGGTCAATGTGTAACGTTGTCCCATCGATCAGAGCATATTGTAACGCCATATTTGTGGATTGGTGCCCTCGTCTTCTCTGCTACAATTGCTGCCACTTCGTCTTTTGTAGATTTTATGAGCTTTGTATGAAGTGCATGGTATGCTGGAGGTTTGTAGCCAACTCTTGATTCCGATGTTGATTTCACTGCATCCAGAAAAGCAAGATGCCTCACTACATTGAATGGTATATTGGCTTCGTAGAAAAACTTAGCCCACTTCTTGTCAAGTACTTGCTTGTTTGATGCGTTCAGTCCTTCTTGTAGAGACAATTGCCTCATCGATCGACTGTGGGTCAAACTAGGGTTGGGCGCCTCCGATGATCGTACTTGAGAGCTTTGCCCCCAGTGTTTTCTCCTCCATCGTTTGTCGAGATTGAAGCATCATGTTGTTGCTCACCACGTACTACACTTAGTAGTATCGTTGATGGTGATGTCACTTCCACGTTGCGTCTAGTTCCGTGCGAAGTGTCCGTAGGTATATGTCCTCCACAATTAGAAAACATTACCTTCACGGCTGCATTGACTTTAGTGCACGCTCTCACTCCAAGGAGGGTGTCATTTCGTCTATATCCCAAATGGAAAAGCAACCGATCCTTTCGATAGCTTAGCAAAGCTTCGCAAAATTTGCAAACAACTTTTCCATCTGGCCATAGTGTATACCAAGGTTCCCACTGTGATCTTGCTCCATCCATTGCTCTTATCTGTCCTCCTTTACCTGCCCCTGCACCAAAAAAAAGATTAGTATTCTGTTTGAAATGTGATGTGGAAACAACACTTGTTGCTCTCACAACAAGTGCCACCACAACATACTCTTCTTGGACTTCGCTCTACTGCAATGGTTGTACTCCAACCAAGTCATGAAAGGCAAAATCAGCAAGGGAAAGTAATCTTGAATAGGCAGAAGTCCTTAATATACACCTTGAAGCCCTCCCTAAAACCCTAAACCCTAAACCCAGCTAAACGGAGTGACGGCTGATGGGGTGGACCCTTAACCCGCAGCCTTGCCAACGAAACCGTCCAAGGGGCGACTGTCCCGTTTTGTAATATTCTAGTCCAGGGGACGGGACGGTTTCCCGTCCAGAGGACGGAGAGGCCATCCAAGGGATGGTTGACCGTCTTGGAGACGAGAATTCCGTCCAGACACGGGCTCTCCGTCCAGAGGACGGCTTATCGTCCAGGGGACGGCCTCTTCGTCCACAGACGGGCTCTCCGTCCAGGGGATGGCCTCTTCGTCCACAGATGGGCTCTCCGTCTAAGAGACGGATGTCCATTTGGCGACGGAGTCACCGTCTAGGAGACAGCCCGACGCCGTCGTAGAATGGACAGACTTCATCCGCGCTCCGGATGGTCCCGTCAGTATTGGCGACGGGCTGTGACGGGTCAGGACAGACGCGTCATGACATCCAGACGTGAAAAGTCCACGTCACGTCCGGATAGACAACCCTGATTTGAAGGCTTCTTCTTTCAGCAAACCTTGGAAGATTCGCCGCTGGGCTGCCTCGTTCTCTTGATTGGCGACCGCGATCGACTCAAACTCACAAATCCAGTCATTCGCGTCCTGGCTTCCATCACCCTTGAAACGTTTGTACCTCAACCGGCTCATATTGTCTTCTTCTTCTAACACCGGAACTTCTCCTTCCGGTTCCGGTTCACTGCCAGGTAGAGACGTATGCTTCGATCGTGGTCTCTCGCTCTCTACACCTGGTACAGGTACAAAAATAAGTTGATCTTCCGGATCCGTATTATCCGGATCACTAGGACCTAAGCTAGAAGATTCTTCCGTTCGCTGAGTTTTCTTCAAACGCTCGGACCTTCTTCTATCCCTTGTTCCTCTTCTCATAAGTTAAGTTTCCGGTTCCGGCAATCCAACTCAGTCACAGAAAAGTAAACAAAATTTATAGAAACAAATACTGACTCAACTATTCGGTTTCGTAACAAAGCTACTAGCTTTAGAATCCCCGGCAGCGGCGCCAGATTTTTGTATGTCGCAGCACAGAATAGGTAAATTCTCCATTATACTCACAAAAATCACCCTAGAGTATAACTAAGTGACTCTAAAGATCGAACCCACAAGATTCTGTGAAGTACCTAACCTTATTAACAAACTAAGCCAAGTCAGTAGTAACATTCATCTTTTCCGGTCCCCTTTCTATGACCGGAAACACAAACATCCAGAAAACAAAGGACCGGATTCTTTCTATCTTCCGATTCCAACTAGTCTTCCAGTTGTCGAACCCAACACAACCCCAAGATCGTATCCCTTTCGGTCCTGGTATCCGTCTAAACCAATCCGCTCTAGACAACTCACAACTATTTTCTCTCTTATCCGGTTTGATTTTACCTCTGTTTAGCCATCAGAGGGTTCGTCGCTTGCTTTTGAGAGTGGTAGGCCCACCACACCTTCCGTGACTTATAGTGGCTGAAGACCCACTTTCCTAATCTCTTCCTTCCTAAGCTAGTACGGATCCGGTTTGGTCCTTCACAGCAGTCCAGATCGCAATCCGGTCCACTGGTCACACAAAGACCCCTCCGTACGATCCTCTCAATACTACAACAACCCTGATGTCATCCTATTCCGTGTAAAGCTAAGGCGGTTACAAGTGCACCCGTCCGTTCCAACGTCAACTTAGAATTCTTCCGTTTACCGCTAAGATGGCGAGACCTCACAGGAGATCGGACACTCAACCGGAGTTCTCACCCAGGAGTTCTAGCGCGACTAAGGACTCCCTCCCTATCCGCCTAGCCTAACAACGGCTTTCTCACTCGGAATCTCAAACTCTAGACGCGCTGAGGCACTGAAGTTCACTCCCAACTCTATCCTATCTGCTCACATGCACTTAGAACCAAGAAAACACCAAGGGGAGAAATCCCAACGCATCCGCTCGTGCTTTCCGAACTTCCTCACGCACAACCCTGCCAAGACCTGGGAGAATGTACAACAAAGAAGCACAAGGAGAAAATCACAAGGAAAAATGCAGAGGGAAAGACTCCTAGTCCTCAGCACAAGGACTGAATTATATACACTTTGAGAACTTCCAAAAATACAAAAGGCAAAAAGAGCCGTTTAAAAGTCAACCTAAATCCGGATCCTAACTTCCGGTCCTCCTAACACTACCGGATCGGATTACTAATCCGGATCCGTTCCCATCCTATCCTTCCTAACTTACTCTACATCGCTATCCCGCGCCCCAACGAAGGACTCTTGGGCTCCGCCTCCAATTGTTCGAAGACTTCTCCCAAGTTCTTGTTCCGCTCTCCGGCCATCGGATTTGGCATGTCGGAACCGGGAGAGTCTTCGATGTTGATCGGCGCGGTCTGGGAAGGCTGACTCGGCTTTGATTGTAGAGTCTGGTCCCTTCCTTCCCTTGGGTCTGGCACTTCTGGAAACGATTCCGGCATGGAGATGTCCGATAGATGGACCCTCATCGATCCGGTCAACTTTTGTGTGCACTCCTCCATCCGGTCCGCCGCTCCTCGTGCTAAGACCAAATTCTTCTCCACCTGCTCGGAGAAGTCAGTCAGGATCCGAACTATCCGGGAACCGGATAGTTTCTTCTCCTCCAAGACCTTCTCGTCGAAGAGCCTGGCCCTGACCGCCACGCTTCCGGTCTCACCGAAAGTCGCCTTCACCGATTCCGCCACCTTCTGTGTTTCGTCCGCCATTATCCGGGTGGCGGCCATGTCTTCCTTGAAGGTGGCCACTTCCGCCTTCAGCATGTCGACCTCCTCTTGAAGTCGACGGATCTCCGCTTCCTGCTTCCGGATCTCGACCGGATTGGTGATGCACTCCGCTACCTTCCCCGGCAACTTGCTGTCCGGTGTTGCCTGCACCAACTCTCCGATCTGGATTAGGGCAATTCTCTTCGCCTCCCAGTCCAGGCGGATGTCAACGAGGATCTTCACCAACTTCTCGAACGGGTCGACCGGTCCCTTCTTCGAACAGCCTGCCTTCTCCCCTTCCGGTGTCTTCTCCTTTCCGGTTTTATCACCGAGTGGAGATCCTCATCCGGTCGGAGACGTCGTCTTGTGCCGCTTGGGCTGCCTGTCCGCCTCTTCTTCATCTTCTTCTTCTTCTTCGGTCTCGGATCCGGTTTCCTCTTCCTCCTCGTCCGTTTCCGATTCTCCGTATTTCAGGAGATTTTCCTGGGCCTTCCAGTCCTTCTCTTCCGAGTCTAAAAGGAGCTGGTGTTGCTCATAGAGGTGGAAGAGGTAGGGACACACGGGTGTCGGCCTACTCCTTCCGACCCTCGTCGCCAACTGGGCCACCAGATCAAACATGATCCGGGCCCAGTCCGCTTTCCGGTCACCTCTCAGGGCACCGAAAATAGTGTTGCCGAGGGTGATTGTCACCCTTGTTGACTTCTCCGGATGGAGGATCGGGATCAAAAATTGTAACAGTTTCCGGTGCCGGTCGTCGATGCAGTCCTCCACCGCGTATCCGTCTTTGGGGTTGACCGCTCCTCGGAACTTGCCCCGGACGTATTCGTCCTTCCGGTTTGCCATTCCGTGGCCTCCTGCCCGGAATTTGTAAACCTCTCTCCAGATCTCTTCCGTCCACTGCGCCGAAACACAGCGGATTGTGTTGTCGAACTAGTTGGTCCACTTCCCCTGGATCTCCTTCACCATCCGCTCGTCCTTGAAACCCCAGGGTTTGTTGAGCAAACCCTAGCACCCCATCCAGTTGAGATCCAACCGGAGCATCTCCATCTCCTCCTCTGTCGAAGGGAGAACCGGAACGACCTTCCGGAGTTTGACCGGAGTCGGCGACGTGGATGGCCCTGGTCTGTTCCGTCTGAGTTGCGGCATGGACACAGACTAGATCTAAAAGAGTTCCTTTCCGTTTCTACCTCACACAGTCCTAGCCACACGTCCCGTTCTCACGTTCTCTCTCCGATCTCAACCGGAAACCTGCACAGTGATCGGTACGCTACCGGAAACCTACCCTGCAGCACACCTCTACCGCTCACACACACACGCGTATGCTTACAACGCTTGAAAACGAGGAGCACCAAGAATACTCTCACCAAACAACGTTTGGAAATGGAGAGTGACTGAGGAGGTCCTGGGCTTTTATAGTCTCTCCTGACCTAAAAGTCGTCATGATGACGTTTACCAGTCCGGTCCCACCAATCCGGTCTAACCCTAATCTGGTTCCCTAACCCCAATCCGGTCCACTACTACTTCCGGACAAGGTTCCGATTCTAATCCGGTTCCTAGGTGTCATCGCTAGGATTGGATTCGTTCCAACTATTCCACTATTTCAATGTCTTTCCTAATTTTCCGTCCTCTGCTGTTTCTAAACAAAACCTAGATACTAATTGATAGTTTCCGTTCCGTTTTCTAGATAAACAACTGAAAACCAAAAATTCTAGTTGCGACAAAGACGGCCATAGCAGACTCAAAATTGCTGCAAACAATAATTTCGAAAACATCCTAAACCGCTCCTGAAATGGCTATGAAATGCGGACAAGTGAAACTCCCAACAATCCGCAAGGGCATTCCCCTAAACCGTGCACCCATAGATATCGAAAATTCGTGAAGCCGCGAGCGTTTCCTTCTTATATGATCATGAAATATCCTAAACCATCTTATTCCACAGGTAGAACTAATCCCATCAAAATCTAAAAGCTAAAACCGGCTATGAAGACAATGGCAACCCTTGCCTAAATCTAAACCTCCAACATGGCGTCCTGCTTGAATGCTAAAAACCGTCTCGCAACATGATTGCGTTAGTCCAATTCACAGTGCTTTCAAGCGGCTCCCCCAATTCAAACCCTCACGAAATCTAGAACCTTGTCCACGAACAAACAAGTATGTGAAGCAGAGAATTTTCGAAGTCTTGCATCCACTTCCAAGCTTTATCAACCGTCCTAAATCCTAATGTTAAACCGCTCAAGCGTGGCTGCAAGATCAAGTCGCCTCACCCTGCATTCTCTGTCATTTTCCGTGGTTTGGCTCGACTCTGGACTCCTCAATGCGATCTCCTTGACTTAGCGCTTCAACTATCACAATTGGGAGAAATTTTGAGGATGGGCTTAGCATTTCTGTCTGCCTGATTTCCTAATTCGCACCTATTCGTATATTAAACTAGCGGTGGCGGCAACCGGAAGTACCAGCCTGTCTGTAGAGCCCTAAATCCCTATCATCTAACTACCACATTGAGAAATTCCTGCAAGCGACAACCCAATAGACTGAATCCAAAGGAACGCATCACAACAAAGAAACTCACCAGTGAACACAAACCAGGTAGCCTATAATTGCACGCGCAGCAGCTGGTCCGCAATGAGTTGACGTTGTCCTGTTGTAAATTTGTTCATAGTATAAAAACATATTATAATATGTATTGTTGAGTAGCTTCATGGTGACGCTATTTTGTTGAATAACTTCAAGATGACGTTTCGTGGAGGTTCATGTTATCTATTTAAAAGGACGGCTTTGCTTTAGAGTTTCATTGAAGTCCATTAGTGATATTAATTTTCCACTTTATAGTCAAAATGTCGAACTGGAGGGTTTTTTCAGAGTCCCAAGAGGAAGAAGTAGAATCGGAGCCTGAATTTGAATTTTCATTGTCACAACTACCGGATCAACCTCTTCTGCCACTAAGTCTTGCGCCGCCGCATGAGCGTCCACAAGAAGAAATTGGGCCTTCTCGTCCGCCAAAGCAACCTCGTGTGGAGCGGCGATGGCACGGAAATCTTCAACGTGACGCTCGGGCACTGGTGATTTTGTTGCAGGTTGGATGTGTTGAGCCTGATAGTCGAGATGTGACATTTGAAGGATGTTTCGAAGGTCTCAACGTCGATCAATATTATTGTATGATGAAGCCTACTGAAGGAAATCGTGGTCACCATCGTTGGTTAGAAGGGCCAATGAATCCTTTAACAAAGGCGGGTCGTGTTGATTACATCGCTGCGACTATCAAGCGCATTCTCAAGTTCTTGCAGATGGAGTAAAAAAATAATCTTGGAATTCTAGTTTTTTACCTCTAATAGGCATTGGTTTAATGTTAGTACTTCAATCCATATTTGAAGTATTTTGTTGAAACTATTTTGTTTGGTTATAGTTGTAGAAGGAAAGAATGGAAATAGTTTGGACTTTGAAGTGATTTTCCTTCTAAGTTAAAGATAAAGATATAGATGTGGGGCCAAATATGAAGGCCATTAGGTGTAAGTTGACTTTAGGAGGGAGTTAAGGGCTGATGTACACTTGTTTAGGTGGGGCAAAAGGTGTTGGAAAAGGGGAGGAAAAGATGGACACTATTCATCTTCTCTCCCAATGTTGTTTTGGAGGAACCGAGTGTTTGGAGGCTCATGGTGTATTGGGTTTTTGGAATTTGGTAATGAAAATTGGAGGAGTTGTTTATCATACTGTTAGCTTTTCAAATTGTTCTCTCTTGCTTTATTTGAAGTTGTGAGTTGAGATTTGTGCTTGTTTGAGTGGAGGGAGGTCTGCTGCCTCCTATGAAGAGGGGCTGAGACTCGACCGACCATAGAAAACAGACAGGTCTTTTGTTTATAATGAAACTTTGATGGAGTGTAGTACATGTTGTTAGCTTTCTATAAAAGCTATCATTCATTCAATTTGGTGCATTTATGAGTGAGTTGTGAGTGTGGGAAGGTGAGAGAGTCTCTTGTTTTTACCATATATGGACCGAAACTTTGAGAGGTCATAGAAGTTGGACAGAGTTTTGGAGTGACTTGAAAGTTGTAGGAGTGATAGGAAAATTTGTTAGCTCTCAGAAAAGCTATCAATCTTTTAATTTGAAGAAGAAATGCAAAAGTTATGAGTATGGAAGCATAGGAAGGTCTGCTGCCTTTTCTTTTTGAGTGGAGTTTACGTAGTTTGAGGGTGAAGTTGGAGTTCTTTTAGAGTTTTGAAGATATTTTTGAAGATGTGAAGGCTTAAAGACTTGAAGATGAAGATTTGAAGAGCTTTGAGGGTCTCCAGTGTGTTGTGGCTTGTGGTTCGTTTTCATTTCTGTTATTCCTAGCCGGATTTGGAGGCTAGTTGCAATTCAATTTCTGCATTGTAAACCTGTTGCGAGCCGTGGTTATCCAGTAAGCGCTCCTTTTCGTGTTTGTGGCAACGAAGTGGGGTTAATGGCCCACATGGTCGATCTTATTTGTTGTTCCCATCGGTGAAAGGCGCTTCCTGGTCACCGTGGGTTTGATTTTAGGAGCCAATCTTTCGGACAGCCAACTCGTGGTTTGGCTGTCCCGTTTTACCCGTCCGAGGCCTTGTTTCTTATAACACACCCTTACCTTTGGCCCTATAGAACCACCACAGGATAGGTCAACGGAAGATTGAAGTGAAGATCAAACGAAGATTGAAGAAAAGATTAAGTGAAGATTCAAGTTTTGTTACTTACCTTTCATCTACACTCACAACCTGCAGCCAGACACCTCGTGTGTTTCCTAAGCACGCTCCTCTCTACCCGACAACGTCCCCCCCTCCGAATTCAAATTTCGCCCTAACTCGTTGTACTTGGAATGATTGCGTGGCCTCGTACTGATTACACCACCCAGAAGAAGACATCGCCGGATCCAATGCTCTCGTTTGCTCCGAAATGGACCACCACACAATCAGCCGCACCTACTTCCGAAATTGTAAATTCTCCTACCCCGGACTAGTTTCTTGCATCCCTCGGCAGCTCAAAATCGTTCTCCAGAGCCTACTTCCAAGCCTACCCTCCCTACAATCGCAGAAAGACACCTTGGCACTCCTGAAACACTGCGATTGACACTGTACACAACAAGTGTTGTCACTCGTGCGAGGTTGCGTGTTCTCACACCTCCTAGCCGAGGTTCAGTTACGAACCTGAAAACGACCCGTAAAGGCGGCTGGTCGTGAAACACAAACCCTAAAACAGGAGCCTTGGTTGCGGGAGTACTCGCCCACGTGGAAGACGACACGTGTCAAATCGCGGGTTGGTGTTCGCCGAAGTAGGTGGCACTGTTTCGTCCGTAAATCGGCAGAACGTAACTCGTTCGGCCCACTTAGCAGTGTTCCGTTCCGCACGTCTTACTCACTCGCACACTCGGCGTTGGTGAGATTGAAATTCTAAACAAATGCAGTACTTGAATTTAAAAACCACTTTTGAATACAATTTTTTTAAGCTGTTTATTTCTTTATTTTGTGCTTAGTTATTTGAGGGGTAATCATGAATCTATTAATATTTTTGGTTTTAGGTTTTTAAGAATTTTTAAATTTTAAATTTATTTTTATCTTTTATTTGATTTTATTTTATTTTTAGCCAGATATTCCATATTGTATTTCATATTTTTTTGAATTTGTGTGTTACATTTTTTTTTAATCAATCTTAATCTTAGTTTTCCCTTTGTATTTTGATTACATTTCCTATTTTGGGTTAACCCTAAACCCATTTTTTGTAATGTTTTATCGCATTTTCTTTCAACTTTTATTTCCATCCTTTTCCATTTTTCATTTTTTTTTTATCAATTCGTTGGGAAATTGTTGGAGGTGTGTGGTCATTTTTGGCTCTTTTTATGTTGTTTATTTTTTATTTGCTTCATTTAAAAGTTTGACTTCTTTAATTTCTCTCGTTATTATTGTATTTTCCTTTTAGTGGGGATTGTTTTATTAATTATTTTATTTTGTCATGGCCAATTTTCTTATTAATACTTTTAGTGCTTCTTTAATTTCTTTTCTTTCAAGGATTATTCATTTAGGGTTTATTCTCTTATTGAAATCATTTGATTACTCTTTTAATATAGGTTATTTTATATAATAAGCATTTGCTTTATATAGGAATTTTTTAGGATCTGTTGTTTTTTGGATTTATTTGATTCAGTAATAATTATTGTGATCTTATAATTATTACTGTATGCGATTATATATTTGTAGACCCCCTCCAATTGAAGCGCATACGTACCTGGTTACATTTATGTATCCATTCGCTAATGCACTTATGTATTTGTTTATTCTGGTATTCATCTATTTAGATACTTCATGGTTAGTTAATTTATGAAGTCGGTTGTGAATGAATTTATATTTTCAATTTGATATACAGAAGTATATCAGTCATTTGTTTTAAAGAATATCACTATATGTACTTGTTGGGTTATATATTTTTTTCCTCAAAATCATGAACCCTCCTATATGTATTCTTTAGCGTGTGCAAATTAGTAGTTGTTTATTTCTTTATTTATTGTTACAATACCAATCTAACTCAATATTCTTCCAAGCATACATTTTGATACTTAATATCATTTGTTTAGTATGTAAGATTTACCTAAACTCTTTGATTGTTTTTGTATACTCTTTAATGGATTTTTCATGTAACCCTAAACCTTTGGCAGCGAAATTTATTTATTTTATTATTGATTACCGTACCTGGTGGTTACTTTCATCTTTTGTGGGATTACTTATCTCATGTATCCTCCGTTGGGTCCTACTAGTGATTCCATTCTTTATGCAAATTTCTTTTTTGCGAGGATTCTTCATTTATGAATTCGTATAGAATTCTATTTCTTATTTTGTTGGGCTAGTGGCTTATACTTTTGTCCTTTTTGTTGTTCATAGATAATTTTATTTGTCTATGTATTTATTTAATATGGACTTTTGTAATTCTTGTAATTTTTTTTATTTTATTATTTTTTATATCTATTTCTATATCTATATGTATTTATGTTTGCCTTTATCTTTTCAGCACTCTTGTGGTGGTTAATTTACTACTTAGTGAAACTACGGATTTTGACTTTAGTCCTCTACGTTTGTCATGTCTTATTATGTTTACACAAATATTTCAGATTTTTTTATTTTTTCATTCTCCTTTTTCCTTTGTCGATTTCAGATTTTTCTCCCTAAGTTCCGTGTTGGGTTTCTTATTACTTAGTGGAATTACTTATTAATGTTTTTATTCTTTTCGGCTGTTCATTGATTCTCTTCTTTATGTAGGTATGAATTTGTTTCTTTCTTTTTGAATTCCTTCCTTTTGTTGGTACCTTTTCAATGTTTCATTCTTAATTAATTCACTGACCCGCACTTTATTTTTTAATTTGCACAATAACACCATATTCATTGAAATGGGAGATTGAGGACCTCTCAAAATAAATCATGTTCATCTCAACCTAAATCAACAATTTCCATTAAAATGAGAGTTCTGAGGTGAATGGATATAGACACTTTCAGATTTGACCTAATTTTGAAAGGGTTTATTGCAAATTAGGTCGATTCGCCCTAAATTGCAATAAACCCTTTCGGCATTAGGTCAAATCTAAAAGTGTTTTTGTCAATTTAGCTCAACTCAACCCTAAATTACAATCAATTTATGTCAAAATTAGATGAAATACGTAAGTGTTTCTGTCAGTTTTGGTCAATTCAAACTAAATTGACACAAAACCTTTCAAAATTAGGTCAAATTTGAAAGGGTTAATTCCAATTTAGGTTCAGTCGACCAAAATTGACATAAAATCTTTGATCAACCGCCCTAAATAGGAATAAACCCTTTCCTCAAGTTCTTTAATTTAATTCTCATTTCAATGGAAAACTTTCATTTTAATGAATATGGTGTTCAATTATTTAATGATTTACTGTCTTTATGGCAATTGTTCATTGATTATTCTTTTGTAGAGTTAGTAATTAGATTTACTCTTTAGTCTTTTTTCCTTTCTTTATTTCCTATTGTAGTTGTTTATTTATTAAATACTGTCATTTTTGGGTGTGTGTGGGGGAGTCATAGATGTTCCTTTTTCTTTTCTTTTTTCTAGGTGTCGCTTCTTACAATACTTCTTTCTGTAAGCTTTGTTTAATTCTTAAAGTATTTCTACTTTATAGGATTTTTTTTATATAATTGTTTTTACTTTTGTGGTGATGTGTTTATTACTTTTAGTGGTCTCTTTCTTTATTTTATTTTTTGTTCTTCAGTAATTACTCTCTTTGAGTAGGACTTTATGATTTCATTCATTCATTCTTTCTTTTTAATGTAGTGTCTTACTTTCTTTCTATAATTATTACTTTTTTATTTATACCCTTTCTTTCTTACTTTCTTACTTTTTTCTTTATTTTTATTAAATCTAGTCGGTTTATTGTTGATTAGTTTGTAGAATTACTTTTTAATTTTTTTGAATCTCTAATGCATGTAGCATTGATTTTCTTTTCATAAGGCGATTTTTTCAAGTATATTTTTACTTTATAATTTTTTTGTAAACCTTTGTATTTTATTTTTATTAGGTTGCTAGAGTACTTATTTGATTTCTCTTGTTTTGAGTGTTTCACTAATTACCTTTCAAATGTAGGTATTAAATGTATTAATAGAATTGCTTTTATAAACAAAAATTCCTATTACATGCTTATTCTTTTGAATTGGATGCCTTCATTTTTTAATTTTTTTTAATTCGAAATTTTAAATTTTAATTTTTTTTAATTTTTAATTTTTAATTTTAATTTTTAATTTTAATTTTAATTTATTTTTTTTTTAATTGTTTTAATTGTTTTTTTAATTTTAATTTATTTTTAATTTTTAATTTTTAATTTTTAATTTTTAATTTTTTTAATTTTTTTTTTTAATATTCATTTTTTTTTTTTTTTTTAATTTTAGAAATGAACTTTTTTTATTCTTTTTGTCCTTTTTGTCTTTATTTTTTTATTTAATTTTATGATAGTTCTTCAAATTTCTTAATTAACTCTTCAAGTGCTTTCTTTCTTTCTTACATTATGGGTTTTTTTTTTCTTTTTTTTAGTGTTTCATTGGAACCCTTTTCGATGCAGGTATGGATGTATAAACAATATATATTTTATAAATTTTCTTTTAAAATTCAATAGTTTTTTAAATTTGTGATGGCTTCATTTCTTTTTTTATTTCATTTTTTTATTTTTTATTTTTTTTAAATAAATAAACTTTATTTTCATTCTTTTTCTTTTCTATTAATAGATTTATTTTTCTTTACTTTATACTATGTTATTTTTAAAATTTTCTAATTGTTGTAGTGGTAAATTTATTACTTCGTAATTTTATTTTTTTATTTTTTTTTGGGTGTGTGGGTGTGTGTGTCATTGATTAGTTTGTTCATATACATACCCTTCCCTTTTTTGTGTGGTGGTTTTTTGTGTGGTTGTTCATATGTTTTACGTTCTTCATTCAGAGAATTAGTTCTTTTTTTGTTGGGTGGCGGGGGGGCATTCAATATTTTCTGTTTAAAAGATATTAATTTTGTATATTTTCAGGTGTGGGGCTTTATCTAAAACCTTGTTCATTTAAATGTAAATTTCATTATTTTTTGGGTGCTTTATTGATTACTTTCTTAATGTACGTATGCATTTGTTTATTTATTTCTGTCCCATTTTGTTTATTTCTTTATTAATGTGTTTAGCTGGTTTTCCTTTTTTGGGTTGATTTTGTTCATTATTTTATTAATGAACATGCTCACTATTTGATGTATTTATATATGCGACATTCATTTTTGGTATGTGGTTGTTTATTGTATGACCAAATAATGTTCTCCTTTTTCATTTTTGATACTCACTCATGATTTGCAACTCATTGGTTCATTAATTAATTTAGAGTTCCATTCCCTTATTCCCTTATTGAATTATTGAATTACTTTATTATTCAATAATTCTTTTAAAGAATTAGATTTTAATTCACACTAATTGAATTTAAAATATTCCTATTCATACTTTTAATATTATTTGTAATGTCAATTTATAGTAGAGTTATTGAAATTTAAGAAGTGCCCAAAGCAAGGGCCATAAACAAACCCTAAATCGCCCCAAAGAACACTGAGCCACAGCGAAACAGTGGAACGAAGCGAAACACTAAAACCGCATGGCCATGCATGGCCATGGCCTGCGAAACAATTTCCCAAAAAATTACCAAGGTCCCTGACATGGTAAAAAGTGAGAGCCCGTGTTTGCAGGTTTTCAGTCCAACTACCGGGACCGGCAGGGGCTAGCAGTGCTGCAGCAGTGCTCAGACGGAAGCAGGCTTTAAATAGCCGCTTTCTGAGGGGTGAGAGATAGTGTGGTCCGTGAAAACACCCATTCCCGTCCCTGTACCTTGCCATGGACCCTAGACTCACCCAATTATGTCCCTAGACTTTAGTTAATCCGTCAGCCAAATGCTTGGCTTTAATTGGCTGACATATATGAAGGACACTTACCAATATCTGACTGACTTAAGAGCTTATTTCCGCAGGGTTTAGTTTTGGGTGCACCTACATGATGGTTCCAGTGATCTAGAGACCCACAACTTTGAAAAATCATAGAAATTACATTTCACATCCAAAAAATCTAATTTTTTTTTGGAAAATTCATGATTTTCTCTCGCTAACATCAGAATTTTTTTATTTTTTTGAAATGATGCCTCCAAGTATGCTGAATTCCTTAAAGTGACGGTTTTGGGTGCTTCCACCTTATATGGTGTCTAAAAAATGCATTTCAAGAGAATCTAGAATCCCCCCTTTGACTACCAACAAGACCCCACAAAAAGTTTTTCAAATAGGACAATGGCCCCATGCTAAATTGCTTATTTGTATAGTTTCAAGTGTAGTTAACTTACCTTTTTCTAATTGATACCCGTATTTCCTTTGTGTTTACAAACAGAATAAATTTTTGATTGACATGGATTTGGACTTGAATATTAAAAAATATATATAGTGTCACCTACACTAATTGATTTAAAATGCTACATTTTTTTACTATTGATGGATATTTTTATTAACTAGGTTTAGAAACTAAATACAATTTTTAGTATATTGCTGGAAAAACCAAGTAGAATTTTATCTAGATATGGGCATCAAATGATTAGAATATCCCTTATTAGAATTGTGTAATCATTAAAAAAAATTAGAGGTTACAATCAATCATTTCTTAGAAAAAGAAAATAATATAAATCTCATGGCAATTGCACATGTTTAAATTCATCCTTCAAGTATCCATTCATAATCAAATCCAAAGTTGATTCTAATGAATGTGTTTTTTCCATTTACTTCCAAACATCCACTTGGTAAATGGATGACTACTTTCAAGAGCAATTATTGAGGGGGCTACTATCCAAAATGAATGGAGTAAATCTAAATGTGTTGAGAAAGCAAATTTTGTCTATGTGATTGGTTTATTTACTCATTGCTTCGTGATTTTTGTGTAAGGGTTTGAATAAGCTCATATAGGCAAACCACAATCAACTTCACATACAATACTCCAAATTTGCATCCCCCTCTTAGCAAGGGACTATCTTCAACTTGCTTATGGTGTTGAGAATCACATTCAAGTATGTCCAACTCAAAATGTACACTTTAAACAAATAAAATCATTGATGAATTGGAGTAAAAAACAGTCAAAGGAATAAATTGTCTAATGGTGTTCATGTCAATAGCATTACCATCAATAAGAACTCTTTGTATGGAAAGAAAGTTGTCCTCCTTCTGAAATTAAATAATGTTTTTTTCAAGAATACAACAACAATTCCAAAATTGGCCTAAAGCTAATGTATGATACATGGTAAAGGCAATTTTGAAAACCGTTGATTCTAGAATTCTCCAAATTCTCTTGTACCATAGTAGACATTGGACATTACTCCAAAATGTTATGAGCATAACTATTACCATAGGCAACAAATCATTGCATGAAAAAGAAACTACACTGGAGCCTTATATACTCCCTCTATCCCAAAATGATTGTCTACAATTTTGTTGATATTTTTTGAGCCAATTTCATTGACCATATTGTGAAAAACATAATTAAGAAAGGTTCCAAATTTTATATCACTAGAATCAACAAAGAACATTGCACGCGTTCATTGCAACCTAGATAAAATTAGCCACAAGGAAGTATTTTTTGACCTACTCAAAACAACCTTAAAAAAACATGACATTCAAAGTGGACAATCATTTGGGGATGGAGGGAGTATACATAAAAAACCTTTTTATTTTTACACTAGGAATGCTACTAGGACTCCAGAACAGTACTGAAGCTAACCAAACAAGAGGATCATAGATACAAGATGAAGGCCATTGAGGGCTTCCTGATTCTAGAAGACTTCAGATGTTTTTCTGCAATCGTGGAACGGATACAAGCTGTACGGTACTCCAGAATTTCATGAGCACACTAAGAAATCGTTCTATTTTATCGCCAGTAAGAAATCTTTGTATGAAACGAAAGGTGCCATCCGGCCTTCAGTATACATAACCATCCCTTACTTTTTCTAAGAATACTACGAGGACTCCAGAACAGGACTGAAGCTAACCAAACAAGAGAGACTACAGATACACGATGAATGCAATTGAAGCCCCGCTTGATTCTAGAAGACTCCAGATGTTTCCATGCTATATCTGAAAAGGCTACAAGTTTTATATTACTCGAGAATGGTATGAGAGTATACTGGTCATTACTGTAGGCAAGAACTCATTGTATGAAAAGGAAACTGCGATCTGGGCTTCAGTACACAACAAGAGGGACACGATGAATCCAATGGAAGACCGCCTGATTCTAGACGAGGGAATGTATATTTACAAGAGTCTGGCTCCACTTACGGTCGCTCCAAGTGCGGCTTGGGAAGTTCCCCATCCGCAATGGCATCGTAGCCGCGGCGAGGTCCATGCAGCTTGGCCACGAGCGCGAACACCAGCACAGAGACAAGCAGCACCAGGATCACGTGGACGTTGAAGGCCAGGTTCATGAGCGCCACCGCTCGGATGCGGGAGATCTCCACGTCGCACTGCGTGGACCCGTCGATTCCTGTCGGTAGGTCGAGTTGGTAATGGCAACCCTCTGGGATGTAATTCTCCACGTACAGGAACAGCCCGATCTGGAACATCCAGGTGCCTTGCAGGATGATCCCCATGCACAGGACCAAGTCCACCAGGAACAGTTTCGGTCGGAGGGCTAGCAAACCTGTCAATGGAGAGTTTCAGTTTCGGAGATTGAGGAGAGCGAGAACAAATGCGAAAGAGTTTGAAAACTGCATTTCTAGTAAAGCTCTGAAATGGAGGGTTTCAGTTTCGAAGCTTGAGGAGTGAAAATAAATGTGAGAGAGAGGGTCTGAAATGTGTACATTTAAACCTTTAGACCAAGGGATTCGTGGTTTTAAGTGATCAGTTTGAATGATCGCATTGTGAGAAATATAATCCAGATAGTGCCAAACTTAACATCACCAGAATCAGCAAAGAACATCAAATGCATAACTAAACATCACATGGATTGCTCTAGCAAACCTGCACTTTCAAAGCACGGAAGTCCTTTAACTTGAATGCGAGAGGAGAGAATCTGAAAAGTGAGCACTTGACCCCGAAAAGAACAGACTTTAAGCGTTTTAACGTGACCAATGTGATTGATCTTATTGTGAAAAATATATAATCCAGATGGAGCCAAATTTTAGATCACCGCATGCGTTGGCCAAAATTTAAAAAAGTACAAAAGAAAGTCCCCACATGACTTAATTACTCAAGACTGCTGAAAAAACACATGAGACCAAACTTGAGTTTCTTGTTCCTTTTAAATGTATAATCAGGGATTCAAACCCTAAACTCTGACCATTGAGATTGGGTTAAGGTGGATTCGCAGAGCGAAACTGGATTGCGCAAGGCAGTGATGATCTATGGAGTAATAATAATGAGTTATATTAAAATTACAGCACGCAATCGAAGGTCCGCGTTGGATATGACCACACATTTCAGCGAGCCAACAAACAGTTCGACTCCTTCAGATCTCTTGCTCGTTTCTGGGTAAATCGTGCGAGCCATACTTTGTTGGAAAGTATACTACGAACAATGCGCTTCTAACGAGCTATTTCCCATGTTCTGATACTCAGATCGCAGCCTAAAACCGCTTGAAGTTTTCTAGATAGGGTTTCTGCAATGTTTTTATACCTGGAATTGAGAACTTCACACACTAAACCCTAAGAATTGAGAAGAAATTGCGTAGCAGAGAAAGAAACTCGTACCTGTGCAAACAGCACACAACGCGGCGACGTAGGCGAGTAGCAAGTTGCACTGGCTCTCAAGCCCAGTATTGCGCGCGGCCTGGTGCGACAGCGAGATCCACTCCAATCCGAAGGCGATACTCGCGAACAGGAAGGACGCATCAGTGGGCAGCGGCAACACCGCGGTGGTGTCGCTCACTAGCACAATCACGGCATACATCCAGAACATGACGAGCGTGGTGGTGTGCTCAAAGCTGGACACGCGGTTCTTGGGGATGGCACCGTCCACCACAGGCCGGAAGCTGGTGGAGATTCCAAGCTCGTAGAACACGGCCAAGGGGATGAACAACACAAGGAAGTAGAGCTCGGCATGCTTGCCGCGATGGGGCAGCCAGTGCACCGGGTGCCATGCCTTGGCGAGGTAGTCTCGCGGCGATTTCATGAAATTCGTGAACAACGAGACCAAGTGCCATAATCCTACCAGCACCAACACCAGCGACGACGCGACGTGACCCACGAGAGTCCCCATCGCTTGCACCTGCAATCCCTCTCTAACCTCGCAATTCTCGCAGCGGGATTACATCACACCCACTCTATCCATCTCCGTGGAAACATTGCAAGACTGCGCTTGCAGATTCTAGCAAAATGCTCCAGCCATGGCCAACGCTGTCTTCGATTGACGAAGAATTCAACGCAAGACGTGATACTGCGTCATGGTGCAAGACCGGTAGTCAATCAAAACCAGGCTTGAGGGATCCACATGTGGGAGATCAAACTGTACCAGAGAAGAGAAACCCTAGGGACAACGAAACCCTAGGCTCCGACTTGTTCGCTTGAGCATGGAAGTGTTTGTACTTTACTGTAGCTCGATGCTCCTTTCGGAGCTGATTAACTGCAGAATGTTGTCACAGGGGAGGCTCAAGTAGCTTTTCCTGAGTTGCTTTGGTACCATAGTGATTTTCAGAAATTTGCCTTTTGGACGAAGACGACGACCTAGTTTGATTCCCAATTGATATGACTTTATCGTCGGGTGAAGGTAGTGGTTTGATTGGGGAGAGTGCCGACCGAGCATGCCGGACGACGGGTTCCTTTTAGCTTGAACGGCGGAATCAAAGCTCTAATCCTCTGCATTGAGGATCTGCAATCCTAATTTCCTCCAGAGTGTCACACGAGGAGGGACCCAGAGATTCATGTCCTTCTGTTCGCCCTTCGAGACCATTATAAGTTTTTGGCAGGCTTGATGAGGAAGTGATTTCAGTTCACACTCCTCCGAAATCCATGCTGTTGCACTTTACTTTCTTCAGCAGCATCAGGGCTAGAAGCTTGGCATCCTTGCCTGCAAGACCCAATGGGCGAGGGCCGGACGGTCTTGGAAGACGATGAAGTCTTCCGTCTAACACGGAGGCTTGCCAATTGGACAAAGCTGAAACTGTAAGTTACCGAGCAAAGTTAATGTGTCCCTCGGACTAGCAGACGAGGATTCTGACATAGCGACGAAGCAAATGCGCTTGCAATCAGCGAGCAACTTAGTGTACTGAAATCTGCTTTCCTCTTGTGATTGAACTCCATTACATCATATTTTCAGTTGCTTGAATTACAGAACTAATTGTCATGCTGCCTGCGTGCGGCCATAGCCATTTGGTTACTGGGACTCCTCGCATTTCTCCTTCAATCGCATTTCCTGATCCTGCGTTGACGCCGCGGCTGTGTAATGGCTGTCACACATCCGCAAACGGGCGACAAGTGACGCCTATTGCGTCTCTGCAAGTGCAAGAATCCGGAGAATCGGCGCGCCCCTTGATAAAAATGTGCGGGATGCAGAAGATGCAGCCGCAGCTGCTATCGCGGGGGCGGATTACGTTGGCTTGATCGTGTGGCCGAAGTCCAAGAGGTCTGAGTGTGAGCATGGCAAGGGAGATCGCGACTGCGGCGAGAGAAAACGGTGCAGAGCCGGTTGGTGTGTTTGTGGATGAGAGTGCGGTGGAGATCGAGAGAGTCTGTAGTGATGCCAATCTCGCCATCGCCCAGGTTGGCTTGTGAACTTCACAGAAAAATCGTTTGGAATCACAAGAGTGGGAGAGTCATTATGCTTCGATTCTTGTCGGTGAATGAGCAAATTGAGAGAAGTTTGGCTTCATGTGAAGTATGCAAGGCTAAGGGTATACTATTTTTGAATAGGCAATGCTGGAATGTGGAAGTTTTACTTAGGGGTTCCCTTGTCGTGATTTAATTTCAGAGAATAGTCCTGGCAATCACGAAGGTGGGAGAATCATACTTCAATTCTGTACTGGGTGAATCATTCTTCTAATTTTCAAACTGGGAGAAACCTTTTCTTCCATCTGAATTGTGCAAAGTGTAGGGTTTAGGGGTTTTGGATCCTCAATCTAAGTTGGACTTGGGGGGTGTTAAAGTGCAAACAGAAGAGGCGGTTCTCAAACACGATTTGATTACTCTAAGATGGGGGTAATATATCTAGGATTAGATTTTAGGTATATAAATTGTGTGGGGGCAGAGTAGAAAGAAATTTGTGAAGTCTTGCATTACCCTTGTAGGACATAATTGAGTTTGCGATCAGCCATGCAATCAAGTTGATTGTTTCCAAATCTCGGCACTTGCATTCTGAACTCCAGAATCTTGTCTACATGCACTAGCTTCCTCGTAGAGATTTCAAATCGGGTCATACCCAATGGAAATCTTCTTTCCACAAAGTTCTAGGCCCCTTGTAGAGTTTTGGAAACTGATTCTGAAACTGCCTGCTTGTGCTCGCCAGCTCTGATACTGCTGATGAGCCATTTCTCTGCCATGAGACTAGTCGAGTTAATGTTGTGAGTTGACTGCGAGAGGTTTTGCAATCGGGGATACAAAGTTCTTGCAGCTCTCGATATTGGTCGTGGGTTTCCAGTTGCACGGCGATGGCGCAAGAGCTTCTCTTCTCCAAGATTTACCCGCGTCCTTGAAGGTGATCTATGTATTGCACGCCAACAAAAATGGAGTCCTTCAAACTTCCTTCCCCCCAAGTGAGGGTGGCCCTTTCGTGGACTGGGTGCTGGTTGATGGCTTACAAGGGGGCAGGTATGCACGACTGACTAGTTTCTAAATTTTACATTTTTTGCCTTGCAAGTGCGTACTTTTGTGGTGCCGACGTGAGGGGCTTAGCTAACCCGTCGCTTAATGGTGATTTGGATGCATACAATCAAAATAAAAAATCAAGAGTTATTTTTCATTTTAGACACGTTAGAAGTATAAATTTAAAAAAAGAATTTACATATTTTGGAGTATCTTTGTGGTTTCTGTGAATATTCGAAGTCAGAACTTTGTACTTGAATTCTCAATCTTGTCATTGTTGGGCCTTGCCCCCACCATGTAGGACCAGTTAGCTAACCAGGGTTTTTAAGGTGCATTGCTTTTTGTTGTTGTAAGCCAATCAACCTGTTGTGTGACCGCACTTGCAAGCTAACTAACCGGGAGTTGGGCTTTCAAGTTAGCTAGCTGCTACCGCTTGTTTTGTGTTGGCGGATTTCGCACTTCGAACCGTTGGTTCAGGCATTGTGAGTTGCCTTGCCTGAAATGGTGGAGTTCAGTGGTGGAGAGTAGGCCCTGTAAACCCTAATTCAGATATTAAAGATATGAGATATGAGCTTCAGATCCATGTTATTGAGATCTCCGAAGCTGATTTTGGAGAACAAGACTAGGTGATTGTACTAACTGATGCTTTACACCAAATGCTGTTCACAAACTCGCAGTGGGGAGCAGTTTGATTAGAGAAATTTCGAAGTTCCAAGTATGAAGAGCAGGAATTGGCAGGGGGACTTACTCCCAGTAACGTGGCTACTGCTCTTTCTCTTTCGACTCCTACTGCTGTGGATGTTTCTAGTGGCATTGCGGGGTCTGATGGAATTTGTAAAGACCCTGCTCGGATTCAAGCCTTTGTTAAGGCCGTGCAGAATTCGAGCTTGCTTGTCGAAGACGTCCCAATTTACTAAGTTACTCACCTCGAATTGGGACGCTGCAAGACGTAAATTTGACAGTGTTTGGTTCTGGAGAATTTCTAGTGACCTCGTTACCATCAATCAAGACATTTTGTTGATTGTGATCACTAGAACTCAACCTAATCCAACTCAAATTTCAATTATTAGAAACAATTTGTCATGATCATTTGCTGAGGTGGGACCCCAAAATGCGCCATTGACATTGAACTACCATCTACACTTTGTGTACATCTCCAAAATCAATTATGTGCCTATGTGGAAGAAACAATTTTGGAACCAAACTTTGTTCCTTGATGTTTATATAAGCGTAATGTGTCCAAATGTCACATTCTTTAGAGCATTGAAACCTTCTTTCACTTGCCAACAAGAAAATATGAAAATTTAATCAGTCTACTAATCGTAACTAGGCACAGTAGCAATAGTGTCGGTTTTGGGGGTACCCGCTTTCAAAGGACAGCCTACTCCGATGCCTAACCCTAACCAACACCAGATGAAGCAGAGCGTGCACATGACGCCTTCAGCTGAGTTCCAAACGAGAGCCCCGAAGCGATCGAGGTCAGGATCGTGAGCACGAGCGTATAGCTGTAGACGCGCTTGCGGCCCAGTCGTTCGCCCAGCCAGCCGAAGTAGAGCTGCCCGCAGAAGGTCACGCAGAGGGCGACGCCGTTCACGGCCGCGGCCACGTTCGGGGGAAGCACGCCGGGTTTGTGAGAATTCGGATCGTAGCAAGGTAGTATCAGCGTCCAAGGAGACGAGCCACTGTGGAGATAATCCTGATGAGGGTTGTGCAGGTCCAAAGGAACCGCGAACAGTCCAGCGCCATTGCCAGCCTCTTGTGTACTATCTCGGACTAGCGAAGTACGTTACTAATTCTCAGCTTGAGCCGGTTTCGTCTTCTATCTATTGAACTCCTCAGCATCTCCTCCTCTTGAGTTGTGTGTATAACCTGCTCACTCCCTGTCTTGAGGTTGAGTTCCCTTGTGTTCTGTTGTCCTTCTTGCTGGTATCTGCTTGCGTACAACTTAGCACGACGCTGAGAGGGTTTTTAAGACGAACTTGTTTTGATCAGATGTAGTTGCAGATGGCAGTGATGAGCATGAAGGATTTAAAATGAAAAGGGGTTGTGAACAAGAGGAGGATCTCTCTGAGGTGCGTTCCATGCTTCTGGATTTGTGATTTTAAACTCTAAGAAGAAACCATCTAACGACTGGCCTTGAGGAATCCTTTTCGTGTGCATGATGAATAGCGACTCGTGCCTGTCGTCTTTTGCAGCATGTTGTTTCGAATGAAGTACGAAATAGAAAAACTTCGATGGCGACCTAATTTTCGTGCTGGATCATCTATGTTGTATCACTGCAGCTGCTCCAATTCTTGGATGATGAAGCGGCGGGTCCTTCCAACGCTGGTGACAATCACGGGTGAGACGCTGATCAGTGAACACATGATTTCTTAGACTGGCTAGTTTGTATTCTAGAGGACCTGGAGGAAGAAACGAAGAAACCTGGCGAACTCCAGGGTTTCTTCCTCCTAGTCTGATGCTTTCATGAAAACCCTGAAAACGAAGATCTCCTCCTGGCTTTAGGGTATTCTTTCAAGTCGGAATGCCGAATCCTAAGGCACGGGGCAAGGAGACTTTGAGATATGTACGGAACAGCCCACTTTAGGGTCTAATATTATTTTCCGCAATAGGGTATATTATCCTCAATCTCATTAACCTTTGACTTTTAGAAATTCACTAGGGTTCTCCATACCTTGGATTGGACTTTGTATCCTTCCATCCCTAATCGAACACCGGGATTGCACAGCCGTTCCACTACACTGGTGCTGTTCCTTCCGACTTGTGGTTGTTAATTGCTGGCATTTATCGATTGTTGGTTTTGTCAGGGAACCGGAGTTGGAACCCAAACATAAAATATTTCTAAGTCACAGTGGAGTTCAGAAGAACTTTACCGAGCAATTGTGCGTCGATTTGGAAGCGAGGGATTACTCGCCGTTCTTCGACAAACGGCCGGATAGTTTACCGAAGGGCCAAAGATTTCCCGAACTTATATTTCAAGCTGCTCAACAATGTCGCGTTGCAATATTGGTACTATCCGAAGACTTTTTCACCCGGACGAAGTGGCCCATGCTAGAGTTGGAGGCATTTGTGCAATCTCAGAAAAGCCATCCTGGATACCTTAGAATTCTCCCCGTGTATTTGGGACTCTCACGAAATGAATGTACAAGGAATGAAACAAGACGCCAAGACTGGCTATCTTTGTGGAGAGGTTGGGCCCAAAATGAGGCGAGGATTGATGTGGTCAAGTGGGAGAATGCATTGAAGGTGTTGGGTCCTTTCAATGGACTTGAGTACGTGGAATCCTCGGGTGAAGTTGCATTGAGAGAGAAAATTGTGAGTGCTGTTTGTTGCCTAATTCCACCGGAGAGCTCTTGGAGTGGCACACATGTCCAAGGGAGAACACGTATACTCAAGGTGAGAATTCATTGTGAATACACTAAAGGTTATGAATGTGAATGTGAATGCTCTTGGACAATGCAGGGGATGCTTTCTATGGCTAGTGGGAACATGGTAGATTAGAAAAATAACTTATAAGAAGACCAATAGTTCAATTGTAGGACTTATTGATTTCATTTCCGTGGCCTATGGCAACTATGTGTGCACTTGTGTATGATCACACACACGTAATGGAATTTAAGAGATCATGTCCATTTACAACAACAAAGACCATCTAGATTGGTCGGCCATGTTATTAGTGACAAATCTCAATGGTTTTGGGTGGACTCTTGAGGTAGAACAAGACATATTTTTACTAAATTTTGTTATAGAATTACTATGGGCCAAAATGTTTTTCTACTTTTAGTTGCAATATATGTTTGAATTGAAAGTATCATTTCTAACTTATAACTTATAGAGTCATGTATGATTTAGTTGTTCCGACCTTATTGAACTTGTTACAAGCTAGAAGTTACTACAAGATATATATCATAATATAACTCCAATGTCCTCCATTCTAATCGTTAAATATAGTGTAGGTTTGACCATGCAACTAGTAGTAGTTGCTTAGAGCTAACAAGATGATTGACATTGCTTTTGCTTGAATGTAGGCTATAATCGGAAAGCTTGGGAGTGCCAAACCATTGCCATCTTATGGTGTTCGTGTCGTGGGTATCTATGGTATGGGAGGAATTGGAAAGACCACTTTTTGCAGAGTACTTTGTGACGAGTTGCATATGAAGTTCCAAGGGAGAGTATGCCATGTAGAATTGGGAAGCAAGAAGGAACCAATTGAGTTGCACAAGGAAGTGTTGCGAAGATTGACTGATGTAAACCATGATAGTCTGATGTTTATGACGGAATCTATGGTTAGTTGAGCCTTTCCCACCTATGTTGAATATGATGTTGATTAGATGTATTTCAATTCTAATATCTTGATGTCAAAGAATGTAGCAATCTTAGTGAAGTCGTTGGGAACTCAAAGTAGTCAACCTCATGTATTAGAGCTTTGCATTATTTAAGGAGATAATTGCCACTTATGAATCTAGAATTGTGCAATTGCAGACTATGAATCTTCTCAAACGACGCATACACCAACAACAAGTGTTCTTAGCTGTGGATAATGTGTGGCAAGAGTCACTAGAACAAGCCAAGGATTATCTCAGGACAGGTTTTCACCATGGTAGCATTGTGATGGTGACAGCTCGTTCAATTGACATACTTGCTCGCTTACACATTGACAAAAGTGATTGTCTAGAGATGCCTGATTTGGAAGAGGAAGATGCAAAGCAACTATTTCTTCATAGTGTGACACCTGGCATTCAATTCAAAAATGAAGATGATGAGCAAAATATTCAATATTGCATTAGGCAGTGTTGGTTTGGTAGAGGTGCCAATATGGAGGCGCATTTTCATCCTTTAGCCCTGAAAGTTTTGGGTGCTCAATTGGGAAGCCTTGGATGTGATCCGAAGCTTTGGGTGGAGAAATTATCTCAAGATGACAAATTCAATCACTTTCGAGAGAAAGAGCATCCAATATTCCACATCCTCCGAAAAGGTTATGACTCATTATGTGAAGAGGACCAAGTTTTATTCATGGATGCAGTTCTTTTCCATCCATCTCAAACGAAAGGTGTTTTACACAGCCACGAATTTGTATCTCAGGGTACAATTAAGCATCATACCTTTCGCCTTGATATTTACAAATGGTTAAGTACCGTGCACAACTTGTTGGAAGTGAGGTTCATTAAGGATCGGGTAAGAATTTTTAATATTGATTATTCGAATCATTTGTCTTTTTCAATTCAATTTGATGCAACTAGATCTTGGATTGAATCCATCGTCACTATCCATTACTTGATATTTGGTTTGTTAACCCAATTTGTGCTACTTTATATGCGTTTCTTTGCAAACAAGTCGATGTAACAAGGATCCAGTGTTGAGATAGTAAAAGAAAGTTCTTGATCGATAATTTCTCCGTAGCCAAGTACAGCTGAATTTCTTGATGCATTTGGTTCCTTTTGCATTTTGTCCTTCCCAATTTAGTATTGTGTTGTGTGATAATTGTAGTTGCAAGCTTTGAAGGCCAAATCGTTGATTGAAGATATCGGTGATGGTTTCAACGGTGTCACTGTTCACGACTTGTATCTTGAGTTTGCCAAATCCGAGGTGAAGAGGGGTGCTCTAGATGCCAGACGTTGGGTGTGGTATGACAAAGAAGCCGCGTATCCTGCCGACCTAGCAAGGAGACCATCCGGAAACTGTTGGTCCAATGTCGAGAGAATCTCCGTGAAGTATGACGATAGTACTTATGACAAGTCAATCCGATGGATGGGAACTATTGAAAAGTCAATCCGATGGATGGGAACTATTGAAGGAGTGAAGTGGCAGCATTTTTCCAATGTTATGGTGCTTCAGCTTTTTATTGGAAGGAATGAAGTGTTGGATTTGCGAGGTTTACAGTGCCTCAAAAGCATGGAACTGAGGTGGGGTTATGAATTCCGGACAGGTGATAAAAGTGGAGGCCAACTAATTGGACTTGGAGAGCTGAGGAATCTTGCATGGCTTGACATGCGCAACATTCATTTTGCACCATGTTTTCAGCAAATTGGTCAGTTGACAAGGCTTGAGGTTTTGCGGTTGGATACGAATTGCTCTGGTGAATGCTTACCCTCAGAACGTTTAGAACCACCGAATCTTGACAAATGCATTCACTTACAGGAGCTCGTGCTTCAATGCGCGTGTTTTATATTATTTCCCGATTTGAGCAAGTTGACATCGTTGAGAAAGATTCAGTTTCACGGATTCAAGATTGCGAACGAGTTGGTTGGATTGAGCTCACAAATGACTTCCCTGCAGGAGCTCATGTTGTTTGATTGCGATTCGTTAAACCAATGTCCTGGTTTGGGCGACGTGGTTTCGTTGCAACAGCTCGATGTTGAAGGTTGTGACCAGCTCAGGCAGATTCCTGATTTGCACAAGCTTACAAAGCTACGACGCTTGAATATGAGGTGTAACAGACTCAACAAGCTGCTTGGGTTGAATGACTCCATGCAATTGCAGGAACTTGTTGTGGGCAGTTCTGCAATTGACGAGTTGCCCAATTTACACTTGCTGAGGTATTTACAGAGGCTGAAGATTGGAAATTTCCAACCTACGGTGCTGCCATGTTTTGACATGTTCATTGCCTTGGAAGAACTCATCCTCACTAGTTTGCCAGGGGTTCGGGACATACATGGCATGCGCTCGTTGACAAGGTTAAAATGGCTGACAATAATGGGTGCCCCTAATCTACGGTTGCCTGAGTTGGGTGACTTGATGGCATTACAATACCTCACCCTAAAGAACTGTGGTAGTTTGGTAGCGAATCCTGAGTTTCCAGATCTTCACAACCTTATAAACTTGGAGGTTTTGGAGATTACCGAAACCCCAATCAGGAGTTTACCAAGCTTGGAGCGCCTTACGCAACTAAGGGAGTTGGATTGTTCTAGAACCCTGTTGGCCGAGTTACCTGGTCTCAATGGTTTGGACAAATTGGAGCGCATCGACCTTGCCGGGTGCCGTGAGCTGACAAGCTTGGAGAAGCTGGGAACCTTGCCTGCATTGATACGTCTGAATGTTTCAACCTGTTATAGTTTGACGAGGTTGCCAGATTTGAGAAGCTGCAGGAGTCTGGAGTATCTCTGCTTTTGTCATAGTGGAGTGAGGCTGGGTCCAGAAGACATCAAGGCCCTTGCAACCTTACCTGTGTGGTCCAGAAGCCCTTGCACTCCACATGTGTGGTTGGAACCATGTTTCGGTGACCTTTTCTGAGTTATTAGAGAAGATGTCATTGATGGAGGTCGTGTTGCATTTGGAAGCAAAGCAACTGGAGTATTTCACCACATTGCAGACAAGGACATGGACTGATCAGGAGACCTGGCCGGCAAAGTCGAAATATTTTCGTCATGGCTCCCATCCTTGTTATAATCACAGTGCGACTTACGTGAGACGTTGAGTCCTTGAAGCCCTGAAACGACGCTGATTATTGGACCACTAGGCTTCTACTATGAACAATGAAGTCATCCATTGATCCCTTTGATGCCTTCCCATCCTTCAAAGGGTTAAAACTCTTAATTTATCCATGAAATGATTGGGGCTTTTTTTTTAAAAAAATTTATGAAGTGCCAAAGTGGAGATATTAAATGTTTTTAGTGGTGCTCCAATTTTTAATATTCATCTGGATATTGGGTAGAAAATATCACATTGGCACATTTTACATGTCCATAATTTTGTTTTCATTCATAATTTGATGATTTTTTATTTTATTGTTTTAATTCAATATTGTTTGGTAAAAAACTTTACAGATTGTTTCTAGTGCAATTTGGTACAAGGCAAAAAAATTGCCATTGGATAGGATGAGACTTACCACTAACTAAAGGTATTTAGTCTAATTTTTGATTTAATAGGTGTATTCTTCATTTCTACAATGTTCAAGAAAGTCATCTATCTTAGTCTTGGGGCTAAGACATATGTGTCTTAATCTTGCAGGAATGAAGCTTATCACTTTTGTAGTTGGGGTAGATGATCCATTTCCAACTAATTAAGCAATTATGCATATTTGGATCATAGTTTCTTTGTGTGCCAAATTTTTTCCTCGTATGAAAATAAAATTTGGAAGAATTGCATAATTTTCCAAAATTTTATTACACAAAACGTGATTATCATGTATTTTTGGGTGGAAGATTCTCTTGGACCTATAATGGTCGTCTAGACCTTTGTATTTTTACCATAGGTTGATTGCAAAATCAACCAAGGGCTAGTTGCAATATTGACAAGCCTTGTAGCCAATCATAATGCACTACAACTAGTCCTTGCATTGCTCCACAACTTTAGTTTTTAGTGTAGCAATTCAACTTGTTTTCATTGACAAGTAAACTACAATTGTATATAATTCATTAAGTCAAATTGGTATTTGTTGGATATGAAATGGTCTAATTTACAAGATTGTAAGGAACATCATATTCATTATTTTGGGAGATTGGGAACCTACCAAAATAATATTGCCCATTTTTTGACCCGGAAATTTAAATTGAGTTGAAAAAAATTTAAGTCAACGGTCAACTGAATTTTCCATTTGATAGTTGTAATTTTCATTAAAATGACAGTATCATGTGTTTTGGGTGTATTCAACAAATTATTGGTTACAATGATAATAGTCACTTCCCACATAAATGCGATGAATGGTCCTCATTTAACACCAAATCATGAGCTGAATGGTTGGTTGTAAAAGGCTATTTATCTCATTTAGAGTGTCCGAGTTTGATTCTCATTGAACTCGTATAAGCAGCTATGAGATATACATGATTTGATATTGCTACATGAGCTTTTCAGAGAAGAAAATTATAACAACCAATCCACCCCCTATCCAAAACTATGACAAGTCCTTGACATGTTAACAAAATAAAAGTGGTCTTACCCACTACCAATTTTTTCAGCTCATAGTCTACTTTTAAAAGTCAGTGATGTACAAAGTGAATTTATAATGAAATGATGCCATCATGATACAAAATATTACATGTATAATATAATCAAAAATATATTAAATACTATAAGTATTAGATGCATTTTGCTATGCAAGTGACAATACAAAAAATATAGGAGTAATATCAATTTAAAACTATGAAATCCAATCACAATATTACAAACCACACCATCTACTCTACAACACTTGTTATAAAATCGTATAATTTTCTATAGTTATGCAATAACATTACCATGAAATACTAACTACTAAACTTAGCTTCAAATACTATAAAATGTCTCCACTATACTTGGTACATACTCAATTGGAATTATACAAAGACAAACTCATATTGATAACATCAACCTGAGCTGCAGGGATTCTAAAGACACACTCTATTGTGTCTGTTATTGACTTTGGACCTCTATGCCGTGATGAGAGACTCTTGTCCTTCCAAATAAATCATTGGGTCTTGTCTACTTTCCAGCGCAATCCCTTCGCAAAGTTCCAACTAGTGCAAAAGTCTTGAACATTTTGCCCTTTTGTCGTTGGCCGAAAATACTGAATCAAGATACAATTTAGATGCTCTAGATTTGAGAAACACTACAACAAAACTTGCATTTTATAGTTGCAAAAATATAACTAGGGATGACCGGCGATTGCTCGCAGTCATATTTTGGGAGGCCAACATTTTGGGAAAAAATATGACTGCCAATCATATTTTGGCCTTGTACTTCATGGGCGTATAGTATACGTCCATTGGAAACAACTAAGTACTTTACAGGAAACAATAGGGAACATATTTAGGGAACATCAAGTCATATTATGTAGTTATATTTTTGTGTCAGTCATATTTTATAGTCATATATTTTTGGTAGTGACATTTTTTTGTTTTTGGTAGCCCAAGGAAAATTTGGGCGGGAAACATGTTCGAAGAGCACCTAGTCATATTTTTGCTTGAGTCATATTTTGTAGTTATATTTTTTGAGGAGTCATATTTTGTAGTTATATTTTTTGAGGAGTCATATTTTGTAGTCACATTTTTTTTCATAGTCATTTTTTTTTTCTTTTTGAGCAAGGAACATGTTTGAAGAGCAATCAGTCATATTTTTGCTTGAGTCATATTTTGGGGGGAGTCATATTTGCAGGCACATTTTTTAATAGTAATTTTATCTCCTTTTAGGGCAACCGATGGAAAATTTGGATAGGAAATATATTTGAAGAGTATCTATCATATTTTTGCTTTAGTCATATTTAGGGAAAGAGTCATTTTTTTAACTAAAATAGTCCAAGGAAAAGGGGGTCAATCTAAGATGACCTTCTAGTATTTTGGTTGTAGATCTCATTCTTTAGAGTGTAGGCATAACTTTATTTCATGCCTATTAACCCCTAAACGTCCAAACTGCCTTTTTTTGGCAACATAGCGATTTTGGGCAGCTCATTGCGTATGGAGTTTTATTGTTTTTTGCTGAAATTTTCACACAATATGGGAACAAGGTTTATCTTTAAGGCCCAATAATTTTCATAACTTTTGACTTCATTGTTCAAAAGTTATTGCATGATCTGTAATTTTCAATGCTCGACGGGCAACCCAAAAAAAAATCTAAAAAATCTAAAAAAAAACTTTTTTCAAAAATAAAAATTTGAAATTGGCTCTTTAGATTTATATATACTTGGAAAGATTTGAATCATTCCATTTTGATTTATGAGCTGAAAGTTATGAGGTGCTCTAGTTTGCGGGTAGTTATGGATTCCCTACTCAACAATAAACTTTGGAGTCCTTAATTTAACTCAATTTTTAATATTTTTTGAAAAAAAAAAAACATATAATGTAAAATTTTTATTACTATATTACCACTGTTGAGATTAGAATTTTTCAATTCTATAATTCAATTCTTAACAATTTAGTGTTTTGAATCATTCTCTACTTCTTTCTACTTGCTATACTTTTGCTATATGTTGTACAATCCTAAATGATCTAAATTTTTTTAAGCATGTAGCCAACTTGCCTTGAAGAATGAATCCAAAGAAGCACAATCATTTTGGAGATTTTTTCATACAAATGTGACCTTGTGAAGTGCAGCTGCTCATATTTTTACAGGGCTAAAAAAATGAGTTTTGTCACTTCAAACGTTAACATCTTGCAATCTACACGATGAAAAATTCTGAAATTTTTTCCACATATTTCCAAACTAGTTTAGTACAAGATCCTACGGTTACTTGGTCCAAAAATGTTTTTTTTATCTAAAATTTGGTGCTTGTATCAGAAATGGCAGTTTTGGACTGTTTTTGGTGAAAACATAGTCTCCGACGTTTAGGGGTTAAAAAATTGTTGTTGTTGTATGTTGTGCCTATTATAGAATTTGTGTTCAAATATTTAGAGTGGCATATGTTTATATTTTAATTAATAAATTTAAATTTTTCATAGGGATTACAAAGGAAGTAGAGAAAAGTGAAACAATTAACAACATGAGACAATAGATGGATTCATTCCTGGCCCATTTTGTTGGAAAAGATAGGAAAAGGATTTCAAAATGCATATTAAATATGTTTTGGTTCTTTATGGCGGATTTTTTTCAAGTTGAAATATATATTTGGTGACAAAGATAGTTCTATAAAGTATTGGTTCAAATATAGAGATTGTTGATTTCTTTAATGAGAGAGAAGATATATTGTTTAACAAATACCTTAAGTCATGAGGACATGAATCCACATCTAGTTTGTACACTAACAGATTGATTGCATTAGCAGATTAACTAATTATGTTGATTGATTGTGGTGACTTATACAAATTAAAAGCTATTTAGATTGGTTGATACAAGGTGAAATCTAATGCAATTAACTAGTGATGTAGATTGAAGATTGTGGGGTTTAGAAAAAATACTTGAAGCTTGAATAAAATCTAATTCAAGGAGAGAAAAAAGAGTGTAAGAAAAATCCATACTTGAGTATTCATAAAGCAAGAGCAAGTGAGGAATGCCATTTGTATTCAAAGTCTAAAAGTTTGAAGTAGAAGTAGAAGTTCCAAGTTGCTACTTAAAGCTTTAGGCTGTTGGGCATAGGTGAGAGACTAAGTTGATCCCCTTATAGAGTTTTGACTTTGTATTAAATAAATATTGTTGATTGTAATATGCATAGTTGACCAAAAGAAATTTTAAGGTCTTCAATAAATATTTATTTAGCACTTATGAGGATTATGTCATTACAATTGTTTGACTTCTAAAATTAAAAAAAAATTAATTAGTAGTAAGTGAAATCAAAGATTGCAATTCTAAAATAATCCAAAAAAAGAGGAAAAAATAAAAATATATATAATTTTTTCTGGAAAAAATCAAGAGAGAGAAATAGAAAAAAATATGTTGAAAGAAAAAAAATTTGATCATAGATAGAATTTATACACCTTATTGTAAAAGTCGTTATTTAACCCCTAAAGGATCAAACACCATTTTTTGACAACATAGCGATTTTAGGCAACTCACTACAACCAGAATTTTTTTTTTTTTTCTTTGAAATTTTCACACAAAATGTGCCCAAGGAGTAGCTTTAAGGCCCAACAATTTTCATTACTATTGACTATGTGGTTAAAAAATTATTGCATGATATGTCATTTTCATTGGGCAGTGGGTAGCCCGAGCAGTTGAAAAAACTTCTTTAAAAATCACTTAAAATATGAATTTGGTTCTTTAGATTTATATATACAAGGGAAGCTTTGAATCGTTCCATTTTGATTAATGAAATGAAAGTTATGAAGAGTTTTATTTTGAAGGTAGTTATGGAATATTGGAATCTCTATTCTAAAATAAACTTTGAAGTCCTTTATTTAATTCAATTTCGAATATATTTGAAAAAAAATAAAAACAGTGGGTGTAGATTTTTTATTACAACATTGCAACCGTTGGAATTGTCATTTTTCAATTCCATATTTAAATTCTGAATAGTTTAGTATTTTGAACATTTTCTACCAGTTTCTACTTACTATTTTTTTCCTATATGTTTTACAATTTCAAATAATCTGAAAACTTTCAAGCATGTAGCCAACTTGCCTTGAAGAATGAATCCAAAGGAGTACTACCATTTTGGACATTTTTTCATACAAATGTGACCTTATGAAGTGCAACTGCTCGAATTTTTGTCAATTCAAACGCTATTATCTTGCAATTCACATGGTGGAAATTTCTGAATTTTTTTTGACAACTTCTCAAACTAGTTTAATACAAAATCCTATGGTTACATTTTTCCAATTTTTTTTTTTCGAAAATTTGGTACTTGTATTAGAAATAGCAATTTTGGAGCGATTTTGGTGAAAACATAATCTCTGACCTTTAGGGGTTAAGTTGTATACAAAGATAAAAAAGAATGCAACAAAAATGAATCAAGGCAAGCCTTATGATACAACCATAATATACATGTTGAAAAATGAGGATGAGGTGGAAATGGATTATGAGGCATGTCCTTGAATTTGGCACTTTGTTATTTTTTAGTAGAAACTATTATTATATTAGAAATTGGAAGTTTAACTCAAACTTAAGAATTTATTAAAACCCAACTTTGAATTCAAAATCATTTAGGTAATTTTTAAAGGTTTTCAAGAATATATCACACTTTTATAAATGGATAAAAAAATAAGGAAAATAGATTATAATGAAATCGGATAATCAAGAGCATTAATTTTGGATTAAAAACATCAAAATTCATCTAATTCAAGCTAAAAAGGGAACTTACATTTAGATGACATTTACAATGCAATCTTCAAAGCAAAAGTTAATTTAGACTTATGAGCTAGGAAAAAATGTTAGATAAAGTCTTGAAAAAAATATAAAAGATAGAACTTTATCCATCCTTAATTTTTGCTAAAAATATCCCATTGTAAAGATTTTACTATTTTTGAATAGGCATGCAACACTCTACAATTTAAGCTATCAAAAATTTGAAATTTTCAACTTGGATTTGTAAGTCTAGAGCTTTGGCTTGGATTGGCCAAAACCATCCAAAACCACCTCAAACTTCTAATTTTTATAGTTTTTGTCAATTTTAATTAAGATGTGAACGACTTATGGTTTATCATTAGAAAAAATTTGTTCAATGATTAGAATGCCAATTGATTAATACTTAAATATCCAACTTAAGACTTAGCTCAACAATAAAGAACATGATTGTACATGCTTTATCTCAAGGTTATAGTAAAAACATTCACACATGTTCTGTATTGAAGTTTGTTTATATATTAGGAAGGTTCACAACAATGTCACACAAGCCACATTTTAGAGGGTCTTTGTAGGCCCTATATGAGCCACAAAATTATTCATATGAAGATTGAGGCTCATAGTAGGCATGTGCATGCTTGTATTGCAATTAAAATATGGTTCTTTGGATGTTCTTACAAGGATATACTTACACTATAAAAGCATAATCCCTTGTTTTACTTCAAAGATGCATTTAAATAGCATCTCTATTAAATATTTTCACTCCCACACTTTTTATACACTTTTGTTTCTATAATTGTAGGTTCTTAAGGCCTTGCAATTTTCCTTTAAGCATTTTGTGGAATTGTAGTATCAACATGTATTCACTTTGGATCAAATTTGATTATTAAAATAGCTTAGTTGCTTAGTATATTCATATTTGGTCAATTGTGTGACTATGTCAAGTCATATGACTAAGATAAGTCACATGATTAGGATTTGAAATCCTAGCCACCACTAATTTAGGGTTTTGAAACCCTAGCCACCACTTTTATGTAGCCGCCACTAATTTAGGATTTTGAAACCCTAGCCACCACTTTTATGTAGCCGCCACTAATTTAGGATTTTGAAACCCTAGCCGTCGGGTTTTTTACCTCCCCCTTAAAGTGCAACATTTGACTATTTTTCTTTTTCTTTGCTTCTTGTTGTCTCCTAGCTTTTGTTGCCTCTTAGCTCTTGTTTCTTGTTGTCTTCTAAGTTTTGTTGCCTTTTAGCTCTTGTTTCTTGCTACCTTTTAACTTTTGCTTCTTGTTGTCTTCTAAGTTTTGTTGCCTCTTAGGTCTCGTTTCTTGTTACCTTTTAGCTCTTGCTTCTTATTGTCTCCTAAGTTTTATTGTCTCTTAGTTCTTGTTTCTTGCTACCTTTTAGCTCTTGCTTCTTATTGTCTCCTAAGTTTTATTGTCTCTTAGTTCTTGTTTCTTGCTACCTTTTAACTCCTTCTCTTCGCTTCTTAACCCCTAAGCGCCCCCACCGTGACTACCCTGGTCCTACCACGGGGGACCACTCTCCGTGTAAAAAGCCACCCCGAAGCCAAAAATGAAAAGTGGGAGACTTGACCGTTGGAATCTGGAAAGGGTTTCGAGACGCGCCTTTGCTGAAAATTGTGGAAACTTTAAGCGGTGGGATGCGGAGATTATACAAGTCAAAGATGCGTTGACTTGTGGGAGCAGGTCGGAATTCAGGGATTTTTAGAACTTTGGGACCCTAAAATGGGCATGACGAGGTCTCCAATTTCGACGAAATTTTGGGAGACAGTGGGAAAACAAAGTATCGGCGTGGCCTGCAATTTTTAGAGTATTCTGATAAGAAAAAGGTTGTCGAAATGAGCCACACAATGGAGAACCATTTACTGCAAACTGAAATCAAACCGGGAGCAGGTACGACCCTAACTTACACGTAGGATCCCCTCCCCAACGTACAAGCGCAGTGAAGTTTGCCAACTGGAAGCTCTCGCCACCGTACGCCAACTGCTGGCTTCAGCTGAACAACAGTACTGGCAAACACACAGACTACGCCGCGGCCAAAGAGGGTAGACTTCACGGTTCCTACCGCTTACTTACACTGGGGCTTGATTTCGGGAACCGATGGCAATCAACTAAGCAATAATCCATCCCAAACTCATGGCATTATATAATATGAGGTACAAATTGAATACACAGGCAAAGCCTGTAGGCACCAAAAGACCTAATTTGGTGGAGCGATGGCAGGTCCTGGCCATAAAATAAATGGCTCTCTTATTGATAGCCCACAGGGACCTATCACTATACTGTGCACCATCATGCAAATGACTTGCCAAAAAAAATTGGAAACCTAAAATAAAACCCGCACAAACAAAGTGTACGAAAAACAAAACATAAAGGAGCACAGAAGAATGCCGCCACCATGCCAAGGAGGACAACCCCAAACCGCACCAAAATCCCACCAACGGTATGGAATCGCTTGCTGCCGATGGTTTTGAGTGGTTCCGGTTGCCGTATTTTGGACACATGATCCCAAATTGCAAGTTTCGTTGTATGCCACGAAATTCCAGGTCCTTTCATGCAACGTACCCCCGGAAGAACCCACATCGCTCCACTCCGCAGCATTATTCCCGTACTCCCCTGCACTCATGTACCATTCTTCCCCCAATACAATTCCAATTTTTTCTTTGGTTCCTGAAAATAAGATTATGGGAGGCGATATTTGGGGATGTGGGGCGCTCAGGAGTTAATTCTTGCTTCTTGTTGCTTATTAGTTCATACTTCTTGTTACCTCTTAGTTTTTGTTTTTTGCTACCATTTAACTTTTGCTTCTTTTTGCTTCTTTTTGCTTCTTAGTTCTTATTTCTTTTTGTTTCTTAATTTTTGCTTTTTGTTGCCTCTTAGTTCATGTTTCTTGTTGTTTCTTAGTTTATACTCTTTGTTTGCTCTTGTTGCTTTTTGCTTCTTATTGTATCTTATTTCTTGCTTTTTCTTGTTATTTGTTGCATTTTGTTGCATCTTAATTTGTGCTTCTTGTTGTTTTTTGTTACATCTTAATTCTGGCTTCTTCTTACTTCTTGTTGCATCTTGTTGCATCTTATCTTTCAGCACTTGTTATCTTTTGCTTTTTGTTTCTTCTATCACTATTATTGTTTTTTTCCTTGTCTATTTGTAATTTCTAGAGAAATAATGATTATGATGTCCTTATTTCTTGTTACTTACTTGTAATTTCTAAAGATATAGTAGTTATGGTGTTATTCCTTCCTCTTTTTTATTTTAAATTTATAAAGATATAGTGGTTAATTGGCTATGGCTTTTTTTTAAATCTTAAATTTACACTATATATTTTGTGTTGATTTAAATCTTTGAAGGTTGATCTATATTGTTCATTCACTGAAAATTAACCTTGTTGATTGTATATGTAGGCACCAGAAGCTGGAATAAAGTTATTGGAGGCTACTTACAACATTAGAAAAGCAACATCTTCACATCTTTGTAAGGAATATAGGTCCTATAAGTGTGTGGAAATATACATTTATAGAATGTCATTGTGATATATTTTGTATTAGAGACTAATAAATGTCATTGAAAAGAATCACATTCTTTGTTGTATATTTTTTAGTATAAATATTTCTTGTGCATCTCAAAAATTGTATATACTTGTTTTTAATTTGATAGAGTCTTTTGTTTAGTTGCTAAGCCATGTTGGTGCATGATTGCTTCATGTTCATTTTGAATGTATAAAAAATATTATTGTAGTTCATGACACAAGCTATTTTATAAATCTTAATTATTCCAATTACAAACTACAGACAAATTTAAGAAATGCAACTCTCAGTCTCTCACTAATATAGAATTTCATTTGTTTGAGTCATATTTCACAATATATCTTGGCCAAAATATGATTGACTATAGTCACATAATACTCATGATCATACCAAAATATAACTCTATATTTTAAAAAATATGACTACATTCAATCATTAAATTATTAGTAACACTCCATAGAAATTGCCACATTAGCCAAAAATATGACTCACAACAGTCATATTTTACATTTTTTTTAAATGACTCATGAGGGTTACTTATATTCCATATCAACAGAAAATATGATTTATAAGAGTCATAATTCACATTAATAGAGTATATGAATTACAAAGGTCATATTTCACATCAATAGAAAATATGACTCATAATAGTCATTTTCTACATCAACAGAGAATATGACTCATAAAAGTTATTTATTACATCAACAAAAAATATGACTCACAAGAGTCATTTATCACATCAATAGAAAATATGACTCACAAAAATCATATTCCACATCAACCAAAAATATGACTCACAAGAGTCATTTATCACATTAATAGAAAATATGACTCACAAAAGTCATATTCCACATCAACCAAAAACATGACTGTACAAAGTTATATGCCATGTCAACCCAAATATGACTCATTGTAATCATGTTCCACGTCAGCCAAAAATATGACTACATAAAATCATATGCCACATAGAATTTTTTTTCTTTGGTCGAGCAGCTCAAGAGAAAGTCAAAACTTCAAGGATAGTCAACATATATGCCACGTTGGCAAAATATGGCGTATTATATTCCCAATTTAGATGACTACAAATATGACTCATTAAAAATATGACTAGTCATTAATGATTGGACCCAGTCATATCGCACGTCATCTACAGTGCTTTTTGTGGGAGTCATATTTTGAGATTTTACGACTCACTGCAATCATGTTTTGCAGTCATAAAACATCCATTTTGTTATAGTGAAAGGGTCAAATAAAGCTCTAGCAATCCATACGGGTTTTGTATCACCATTAGCCGGCTGAAGGGTGACGAAAAAATCTTTCTAAACATTATGACCTACTCGGAAAGATGGAAATGGGCGGTCGTGGCGTTACCCACGAAGACATCATCCTTAGCGAACTCCTCACAAACGTCGCCATTGTCATCAAGTTCATCCTCAACAATCGCTTTGAATCAAGTAGAAGGCCAAAAATCATCCTTCAATGTTTCAAATGCTACTATTGGCTGCACCAAGCATCCTTTCACCGCCCACCAATAGAACAACAAATGCTCAAAACATCTCATGTATTCTCCACTCTTGTCTTTGTTGCATAATGCCTCCCAATATTTGATGAACCCAAAATCGATTGGAGATGTCTTCTACGGCTCGCATGGGAAGGTGGGCAACGGGGACAGATTCACCACAAGGTCATAGATTCCGTCCTCAGAGTCTTCTTACCACAATTTGATCCTCCCTTCTTTTGGGAGCCAATTACTAACCATGCAATACCTCTTGTACTTTATGATCGAAACACTTGTTGAGTTGAAATAGAACTTGAATTGTTGTACCTTTGTATGGCCAATGAGTGCTTTGTCCCCTTTCAAAATGGAGCCTTCTATAAAGGCTTTGAAATCTGGTACTTCTTCAATCAAATGTGGAATTGTAAACATAGAATCTACATCCATGAAGGACTTCATGAGGGTTGGGATGGTAGAAAAGTTTCTATCTTCAACTACATACTCCATCTTCTAAACAAAGCATCAATGTTGTCATGCGTATAACCAACTAACATGAAACTCACGTAAACCTCCTAGAAGATCTTCTTTGCTACCAGAAAGGACTAGAATGCAAAGACATACCGGTTCTTGTTGTCTCTTGTAGCGTTGTTCATTTGAACGTTTAGAATCAAAGAAAGGGAAGTGGCTACAATGGGGACTTTGGACGGTGGCCAAAGTGATAACATGCACATTTCAAACCCTTTTAACACCGCTTCAAATAAAGGGGCCGAGCCCGATCCAACAAACAACTCCCGGGAGGAGTACTTTCAATTGGAAGAAGTTCAAGGTCTTGCAACAACTTTGCTAATGATCCTACCGTGTAGTTCAAGTCGTGCAAGAAAATATCAAGACCGTAATGAGCATAACGGATGTCACCGTGCCCATGAGCAATCATTCTGTTCATTGATACCAGCAACTTCATGAGGCCACCAAGTTGTTTGTTCTTGTGGAAGAACACTAGAGACGCTGTTTTGGCATGATCCATTTTATCAGGCATAATTGTCAAGCATTTGTGAGGGTAGGTGCTTGATTTATACCGGTTTGCGTAGTACAGATCTTGATGAACCCGAGTGCATGCATTGTATTTTTCCAATAGATGGTCCCACTTCTGTCGTAATCCAATGGAGGTTATCCTTCTCTATTCATGATATCTATCACAATCAACACAATGAGCAAAATTATCTCCAAGCTTCTTCATAGACTATTCAAAAAAATTCAATTTTCTAATTTTGCAGATATTTGCCGAAGAGACTTTTTTCAATCCAAACACAACATTTGTTGCGTTGACTTTGGAGAGCGTATTTTTCCAAGTGAAGGTGGCTGGTAGAATCTTGGACACCACCTTCTCTCTAGAAAGAAGGGTGTGCATGCGATGTAGCATATGGTCAATCAACTTCTCAAGCACGCACTTCAACATTGTAAGGGCTTGCAACGTGTACTTTTGAGCCTTCTACATTCCCAAATTTCCATGTGCTTGAGTTTGATCACCTCTCGCAATATATCCTTGAAAATGGTGGAAGATAGACTTTGAGACACTTGCAATATGCCGCCATGTTGCCATACAAACATCAATCCCTTCAAGAGTGACCACCCTCTTGCCATGAGCGTCAGAATAAACCTATCGATGAACGTCCAACTTCATGTGGTAGTGGAATTCAAAGGTTGTCTTGTAGTACATACGTTCACAAAAAGCTCAAATCTTATCTCTTGAAAAAGATTGAACACAGTTGTTGAGGCAACACACCTTACTTGATATTGAATTAATACTCTTAACTAAGTAGATTGTCTACTTTAACAAAAGCTTGAGGAGGAAGAAGAGGAGGATTTTTCATGATGCTTGTATATGGTCTTGCACATGAGGAAGACGCCTACAATAGTTTTACTTGTTGACGATTATATTGGTCTCAAACTTTGTGACCACTGAGGCTGGCCCCATTAAAAAACACCTGATCAATGGGCTATGCACAAAGTGAGTACTTCCTATCCACATGAACGTTTGCAGGCTGTAGGAATTTGGATATCTAAACTGCGGCAAGAGAATCACCAAGAAGACCATTGCTACCCATTACGTGTTTGAAATTAAAGTTGTGACAGATTCCCTCATCAACCACTTCTCCATTGGCATAGTATAGGACTACAATCTTAGTGCTCCAAAGTCTTCACGAGATACCGTCACACTCTAGAATGTTGATGTCTTGTATCGGCTCATTTTCAACCTCTCCTTCATCGGAAGAATAATCCTGAAAGGGTTGTTGAAGAGCAGCCATTGTCTCTACACGTGACAATAACATGATGTTATAAATGGACATCCAATATCAGTGTCCCCATTATCATTTCAATCAATATAATTAACTCAATTTGAGTTGACTTTACATAATGATTGTATAGGATATTAAGATTCCCTTAACCAAAAATCACTTACTTGTGTAGGGACTCCTGCATTTATATACGACATTCTCTGAGATAAGTGCAACTATTGGTCACATCAAACATACAACCTTTAACTCGATTTGAGTTAAATGTACTGTAACTGATTACATATTTCATTTTCTACAAGAGGAATGTAATCATGAACACCTTATTGTCTAAATGGGTGGAGTCAACTCGACCCAAGTAAAAGTTTTTACATGAAAGAAGGTGTATTGAGAAAAAGACACCAAAAGAATGTATTCCATTACAGAGAGATCACCAACAAGTGGGAGAAAAGGGTCATGATTCATGAGACCATGACAAGTACTGATCTCTTATACAACTTCGCCAATAAGTGCCATGACTAATTATATGGGTTATGTCACCTCTAGAAGGTCTTTCTCTCTCTAAATGACCATTAATTTTACTACAAACAACACCTAAATAAGGTCAACTCATAGTATGAGCTCCAACATCTAACAAAAGTAAGTTCATACTATGAGTTTCTATAAACAATATAAAGTATACTACATACTTCGTTCAATACGTTCAATAATGTGGACTCATATGTTGTAGTTCCAAGAGCATTGAATCATATAACGAAGATGCAATTATACACCAAAAAAATGTATTAGCCCTTTAACTCAAATCAAATTAAGTTCAAGGACATCAATGACTAAATACTCAAAGACGCGAGTTAAAAATATTAAATATGATCTCTTAAATTTTCTTGTTAAATACAAGATTCATTGTTTTCAAGACATAAAACATTCAACTCGATTTGAGTTAAAAAGGTAAAAACTGTTTCTTAAGGATGTCACATGAATTACTTCACATGACCACAGTCAGGCCTGCATGAAAGTACGAAATTTATGGGAAATGATTTAACTCGGGTCGAGTTAAAACTCCTCAAATATATGGTTTCTAGTCAAATAATGTACACATATTTTAACTCGATTTGAGTAGAAAATCGTTTTTGCATTTCATGGAGCACTTGCAAAAGCCATTTCTTGATAAACTACCGGGAATTGCCGTGAGGTTTTGAGTGACTGCTTGTACACACTACACCATCATCCACGCATTGTGATGCAAATCTTGTAGGATGATAGATCTCAACGACGCTAGTTTGTGAGCCTAAAAGCATGAGCTTGAGAGCTGTGAGCGTACACCTTGTGAGCCCAGAGCATTTATTGAAAAAAACTTTGAACTTTTACGCCAAATGAAGAAAAAACTAAGTCATTTGAAAAAAATTCAATTTACTACAAAACTTCATCTCTATGATGATGGACCTATAACCATGGACCTATGACCGTGGAAGCATGGTCAGCATGTTGGTGAATGAAAATTTCAATTGACCTCTAGCTCCATTTTTTTTCCTCATGAAATTATTTGCTCAAATTCAAGCTCTTGAAGGGATCCAAAAGAAAACAAATATTTTGAACAAGTGATAGAGGGTTCATGCAATAAACACCACCTCCACGGCATGTACAAATTTTTAGAATGTCGCAACCTCTAGTCCCCTCCAAAAAACTTATCAACGATGAAAGGTGTGACACACATACATACCAAAAATAAAATAAAATAAAAAATTGAAAAATAAAATTGAATTAAAAAATAAAATTGAAACCTTGGTCTCTCTAAAAGGTCTCTCAATTCCCTCCAAAGAGAAATTTTGAAAAAAAAAATTTGAAAAAAAAGATTTAAGAAAAAAACTTGAATTTTTTTGAAAAAAAGAGTTTCGAAATTCCAAACCCATATCCCAACAAAGGGGCTCTTGGGACCGAGAAGGATTCCTGGCCACGATAGAGTCACGAAGAAAAAAAAAGCGTTTGTCTGATACATCCTGTATACAGGTACTTATCTTAGTATTTCCATTCTACAACCTTGCTTACATCACGATCATACCAGTTTTTTAGATCATCTATAGTAAAAGGTCTGTCTCTTGAGTTTTTTTGAGAAATAGAGATATCCATGTACAATCAGCATCACTTTTGGGACAATTGCAAAAATTGCCCAAATTTGTCTAGAGCTTTTACTTAGCCTACTACAAAGTTAAGACTGCTCTTTTGTAATATAAATAACTCAAGTAGAAACATATACAGTTGGTGAAAATCTTTCTAAATATATCAAAAAAGTGCTAAAATGGTGTATGGTATTGGAGAGAAATGTGAAACGAAATTCAATCGTTCCTTGAGGTAGTAAGCCTCACCTACACCCATAACAACCAACGTCAAAACATGAGGTTAGAAGTTGCATGCGAGGTGTCTTCAGCTTACTTCAACGTGTTATTGTTTTCACAAGGAAAAAAAGAATCAAAAACATCACAAATCCAACAACCAAAATCACACCACATAAAATCAGCAACATAGAATCTGAACCTGGTTGCCATTCATTGACTGAGATGAAGTCATATTTCCACTTGAGGTCCAACCAATGCAGTAAGACTAACTTAGCAAAAATCCGCAGAGTATCACTTCGTTTAGCCCAACGCTTGCTTATAGAACAAACTCAATAGCTAAAATCAGAACAAGCAAGAGACTGACCTCCCCAGATAGTGCAGCTCGTCATGTACAGCAATGCTTTGCTGGGTATAAGAACCCATTAAGCAATTAAGTTCTATCGCTGTGACTGTCAAGTTCTGTTACCATCGTGCTTTGTTACTGTCAAGCTTTGCTACCGTCAAGCTGGCTTTAGGAAGCCAAATGGAGGCACATTAAAACCATCCTCTTAATGGTCTAATCGGTCATTTGTGCCCCAAATTAATCAATTAGTTAATTTGAGTAGTTGGACCATCCTTGTGCATAAATGTACCTGTCATTCTATAGAATTGAGGCGGTTAGGAACCTGTCATACTTGATAGCTAGGATTACAATCTCCACATGTTAGATCAAGGTAGGTACATGTCATAATTTTTCCTTAACTGATAAATAGATTATTCATCAACGGAAAATTGCCATTAGTTTGATAACTATCATGGCATTAATATAACTGCAAATTTTGTCAAGTTTATAGTCATGTGATAAATTGCCATTATAAGTTGGCTTAGCATAACCACAACTAGACTTAAATCTTTATTTTTGTATGCAAAAATAAAGCAAAAAAAATAGAGTAGATATCTTCTTTATTTAAGAATAAAGAAAAAATAGTATAGAAATTTTTCCATATGCTTCATTAACTCATCAAGTCAATATGTTCCAAAGATAAGAACATTTCTGAAATCATACTAAATAGCCATCCCAAAACTTATACTTGGGTATGAAAGCTAGAAAAAAAGAAAAAAAAGAAAAAGAAAAATCCCGCCACCTCCCCTGGGAGTGCAAGCCACAATAAGAGAACCTGTTGTGTCCTGTTATTGGGCAACACACCAGGCTTCTCGTAGTTTGCAAAGCCGCCTTTGCAGCAAGTTGCAAGTGTTTTTTTCCTTTTTATGATATCAAACGAACAGCAAGGTAACGTAGAGTGCATCTTGTTACCTGATCAGAGATATAAGTTGTTGTAGGTCGAATTTAATTCCCGGAAATGTGTTTCCTTCAAGGAATTGAAGAATTGATTTCACCAATCTCAGCTCATAGAAGCCGTTACTTTTTAGTGTTTGGATCAAGAGCTTAATCTCCATAGCCGCAGCTTCAACCGAACTTGAGATGTATAGTATCGGCACAGTCTGTGAGACTGCGATGCTATATGTCTGTTTTATTGGTCTATTAGACTGAAACTTGATATATTGTGTATATGAGAACGGGAGTGCCCTCCGTTTATCATATTTGCACGTGTTATATGCGCCAGTAACTTCATCGATAATTTCAATTTCGATGTTCATAAAACTTGCCTGTACTCCTCTAATTTGCATAATCTCAGAGTATCTTGATACTTCGCATTTAATCTCCAAAACGTCCAAAGGATAGATCCAAAAGGGATTATCCTCAGTTCTTTCCTGGAGCGGTGACAGAAACTCCATTGGGGTTTCTGTATTCAACCAGCATAAATCGTCAATATAACGAAATGCAGATTGAAATTTAGTCATTAAATCCTTGCGTCCCAATTTCGCAAGTCTTTGAATGAATCCAATCTCATAGTGCAACAAGTAAGTGTTGCACCATAATGGGGAGCATGAAAATCCCATCGGGATACCTAGAATCTGTCGCCAGACTCGATCCCCCAGAGCAATATAACAGTTGCTCATTAGCCAAGAATGCAGATCGACTAATTGTTTCTCTGTGAGAGAAAATCAGGAGCCATATGTTGGAGCTGTGGTACCCCATACAACTCTAGTTGCATTACCTTCGTTGTCCACTCGTATCCAAAGAATTGGGCAAGAATAAGGATGCCCAATTTTTGCTTGTTGGAAGCCAATATGTATGATGTGTGCTACTGCGTCACTTAAATTGTCTCGTCCTTGCAGGGGAATAGATTCGTAACACCTTGTGATGTCTGCTACAAAGATATCCCGAATCTGACTAGGCAGATTTAGGGCCGCTTCAATCGATGAATTAATCATCCAAAACACGGAAGTATGGCATTGCATGAAGTTTTTATACCCCAGAGCTTTGCCATGAGCCCAAGTCTTCACTTGATCCAACACAGCCATAGTAGCTAATGTTAATAGATGGGCAAGATTAAAGTACACCGTCTGGAACGCATTTGTTAACCAACGATATTTATTTTTGTGTAGTTTATATGTTGCCATAAGATATGGCAGGGCTTGGAAAGTGACCCGAATTTGCGGAATTAGCCCTGTAATTTCTTTAGTCAGACTGTCTAATACCATCGATGGGAGGAGCCAAGTAGTCCCATCTTTGCATGGTAAAAAATCAGGCCCCGAAAGTCTTTCGAATGCCATGAGTCTAATATGCTTAATGCAGATAAAGCATGCATTATTAGCAGCTTTATCCAATCCAGCGCAATATAAATGAGATGTTAGCCATTCTATCTCATTTACGACATGTTTTTGCTGGAGTAAGTCTGGGCTTGAAAAGCGCAGACAAGCCTTGTTAGCCTTTGCAGCAGTTTTCAATTGTATCAGACAAGTTGTTCGTATCCATTCAGTGGCTTCGGCCACATCAAGACCCTCATTCTCTAAATCCAGGACTTGTACAAGTTGATGGAAAGCATCAAGAATGGTTGCAATACTCACAGCAATCTTGGTTGGCTTCAACGGTATATGGTTCAAGCCCATCGATACAGCCTTGCGAAGCTCCGGATTTTGGATCAGATCCATGTCGACAGTCCAAACGTGTGCTTGTGCTGGAGCTGCTGTGCTGGTTTCCTGACAGGTCTGGACGTCCAAGAATTTACCAAATCTTTTGGCTTTCATACACATGCATACGTTAGAAGCATCCAGTAAGTGCAAAAATGAGAATTTTTTGAATACCTCAGAGGGCTTGTATAAAACTGAAGCTAGATTATTATGATATTTCCAGGCAAACAAAATGTCCTCCATCAGAGGGACCAGACGCTTAAGGTCAAATCTGGTTAGGCAATCGATAAACGTTTTTCTAAGACTAACCCATTCCATGGCTCTGCATGGGTACTTCAAGATGATATATCCGACTGGTTTTCTAGTTCTATGTGTTTGTACTGTGTAGCGGCCGAGTAGGTCCATCGTGAGGCATCTAGATGTATCTGTGCACATACACCACTGTAACTAGTAAGCAGGCAAGTTGAAAATATACTACAACTTACGATCTACTCATCATCAAAACTGAGGATACGTCCCCTAATGGTTGACGGTTGCACTTCCTGAATAACCACCGAACTGCCCTGTGGGGTTGATTTTGGCATAGAGTTGCTCGAGCTTGCAGGGCCACTGTTCCCAAAAACTTGCAAACGTTCAGTTCGGGGAGTAGCAGGGAAATACTGAAACGGAGAAGCTTGGACCGGAGTATTGTATCTTCGATGAAGATTGTTATTTCCACGGCCATATCCGTTGCCGTTGCCCCTACCCCTGTTACTTGTACCGCGACCTCGACCGTAGCTTCCTGCGGGCGGTGGTCGATTGTTTGGCGGGGTGTTCAAATTGATTTTTTGCTTTTTGGACGGGGGTGCACTACTAGGCGTGCCTGGATTTGCCACAGAAAAAGATGCTGGCTTGAGCATGCGCTCAATTTTGCGAGGTCCTGGAAGGTCCGGTAGTTCACTGAGAATTTTGCCTGCCGGATTCGCAGCAAACTGCGTAGCTCCCAAGCACATCCATGATCGAGTATTCGCAAAAGCAACTTGGCACTTCACAGCTAGGCGTCCAACGCCTTGAATCCATATCAGGAAGGCGATAAACTTAGCCTTGAGTGACGGAAAGTTGTCATCCGGAAAAAACTTTTCCAAATGATTTATCATATACCAACAGGAGTGGTCCCACCAGATAAAGGAACCATTGCATCCATTATTGGATTTAGGATGACATGCACATCTAAGGTAAGGACGATGCACGTTCCACATTTCCTGTGGGTGCTTGTCTCTTCTATCGTTTGCGGTTGGCACATCAAGTTTAATGTGCAATTTAACCGTAGTCACAGCACATTTGCCATGGTCGTAGCCATACAATGCAAACGCATTGGTAAAATTATGGCCATTCGTAATAAACTGCTTACTATGTAAAGCGAATTCTTTGCATTCTTGCATATCCATTTTGTTTAGACCTGCCCAAATCCTCCAGGTTGAAGGGAGGATGGGTGCCAGGGAATTAATATTCCCGGTGGCCCACACTCGGTGGTCTTTAGCAGTAACCAGATCCTCAATTGTCCTCTGTGGGACAAAAGGGACTGCTAGGTGTCTTCCCGAGCCACAAGGGACTCTTGTTCTTTTTCAATTTGGGTCGACAAGTTGGAATCTTGAAAATCTTCCAAAGCAGCTTTATGTGCGTCATCAATTCGTAAATTGGCCAAAAAAGGATGGCTGAACGTACCGTTTTCTGGAATTCGAATCTGGGAAAGAGAGATGTTCTCTTCTTCCGCCTGATTGTTGGCATGCCGTATGGCCACTTCTACAACAGTGGTATCCTTTTTTGCTTTCTCCAGGTCTGCTTCATCCTTAGTCAAAATTTCATGCAGTAGACCATGCATCTCCTTGAGTCGAGTTAAAGCAGTTTGAAGTTCCGTGTTTGCAAACTCAAAGATACGAGTCCATTGGCTTAAGTCCAAGACCGTAAGTAGCAAAGGAGGTTCACCTTCTTGACTTGCTGAGGAAAACGCTGCAAGGTCCGTTTCTTGTATATAGCTCTGAATTTCCCTTGCGTTCATTGCAGATAGCGTAGCCTGGACCCCAGGGATCGGAGGAGGCAATGGGTCAGTGTACCCAATTTTTTGCAAATCGGGATGCCACCCCAATCCTGGTTTAGAGGCCTGAGAAACACATCATTAACACAATAAAGACCAGTATCATGGAAATTTCAGATTAGCGATGAAGTCTCACCAACTCCATATGGGTCAAGTGTAAAAAAAGCGTTTGTCTGATACATCCTGTATACAGGTACTTATCTTAGTATTTCCATTCTACAACCTTGCTTACATCACGATCATACCAGTTTTTTAGATCATCTATAGTAAAAGGTCTGTCTCTTGAGTTTTTTTGAGAAATAGAGATATCCATGTACAATCAGCATCACTTTTGGGACAATTGCAAAAATTGCCCAAATTTGTCTAGAGCTTTTACTTAGCCTACTACAAAGTTAAGACTGCTCTTTTGTAATATAAATAACTCAAGTAGAAACATATACAGTTGGTGAAAATCTTTCTAAATATATCAAAAAAGTGCTAAAATGGTGTATGGTATTGGAGAGAAATGTGAAACGAAATTCAATCGTTCCTTGAGGTAGTAAGCCTCACCTACACCCATAACAACCAACGTCAAAACATGAGGTTAGAAGTTGCATGCGAGGTGTCTTCAGCTTACTTCAACGTGTTATTGTTTTCACAAGGAAAAAAAGAATCAAAAACATCACAAATCCAACAACCAAAATCACACCACATAAAATCAGCAACATAGAATCTGAACCTGGTTGCCGTTCATTGACTGAGATGAAGTCATATTTCCACTTGAGGTCCAACCAATGCAGTAAGACTAACTTAGCAAAAATCCGCAGAGTATCACTTCGTTTAGCCCAACGCTTGCTTATAGAACAAACTCAATAGCTAAAATCAGAACAAGCAAGAGACTGACCTCCCCAGATAGTGCAGCTCGTCATGTACAGCAATGCTTTGCTGGGTATAAGAACCCATTAAGCAATTAAGTTCTATCGCTGTGACTGTCAAGTTCTGTTACCATCGTGCTTTGTTACTGTCAAGCTTTGCTACCGTCAAGCTGGCTTTAGGAAGCCAAATGGAGGCACATTAAAACCATCCTCTTAATGGTCTAATCGGTCATTTGTGCCCCAAATTAATCAATTAGTTAATTTGAGTAGTTGGACCATCCTTGTGCATAAATGTACCTGTCATTCTATAGAATTGAGGCGGTTAGGAACCTGTCATACTTGATAGCTAGGATTACAATCTCCACATGTTAGATCAAGGTAGGTACATGTCATAATTTTTCCTTAACTGATAAATAGATTATTCATCAACGGAAAATTGCCATTAGTTTGATAACTATCATGGCATTAATATAACTGCAAATTTTGTCAAGTTTATAGTCATGTGATAAATTGCCATTATAAGTTGGCTTAGCATAACCACAACTAGACTTAAATCTTTATTTTTGTATGCAAAAATAAAGCAAAAAAAATAGAGTAGATATCTTCTTTATTTAAGAATAAAGAAAAAATAGTATAGAAATTTTTCCATATGCTTCATTAACTCATCAAGTCAATATGTTCCAAAGATAAGAACATTTCTGAAATCATACTAAATAGCCATCCCAAAACTTATACTTGGGTATGAAAGCTAGAAAAAAAAAAAAAAAAAAAAAAAAAAAAATTCTTTTTTTTTTTTTTTTTTTGCGACTCCATCACCCCTAAGTGATCTCTCGGTGACGAGACAAGTCTTCTATAGGTGACAAAGTTGCAAAAAAAACAAATTAAATTGAATTAAATTTTATTAGTAGTATTTTTATTATAGAGTTCTAAATCCTAGACCCTCCAACGGACTTCTCGGTAGCGAGAAGAGTTTCTAGAGGTGACAAAGTTGCAAAAACAAGAAAAAAAAGATTGAAAAATTGAAAAAAAAAGTTTTGAGAGTTCCAAGCTCCTCCACCTCCAAAGGTCTTCTCGATAACGAGAGAGGTTTTTGAGGGTGACAAAGTTGTAAAAAAATTGAAAAAGAGAAAAAAAATTGAAAAAAAAATTGAAATTTTTTTTTGAAGAAAAAGGTTTTGAAAGTCTCAAATCCCAAACTCTATAAGGGGGTTAATTGTTACTAAAAGATGTTTTTGGAGGTGGTGGAGTTATGAAAAAGAAAAGCTGAAAAAAAATTTAAATTTTTTTGAGGAGACTCAAATCTCAAAAATCCAATGGGGCCTCTCCATGCCAAGAGGGGGTCATGATTTTTAGGGGTGTTTGAGTTGCAACAGAGAAAGGAAAAAAAATTAGACAAGTTGTATGGACAAGGTTTCTAAAGAAGATTTGAAGTCCCTTAATCCTATTTTAGGTCAATTTACATGTTCTCTTAAGTTCTCTAGCTACAAAAATCCTAAATTTTTAAGCAACGGTAATAGGTCCACATCCTAAAAATCACTAAAATTTACGCTAGCAATTGCAGGCTCCCAAGCTCCAAGGCTCCCGCTCCAAGGCTCACAAAATAGCACCCCCGTGATAGATCTCACATCCCAAATGAAAATACAGAAAAAAATAGAACCTTGTGATCATTACAAGCAATGCTTACAAAATTTCGAGTTTGACGACAGAATCCTTGTAATATCTAGAGCCCAACGATAGGATAACTAAGGAACATTTTGAAATCTAAATTCTAAAAATGCACAATATAGATAGAAGGAACGTTTGACCACAACAACCACGGTGTGATTGAGAGACACGTATTGCATACTAGAACACAGTGAATCTAGAACCTCGTCAAGTGAAATGTCGGTAGAAAACCTTACGAAAATCAAAATGCAGATGCTTTAATGCCTGAGAGATGTAATGAAATGAGCTTAGATAGTACAGAAGTGAGCCATACTACGAAAACAAAAGCAAGATTGTGAATGCGGATGGCAACAATGACAAAGAGAAGTTGTCCAAATGGGAAAGGGGAAGGAACACCTTCGCCGGTGAATGATCGTGTTATGTAAAATTATAGAAAGGTTATTCCGAGAACGAGACGCAGAATTTTCAAACGGTCCTCATGAACCCCAAATAGAAATAGATAGCATTTTTTTCTACCATTGACAACTGCAATTATTAAATGCTAACAGTCTAGAATCTTCCAATTTGAATTATTTTAGAATAATTCGCTCAATATCTACAATACAACTTTTCAACTAAAAAGAAGTTCTTATTTCCAAAAACTACAGTTATTATTACTTAAATCTTTTGGCGGATCTAGAGAAAACTCCAAAAGAATCCGATGGTTGTAATTTGCCGGTTAGAAAATCAAGGCTTATGGATGCGGTTTAGAGTTCCAATTATGATTTACGGGTCAAGATTTAGGATTTAGGGTTTTAGAATTTTGCGTTTCATGAAAAGGGTTAAAGACCTACTTTTTAGACATGAAGGCTTTTGGGAAACTAATGTTTTTGACCACCTGTGTTCTATTGGTCTTATGGATATACGTCTTGAAAAATTAGAATACATATTTTAAATGGAGACGTTGCAATTGAACTTCATAAATAATTTTTAGGATGTAAGGCAAAACAAACCATTGTGGTTAGAATTAGGAGTTTGACCTCATGTGGTTGCTGAAATTTTTCAATTTTTTTCTTACAATAGTACAAGTATGAGAAATAGTGAGAGCAATTGAAATTATGTTTTTTTGACAAAGTATGAATTTGCTATGAATTTTTGAAGTATTCAATGCATCATGACCTGTAGACTACTTTGAAACCAACAAAATCTGAATCCATCATGCTCATTTTGCTCAACTAGAATAATCAAAGAATTTTCTAACACGGAAGGCCTAAAAAGTCAATTCTTACAAAGAATTTACATTGGAAAGTTAGATGATCCTAATGAAGTCACTAGTCACTCCATGACTGTCATGTGAGACATGCATTGAAGCCAAAATCTCACAAATTAAAAAAACCCATGATGGAATCATTTTCTAAGTGTCCGCAATAGATCATGAAACCACAATGGGTTGTTCTACCTTATATAGTATTGTTTCTTGGAATTTTGAAACCTATAAAATTGGACATTTATCATTTTATTTTGTCTCACTACATTATAGTTGTCCAATTAAATATGGATTTGTACAATTCAATATTTTTTACAGTCGTGCAGTAATACTTGCTTTGTGCCTTCTGCATCTTCATTTTGCTTTATTAATCAAACCTTAATAATATTATTTGAATGCGTTCTATTTTTTCAACAATTGAGGCTTCACGCTTGACATTTGGAAATTCACAAGCATTTGGAGCGTTTCTAATATTTTCTTATACAAGGTTCACTTGCATAGGGACATGGAATGCATAGCAAAAATAAATTCTTGATGTTTTTTGTTTTTTTTAATGCTCATACGGAAGACTTACTTCATGTATGTTGTAATCATGTTGTGAATGTAATTGGACCATTATTTTAATTTTAGTCATTTTTGTATTGAAACTAAGTCTTCGGTTACAATTACTATTAGTACTATTGTGTTAGTACTACCGTTAACGTGTCTAAGTAGTCTTGATACTGTTTTGATGGTGTTCATTTTGTGATTTGTATGGAAATTCCTTCAAAGGGATAAATAATCTTTTCAATTCTGATGGCAACGATATTGAAGAAGAAGATGAATTTTTGGATTGGGGAGAAGAAGGGCTTTCTCGTGATTAATGCACGTTTTGGAATCAAAATGGAATATCAAAGAATGGTAAAAGAAAACTTCACAAGAGGGGTAAAGAACCAATTCACATTGTCTGGCATGGGTGTCCAAATGAAGTTGTTAGAGTTGTTAATGGTGCTCACATGAAAAAGCCAACAAGTACATCTAAATAAGCTCTTTGCAGGACTATGGTGTTTTTTTAATGGATTTTGTTGCATTATCATTTAATATGTTAACTTGTGGTTCTAATTTGAAGGCCAAAGCTCTACTATAGTAGAACCACCTGTAGTTAATCACTTAAACGATTCCTTACATATTCTGGATTAGTAGAAGACAATGTATTTACTGCCAAGTAGAAAGATAGATATAATGGGTATTGCTAATTTTTCGTGATTTTTTTCCTTAATTTCAAATTACTATGAATTTTGGAAGCCAGAAGTTGGCCTCAACCCATACCCAATATATAGAGTCTTCCAATTCTAATCATTCCATAACTACTTTTCCATTCATTACTTCCTACTTTCTTGCTCATTACATCAAGACATGTGTCAAAACTTTATAGTTCCAACCTTGCAAACTTAAGGAAAAAAATCATTTTCCAAACTTTGGTTGGAAACCTCTTCTAGCCTTGGTTGGAAATAGCTGCATCCTATATTTTGGGTATGGATGCTTGGTTGGTAATGGATGGTTCTACCATAATTGTAGCAACTTCAATCTTGTTTGAAATCAACGAGCAACGAGGAATTTTTTTGGCTTTGGACTTCATGGCCAACCGATTGTGAAACAACAATATTTAAAAGAAATGTGAAAGGAGTTCCCTTCTTTCATTTCAAGAATGTAGGAAGGATGCCTATGGATGAATGGAAAAGGATTCACATGCATCTACTTGGCATTGAGGTTGGGTTTGTGAATGCCATGCACTTCTCAACATATCGGCAATCTCGGGAATACATCTACAAGCTCGCTATAGAAAGAAGACAAAAGCTTAATATTAAAGATCCTCTGATGACCAACATGGATCTCATGCCTGAAATAAAGCCATTTTGGCCATAGTGGAGCAATCAAATAAAATTGAATTGCATCAACTCAATGAGAGCATCAGAGCTTAGGATTAACCCCTAAACGTCCAAACTGCCTTTTTTGGCAACATAGCGATTTTGGGCAGCTCATTGCGTATGGAGTTTTCATTGTTTTTTGCTGAAATTTTCGCACAATATGAGAACAAGGTTTATCTTTAAGGCCCAACAATTTTCATAACTTTTGACTTCATTGTTCAAAAGTTATTGCATGATCTGTAATTTTCAATGCTCGACGGGCAACCCAAAAAAAAATCTAAAAAATCTAAAAAAAACTTTTTTCAAAAATAAAAATTTGAAATTGGCTCTTTAGATTTATATATACTTGGAAAGATTTGAATCATTCCATTTTGATTTATGAGCTGAAAGTTATGAGGTGCTCTAGTTTGCGGGTAGTTATAGATTCCCTACTCAAAAATAAACTTTGGAGTCCTTAATGTAACTCAAATTTTAATACTTTTTGAAAAAAAAACAAAACATATAATGTAAATTTTTTATTACTATATTACCACTGTTGGGATTAGAATTTTTCAATTCTATAATTAAATTCTTAACAATTTAGTGTTTTGAATCATTCTCTACTTCTTTCTACTTGCTATACTTTTTCTATATATTGTACAATTCCAAATGATCTAAAATTTTTTAAGCATGTAGCCAACTTGCCTTGAAGAATGAATCCAAAGAAGCACAATCATTTTGGAGATTTTTTCATACAAATGTGACCTTGTGAAGTGCAGCTGCCTGTATTTTTACAGGGCTAAAAAAATGAGTTTTGTCACTTCAAACGTTAAAATCTTGCAATGTACACGGTGAAAAATTCTGAAATTTTTTCCACATATTTCCAAACTAGTTTACTACAAGATCCTACGGTTACTTGGTCCAAAAATGTTTTTTTTATCTGAAATTTGGTGCTTGTATAAGAAATGGCAGTTTTGGATTGTTTTGGGTGAAAACATAGTCTCCGAAGTTTAGGGGTTAAAATGACTCGGCATTGTTGATGGAACTAGGTAGAAGAGGTTTCCAACTACAATTTAGTATTAAGGAGCACAAGAATTATCTGAAATGGTGCTGTAAGTTGAACCTTGTGTGGACTTTCCCAAACATCCCCAATCCTATTCAGGATTTCAGGCAGATGAGATTGAAGTTAAAACTACCCTTTCTATGCGGTTACTGTGGAATTACTATACACCCTATTTTATATCTTTGTAGCTATGTACCAATATATGTCTTACTAAAAACTTATGCCTTAGTTATGCATAATTGTCTATGCACTCAATCAATCATAATTTTGTTTTTCAATTTGTTCGCAATTGTACATATAAATATAGTTAAATGCGTACCTCATATTTGTTATTTTGAAAAATGTGATGTTAATTTTGAACTTAAAGTTAATTCTACTAATGGACTATGGACTACTAAATAATGGACTATGGACTCAATGTGATAATTGTGAAAACAATATTTCTGTTAGATTTTTGAATCAAAACCAACCTATTTGTGAAACAAAACAAATCTATTTGTGAAGAGTGTGGATATCATTTATAAACAGGTAGTATAGAAAAAATTGAACTTTTAATTGATTGTGGAACTTGGCAGTCTATAAATGAAGACATGGTTGCTAAAGAAGTTTTCTAATTTTTTGATGATGATTAATAATTTGAATTAAGTTCAACGTGTGCTAGAGAGGTTTTTAATCTAATCTTTATGTCTTAGAAATGATTGAAATTTGTTTCAAGACTTGAGTCGGCATATGGCTTTTTAATTGTGTTTGAGGTCCACATGTTCTAATTTTGAGAGGTTGTTTAGGTGGTGCCACTTCACACTAACATTTGAGTTTGGTATGCATGATGCATGCAATGTTGGGGTTTGACAAACTAAAATCACTCCTACAACCACATGGCATGATACAAACAAAGCATTGAAAAGTAGCTTTTCTGTGTCCATATTGGCTTATCACTTTCGAAACCATTATATTCAAAGGCATTATATCCAATTAAAAAAAAGTAGTAAGTATAAAGAAGTATATAATGGTTCAACATAGTAAATTGTGAAGAATTTGATATTATAGAATTGAAAAATGTCAATCCTAATGGTCGCAATAAACAATCTATGCCCTACAATTATTTTAGTTTCCAAAAATATTGAAAATTGAATGAAACAAATGACTTCAAAGTTTATTTTAGAGTATAGAAACCATAATTGCCGCAAACTATAACTCCTCATAACTTTTGAGGCATTGATCCAAATGGAATGATTCAAAGCTATCTATCTATCTACTTACCTATCTACCTATCTACCTATCTACCTATCTACCTATCTATCTACCTATCTACCTACCTACCTACTTATTTACCTACCTACCTACCTACCTACCTACCTACCTACCTACCTACCTACCTACCTACCTACCTACCTACCTACTTATCTACCTACCTATCTATCTACCTACCTATCTACCTATCTATCTATCTATCTATCTAATCCGGTGGAAAAAATAAAATATTAAGCCAAAACTCTTAATTTGAATGTCAATATGTCATAAAGTTTTGTTCACATGTCTGACAAGTATTATTTTTCGACAACTTAGAACTATTAAAATTAGAAACACAAAGGGCCCAAATTGAATTTGTCCATGCACTCCAAGTCAATTGAATACTTGCAACTTCTACCTTTTTTGTAGGCCAAATTTTGCACGTCAATTGTCACACATAAATGGGAGGTGGGTTTTAAAAAAAACTGGAAGTAAATGGCCCATGGATTTCAATGCATGGCGTTGTAAATTGGAGATACAAGTAGCCCAAATTTAGTTTGCCCATGATTTTGAAGTCTCCACCATATTTGCAACTTCTGCATTTTTTTGGGCTACTTCTGTACATCAATTGTTATGCAGTGGTAGAGAGGAATTTTAAGAAACAAGAAATTAAATGGCCCATGGATTTCAATGCATGGCGTTGTAAACTGTATTTAGTTTGCCCATGATTTCAACTCTCTACCATATTTGCATAACTTCTACATTTGTTTTGGACCATTTTTGCTTGTCAATTGTCATGCATTTGTAAGGTGGGTTTTGAAAAATAATAGGAAATGGCCCATGGAACACAATGAGTGCCCAAAATATAATTTGCTCATGAATTTCATGAACATGTATCATGAAATGACTTTTTCATATAATTATAGTTTTTTATATCATGTAATTAAGCTTGTCATTTCCATCAATGTCTTTAATGATGCTTGCAGAGTAGCAAAGTGGTTAATTAGTGTAGCTCTGGTTTGCATACTTAAAGGGAAATATTGGAAAATTCATCGAAAATATATATTTTGTAAAAAAATTGTAATTTGAAATTCAATTGGCTAGAAGTTATTGTCATTCTTTTTTATAATTGTTGAAAAATAACTCCATATCTATTTATTTAATTTTTGGAAGTATATAACATATTTCTTTACTATACACTGTAATTCTACCTAAATTTCTTTAAACAAAAATTTGCTAAGAACCTTTATTTTGTATTTATATTTAATTAATTTGTAGACGTATACAAATTCATGTGTCTTTGCATTTGTAGTCCATTTTATTGGTCTTCAAAATTGCAGAACCTAAACTCAAATCCAGGGTTGTCATAGTGGACGGACGTCTAGTTCGCCCGTCCGATAGAGGTCTCGCTCGTCCGATGTGGTCAACACTAAGTTGACTTTCTGCCATTGAAAAAACAGGTGATGTGACTGCCACTTTGACGCCACCTGACTACCAAGTAGAATCCAGGGCGCGGATGTCACCGGTAGAGGTAGGGACGGAAGCCAGGGCACGGACAAGACTGTGTCGGGGCGCGGACGTCAGACAGGGCACGGATGTTTTTTGCTAGAACAATCTCACCATTGGAATTAACGCTATTTCATTTCAGTTTTGCGACTTCAATTTAACAATCTTGGGGCGTGTAATATACCATTGGAAAGGTCTTGAAAATACCTTTCTAATGGTATATTACACGCCCCAAGATTGTTAAAATTGAAGTCGTAAATCCCAAAAGAAGGTTGCTGCCAAAACAAATTCTGCAGGGACAGCTGCTAATGCATTGACAGAAACGCATGAGTGCCAAGTTTCCTTGGAAGAGGCTTTGCTAAAACTTGGACCTTGAGGTCGATGGGATTTTTCCGTATGGGCGCGAACGCTTGTATAGGCAAAAATGCTAGGGCGGGGATACTAGGGCTGGACAGGAACACTTGGGCGGGGACGTTGTGACTAGGCGGGGACGCTATTTCATTCCAATTTTGCGACAACAATTTTGAGAATCTTGAGGCGTGTAATATAACATTAGAAAGGTCTTGAAAATACCTTTCCAATGGTATATTACACGCCCCAAGATTGTTAAAATTGAAGTCGCAAATCCCAAAAGAAGGTTGCTGTCAAAATAAATTTTGCAGGGACAGCTGCTAATGCATCGGCGGGAACGATATTTGGAAAGTTAAACCAATAGAAGAATTTGATTTAGGGGGAGCCTCACTCATTCAATGTGACATAGGATTCTTCTTCCAAAATAAAAGAATGATGAATTCTCTTCTTAGTTGCTAAAATTAACATATTTTTATAGATCTTCAATTCAAACAAGAGTTATCATTTAAATTTGACTTGGTACCTATTGTATAAGAATTTTGTTAAGAATTTTTGATTGTCATAGTTTGTAATACAACGTGATAAGAGTCTTTGTTAGAAAACAATTTTGTATATTAAGTTTGAATGTTGTGAATTCAATATTTTTTTTAAATCTCAAATTTAGACTATTTTTGTACATAGGAACAAAGACTTGCCCTTCCAATTATTAAATTCAACATTGGAATTGCATCAAGATTTACATCAACCTCATATTTTAGATTTTGATAAAAAAAAATTCTCTTAGATTAGTTTTGTGGGTATGTAGAAGAGTATGCCCTTTAAATTAATAAATTGAACATTGGATTTTATTAAAATTTATATCAATCATCTTCAATCTATTTTTTAAAATAAATTAGATTGCTTTAATAGATATTTATAGGAATTTGGCATTTTTATTGGTGAATTGAGCATTTGGATTTGCAATGATTTATATTAGCCAGTAGCCACATTCTTTTTATTCTATTTTTATTTTTTTTAGATTATTTATGTATGGTGATATAATTTCATTCTTCTTCAATTTTTTAAAATCAATTTGATTTATTTTAATAACTACATACAAGGATTTTGATGGTAATTTAACAATGGGATTACATGGCTTATATGAAATTACAAGCCAAATGTTAAAGTTAGTTATGTATTTAGAAAACCTTTACATTTAGGCACATAAGTATTTTAAGGATAATTTTAATAATATTGCAATATGATTGTTGGGAACCCTATGCAACTCTAATGTTCCATTTGTCCATTACAATAGCAAAACCTAGTATGTAGACAAAAAAGAAATTGAACGTTTCAAACAAGTTTTATGAATATTCAATGTCTAAATCATCAATATAAAGGGTAAACCTTTAAAGAAAATTAAAGAAAAGAAGAATGTAATTCTTATTTGGAGAATTTATAAATGCATCCTTCAACTTGAATTAAGAAAAATATGTACCTTATCTTTTGTTATAAATCCAAAAACTTCTAGCGTCTACTTTCAAATTTTTTTTTAATTGAAGCGAGCAAGTCAATTTTCATTTTCTGAAATTTCCTTTTTTGCAAGGTGGATCCTAGTTCGCAAGTGCATGGTGAAGGCATGAAGGAGAGGTCCCGGCCCAAGAAGGGAGCAACATGCTTCCACACATGATCTTTGAACTCAAAAAGTAGTTGGACCCTTTAATGCAGCCATTGACTTGAAGATATTCCCCAGAAATCAAATTAAAGGCTGGCTGCATTAATGGGTTTCCCCTCTCCATGGAAAAGAAGAATCCCATGACCAAATTCAACTTCTATTTCAACTTCCTCCCATACTGTGGCTGAGGAGTGGGATGTCTGCGCCTTGTCCAAGTGTCCATGCTTTGACCAGGTGTCCGCGCCAAGACGTCCGCACCGAGACGTCTGCGCCCTAACTAGGCGTTCGCGCCCTGACCAGGCGTCTGCGCCCTGACCAAACGTTCGCACCCTGTAAAGTCCCCACCTTGACGATAACGTCCCTGCCCTGACGTCCCCGCTCCAACTTTCACGCCCACGCCCTGATTCCAACGTGGACCGCCACCGTGGAAGTGAGTTGTCAATTGGAAAATTGGAAAAATGAAAGGCGTCCGGGCTGTCTGAGACGTCCAGTTGTCCAGTTCGGTTCATCCGTCCGTCTGTCCCGTCCGATCACCTCGACCCATCCACTATGACAACCCTGCTCAAACCTTTTATAGAGGGCACAAAGTTTTCATTTCACATATGTTCAAATTATTGTCTTTCAAATGTCTTTAATTAAAGAAAGCTGACAAAATAACCTTTCTTTCAATTAAAATGAATTTGATTACCATACTTCAATTTTTATAGATTGACTTCTAAATTATAAGTATTGATTTATATGAGTTTAAAAAAAATTCTAATACTTCAAAGGGGGCCACATTGTTTTTTTTATCATACAATCCAATTACAAAATTTTGTAAAGGAAAGTGAGCAAATCTTTTTTTAAGGTACATTACAATCCTTACACCAATTATGTAGTAGTGCTCCATAAAACAAGAATCTTTATGGGCTTACTATCACGTACACGATCAATGGCTTAAACATCCAAAAATGTGATTTTGATAACTTTAAATAACTAAGGTTACAAGGCTGACAAATGTAGGTTTAGGTCGGTTATAGAGACCACGCTTATATATAGGGCTATAGTTTTAGGATCCAAGACTGGATTGAGCGGCACGGATTGTGAGTAGGGTGACTAGGGTCATCTCTTCCATTTAGAAACCCTGACCCCCAAGTTTTTTGTAAAATCCTTGTTTTCTTTTGTGTTTTGTCTTTAGTAGTGAGTAGTTTTGGAGTGAGTGGAAATTTTGTTGTTAGGAAGGACAATAGTAAGCAAAATCCTAATACAATTCAATATTTATTGCATTTTGGTTTTGGCATGGTGAATTGGCGATTAATAGTGTATTTTAGGGTTTATGCATTATTTGCATTTTTGTTATTGAATTTGAAGTTTGTGGCAATGAGTGCAGTGGTTCTATCATTGAAGATTTAATCAATGCAGATTGAATGCAATTTTGTCTTAGCTATTTGTTTAGGATTTAGGTGCTGGAGCATCAATTTCAATTTTAGTGAGCTGGATTTTTGATTGTACATTTCAGATTTTCAATTCCATCAACTTTAAAGTCTGGGCATTCTTAGAAGTAGAAGCGGAGTCAAAAGCAACAACAAAGCATGAAGGATTTGTGAGCATTCACTACAAGCAAAGGTGATTGTTTTTGCAATTCAATGCTTATCTTCTTCTCTAATGCTTCATTGGATTTTTTTTGATGGCAAGTATATTAAGGAAGTTGCATTTCTATTGCGGTCCTTCTTCTTGGTTCCTTTTTGTGCTTGGTGCCTACTGTAGAAATCCCTCGTATTGTCAAGCACATGTGAATGTCTGGGATCTAAAAAGTATTGTGCATAATTGGATTTTTTGAAGTTTTGTTTGTGGCTACGTTTGTAAGAAGTTTCTCATCATCTCTACACTAGAAACAAGTGACGAAGTAGTTAAATTTAACATGTCTCTCCTTCATTGTGATCAAAATCAGGTCAATCTGTGGCATTTGAGTTGTTGGAGTTTGTGTATGGAGGCGCCGATTTCAATTCATTGGATTTCAAAACGCATTGTTTGGTAAATTATTCCTCTCATTCTATATCCATTGAGTTGGCAGTAGCAATGCTTACGGTAGGGATCAATGCAAGTTTAACTCGCTCTAGGTTTTCTAAACCCATTGCAATGGCAATACCAATTTGTGTATACTAGCAGTACAATCTTTAAATTAAAATGGAAGTTGATGCAAGTTTAACTCGATGCAATTAAGCTCGATGGAAGTTTAACTCTATAAATCTTTTTTTGAAGGTTTTGACCCACTTGAATATCAGATTTCAACTCGATTCAAGTTAAAACTGCAAAAGAAGATAGTGACTTGAACAAACATTCCATGATCCCAATACGATCCAAAGCCCAGAACCTCTGGCAAAGGAATTCATTAAAGAAGATTTAACTTGAGCTGAATCAAAAGACTCCAAATGTCCTATACAGACTACAAAAAATTTAGAGATATTTACTAGACACAAGTGAGCTAAAAGTAAGCAAGACCTCCGATGACATAAATTCCAGTACCGCAAGAATCTAACTTTTCTAACACGGATCGAGTTAGAATACCCTTAAGGAATCTGTGTTAGTACCTCAGACACATATCACAAATTTAAATCTAAGCAATTTTAACTTGGATCGAGTTAAGTGAACTAATTAAAATCACTCAACCATTTCTGTCAAGAGCCAGCGTAGTAAACATCACTTTGGTAGACATCACCAGCGCTTTTAACTCAGACCAAGATAAATATTGAATAAACATATATAAAAAAAACAATTTGGGCACATTCGAATATGAGGTGGTTTAACTTGGCTTGAGTTAAGCAAATGTTCAGACACCTCATTTCAAAATACAATAGGAATCATTTATTGGCCAAAAAACAAAATCCATTACTTAATTGAGACATTTAACTTGGTTTAAGTTAACAGATTGTATTATTCTTGATTTCTGTAGAAATAGAAGCACAAGTTAGTAGGTTGGAGGTATATTTAAAACAATTTAATTTTTCTGAAGAAAGATGAGAAGAATATGATGATGTTGATATACTCGGCAAATGTTGGGAGTTGAAGGATCCTAAGAAAATTGAATACTGGACTATTGTCCTTGTTTCCATGAACAAGAACCTGTCGTTTAGGACGAAGTACAAAAAAATCGATGATAATCTTCCAGTGATAGTAATCGAGGTTGTACGGGAGGTTTCAACTGGACTAAATGGTCTAATCTTTATCTATTGCCGAACGGCAGATCCAAATCAGTCAGAGGAGTATCTCTTCTTCTACGTTGTAAACAAACGAGATATAAACTTCTCCATGTCCGCATACTACAAGACATTGGAGGGTACTAATTATCAAGAGTTTCAAAAGGACATCAAATAGAACTTCAATGCAAATATAAAGAAGAGGGCCCACTGAAGTCGATTACTTTAATATGCAGAGTGAATGCTCTCCTAATTGGACTTGATCATATGAAATTGTCACTTGTGAACAAGAAAGAAAGACTGTAGCCAATATCTCTCATGAGAGATTACAACAGCCAAGGAGGAAGTCAAAGATCCTTCATAATAGTAACTTTTAATATTGATAAAAGCCACACCCGCCTCAAGAAAACTGAATGATTTAGTCATGGAGATCCCTTGGTGATACTTTCTATAGCGCTGAAGCCATGAAGAAAGAAAGGAGCTGGAAAAAATCTATTGGTGCTAGAAAATAGCTTGGCGTCAAAGATTGTAGACGTTCCGCAAGACATTGACAAAAATGTAAAGAAAATAGATTACGACGAGGCTTGCAAATCATATGCGGATTATTGGTTGGCATACACGGAATCCTACATTGATGGGAGTGGTCATAAATTTGAGATTTCAATAGACCTACTGGAGAAGCTGCCTCAAAATCTAAACATTTGTGAATTGGAAGAACAGGGTGTGAAAAAAATCCTTAACTTCCTCCTCAACATGCCTGACCCTAATAAAAAGATGAGACTTTGCACATATCCTCAGGGAGTGAAGACAAAGCTTGAAAATTTTGAAGAAGTTAAGGCTAGGAAATTATAGATGGTCAATGGGCAGCATTGTGTGGTTGCATCACAAAGAATGCAAGGGATGGACCAAATTCTTGATGACAAGAAGGCAAAGTTTAAGAAGTGGGATTGCTTCGTTGTCTGGAACAAGGACAACAGTATAATCCAAAAGACTTTGACTTATTATAATCAAGTCAATTATTTCCAGAACTTCATGCCAACATGGTCGACCAACATTCTTGTGTCGAGGTCTGACTAGACAAGTATGAAAAGTGTAGCTTTGCCAAAAGAGCCCACTAAATTAGGAAAGATGATCAACACCGGGAGGAAGACAAAAGCAGATGGCAATAATCAGTGATTGTTCGCAGGAGTTACACGAACTTCAACTCAAGTCGAGTAAACATGGGAATGATTTTGTAATGTTCCCAGTTCCCCATTCTTTAACTTGCATCAAATTATGCTTGTTCTCTGACAAAAGTTGTTTGTACTTAATTAAATGTACAGGAGTTCAAATCTGCCATCAAGTTGAGGTTTGCCATGATCGACATAAAAAAGAACCAAAGCTTCTTTGGCAAGAAGAACCAGAGAGACATTGACATTCATAATGAGATCAAGCTCATTACTGCTACTCATGATGTCTACAATCTCTAGGCAGAGGTAATATCCAGTTAGTCGCAAAGAGGATTGATCGACCCAAATTCTTTGATGGGGTTCAAGAATGTTAAAGGTTGGAACTCGGAAAAAGACGATGTCATTTCTAGGGAGTTCTTAAAAAAGAATTAGGAATATTACCAAAAACAATCTCAAGAGGCTTGCCCTACATCTACTATACAGGACAAAAAATCAGACGCATGGGCATCCAAAAGTTGTCATGAAGGCACCAAAGTTAGTCCTCCTTGACTGCTACACTGCAAAAGATTGGCTTGAGAGAACAATGAGGAAACTTGTTCTGAGGATACAACTTTATAACCTAGACTCCAAGCTCAATTTATTTGACAACGATAGCAACTCAAAGAGAGAAGCTTGGAAGGACTTTAAATGTGTCTACAACGTCAGCAAGGCCACAAAGAACATGTTACTTATAGAGCCAGGGAAACCTTCTTCATTCAAACGAAGATGCCTTCCAACAAAAAGAAGACCATTGATGAGCTGTCTCTCGTGGCAAAAGAATTCTTCAAGGGTTTTTTGGAGAGCAAGGGTAGGTTCGTGAAGCCGAAAGCAAAGGTCTTCTTTTGGCCCTATGAAATAAAAAATGATGAGCTTGGTCAATGGGATACAAATGTATGGGATGAAAATGTGCAATCAATAATCAAGATGGCAATCATAGACTTTAGAAACATCTTGGGCGTCAACAACAAGGGTCCTTACGCACGGGACACTTCTTTCTATAAGAAGTTCATGGGCATTCTCAAGGAAGATGCACAGACTGATCTCATTGATCTAGAGGTATACTTCTAGATTGCTGGAGAGAAAGAAGTGGAATTAGAACTCCAAGGCTTCATCAGAACATCCACTTTCGAGGAGAATTATTCAGTGTGCTACGCCGACTATCTTTAGTCGACTTTCGAGCGGAATGAGACATCCCAGCGAAGAACACTTTTGCGAAGGATCTTATTTAGTTGCTTTTTTTTGTGGAAAAAGGGGCTGCCATTAAAATTTGCCATATTTCCAAAACATTTACGGTTCCACCAAAATTGCACTACAATACGAGAAGATAGACCGTAGAGGTGGAATACATGATTTATGACACGGAACTCCAAACGGAATTCTGTTTGAGCGTGCTGGACATGTTCGTGTCCTTAAGGGACATAGTGTTGTTATATTTTGTGGGAGGAAAAATTACTTGTGCTGCATGGGTGAGTGTGGATGCATATGAATTTAATGCTTAATATATCTTTGAACTCATTATGTAAAAAAAAACTCTTTAACTCATGTCAATTTGAATCTGCTATTCTAACTACACTTTTGTTCCTTCCCTCCAAATATTGTCGTTGGATCATTATGTCTTTGGTGACAACTTGAAGAAGAACGAGTTCTTTTTCCTATACGTGGAGTTGAAAAACATGGACAAGGATGATTTTCTTGAATTAGTTTACTTCATGGATGAGCAGGAGTTTGAAGAAAATAAAGCAAAGGCAGCGTCGTCCATATGAGGTAGAGAAGCGTCATCCTAAGGGAAGGAAAAGGAATCGTTGGAAGATTATCCCGAGCAAAATCTAGATCGGTCTCTTGGAAATGATGTTATTGACCTCACTATAGACACTAAGGACAAGGTAGAGCCCTGGACCGATCTAGTCGAGATTGCACTAGAATTGACCTCAAGAAGAGGAGTTGGGTCAGTTGTGGTTCCCAAATCTAGTGATATGAGGGGTTCATCTGCCCATGATAATTAGACGCTTGTCGCGCGTCTGCGGGCCTCACAAATAAAGAAGCCACCTACCTCAACGATAGTAGTTTCACTTGATCAGTAGTAGATTTTGAATTTGATCCAAAAAAACAATGAAGAGTAGGCAAGGCAACGACAAGAGGATCAAAATGAGCAAAGAGAGGAAAACAAATTCTTGAGAATGTGGAGATGGATCTTTGCAGACAAGGCAAAGCAAACAACAACGATGCACTGGATGTTGTTGCTACTCAGCTGGATGAGCGAGGTCCTACAAAAGGAATAGAGGCCGAGCAGTCACAAGGCCCTATGACTAGTAATCCTCCATGTTGTTCCCTATGACTCCCTTAGCCTCCTCTTCAACTCGACTTGAGTTGAAAGTCCTTCCATTTTTTGTGGACAACATAAAGCAGTTAGAAGCAAATAGGCTTAGTTTCTTAGTCTATTGTATATAATGTAACATTTTCTATGTGAGAGAGACAATATAATATTTTTTTTCCTCATAAATCATTGTTTGGCTTGAATTCTACAGTCACAAGCTCGATGTATATCAAAAATGTCCCTCTTCATGTTGCGTGCGATGCTGCAAACATTGCTCCGAAGTATTTTCTTGCATGTGTAATCAACGAGTCTGTGACTTGCGTGGTTGATCCTATACAAGAAGCATGTCTGCCATGTCCTCTAGAAGTGAAAGTTAAGGAGGATGTTTTTGTTGGCTAAGACATTAAAGAACAAGAAGTCATTCTGACAACGTTGTGGTGATAGAGGTTTTTCCATCTAGTAAATGAGAAGATCTGAAAATATCATTTCCGGTTTCTTTGGTGGAGGATGTAGTATGTACTTCGGATATATGTAATAGTGTGCATGTTGTGTGTTTTAAAGTCTAATAAGCTTGGCTTTGCTATTGGCTTCATCGTCGAAAGCGCACCTATTTAATTTACACTATATCTTTGTTCCTTATGAATAAGGTAGAAATGAGAGAACCGTTGTTGATTGTAAGGGGGAAGTACAAATTCTTAATCCATTCACGTCCAAATTTACAAAAAAATGGTTGAATGCCATTCTAGATCTGAATGGACTATTGTGCGTGTGTGATGATATAAGATATCACATAAAAAAAAAAGAGTATGCTCTCCCTGTGAGGTAGTCCCTAATGTAAAGCACGCCATTATAGAAATCAACAGGGTCACTCCACAATCCCATATCAGAAGGTTCTGGTGGGAGTTAACCTCCATCGTAAACGTTGTGGTCTGGAGCTCCATGGACCAGTCCTACATCCAATGCATTTCTAAATACCTCTTCTACGGCTTAATATCCCTGTTCGGTGTTCTCAGTTAAGAACAATGTGACGTTGTGAAATTCAGAGGCAGAAATGGGTCACTACTGAACTACATGTTGAGAGAATCAAACAAGGACCTGTATGTGAAGCCATTAAAGAAGTTGTACAAATTGAGGGGTTCCATCTTCTCTAAGGACAACACTATAATGGTGGACAACAGGCTCAAGAAGCACTTCATGAATGATCCCACAAATGTAGTGCTCTTTGATATATGGTCGTTTAAAGGACTTGGACCGAAAGATGGAATCCTCATATATGAACTTCTTCCTTGGATTAAGAGGTTGCATATAGAGAGGCCTTGGAAATTGTTTCATTTTCATAGAGATGATGCTGTGGGGGGGGAATCCATCTCATACATGAATTCAACCAATCCAAGTACAAAGAAGTCTGCACAGTACTTGCAATCTCTAAGGAACTTCACAATGAGTGGAAGATGGATGATTTTGGGCATTGCTTGCCTTTAGAAAAGTCAAATACAAAAAAGCACAAGGAGATTAAGCAAGGGGACATCATGTTCTGTCCTTGTCCGCCTCTTGGCGAAAGGAGTTTGTAGAACCTCAAGGATTTTGCTACCTCCTTAACTGTATTGAAAAGGTGCTTGATATGGGCATTAAAATGTTATTAATGGTTAATAAAATACAATACTTAAATTTAGTGAATATCTTTGTGTTGTGCTAAGGAATTAAGTAATACCATGGCACCTGTAATTCAACATGGAGACAATTGTCTAGCCTCTGTTGATTCCTTCGTTGATTCCCTAGGCGGCTTCGAGCAGCTCACCCAGTCACGAGGTGGGGTTCAGCATATCATGAACTCGGTGGTTACCATGCAATCAACAATGGATTTTTCAATGATAGACATAGATGACAATGTTGTTGATAGTCCTCCCAATAGAAAAAAAAGCGCCCAAAATTAGTGCATTCTCCATCTCCTCTCAAGTCTTGTTCGATGCCTCCAAGGGATTGCTTTAGAGTGAATCTTGAAACGCAAAGGAAGTTCTGTGATGAAGAAATGGGTGTGGTGGCCGTTGTGGAGGTGTATTATCAACATTTGACGTCTGTGCAATCATATTTGTCTTTAAGCTAAACTTTGTAGACATTGTAAGCTATGAATGTCTTATATTATTGCTTTTGGCAAGTACAAGACACAATCCCTATGTCTATTGCTATCATCGGCAACAGTTTTCAGGCCGTCAGGCCTACAAAACTTAGAAAGCGGCCTGCAATATTTGAAAGTTTGCTACCTCGTCAGCCTCATCTATCTCTTTTGGGCATCAAGAAATAGCAATGCAAGACACATAATGGATTGCCACATCTTCATTGTAGCCGTGGTCCGTGGGACGCTTGGGAGTAGAGGTCCTTGAAGAAACAAAGGTGGGACAATGTGCGCCAAAGATCAACTAGTACTAATGGATATGGTCAAAGGCCAAAGTTATTAAAGGCACTAAAGATGTTGAAGAGTAGATCACACTTGTAGTTTGTGCATTGGAGACTATGAAGGACATCTTATTATCTCCATTAGTAACAGTGATATAGAATTTTGGTGTATCACTCAAATGTTATTGAGTGATTTAAAATTTTGGATTCTTAGCACTTTAACATTAGGCAATGCTTCTACAAACACTCTTTTTGCAATGTATTCATCCATTACGTATATATTTGATGAATATTTTCAAATAATTGTATTGCATATTACAAAATAGTGCATGATATTTTGGAATTTTTCATTTGCAAACCTTTTTTGAATCTTAGTGCATTGATTTTCATTTGTTTATGTACAAGATTTCTTCTTTGGTCATGGTTTCTATGCCTCTAGAGAGTCCAATGTCATTGGGAAAAAACTCCCATTTCATTAGAAAACTCTCAAAATAATGAATATTGTGCTAAGAGGAGGCAAATCGGCTTGACAACTTTCCTTATGAAGAGTTGTCTTCACGATTTTGGGGACTATATGTCCAAAGGTCTATTCAGTTAGAGTCCAGTTCATACAAAGTGTATGACTCACTTTGAATTCTTGTGCTCATTTTGTAAATATAATTCTAGCTTTTAATTGCAAATTGGCTATCTTTTAGCGTTTGTGTGAGCTTGTTGAGAGAAATTGCCTTTTGTCTAATCGGTTGTGCAATACGACCTATGTGGTGTGTGTACTCGAGAGAGGATGGGAGTGCGTGGGAAGCCGTGTCAACTTGGCCGTGTGAGCATTGATTAACCTGTCCAATTGTGTGAATTGTTGCAGCTTTTGAGTTATGGTGGTCAAGTAGCTGTTTCGTGGTGAGTGTTAAATTGCCAAGTTAATGGAGCGACCAAATTCTCAAGTGAGGGTCTGTCGTGACCAGGGCTTTTTTTTTTGGCAATAAAGCGCCATTTTGCACTCCTCAGTCGTCCCTGGCGAAACTTGTATGGACGGAAAAGGGACGAAAAAGGCCCTGTTTCGCCACGTCGTCGATGAATGACGTCTGACAGGCGCCAGACTGGCGAAAGCGCCGCCCGGGGAGTGGGGTCTTCTCGCCACCTCCTGTCACCTTTATCGCCACTTCGCGCACCTTCATCGCCAACTCCTTGTCCTGGTTTACTCACACTTCGTATCAGCAGCTCATGTAGTCGCCATTGTTGCTGTCCTCCCCGTTGTTATTTCGCCACTACGCGCGTTCCTTTGATTCTTCATTTCGCCCAGTACGTGCTACAGTGCGCTTAGGGTTCGCCAGTACAGTTTCCGGCGGAGGTGTGGATTTCGCCAGCCACTTTGATAATTGCGTAGGGATAATTGCGAGTGGTGCATTTCTTCCCATTTAAGTTTTTGTCGTTAATTGTGCTCAGTAGTGGCCTTAGTTGCTTAACATGGCGGCGTTGAGCGTTGATGCCATCGTTACGCGGTGCATGCACGTAAATTTGAGAGAAAGCAGCAGGTATTTTCATGACATTTTTTTGGCTTCCGTGAGTGCGTCGTGGTTTGTGACAGTCGCTGTTGTTATCGGGTGTCATTTTCTTGTTATTGGGATTCTTCTCCTGCTTTCTTGCATTTCCATATGCTGTAGTAACCATTGTGGAAAATGGCCTCTTCTGTTGAGGATGTTGGAGGTGATGCTGTCTCTAAGGCGGTCCGTGCGGCTTCAATTGCCCGCTCTGCACACAAAAAAGCCGAGAAAGCTGCGCGTGAGGCTCTAGAGGTGGCGCGCATTGAAATGAAGAGGAAGGGGAAGCAAATTGAATTGTGGCGGGTGGAGGCTCGCAAGCAAACAATGAAATTGTATTTCCAATCTAGTCGAGGGACGTTAGGGTGCCAGCCTCTTTCTTTTGTCTTGGATGGGTCCATGCCGGACGTCCCAGGCGCAGAGCCTCATTCGGAGGAGGAATCCCCGAGCGACTCCGGAGGTGATCGGGTACTGGGTAGTCGGAAGAGCAACTCACGATCTCGAGAAAGTCCTCTGACTCCGGGTTCATCTTCTGGATCTGGTGACACAGTCGTTCTCAGTGCAAAGTCGCCATTGATTGCTATTTCGGAGGATTCTCAGGATGGTGACGATGCCCCCTTGGTTGAAATTCCTGACGGGTCGGAGGGGTCCAATGATTCTGACTTTGAATCACCACCGAAGAAGAAAGGAGCCACGGTCCGGTCGAAGGCCAAAAATGAGCGATCCCGTTCTCAAAAGAGGTATGACCGCCATCGCAAGTTCCAAACTGTATGGGCTGCGAAGCTTCCCTGGGCGGAAGGAATCATGGCGTCAGATGGCATTCTCCACATGGTAAGATGCAAAGTCTGTTCTTTTTTTGATATGAAGCCCTGCATAATGGCACCCAAATCTGACACTCTTTTTAAGCATGATGGCAAGCGCTTAGCAAAGAAGGACATGCAGCTGTTTAAGGTAAAGGCCGGGGAGAGTTACATTGCGACACAATGTAAGCATCGCGAGAACTTGCGCTTGTACGCAGCGAAGCCCCCTCCCAGCGTGCTTCAGCAACTGAACCAGTGCACTTCACTGGAAGCTCAAAAGAAGAGGGTTCAGTTTGCAACTTTGTTCCAGCTTCTCACAGATGGGCGGCCGATGTTGGAATTTCAGTCTCGGCAGGCACTATACAAGTTGTTGGATGTGCCCGACATGCCAACAGCACATTGGTGTGACACATCGGGATGGGTCATGGCAACGTATATGTACAAGCAAGTCTTGCAAGAGACCTGAAGGGTGATTTCTGATGCTAGATTCATGGCCGTCACTGTAGATGAGGTTACTGCAGTAGATAATAGCAGCTACCTCTCTGTCCACGCTTACGTTGTTCGTGACTGGGTGAGGATTCCTCTTCTCGTTTCCTTGCAGCGAGTTGAGTGTACTCCCACAGCGAACAATTTGACGGTACTAATTGTTGACACTGTGAAAAGTGGTGCCGGATTAGATGGGCAAGGTTTTGCGGAAAAGGTCCTGAGCTTTGGGGCAGATGGTGCCTCCACGCTCCAAGGCACTCGATCGGGAGTCACTTCTCAGATTAAAGAGAAGCATGCACCAAATCTTATAGGTGTACATTGCGTGGCTCATCGCTGCAATTTGGCGTTCAAGACGTTGTCCGATCTTTCCATCTTCAACGACATTGAGAAAGTGTTATCTGTGACCTACGCTTACTTTTGTAAAAGCCCCAAGAGGTTTACCGAGTTCCGGCAGTTAGCTGAATTGACGGAGACTAAGGGGCTGAAAATGCTACGGAATGTAAAGACTCGCTGGGTGAGCTTAATTGAACCACTGCGGTGCCTCCTGTCCGAATATAGGACGTTGATCTACAAAATGCAAGCTGACCTTCGTGAGAACAATAAGGCAGAGGTATCGGGGACTCCCTTCACTGTCACTTCTTGCCAGAAAAGTTCATTACATGTTGTTTGCTGATTCTTTTATGTGCTTGTGTAGTTTTTGTTTTCGTTCATTTGCTTGATTTCCTTAGTTGGTAGATGTGCTTAGGTGCTTGTATAGTTCTAGTATAGATTTGCTTAGTTGGTTGTGTAGTTACGGGTTCGCTAGTTCCTGCAGTCTGGTTTTCGGGCTGTTTTCTGCATTTTTTTGCACATATGTTGTGTGAACTAAACCAAGACGTCTTGGCTCTGTACAGGCATGTCTAGTTCTGTTGATGGACCCGTTCACCCTACTTGGGATGTGTGCGTTGCTGCCTCTTTTGGAAGCAGTAGATACTTTGATTAATTACGCACAGAAACGGGACGTCTACGTCTGTGACTTTGTCGCTGCGGTCAAAATTTGTCAGGGAGCACTGCATCGCATGTACGAAGATAAAGGCACTGCCTTCAGCTCTGATGAGTTCTGGAGCTTCAACAACCTTCTTGACTGCAGCCACGAGCAAATTCACATAAAGTGGATAATAGATCTGAATGACAATTCGGCAGTGCTAGCATTCGTTTGCCATGGTGAGCAAATCCATGCCGAACACAAGGGAGCCCCTGTGGACCGCGATGTGTGGGCCAGTTTGCTTGCCGAAGTGAAGTCAGAATGCTCCAGTAAGTTCTCTCCATCTCTCCAATTTCCATGACTTCTTGTCTTTATTTTTTTCATTGGGCATGACTACCAGACTGATGTTGCATTCCATTAGCGAAACTGTGGTTGCTCTCCGTTTGCTTCGTTTTCGTGGCTTGCCTGTCAGGTGAGATGAAGATCCTTGTTGAAGGGGTTCTTATGTAACTGCAGGTATTAGAAATGTCTAATTGTGCTTGTGCTTGGTTTGTGCAGATGCAGCTAGAGTTCTAGTGGCAGAGCTTGATGCTAGGTTTCCCGCCCAGCATTTTATGAATGCCTTAGGCGTTCTGTATCCACAGTACTGGTGCACGCCTAATGCCGACGACATGTTCGATAACCACCTTCAGACCTTGATGGACACGTATGGTCACGGCAAAGTGCTAGGCGATGGTGACGAAAAGGTCTTGGTGAAACCCTTGCTTGATCGGGATGCACTCATTTCACAGCGGGCTCTTTTCAAAACATGCATGAAAAGCAACTCCCGCGCAGCCATGCTTCCACCTTACGACATTAACCCGCTAACGAAAGTCTAGAGAGTGCTTGAGAGCAACCACAGTTTGACTCAGAATTTCGGTGAATACTTGAAGCTTGCCGAAATTGCTGTGGTCCATGTTCTCGGATCCGTAGAGGACGAACGTCTGTTTTCTAGTGTTGGATTTCTGAAGTCCAAGTTGCGCAACAACTTGGAAGAGCATATACAGGTAGTAGTTGGGATGTTTTCCCAACGTCTCTATAGTATTGATAACTTCCCTTATCAACGCGTATTTGACGAATGATTTAGTACAAGAGGTCGGGGCAGATACATGAGCAGCACGTAGAAGTCATGAAATCTGCGACAACGGTAGTCAGAGAAGTCCTTTCATAGCAGAGGTAATTTTCAGGCATAGCAGGCATGTAGTTTTCTCTTTCTCCTGGCGTTGGCTTCCAATTCATGTTGTCCTTGAATGCCATCGTGTTGTTTCTTGTCTGATGGTCTGCAGCGGCCTGGACGAATATTTTATAATATTTGACGTTCTTTATTTACGGTGGTAGTTCTTTGCCGAAATATGTGATTTCATTGCCGGTAGTTCTTTGCCGAAATATGTGTACAGATTGAAGACGATGCGGTCTCAGTAGCTGTGAGTCCGTGACTCTTTTGAGAGAGTTTCTTCACGTCATGTGTGCTACCGGCCTCTTTTGACTAACAAGTGTATATTAGTTTGAAATGGAAGCTGCACAGGTGCATTCACAATCAGGATGGTCCAACTACGCCGTTAACTAGGTAAATTTGTTAAACAATTTCTATTATATTCAGTTTTTGTTGTTCATTTACGAAGTTACTTACTGTGGCATCGGAGGGGGATTGTGGTGGGTGCAGGTGCAGTGTCTATACAGTTCAAGTGGACGATAAGGCCATTTTTGGCCTTTTTTTCCAGTCTAATTCAACTCGTTTGCCATTAGAACGGGCTCACTCTTCAGCATGGTAGGGCACTTTCTGAATATTTCAGGACATTCTTTCATCTTTACCATGTTCGACTATTTTAGAAGAATCTGATTGCACTAAGGTAGTCTACAGTGTTCTATTGGCTCGCTTATTTTAGAAAATTTCTGACTTTAGCATCGGAGGGTTGTTTGGGAGGGTGCAGGTCCAAGTCCTACAAGTACATTTTCTTGTGCCACTGAAGCCCCAATATTTTAACTTTGGCAGTATGGTTTCGCCATCTTACACACTGCAGATCTAAAATTTTCGCCAAAAGAACACCGTCAGCACACCACATTTCGCCTACTCACAATGATAAACTAAAGGAAATCGCCAAGGAGGAAAAAAAAAAAAAATTTATCGCCCCATAGAACCTCATACCAACCAGGAATTCGCCAAACTGTGCAACGCAAAACTGGAATAGGTCGCCACTACGAAACTGCAAACCCGCTGCACACATCGCCACAGCAACCCTTTCCCCAAAAAAAAATTCGCCTTTTCTTTCATTTCAAAAAACCGAAAAAAAAAAAAAGCACAACTCATGACTGTCTCTTGCATTATTGTTTGGTTAATTGGACTACGTTATCTGGTGTGAAATTGATAGATCAAATTGTTGAATTTGAATATGGAAATATGTTGAGATCAGATTTAGGTCTAATCGGTTGTACTTGTGCGAGTGTTTGTGATTGGTTGTGTGATTCGTAAGTCACATCCATGTCTGGTGGATATAAAAACTCTGTCAATTCGATTGAAATAATTATTTGAGATCTATGTGAATCAATTATGAAGATGTGTGCCTTACTAGAAGCTTGTGTGCTGGGAATCGCGTGGAACGGCATTCGTCGAATTGGCTGAAAGTGATTTTGTTTGTGGGCTGTGAGAATCCCAGTCTAGTTGATTTGAAAATTCAAACTACCTAGAGTGAGAATGGTGGAATTGATTGCACCATGAACGAGCGAGAGTACAAGTGTATCAAGGGAGTTGCTGGTGATCATCTCAATGCGACAATGTTGAAAATGCTGGAGATAAGCAATCAATTTGTCATTGAGATCATATGGTTAAGTTAATCACTATAAGAGCGTGAGTCCAAAATGGTGTTGAGTCGTTGCATTGGATGTGAATGTCTGGATTATGGTAGTTTCATTGTATTAAATTTGTCAATACTAGTGCGGATGTACTGCTGTGAGCACATTGTCTGGCAAGATCTAATTGATTACAAGAGAACCGTAAATCAATTTTTACCTTACGATGAGTGCTCAATAAATCAGTTGTGAAGTCAAGTCCGATCATAAATTAGAGAAGAAGTCAAGTTGAGAGTATCTTTCTCTTAGTCAATTTGCAATATGAAATAAAAACGCAATTAGATGTATAGCTGGCAGGGACGTGCTACTACGAGTGTATCTCATTGCAAGATAAAGGATTGAATATGGTGTTATGGTGTTGTGTTATTTTAGGGCAAATGAATTCTGAATTGCAAGAATGATGAATTGCAATGGCTATGGGAAATTCTTTGAGAAATGAGAGGGAGAAATATTGATGGATTCTGAATCGTGTTACTCTGATAAATTCAATTGTAGCATTAGTTGCATGTTTGAATTCTATGTGTCGTCTTAGATCAAGTCGGCCGGAGATCATTGGTAACAGGGTCAATGTGCCAGGGAATTTGACGAAACTGAGTGTTAATTCACTATTCTTGCAGTTGCATAAGGTGGGTACACCCAAAACCGCCACTTTTTGCTACTGAGCCCAGTTACTATTATTAGACTGGCCAAATTTCATATGCTTTTGTTGGCAAGTGAAAGGAGGTTCCAACGCACCAGAGAACATGGCATTTGGATACCGTATGCAAAAGTTATTAAGGAACAAAGTTTGGTTCTAAAATGGTTTCTTCCACATAGGTACAAAATTGATTTTGGAGATGTACAGAGAGTAAAGATGGCAGTTTAAGGTCAGTGGCACATTTGGGTATACCTACCTTACGGCATTTGCAATGCAGCCCCTCTATATGGCCCGATATCGGTATAACTAACTTTTGAACGGTAAATAATTAAAACTTGAAAATTGTCTCATTGGAAGTGCATCTGAAAAAACTTGGAGAAGGTTCAAGAAAATTCAAAATTAAACATTGGACAAGTACTTCAAAAGCAAGGTAAAAATCTGAAATTATAGAGGTCTTAGTAAATCACGGTTATCAAAGCAACATTTGGCCATTGATCCTCTAAATATGGCCAAATGTGGAGGGTCAATGACCAAATGTTGCTTTGGTATCCGTGATTTGCTAAGACCTCTATAATTTCAGATTTTTACCTTGCTTTTGAAGTACTTGTCCAATGTTTAATTTTGAATTTTCTTGAATCTTCTCCAAGTTTTTTCAGATGCGCTTCCAATGAGACAATTTTCAAGTTTTAATTATTTACCGTTCAAAAGTTAGTTATACCGATATCGGGCCATATAGAGGGGCTGCATTGCAAATGCCCTTAATACAGCCACATAGTAGTCCAAGTACTAAATCAAGTTTCTCAAATTGCGAAACCAACTTTGAAGCATAATTGGATGTGCATGGTCCTCTAGTCATAAGGTAGTTGGCTCTATAAGCGAGCGGGCTCTAAAATCGAACATGGCACAGAGGTACATTTTGCTTTCTTCAATGTATCAACGGTGTACATTTCAGGAGGTGGTCGGTTTTAGTGACCACTGTGTTTTAACTTCAAAATTTTGTAACTAATTCCACGAAGGTCCAAAAAATATGAAACGACTTGGGTTAGATGCCAATTTCATTTTTCTTCCTCTAAAAATTAACTGAAAATTGTTTCAAGGAATTTAAGTTCCCCCAAAAGGCAAACAGCTCTTAAATGGTCACTTTAAGAGCAGATTACCTTAGATCAAATTGGCAAGCTCTGTAACAATCACCCCAGTGTTCAAATGGATTTGATCAGTATAATAGTCAATTAATCTAATTGACAGGCTGCAGTTTTTGACAATCTGGCCGTATCAACTTAGGATTAACCCCTAAAGGACCGTGAGTATGTTTTCACCCAAAACACTCCAAAACTGCCATTTCTAGTACAAGAACCAAATTTTGGAAAAAAAAAACGTTTTTGGACATATGTAGTTGTAGGATCTTGTAGTATGCTGATTTTGAGAACATGTGGAAAAAATTTCAGAAATTTCCACTGCATGGATTGCAAGATATGAGTTTTCGAATTCACAAAAATACTTTTTTTAACCCTCCAAAAAATTGGTTAGCTGCACTTCAGAAGCTCACATTTGTATGAAAAAATGTCAAAAATGGTGGTGCTTCTTTGGATTTATTCTTCAAGGCAAGTTGGCTACATGCTTGAAAATTTTCAAATCATTTGGAATTGTACATCATAGTAAATAGAAAACGCTTGAAAAAATGCTTGAAAAAAATAGTGAGTACTAGAAATAAATAGAGAACGATTCAAAAGACTAAATTGTTAACCATTTATTTATGGAATTGAAAAATGACAATATTAATAATTGAAATGTTGTAATAAACAATCTACATGTAATGATTTTATTTTTTACAAAAAATATTGAAAATTGAGTAAAATAAAGAATTTCAAAGTTTATTTTAGAATAGAGAATCTATAATTACCCGCAAACTTAAGCTCCTCATAAGTTTTGACTCATTAATCAAAATGGAATTATTCAAAGCTTTCAACATATATATAATTGTAGAAAACCAATTTCAAATTTTTGTTTCTGAAAAAAGTGATTTTTTCTTAGCTACTTGGACTACTCATTTACCGAAAAAAATAATACATATTGGGCATAATTTTTTACTCATATTTCCAAATGTCATGAAATTTAGTACATATGAAAGATCTTCCTCATCCCCACCTTCTATTAAAATTTTAGCCTAAAATATGTAAATCTCTAGTTGCACGTACCTGCCCAAAATGTCTATGTTGCCAAAAAAACGTATACATTAGATGATTTTTTGGGCCTCCAAAAGACCACAAATTCCTTGCATCACAAAGTTTACAACCTACGATTTGTTAACAATTATTGTGTGGTTACTATTGTTTCATGGGTTTGTACATTATTAAATTAAATTAACGTACAAACCTATGAAACAATAGTAACCACACAATAATTGTTGACAAATCGTAGGTTGTAAACTTTGTAATGTGGAGTTCTCAGATTGTAAGCACTTGGCTGTAGCAACAGATTGATGTGGGCGAGAAATTGTCGTGTTGGATAATATTAATGAATTGTTTTTAAAATATATATATTTTAAATTTAAACATATTTTTTGAATTTTTTTAATATTCATTTTTAATAATTATTTATTTATTATTTAATAATTAGACTATACTGCCATTATTCACAGCCCTGAAATGGTCTCTTAGAGGCTTGAAAAAGCATCTAATGTTGGTCCTTTAGGAATTCAGAAACATAAATCTAGGTGGTACTAAGAATAAACAACATGGTCATAGGACCAAGTTGGTCTCCAGGCGGTCTAGTAACTTTGAAACTGCTTAGACGGGAGACAATTAAAAGAGGATTTGATTGATAAATCTTATCCCTACAAGCTTATTGTATTATATACATAGTGGCTAGAGCATGCATAGTATATGACAAATTGACAATCTTTTGATGATTTGACCAAGAATTTTGACAAATGAGCTAAGATACTAGACAAGATTGTGACGCCATTTGTTTAATTTAAATATAGCATTGAAATTGGACTATGACAAACTGACATTGAGAGTGGTTTCTTTCTTTATCTCATAAAGCAAGTCTTAAAACAACATAGATAATTGTCCACAATTCAAAACAAGTGACCTTAGTCACAAAACATTAGACTTATTATTGACCTTTTCTAAGGGAATTAATCCCTATATTTGTTGTCTTAGGATTTTGTCGAGTAGACAAAATTTACATTACATTCCTACAATTGCAAGGATTTTGAAAGAATTTGCTTTGATGGAAGATAAATTTTCAGTTCTTTTGATGGATTTGTATTTATTTGTTTTTTATATAGATGAAATGATTTGAAATGAAATTGAGAAGTAAACAATTCAACTTTGGTCCATTGCAAATTTGTCACATTTTATTTCCAACTGTATATATTATAGGTATCATTTATCAAACTAAATCCATAATATTTTTGTATCCATTCTTTACTTGTATAGAATTAAAACCTAAAAAAATTATAGTTATAAATGTGACCTACCTAAGCTTGCATTTAATACAATTCAAGGTATTGTATAGTCAATAACCTTAGTCGAACATATTTTTGATATAGAAAGAAAATTCAGAATTGTTGTACTATAAGTTTGTATCATTGAAAGGCAATGAAATACTTACAATTGATCTTAAAAGTTTTCTTACAATTCTAAAATTAGCATATCCAACTACGAAAATAAGTATTTTTTTTTCTAAAATTGTTCAAGTTGAGCTACAAGTAGCAATATACACAAATAATTGAATTTTAAAATTTTAAAATAAACTTCGAAGTTTTGAATTAACTATTGTTGAAAGGAAAAAAATTATGATTTTGGATTAAATATAAAATATAAAAAAAATTCTTTTATAGGAACAATGAAAATATGCTTGACATCAAATATATATGTATTTTTCATTATACAAAGTATACAAAATAAATTTTAATTTTAAAATGTCTTTAATCTATATTTATTTATATTTGGGGGGATTTTTAAAATAAATAATAAAACACATCATAGTTATAGTTACCTTTTTTAATTAGGTCCATTTTATTCAAAAAATTCAAAAACTAATTTTAAAAGGATTTTTATTTTTTCTGCTATGAAAATTTGTAAGCCCTTCGATGCAAAGTAATTTAATGTTTTATTTTAATTTGATTAACCCCTTAGTATAGTTCTAAGGTCTATTCTCATAAAATCACTCAAAATTGCCATCTCTATTGCAAAGAGCAAAAAAATTTCAAAATTATTTTCTTTTTGTATATCTAATCAAAGAATCTTGTATTAGACTTGACAGTGTAAAAATGCATAAAAGAAATTTTGGAATTTTGACCGAGTAGATTGTAATATATTTGAATTAAAGTGAAGAAAGCAAGTTTTTTTATATTTTTCTAGACTATAATTTTTGGCTCTAAATCTTTTTAAGTTAAAACTTTTGTCCTACTAATTTTTATTTTCTAATTTTTTATGTTGAAGAATTTAGTTGAAAATCTTGGAGAAAATTTTCAACAAACAAACATTTGATTTTCATTCATTAAAAATTTGTTAAGTTGAAGTAGGTTCAAGATTGAAGGAAAAACTAAACCATTAATAGCTCTAAGCTAGAATTGAAACACAATAGTTCCAATTGTGAGATTCTTTTGGCAAGCAAAATGAACCCTTTCCAATAAATATTTTCAAAAAATTGTAAAAATTGCATTCAAAAATGAATTCTACAAGTTATTATTTCAAGAAGATGTTTAGATTGCCCAAAAAACAAGATTGTCCAAATCTTTCTCATTACTAGTCCAAAGTTTCATATATATTAGGCAAAAATATAATCTTGAGAAAAAAATTAAAAAATTAAAAAAAAAAAAATTTATGAGTTTTTTTTTCTACTCCTTCTCTAACTGTTTTTTTAACTAGGGTGGCATAACTTTTTCTCCCAAGTATGATTTAAATAAAAATTACATTCCCATATTGCTAATTATATTTTTTATCTTTTAAAAAAAATTTCAAAAAATCATGTCAAAAATTGAGATCACACAAGCCTATCCAAAATCCCAAGAGTCCCACTTAGGAACTCAATTGTGACTTTAGTGGTTAATATTTTAAAACTAAATTCAAGTTTTAAGGTTTGAGATTAAATTCTAATCCTAATATGCTACGTAGACAACAATATGCCCTAATTTTTAGGAAAAAGGTTTAATCCCTCAATTAGTTAATGGCCAATTGAAAGTTTGAAGTTTATGATACATTTGGATATTCAATGTAAAATTATCAATGCTTGATCTAAAATAAAATAATTTTTTTCAGCTTTTCCATATAAAGTTAGCAATTTTTGAGCCCTCTTGGAGTAAAAATTTGCTCTAATCACAATTGAGTCTCTATACCATTGAGTACTAAATATTGCTAGGTCTATACATGCAAAAATTTCAAAAGCAAAGAAGGGGACCATTTACTCTATATCACCCTCTAGTATAAGGAGGTCAAGTGAATCAACAATACATGCACTAGTGATTTTTTGATGATTTTTTGTTCATTAAAGGAATCAAGAAAAATCCAAACGGTAAAAATATAGAGTCAAACTTTTAGAATATGTAGAATTTTTTCAAAACTATGATTACACAAATTGCAAGATTATTGCTTGAAGTTAGAAGAATTTGTTTCTAAACTTGTCCAATAGGGTTAGCAAAGTTTGATTTATCTTGTAGTGAGATTTTTGCTCTAAACATACTTAGTGTGCTTTCTAAAAATTATGTACTATACTATATTAGTTATATACTTGCCAAATTTCAAAAGTAAAGTAACTCAAAAAATTGTTCCAATGTTTTGAATATCTTCTTTCTATTGACTATGCATACCACATGGCAAATGCAAATGACCATAAGGCAATTGCAACTAACTTCTAATGTAAGTTATAAGACATATGTCAAAGTCAATGATATGCATAACTATGAGTGCACCATAATAGTCAGTTCAAAGTGAGATACCTCATATGGCAGGTAGAACCTCTATAAGTCAATATTCTAGCTATAAGCCAATAAACCTTTGTAAGGAAGCATTGATTGCCTAACCAGTTTGAGCCACATACAAATAACCTCTTTAATGTAATGTGTCAAACTAATCCAATACCTATTGTTTTAAAGAGGTTCCACCTGGAATTCATTGGAATACTTTTGTGAGTGCACTATGGTAGAACCACCCATACCCAACATGTAGATTGCAACTATTTCCAATGAAGGCTGAACCAGATTTCTAACCAAAGCATAGAACATGACTTTTCCCCTTGTCAAGGTTGGGACTATGGTAGAACCGCCCATTACCAACCGGCCATCAATAACCAACCTGTAGGGTGTAGCTATTTCCAACCAAGGCTAGTATAAATTCCAACCATAGTTTGAAATCTGATTTTTTCTCTTTTGCAAGGTTGGCACTATAAAGTCATGACACATATTTTGATTTAGTGAGCAAGAAAGTAGGAAGTAGTGAATGGGAATGTAGTTATGGAATGGTCGTGAATGGGAATGTAGTTACGGAATGGTCGAAATTAGAAGACTCTATATCCTCGATATGGGTTGAGGTCAACTTTTGGCTTCCAAAATTCATAGTAAATTCAGTTTAAGGAAAAAAATCATGAAAACTTGGCAATGCCCATCATTTCTATCTTCCTACAAGGTTGTAAATTCATATTGCCTTATACTGCTCCAGAACATATGCGGAATTGCTTAAGTGGTCGACAATGGGTGGTTCTACCATAATAAGGTCACTGTGAGACATGACCCAGTGTAATGAGCAAGAAAGTAGGAAGTAGTGAGCGGGAAAATAATTCTAGAATGATTGGAATTGGAAGAGTCTATATATTGGGTATGGTTTGAGGTCAACTTTTGGCTCCCAACATTCATAGAAATTTGAATTCAAGGAAAAAAAACATGAAAATTGGCAATTCTATAGAGCAGTAAAGTCACATTCCACTGCCTCCATAACATGCGTGGGATCACTATGGGTGGTTCTATCATGTTCCAAAACTGAATTTTTACAAACATTACAAGACTGTGCTTGCAGATTCTAGCAAAATGCTCCGTCCATGGCCAACGCTGTCTTCGATTGACGAAGAATTCAACCCAAGACGTGATACTGCGTCATGGTGCAAGACCGGTAGTCAATCAAAACCAGGCTTGAGGGATCCACATGTGGGAGATCAAACTGTACCAGAGAAGAGAAACCCTAGGGACAACGAAACCCTAGGCTCCGACTTGTTCGCTTGAGCATGGATGTGTTTGTTCTTTACTGTAGCTCGATGCTCCTTTCAGAGCTGATTAACTGCAACCGCATGTTTTGTTTGGGTGGACTTCGCACTTCGAACCGTTGGTTTAGGCATTGTGCGTTCACTTGCCCGAAATGGGGTGGGGTGGGGGTTCAGTGGTGGAGAGTCGGCACAGTAAACCCTAATTTCGATATATGAGATCAGAGACTGAGATCCATGTTATTGAGATCTCGGAAGCTGATTTTGGAGAACAAGACTAGGGGATTGTACTGACTGGTGCTTTGGGGAGCAGTTTGATTGGAGAAATTTTGAAGTTCCAAGTATGAAGAGCAGGAAAGGCTGGCTTTTGGCAGGGGGACTTACTCCCAGTAACGTGGCTACTGCTCTTTCTCTTTCGACTCCTACTGCTGTGGATGTCTCTAGTGGCATTGCGGGGTCTGATGGAATTTGTAAAGACCCTGCTCGGATTCAAGCCTTTGTTAAGGCCGTGCAGAATTCGAGCTGGCTTGTCGAAGACAAGTTGTCGAGGTGAGTAACTTAGTTGGTAGTTAGTGACCAGTAGATGATATGGCAACACCTTCTGAAGTCACGCCATTGGGAGAAATTTATTTAGTTCACAGAGCCAGACTCGGAGTGGATGATTTAAGTGGATACTCTTTAGTATCCTTCAATGACAAATTCCGATCGTCGCAATGTAATAGAAATATGGTGGTAGCGCAATTGAAGAAGACCTCCACAATAAGGACCGAATAAAAAACATATTATATATTGTCAAATTGAATGGTCTTCTTTTGAGACCGGCCGGGGGTGATAAGTGTCTGTCCCTCCGAAACTTTTGGACAACGCCATAAGTTAGAACTTGGGTGATTCAAATTCTCTAGTGATACTGCTGAAATAGTATTTAACCCCTAAAGTTCCGTGACTATGTTTTCATTGAAAACGCTCAAGAACTGCCGTTTTTAGTACAAGTACCAAATTTTTGAAAAAAACTTTTTTTTGACTCATGTAACCATAAGATCTTGTAGTATGCTGACTTGAGAATATGTGGTAGAAATTTCAGAAATTTCCACCATGTGGATTGCAAGATATAAGCATTCAAAATCACTGAAATCGTTTTTTGACCCCTGCAAAAAACCGAGCAGCTGCACTTCAAAAGCTCACTTTTCTATGAAAAAATGTCCAAAATGGTGGTGCTTCTATGGATTCTTTTTTCTAAATAAGTTGGCTACATGCTTGAAAAATTTCACATCATTTGGAATTGTACAACATATAGGAAAAAAATAGTAAGTAGAATGAAGTAGAGAATGATTCAAAATACTAAATTGTTAAGAATTTAGATATGAAATTGAAAAATGCCAATCCCAAATGGTTGAAATGTTGTATTAAACAATCTACATCCTATGATTTTATTTTTTTCAAAAAATATTGAAAATTGAGTAAGATAAAAGACTTCAAAGTTTATTTTAGAGTAGAGATTCCAAAACTGCCCGCAAACTAAAACTCCTCATAACTTTTGACTCATTGGTCAAAATGGAATGATTAAAAGCTTTCCACATATAGATAGCTCTGAAAAACCAGTTTCAAATTTTAAACCCTAAACCTAAACCCTAAACCTTTTTCTGATCTGCCCTAACTGTCCGGCTGAGAAAAAAAGTAACATATTAGGTCATAACTTTTGACTCGTATTTCCAAATGTCATAAAATTTAGTTCAAATGAAAGGTACTCCTCGTCCACAATTTCTATTAAAATTTCAGCCTCAAACTTGTAAATCTCTGGCCACATGTACCTGCCCAATTTTTTTATGTTGCCAAATTCTGCAGGCTGGTCCTTTAGGGGTTAACCATATTAACTCTGTATTCACTCTTTTCAGGTTTCTACTTTAGTTTATTGTGTATTTTGTTGTGCTCTCAACTGATGTTTGTGAATCCCACATAACATTCAGTAGCAGAGGGAAGGGCTGCCTTCCCCCTGACAGAATGGTGTGGAATATTCCACACCATTTCATCCGCCAGATGATATGGTGTGGAATATTCCACACCATCAGTAGCTATGGGGACATGCGTCGAAATTTGTCAGAGGGTAAGTCAGTTGGCTGCAACTGTACAACATACATTAAAAATTAAAACAACACCAATGCCCAGACACCCATTAAATCAAACACACAATAATCAGCATTCTACACCTATACATTGTATGTTTTGAAAACTTAAAACATTATTGGTTTTGTATGAATGCAAGTCAAAAACATGATTCATTACTTTTCTAACTTTTGGCTTGCATTTACATAAACCTAATACTATTTTGAGTTTCTAATGGTAAAGAAAGCTATATATATACACTTGGAGTGGTAGGAGGTAGAATAGCCCATGTGGGATAAACAAGTTAGAATTTGTTGTTTGTGAAGCACTTATAGTTAAGTCAAAAACCGAAATAATTTTGTTAAAAGTGAAATTTCAGACCTCATTTAGGCATAGTAGAATGATTCTTCTCAAAAAACTTTGAACTAAAAGAAGTTGGTAAGTGAAGATAAGTTTCACCTCCAAAAATCCGTTTGGAATTTTGAATATCCAATCAAAAGTTATGGACAAATTTGAGAGAGGCGTTGGAAAAATGTTAAAGAAATTGTCCATTCCAATCCCTCTCTCAAATTTGTCCATAACTTTTGATTGGATATTCAAAATTCCAAACGGATTTTTGGAGGTGAAACTTATCTTCACTTACCAACTTCTTTTAGTTCAAAGTTTTTTGAGAAGAATCATTCTACTATGCCTAAATGAGGTCTGAAATTTCACTTTTAACAAAATTATTTGTTTTTGACTTAACTATGAGTGCTTCACAAACAACAAATTCTAACTTGTTTATCCCACATGATTTGTTCTACCTCCTACCAACCCATGTGTATATTAAGAGTGTCTTCTCACTAGAAATCTCAAAATGAGTTATTGATGGCAAATGGTAAGATTACATTAGTGTATTACTCATTGGATTTTTAGTGTTTATGGCAAACTTGATTTGTGTGTTTGGTCCTAAAATTAACAAAAGACAGTGGAGAATATCATAATTTTCTGTCACTATCCCGGTACAGAAGCTTGCATTAACGCTGAGAGGATGACTTCTGTGGATGAGGACTCCACAGAGGAAAAGGCAGACTCTCTGAAGGCTAATGAATGTTCTGCAGGTTTACATATGAAGATGAGAAATTTAATACGAATGCAATGATTTTCTTGTTATGAACTGCAGTTTCTGTGTATCACGAAGATGTAGGACATGATATTGTTTGGAGTATTAAATGACAACTGGGACGCGGCAAGACGTAAATTTGATGGTGTTTGGTTCTTGGAGACCAAACCTGAATTCCAAATTGCAACCGGTTTTCTACCCCAATTCCACCGGCTAACCTTTGAACTAGCTACAGTACTGGTTATTCCCGAGCATGGCCTCCACTGCCCAACCCTAACCAAATCCAGAAGAAGTAGAGCATGCTCATGACGCATTTAGCTGAGCTTCTGAACGAGAGCCCCGAGACGATGGAGGTCAGGATCATGAGCACGAGCGTGTAACCGTAGACGCCCCAAGCGAGCCGAAGTAGAGCTGCCCACACGAAGGTCCCGCAGAGGGCAACGCCGTTCACGGCCGCGGCCACGTTTAGGGGAAGCACGCCGGGGGTTTGAGAATTCGGGTCTTAGTAAGGTAGTATAAGCGCCCAAGGAGACGAGCCACTGTGGTGATGAGGGTTATGAAGGTCCAAGGAGCCGCGAGCATTCCAGTGCCATTACCAGCCTAGTCTGTACTAACTCGAACCAGCGAAGTACAGCTTGGGCCGGTTTCGACAATTGATCTCCGTGACTAGTTGTGTGTATACTCTGCTCACTCCCTGTCTTGAGGTTGAGTTCCCTTGTCCTTCTTCCTGGTATCTGCTTGCGGAGAATTTAGCACGAGGCTGAGAGAGTTTTTAAGACGAACTTGTTTTGATCGGATCTAGTTGCAGATGGCAGTGATGAACATAAAGGATTTAAAATGAAACGGGGTTGTGAACAAGAGGAGGATCTCTCTGAGGTGCGTTCCATGCTTCTGGATTTGTGTTTTTGAACTCTAAGAGGAAACCACCTAATGACTGGCCTTGAGGAATCCTTTTCGTGTGCATGATGAATAACGATTCGTGCCTGTCGTCTTCTGCAGCATGTTGTTTCGATTGAAGTATGAATTCGAAAAACTTCGATGGGCGACCTAACTTTCGTGCTGGATCATCTATGTTGTATCACTGCAGCTGCTCCAATTCTTGGATGATGAAGCGGCGGGTCCTTCCAACGCTGGTGACAATCACGGGTGAGACGCTGACCAGTGAACACATGATTTCGCAGACTGGCTAGTTTGTATCCTAGAGGACCTGGAGGAAGAAACGAAGAAACCTGGCGAATCCTAGGGTTTCTTCCTCCTAGTCTGATGCTTTCATGAAAACCCTGAAAACGAAGATCTCCTCCTGGCTTTAGGGTATTCTTTCAAGTCGGAATGCCGAATCCTAAGGCACGGGGCAAGGAGACTTTGAGATATGTACGGAACAGCCCACTTTAGGGTCTAATATTATTTTCCGCAATAGGGTATATTATCCTCAATCTCATTAACCTTTGACTTTTAGAAATTCACTAGGGTTCTCCATACCTTGGATTGGACTTTGTATCCTTCCATCCCTAATCGAACACCGGGATTGCACAGCCGTTCCACTACACTGGTGCTGTTCCTTCCGACTTGTGGTTGTTAGTTGCTGGCATTTATCGATTGTTGGTTTTGTCAGGGAACCGGAGTTGGAAACCAAACATAAAATATTTCTAAGTCACAGTGGAGTTCAGAAGAACTTTACCGAGCAATTGTGCGTCGATTTGGAAGCGAGGGATTACTCGCCGTTCTTCGACAAACGGCCGGATAGTTTACCGAAGGGCCAAAGATTTCTCGAACTTATATTTCGAGCTGCTCAACAATGTCGCGTTGCAATATTGGTACTATCCGAAGACTTTTTCACCCGGACGAAGTGGCCCATGCTAGAGTTGGAGGCATTTGTGCAATCTCAGAAAAGCCATCCTGGATACCTTAGAATTCTCCCCGTGTATTTGGGACTCTCACGAAATGAATGTACAAGGAATGAAACAAGACGCCAAGACTGGGTATCTGTGTGGAGAGATTGGGCCAAAAAGGACAAGAGGATTGATGTGGTCAAGTGGGAGGATGCATTGAAGGTGTTGGGTCCTTTCAATGGACTTGAGTACGTGGAATCCTCGGGTGAAGTTGCATTGAGAGAGAAAATTGTGAGTGCTGTTTGTTGCCTAATTCCACCGGAGAGCTCTTGGAGTGGCACACATGTCCAAGGGAGAACACGTATACTCAAGGTGAGAATTCATTGTGAATACACTAAAGGTTATGAATGTGAATGTGAATGCTCTTGGACAATGCAGGGGATGCTTTCTATGGCTAGTGGGAACATGGTAGATTAGAAAAATAACTTATAAGAAGACCAATAGTTCAATTGTAGGACTTATTGATTTCATTTCCGTGGCCTATGGCAACTATGTGTGCACTTGTGTATGATCACACACACGTAATGGAATTTAAGAGATCATGTCCATTTACAACAACAAAGACCATCTAGATTGGTCAGCCATGTTATTAGTGACAAATCTCAATGGTTTTGGGTGGACTCTTGAGGTAGAACAAGACATATTTTTACTAAATTTTGTTATAGAATTACTATGGGCCAAAATGTTTTTCTACTTTTAGTTGCAATATATGTTTGAATTGAAAGTATCATTTCTAACTTATAACTTATAGAGTCATGTATGATTTAGTTGTTCCGACCTTATTGAACTTGTTACAAGCTAGAAGTTACTACAAGATATATATCATAATATAACTCCAATGTCCTCCATTCTAATCGTTAAATATAGTGTAGGTTTGACCATGCAACTAGTAGTAGTTGCTTAGAGCTAACAAGATGATTGACATTGCTTTTGTTTGAATGTAGGCTATAATCAACAAGCTTAAGAGTACAAAACCATCGCCATCTTATAGTGTTCGTGTAGTGGGTATCTATGGTATGGGAGGAATTGGAAAGACCACTTTTTGTAGAGTACTTTGTGACGAGTTGCATATGAAGTTCCAAGGGAGAGTATGCCATGTAGAATTGGGAAGCAAGAGGGAACCAATTGAGTTGCACAAGGAAGTGTTGCGAAGATTGACTGATGTAAACCATGATAGTCTGATGTTTATGACGGAATCTATGGTTAGTTGAGCCTTTCCCACCTGTGTTGAACATGATGTTGATTAGGTATGTTGATGTATTTCTATTCCAATATCTTGATTTCAAATAATGTAGCAATCTTAGAGAAGTCGTTGGGAATTCAAAGTAGTCAACCTCATGTATTAGAGCTTTGCATTATTTAAGGAAATAATTGCCACTTATGAATCTAGAATTGTGCAATTGCAGACTATGAATCTTCTCAAACGACGCATACGCCAACAACAAGTGTTCTTAGCTGTGGATAATGTGTGGCAAGAGTCATTAGAACAAGCCAAGGATTATCTCAGGACAAGTTTTCACCATGGTAGCATTGTGATGGTGACAGCTCATTCAATTGACATACTTGCTCGCTTACACATTGACAAAAGTGATTGTTTAGAGATGCCTGATTTGGAAGAAGAAGATGCAAAGCAACTATTTCTTCATAGTGTGACACCTAGCATTCAATTCCTAAGTGAAGGTGATGAGCAGAATATTCAATATTGCATTAGGCAATGTTGGTTTGGCAGAGGTGCCAATATGAAGGAGCATTTTCATCCTTTAGCCTTGAAAGTTTTGGGTGCTCAATTGGGAAGCCTTGAATGTGATCCAAGGCTTTGGGTGGAGAACTTATCTCAAGATGACAAATTCAACCACTTTCGAGAGAAAGAGCATCCAATATTCCACATCCTCCGAAAAGGTTATGATTCATTATGTGAAGAGGACCAAGTTTTATTCATGGATGCAGTTCTTTTCCATCCATCTCAAAGGAAAGGTATTTTGGCTGGCGATGAATTTGTAACTGAGGGTTCAATTAAGCATCATACCTATCGCCTTGATATTTACAAATGGTTAAGTATCGTGCACGACTTGTCGGAAGTGAGCTCCATTAATAAGCGGGTGAGAGTTTTGGATAATGATTGTTCAAATCTTTTGTCTTTTTCAATTCAATTTGATGCAACTAGATCTTGGTTTGAATCCATCGTAACTATCTATTATCTTTCTTGATATTCGGTTTGTTAACCCAATTTGTGCTACCTTGTATGCGTTTCTTTGCAAACAAGTCGGTGTAATAAGGATCCAGTGTTGAGATAGTAAAAGAAAGTTCTTGATCGATAATTTCTCCTTAACCAAGTACAGTCGAATTTCTTGATGCATTTGGTTCCTTTTGCGTTTTGTCCTTCCCAATATGGTTTTGTGTTGTGTGATAATTGCAGTTGCAAGCTTTGAAGGCCAAATCGTTGATTGAGGATATCGGTGATGGTTTCAACGGTGTCACTGTTCACGACTTATATCTTGAGTTTGCCAAATCCGAGGTGAAGAGGGGTGCTCTAGATGCCAGACGGTGGTGGTGGTATGAGAAAGAAGTCGCGTATCCTGTCGACTTAGAGAGGAAACCATCCGGAAATTGTTGGTCCAATGTCGTGAGACTCTCCGTGAAGTATGTCGATGATGCATATGACAAGTCAATCCGATTGATGGGAACTATTGAAGGAGTGAAGTGGCAGCATTTTTCCAATGTTGTGGTGCTTCAGCTTTTGATTGGAAAGAATGAAGTGTTGGATTTGCGAGGTTTACAATGCCTCAAAAGCATGGAACTGAGGTGGAATTATGAAGGCTATAAAAGTGGAGGCCAGCTAATTGGACTTGGAGAGTTGAAGAGTCTAGCGTGGCTTGACATGCGGAACATTCATTTTGCACCATGTTTTCAGGAAATTGGTGAGTTGACAAGGTTTGAGGTTTTGCGGTTGGATACGAATTGCTCTCGTGAATGCTCACCCACAGAACGTTTAGAACCACCGAATCTTGACAAATGCATTCACTTACAGGAGCTCGTGCTTCAATGCCCGTGTTTGATATCGTTTCCCGATTTGAGCAAGCTGACATCGTTGAGAAGGATTTTCTTTCGCGAATGCATGAATGCAAAAGAGTTGGTTGGATTGAGCTCACAAATGACTTCCCTGCAGAATATCTTGTTGTTTGATTGCGGTTCGTTAAGCCAGTGTCCTGGTTTGGGCGACGTGGTTTCATTGCAACAACTCGATGTTGAAGGTTGTGACCAGCTTAGGCAGACACCTGATTTGGACAAGCTTACAAAGCTACGACGCTTGAATATAAGCTGGAACCGAATCAACAAGCTGCTCGGGTTAAACGACTCCATGCAATTGCAAGAACTTCTTGTGTGCGGTCTTGCAATTGACGAGTTGCCCAATTTACACTTGTTGAGGCATTTACAACGGCTGATGATTGGAAATTTCCAGCCTACGGTGATGCTGTGGTTTGACAACTTCATTTCCTTGGAAGAACTCATCCTATCTAATTTGCCAAGGGTTTGGGACATACATGGCATGCGCTCGTTGACAAGGTTAAAGAGGCTGACAATAAGAGTTGCCCCTAATCTGTTACGGTTGCCTGAGTTGGGTGACTTGATGGCATTACAATACCTCTACCTACGTGAGTGTTGTAGTTTGGTAGAGAAACTTGAATTACCAGATCTTCACAACCTCATAAACTTGGAGGTTCTGGAGATTACCGTAACCCCAATCAGGAGTTTACCAGGCTTGGAGCGCCTTACGCAACTAAGGGAGTTGGATTGTTCTAGAACCCTGTTGGCCGAGTTACCTGGTCTCAATGGTTTGGACAAATTGGAGCGCATCGACCTTGCCGAGTGCCGTGAGCTGACAAGCTTGGAGAAGCTGGGAACCTTGCCTGCATTGATACGTCTGGATGTTTCAACCTGTTATAGTTTGACAAGGTTGCCAGATTTGAGAAGCTGCAGGAGTCTGGAGTATCTCTGCTTTTGTCATAGTGGAGTGAGGCTGGGTCCAGAAGACATCAAGGCCCTTGCAACCTTACCTGTGTGGTCCAGAAGACATCAAGGCCCTTGCACTCCACATGTGTGGTTGGAACCATGTTTCGGTGACCTTTTCTGAGTTATTAGAGAAGATGTCATTGATGGAGGTCGTGTTGCATTTGGAAGCAAAGCAACTGGAGTATTTCACCACATTGCAGACAAGGACATGGACTGATCGGGACCCCTGGCCGGCGAAGTCGAAATTACAGCGTCCGCTTTCCCCCTCCGACGGTTGTCATCACTGTGGGGCGCTTTACACCTAGAGGCTGGGCCAATTTGTTGTGTCAGGCCCTCTGGTTATTAGACCACTAGGTTTTTATAATGAAGATTGAAGTCATCCATCGATCACTTTTCAGCCTCAGCATCTTTTAAGGGTTGAAAACACTCTGTTTAACCTTGAAAGGACGAGCCCTATCACTAAGTGAAGGTACTATGATTTGATTTTTGAACCAATAGGTGTTTTCTTAATTTCTATAGTGTTCTAGAAAGTCACCCATCCCAGCCTTGGGGTGAAGACACATGTTTCGTAAGCCTGCAAGAATGTGGTCTATCATTGAGGTAGTTAGTCAAAATTATCAAATTCTTGGATGAATAGGTTCATTCTTTGTTTCCATAGTTTCTCTAATAGTCATTTGTCAATCACTTTTTGGTGCACATGCATTTCCAAGGTTCACATAAGGTAATATCACTTATATTTGTCCAAATATGCATTTGATTATGTTTATTATTATTATAATAAGTGTCTTGTTTTTGTTTGTTCTTGCTAGCAATTGAAAGGGGATATTAGATTCTTTTGGCATGTAGGTTTTCAATGTTGTATGAATAAAATCAAAAGTTTCAAAGCGTTGATTATAGGTGTATCCAAAATTGATCATAAATTTGTATATGTAGAAGTTGTACTCTGTCCACTGTAGGCAAGAATTTATGGGGTTATGTTTGACAATAGTTCACAATCAAGTGTAGTCATCCTAAAGGTTTGACTTCATGTATGCAGCTAAACAAGTTAGCAAGTGATCTTGTTAGCATTTGAAAAGTCATTTGGATGTTATGTTATAGTAGTTGTTGGCTTTCTATGTGTTAGTTACAAATGACCTATTCCCCTTAAGAACAACATTGATTTTGTAATACTTAAATTAAATTCTTGAAATTTCAAACTCTCAGATGAAATTTTATAATATAAAATGAAGTGAAATTCTTCATTGTCATTATGCCTCTAATCCAATATACACCATTTCTGTGCAATTTAACTTTGTTATACAAGATTTGTTGAAGTTGAAATTAACTTTACAATGGTCTTTTGATTCTTGGACTATCAATCTATCAATCCTTCTATCCTTCTATCCTTCTATCCTTCACTTTAATTGCAAATATCTTGCAATCTACGCAATCAAAGTTTTTGAAAAAAATTCTATACACTTTTATGCTAGTGTAGTACAAGATCCTATGGTTAGATATGTGAAAGAAAACAATTTTTATGTTTTTTGCTCTTTACAATAGAAACAACAGTTTGAGTGGTTTTTGATGAAATGAAGGCCTTGGGACTTTAGGGATTAAATCACAAGTGAAGCAAAAAAAAAAAAAAATTTCTTAGACAAGAATGTCAAAGTATGTTTAGACTTTGCAAGAGCCCATCTAGATTGGGTTGTAGATGATTGGAGTCATGTTATTTTCTCTAATGAATCTAGATACAATGGATTTTGTACTAATGGAATTTCTTGGTGTTGGAGTCGTGATCCATATAAGTTGTCAATGTGCACTATCATAGAGGCAATGTTGCATGGTGGTGATGCAATCATGATATGAGGGTAATATAACTCGTCTTCGGCTAAAACTAGTATACAAAATTGAAGGTTGCCTCCATCAACATGGATACTATCAAATTTAAAGCAGATAATAGATGGTACAATTAGAAAATATGGATTAGATACACAAGTACTTTTCTAGCAAGATAATGCTCCTTTGGGTGATTGCAAGAAGGACCGACAAATTTTGGTAGTGTTTTGCCAAATTAACTTTTGATTTAAAAATCCAATGCCAAAAATTAAAAAAATTATTTCAAGATGTTTTGATTGTAATTGTATCCCTTATTATTATTTTTAATATAAAATTATTTTATATTTAAAATTTAATTTCTCTAATTTGTCACATTTTCAATATTTTTGTTTTTAATACAGGGGAGTACCCAAATTTAATATATTAGAGCTACAATTTTGAGGATCTATTCCCACTCTAAAGGGGCATATTCCATATAAAGGGCATAAAAAAATACATTATTTTATGTCTTCCACATTTGTGCAAATAGGCCCCAAAAGGGGCTCCATGGCATGTATACTTTTGAACATTAAAGACGATTTCAAAGTCATTTTTTTGGTGAAATCTCATCACCATCAAATCCTCAGAAATAAAAAAAATTTAGTTTTTAAGTTTTTTCTATTTATTAAAAATCAAAATGTTGAAATACGTCTTTTCTAGAACATTTCAAATTGTAGTTAGAATAGGGGCATTTCAATGTTTTGATTTTTGATAAATCAACAATAGAAAAAATTAAAAAATTGGCCAGTTGTGAGGACTTGATGGTAATGAGATTTCACCAAAAAAAAGGAACTTGAAACCATCTTCTACATTCAGAAGTGTACGCACAATGGAGTCCCTTTTTTGACCTATTTGCACGAATGTGGAGGACATAAAATAACATGTTTTTTATTGCCCTTCATACGGAACATGTCCTATTATAGTGGGAATAGACCACCAAAATTTTAGCTCTACTATATTAAATTTAGGTACTCTCCAGTACTAAAAACAAAAACTTCAAAAGTGTGACAAATTAGAAAAATTGAAGTTTAAATAAAAAATAAAAATACGGAATATAATTGCAATCAAAACATATTGAAAAAGGTTTATTATTTTTGGGACTGGATTTAAAATTCAAAAGTTATAACATAAGACAAAATCAATTTGGTAAAATCCTACCAAAATTGTTTGGTCTTTCTTGCAATCACCCCGTTTACACCACAAAGACGATGCAAGATTGATTTTTGAGGCTAATTTTTAGTTTTCAAATGTGACTTGCCCAATTTCCTAATTTCAACCCAATTTAAAACATCTATGGACAATCCTCAAAACAAAATTGAATCAATATGATTCACCCCACAGAAATGATTCAAATCTTTTCATGTGGTAGAAATCTTTTCTCCTATTACTACATATGATTGTAGGATACTTGTAGAAAGCATGCCCCAAAGGTTTGAAGTTGTAGTAGCTTCAAAAGGAAAATGAACAAAGTATTAGCTAGTTTATTTAGAACACTCATAAAATTTTACCAATGGATATATTATTTTTTTGCTTTCATTTTTCTTTCAATGATATTTGGTTCAGTTGGGACATTTTACAAATGTATACTATATTGGATGTAATATATGTCTCAAACTACTACTTGAAAATTTGAACATTCATTTGTCTTACATTTACTTTTTAATCTAAAAGTTATAATGATTGGAACAATTTTGTGAGGTATTATAGATGAGGATTTTGTACAAGTTGCCAAACTATACTAATCTTTATGGGCAAAATGACTTTTGACCTGGGCATCTCATGAGATTTTCAAAATAAATTTATCCACACACTGAATCAAAATTTCAAGAAGAAACTTTCAAAATTGACTTCACGAGAACTTGATCAAATTTTCAAATGTCCATTCGATAAACAATGGAGTTAAAATCATTTTTACAGGGTGTCAAATTCTTTGTTATTACATTTGTATCCAACATTTTATAAATAATAGAATATGATGTTTATGTCTTGTATGCTAGTGACATAATGGATAATGTTATATTGGAAGGTGCTTAAAACAATTTGGTGTATTAGGGTTATAAATTCTTAGTATCAATGTTTTTTAACCCCAAAAGTCTCATGACCCTTCAAGGATACTTAATAGGCTTTTGCAATCTCAATTTTGGCATGATTTATTGAAATTATTTTCAAGATACAAAAATAAATGAGATTTTGGAAAATATGTTTTTTTTTCAATCAATGCCCATGAGCAAAAGTCATGACCTCCTAAACTCAAAATAATTGAGAGGAGGCATCCAAAAAATCTCAATAATATTAATTTTTTTTCTTCTAATAGATTATATTTTTGTCTAAATGAAAATCTTTGGTTAATTCCATTTTGATAAGTGATGAGAAAGCTATGGAGTTTTTTGTATAGTGGGCAATCATGGCATTTTCTTAAGAAAATAATTTATTGGATTTGTTTATGAGCACAATTTTCACATTATTCTAAAAAATAGTTCTACATGGCTAGATTTTATTCTTAGAATAATCTCACTATTGGTATTATCGTGCTTCAATTCCATCTTAGAACTATTAATGATTTTAGTTTTTTCCTCTACATTGTACATTTTCAAAGTCCAAATTCAAAATCATGTTCGTCTTTCTTGAACTTATTATCCTAAACTCTCAATTAAATTCTCCAACATAAATTTTTTTAATTCAAAATCTATAGTGCAAAAATTTGAAGTTATGAAGATTCACAGTTTGGCACAATTCCTAAAATCTATGTTTTTTCCACTTTGAATGCAAGTATCTTGCAATCTACACAGTCAAAGTTTCTAAAATTTCATCTACATATTGCATACTAGTCTTCTATAAGATCCAATGATTAGCCATTTAGATTTTTTTTTTATAAATTTTCTAAAGTGTGCTCAATGCACTAGAAATGACAATTATTAGCAATTTTTGAAGGATAAAAAAAAGCCTTTGGGACTTTAGGGATTAAAGGATAACAATGTCAATGGCTACATCCACAAGAAGCACTTAGCAAAACTACATTTGTTTTGTATATTATTGAAGGTGGAGAAGTAGTAGCTTTGTAAAATCAATGTTTCTAATATAAAAAAATTGTGGAAAAAAGAATAATGATGCAATAGCTTAGCATGCAATTTTTGAAAAGCATAGGGTACCTATTCATGTCCTATAAAGTCCCTTTAAATTGACATTCTTGAAGCACAAAATACTCAACTTCAAGTGATTGCTTTAAAGAATTTTTCAACTCTCATTGTTTGCTCTTAAAACCTTACGGCAATTTGGGATGCAAGTAGGTGGCCAATCCATTTCCAATCAGTCTAAGGTGGAGTTATCCATTTCCAATTAGGTACCCATGTGCAATATGTAGGGTGCTCTATTTCCCACCAAAATTGGGGTTCAATTTCCAACCAAGTCTTGGATTGTGTTATTTTTCCCTTTTCTAGGTTGGTACTAATAAGGTCGTGAGACATGTCCCAAAGTGGTGAGCAAGAAAGTAAGAAATAGTGAGCATGAAAGTAATTTGGCTAAGCTCGGAATTGAATGCATCTAGTGTTTGTCTATGGGTCCGGAGCACTTTTAGCCTCACAAAGTTCATAGTAATTTCAATTCAACCAATGAATTATCAATTTTTATGTAGTCCCCATCATTTCTATCAATGCACCTCTGAATTTTTTTGCTTCGCCTTCCCCCCTCCAGACCATGTCCAGAATTGCTTATTTGATCGGTTATGGTACCTTCATCTCAAGTTAAGAAGAGGCACCATACGAGTTACCAACACGTTGTATCATTATTAGTGTATCCTTCGAAAATAGTATAGAAAACAGCACTGGTCCTCTCACTCACATCGAGAGTCGATACACTTAAGGTCCAAAGAATTAGGGTTTGCTGGAGCTTCATCACTCTTGTTTTGTTTTGCTTCGCTTCCCGTCGAATTGCAAGCCGCTAGGACGTTGCGCCTGGATTGGAGAAGCAAAATCATTTCTTACAACTCCGTCTGTCGCTTCCGAATTGGAGGTGCTGCGGAGATTCCGATGTGCCCGTCGGTGGAGCTCAGGTGGTGGTGATTTTATTCAGGCCGGGGGGGGCGGATCGATTGAGGTTGGGCAACGATGAAGAAAACGAGTCAGGAGGAGGTAGAGTATAAGCAGAAGTCGGGTACTGCGTGGAGCCATTCGTATCTGAATCAGAAGCCATGGCATCCGCTGTCGTATCCCAATCAGCGTCGCAAATGGATTGCGGAGCAGCAGAATGCTCAGAAGTCGCGAAAGGCCGAGGAAGTGGCGCACGAGGTACCGAATCCGCGAATGCATAGCTCTGTAAAGAATTTGGGAGCTTCCTTGGCGAGAATTTAAATTTTCCTGCTTTGGAGCTCGTCGTTCGAACTATTTTTGAATTGTGAGTGTGGAGTTTCAGCTTGATGTAGGCATGAGGGTGAGGGTGAGGGTGAGGGTTTCAATGTGTGTATTTTTGGTGGTCTTTCAGTTCGCACAGCAGCAGGAGTTTTTTCGTCAAACAGCAGAAATGAGCAGACGGGAGAAAGAGAAGGTGAGCTCTTCTTGCTTTGTTCTCCTGATTTGTTAGAAATTGTTTACGCCTTTGCTTCGATAAAAGATTTGGGCGCCAGAGGTCTTGATTTGTGAAGGGGTTTGCTTTTGGATGGTATTACCATGTGTGATCGAAATGTATTGGCTAGTTTCCTGTAGGTGAACGTCTGTATTGTAGGACCTACGTCATTATACCTCTTCAACTTGGGCAGATTGATTCTTCGAATGCAGCTTGCATTTTGAGCAGATTGTTAGATTGCCTCTGTGGCTCCAATTAAGACAGAGCAAGATCCTCGATATTTGTAATTGGAAATTAGAAATGCATTGGCTTTATTATGTAGTTACATGTTTTCATCGGGGTCTAATTGGTGTTGGTAGCATGTAGGTGGAGGCATTACAGGCAGTGGGGTTTATGTACATGCGACCACCTGGCTATAATGCCGAAAGTGCCAGAGCCGCTGAAATCGCGGATGAGAGGAAGATACTTGGTCTCGATGCTCCTCCCAGATCCTCGCAAGATGTGAATCTTGTTGCTGCTTCTCAGGGGTAAGTCGCTAAATCCTGAGAGACATGGCTGTAGTATTTTAAACAGGAAATTCAGTCGTAGGCTTAATCTTGGTTAATCTCACGAATGGATTGACAGTCGTTAATTGTGTATGAGCAGAAATTCTGGCAGTGTGGTGCTGGTGCGCAATAATAGTCTTGCTTGGCGGAAACATGTATGCAGCAGTCATTATATCCGAAGCGTCTAGTTTGTGCAAATTTACAATGTCTCCGTTTTTATCTATCTGGTACCGTTAGCTGGACCAGGAAATAGTAGTTTGGCATCAATTGCTGAGTTTCTTGTTGTAATGGAAAAATAGGACATATGCTCACAAAACGCAAACGTCTGCAGGGAAGCAGGTGGAGCTGAGCCAGAGGTTAAGAGAAAAACTCGAGTCAAGGATGTATTTGGGCGCAACGTTGCCACGGAAGAGGAATTTGCGGTGTTGAAAGATGCTCCCAAGTGAGTACTTGATTCAAGATTTTTTCCTTGTTTATCCTTTAAATTTATGCCTGTCAGAAGGGGGGCCAACTACAGTCGCCTGTTGATTTCTGGATATGTGTATGGGATTCAATGGGATGATCTCAAAATTCTACAGTCTCGCTTTAATGCTTGCTGTTTGCATGATATTTAAATTGATACTCCCTCTGTCCCAAATTAAGAGTCCCATTGAAAGAAAGCTCATGAGATTAACAAAGACACTAATTTTTTGACATTTAGGGGGATAGGGTTTAAGATTAAGGTTTAGGATTTAGAATTTAGGTCTTAGGGTTGAGAATTTAGTTTTTTTTGTATCCTTGAAATACAGTCTGCTGAAACATTACAGCTCTAGAGAGTGGGGGAGAGTGCTCCAGAATGTACAACTATGGGGAAAAATTGACTGGAGCGAGCTGCGGAATTACCTCCTCGCCTCCATTATGATGCAAGCATTGTTCAATATGCTCTGTGAGGCTATGCACATCGGACATTAAATTTGGAACAAAAAAATACCCCATGATTAGACACTTAAATCGGGACGGGGAGGGAGTACTTTTTACGAATAGGAATCCTGTGTTACATTGCAATCGATTTGTAAAGATGGGATTTTGGACTGGAGGTATGACTATACTATTGACACCCTTATGAGTTTTTATAAGTGTACAACGCTAGTCTCGTCATCAATTCTGTTGTGATCTTTGCAGAATGGACACAGGTGTTGTCGGAAGAGTGAAGCCTTTCGCAATTGAGATTCGGAATGTAAAGTGTGCCAAATGTGGAGGTTTTGGTCACCAGTCGGGGGATCGCGAATGCCCGTTGAAGGATGTTCTTACACCAAATGAGATCGAGCGGTTGAAGCGAAACGATCCTCTTAATGCTATTATAGCTCAGGCTACTGGTGATGAGGTATGTATGTTTTGTTTTAGTATTGTAATATGGAAGTGTACATTTTACTCTTTGGAGTTACAGAATCTCCTGTATCTTGTATTTGCCGCTGCACTCAGTCCATTATCTGTTTAAGAGGCAACTGTGAGTGATGCCATGCAAGCTGTTTACTACTGAGAGACCTGGTTATCATTCTGTTGACAATTCTTTTAATTCATGTATAACAACAGCCGTTCAAGTGGGAGCTCAAGAGTCAGCCTGGTGCCATGAGTCCCGCACGTGGAGGCTTCAGACCAGATGACCCGAACCAGCAAATTCTTGCTGATGAGGACATTTATGATGAATACGGAGGTGAGTTCCTTTCACCTTTCGTACCTCTTGACTGCAATCCACATTACCTCAATTTCTCAAGAGAGTATCTTAGTTCTTTTCAGCAAGTTGTCTAACATCACCCCTTAGTATTTTGTCAGATGGTGTGCGCAGTACAATCATGCTGTGCAACGTCTATCTCGGTTGGTGCTTGGTGTTGAGATCTCTTAGGGTTTCTGTTCCTGATTTTGGGTTCTGTGATGGTGCATGTTCGCAACTTCGCTCTTATTCTCTTACCACAATCTAAAGCATGTTCTTTCTATGCTTTCTCCAGGATTTTTGGCTGGGGTTGGCGACGGTGATGACATGGACGGTGAGGGGATGCTCGCCATGCCGGACATCCTGGCTTCCCTTACCAAGGAGCAGCGGAAAGAACTAGCAGCTTTGAGGGTAGACGAGAAGAAATGGAAGAAAGAGGATCGCAAGAAGAAGAGGAAGAAGAGAAGAAAGCCTCGGAGAGATTCTGATACTGATTCTAGTTTTAATGAGGACAATGACTCCAAAGAAAAGCAACATCGCAGCAAACATCGAAGTGATAAACCCAAGAAGATATCCAAGGGAGGCCATCGTAGAAAACACAGCTCTTCGACTGGTCCCTCCGAGTCGGATCGTGCTGGTGCTGTTTCAGAACCCAGAGACTTTTCTAGTAGGAAATTTGTAGTAGAAGGTAGTGAGGATGACGAACGAGCTGCTGGTCATGAGAGGCGCCATAGACATCGGCACGGGAGTTCGAGATCAAAGGGAAGGGAAGTCCATGCGAATGATAGGGACCGTGAGAAACAGAAAGCTCGAGGCACAGTTCTAGATGAAGTTCATGAGAGCTTTAAACGACAAAGGAGGAAAGACGATAGAAAACGTAGGCATGATGATTTACGTCCAGACTAGAGTTAAAAACAGATGGGAATCTGTACACTAGATGTAAAATTGTGGACAAAAGTGTTTCTTAGAGCATCGGCAGAATTGAACCAGCGCATTGAGTAGGGCGATTCTAAGGGGAGAGAGAATGATATGAACAATGTTATTGTCCTTCATGGCAACAATAGTGCACATATTTTGAATCCTCTGAATCTGCATCATGTTTACCAAGAAAGGTGATGCTTATTCAAATTCTAGGGACTCTTGGGCCCAAATGCTCATAGTCAATCATTTAAAAATAATTGAATGTGGGAATTATGAGAAATCAAGGAGATGCACTAATATGGTAGTTCACATTACTAAAGATTGAATTGATGTTATGAAGGCTATACTATTTTTGTACTATCCAATGGTATGATTACATCCAATTTCCATTCAAATGTTCACACATTATTGTAGGTGATTGAAGATTAGTATACTTGGTAGCAAAACTTCCAACAATCATGTACAATAAGGATGTGTCCCTTGTTCTATTCATATCTGGATGAATAAGGGTTCTTGTAAGAAATACTTGTACTATTTTGTGAGTACATCAGTAGGTGAATGCCAACACACTTGTCAGAACAAAACTTTCGTTCCATTTGCTTCTCTTTATCTTATAGTTTATGCTTACTCAAGTTGAAACTAACTTCATTGGATTAACCTTGTACTCTAGGTCAACAAAGAATTATCATATAGAAACCAGTCTTGTGAATTGATTGCATTGGGTCAATTATAAGTGAATGGAGTAAAACATGAGCATCCACTAGAATGAAATTGTGACAAGATTTCGTGGCATTGTGCACTTAATATAGTAGATGATGATCCCTGAGTAAAAGATTACAAATTTCCCTTGTCATTGCATCAAAATTGACAAGGCAATGGAAGGGGCCAACAATCGACTTACAAAGACAAAAAAACATGAAGATTACAAGGATCTACGTACCCCTTGCAAACTTACCAACTTAATAGACTACCTTTATCAATTCTACCCAAATACAAAGAAGAAGAAAAAACAAACTTAAATACAAAATTCAAAATCACATTAATGAAACACAATTAAAGAAGGAGTTGAACTCACAAAAGAAAAAAAGATCAAGAATACTAAATTTTCAAGTGCTTGTGAATATTCCAACCTTCATTTAGAGACTACATGTACACCTGCAATCATTTTTGCAATTGGATGTGTATATTCAAATTTATGCCTCTAAGGAAAATATTGACATTAGAGACGAGGATTCTTTAGAGTGGTTGATAGAGCATTAGGCAATAGGCAAGATTGGAAGGATAGGCTTAACAATATTCTTCAATGGTTCATATTGTTGTTTAGGATTTTTTATAGGTCAATCTTCGGATTCTTTTGATTTTGATTTTCTTGTTTCTCTTTATTTCCTATTCCATTTAGGGACCGTTACCTAATTGACCTTTTATTATCATTCATCATTGGCTTTTACCTTATTTATTTTTTATGTTTGTTTTATTTTTTAAGATTTTAAAAATAAAAAAGCATTGTTAAATCCTAGAACATATTTTGCCTTCTTTAACTTATTGGAAGATCGTCTTTGTAGGAAGAAATTATATGTGAAGCTCTATACACAATCCCTAAATATTTGTATTCCCTTGTAGACAAATGGACTTATAATTGCAATAGAATGTTAATTTGATATGACTGAGAATTAGAGATTCTCATTGTACATAGGGAATGTGCAATAAGAGAGGCAACGAGAGCGGAAGCGTACTAATTTAATTAATTATTATAGTAAAAATAGCCTCTTTTATTAATAATGTAATCAATCATTATATTTTAAGTAAGTTACCTAATTTGTAAATGAGGCATTAGTGGTCAAATTTGATAAATAAAATGACATATGTTGTAATTCATAGAAATTAAAAATATCATATGATGAAATTAAAATTCAAAGTAAATTTAATTATGATGATAAAGTTAAGTTTATAAATTAGTTTTAAAACTCAATCCATTTTCTTTAAACAATCATTAGGTAACAAAAGCCATTAATGTTAATATTTTCACCCAAACATAAAGCTATTAATGATGATAGCTACATACTACACAAGTCATTTTTTATACAAAATATATAAAAATTATAATATATGTCACAAAATTGGTGCCTCATAGTCTTTGCATTACAAAATCATTGATAATCAAATGTAAACGTAGCTCTAAGAAACCATTTTTTAGGATTATTTGACAACATTACAACTACTTTATATTATTTAACCACATTATTTGACCACCATCAATAGCTTCTTAACAATGTCTCGTTTCTTGCAGATAAAATTAATAAATACAGTAATAAATTGTGAATCAATTGGAAGTTAAAGAATGGACTCTGGAAGATCTTAGTTTAAGATTATTTAATATAGCATACAAATTAATGTTAAAAGTCATTGAATGAAATTGATATATTATTCAATTATTCAACTTGTATTTACATTAAAGTTATATTAAGTGTACTTGAGACACATTGTATGGTTCTATCAATATAAATATTTGTAAAAATATTGACGTTAATCAATAATGTAGTATAAAAATGTAATGACAATTACAAACCATTATTGATGTTTTCTAAACTTTTTTCAAATAAGTGAAGCTTTAAAATTTATAAATTTGAATAAAAAATATCACATAGAATTCAATTGAAAATTATTTATTTTATTTATTTTTTATATTTATAAATATTATATTTGTAAATATATCATAGTACAAATGATGATAGTTGTTACAATATTTATATTGATTGTTAAAATTAATATGAATGGTTTGGATGCCTTTTAAAAATAAAAATGAATTAAAGCATTTGCATAAAGAATGTTTAAGAAAATTAATAGAAAATTGATTTCAAGATGGAGTTTTTTTTTAATGCACAAATTAATGATTTTTAGTTGTGAGAGTCATCACTATGTATATACTTCATTTGGTTGAAAAAGCTTTTCCTTATTCTTTTTCAAAATTTTAATTATGTTTTTAATACTAATTTTAAAACACTGATTTACATTCAAATTGATTATATTAACTTTAGTCTTAAAATCTCGAACAATATTGATAAATTTGCAAATACAATTCTAAATTGATTCTTTTGAACTGCATGAGATGACCTAAGTAAAAATAAAATCTAAAAAAAAATCATAACCTAGTAACTTATTCTTCACATCTTGTAGTTAGTTTTTTTAAAGTCAAATTTTACAATCTCAAAGAAGATTTTTTTCGTTGACCTTTGGTAGTCTTTTGGCGTTTAGCACGAGACTTATTTGTTTTGCCACTCCCATACCTACTTCCACTAGAAGCTTTATGAATGCCTCCTAAACTTCTACCTTTAGTTGATTTTTGTCCTCTTCTCATTTTTTTTCCTTCTTTAAAATTCAACTCATTTGGAAACCTATCAATATTGTCAATAATTGTGTCTAGTGTACCATCAAAAATGTAACTATGTGCTATCATCTCCATTGTGTATTTTGAACTTTTATTGTTTGGAAGTTTTTTATCCTTCAGTTATAGGTTGGATTGTTGGAATAAATATAATTTAGGACTATATTTTTTTATTGTTATTTTTTAAACTTATTTTTATGTATTTATATATTATATACTAATAATGGTTAGATTAAAGTTTAAGCTTTTGTACACATTTTTGTATTAAAATGTACCACCACATTTTGTGCTAATATTCCTATGGATTTCTACATGTAACTTTTTCAATTGGCTTTCAATTATTTTTCCTATATATTCAAGGTGACATGATGATGGTTAGTGACAATATATAAAAAGTTGTATATGAACTGACGTAACCTTTCAACTCTAATTTATAATAAATAAATAAAATTATGAGAAAATTTAAAATACAAAATGAACACCATATTCATTAAAATGAGAGATTGGAGACCTCTCAAAATAATCATGTTGATGTCGATCTAAAACATTAGTTTCCATTAAAATGAGAGTTTTGATCTGAATTGATATAAAACCTTTCAGATTTGACCTAATATTGAAAGGTTTTCTGTCAATTTAACTCGAATTAAATTGGCAGAAAACCTTTCAATATTAGGTCAAATCTGAAAGGTTTTCTGTTATTTTAACTCAAATCGAGTTAAATTGACAGAAAACCTTTCAATTTTAGTTGAATTGACATAAAACCTTTAGTTGATTTTTTTTGACAAATAACCTCCCATTTCAAATGAATATGAAGATTTCCATTAGAAGATCAACGCCGACTAATATGATGATCCAAAATTTCTCATTAGAAAACTCCAGTGCATTCAAAACAAGAAAGTATCTCCACTGCTATGGAAGATCAACGATCACATATCAACAAAATAGAAGATTAAATAATTCAAATTCAAAATCTTTTAGTGGGAACCAACAAAAAACCATTTGAGTCCTCAGACTTTAACTAATTTACACTTCTTATCACTAGTTTGATTATATGAAGAAAAACCATTTGAGTCCTCAGACTTTAACTAATTTACAAAAAACCATTTGATTTCGGCATGAGTTGCTCAATCTTCACTTTTATTGTCACTCTAAAAATGAAATCAATACCAAAGACTTGTAAATATACATATGTACGTATCGTGACAAGTGCATTTTTGAGATGATAGGGTAAAAAATCTTTTCCAATTGAAGCAGACGCATAAGTTTGCAACACCATCATTGTCACTGTTATTATTATAAATTTATGGTTGGATTGAAGATCAAAGGATTGGTTCAAACAAATCATTCAATTCCATAGATCATTTTGATTTTTGCTATTAATTAATGCTTTCTAATTCACATGTTTTTGTATTTCTAAATGTTTTTTTCTTCATTTGTAGAAAATTTCAAGAGCCGAAAGGAGAAGGAGAAGGAGAATAAGATATGAGATTGAAGAAAAAGTATTGTTGAAGAGATTAGGGTTTAGAATTGAATATAAAAGTTTTAGATTCAATGGATTATCAAACACCTGAATTTCAATCCAAGAGAAATTGGCTCAAGTGAGGCACTTGTAACAAGTAGGGAATTGAAAATGATTTTTGTTCAATAGCTACATGACATGTGTACAAAAGTTATTTCCTCACCATCCTACTAGTAGGTTTGTACAAGGTTCTATACAATCTATTTTTCCACAAAACAAAACTTACTTCTATCCTTAGCCCTTATAAAAACTTGAAGTTAAATATAGTTGTACTAGCCAATGGGGAGCAATATATTAAATATCATTTTTTTTTTAAATCATTCAAGTTTATTTTAGCATCATCTTAATATTTTTGGATAATAATATAAAAAATAAAAAATCATTCAAGTTTATTTTAGCATCATCTTAATATTTTTGGATAATAATATTTATGATTTTTCTATCCAAGTTTTTGTACAAGGAGGTCCACTGGAAAGCTTAATTTTCTACTCTTATGAGATCTTAGCTCAAGGTGAGCCTCAAATACAATAAATTTTGGAATAATTATCACATTTCAAATTACATATAATCTTTTTAGAACAGATTTTGAAATAGGATAAGTAATATATAATTACACAAGTTATTTTCTTGTAATTTTATATAATAAAATTATGAATATTGAGAATTGAGGTGAGATCTCAAATGTTGTAAAATCATGAAAAGAATTCAATAAAAAAATCCAATTTTAAACATGATAATAAGACCCAAACGTATTGAAAAATCCTCTATAATATTATTCACCAAGACAAAAATACTCTCCTTAGAAAGAGGCAGGAATATTTACCTTTTATTAAATGATGAATATTCAACTACAAGGTAAAGAAGTAAGGAAAATATGGATCATGCATGTCAAATCATTTTCTATTATTTATAAAAAAATTGTAATAATGTAAAAAAACTTGCTACTAGCAAGAAACATTAATATACCTAGTGCAAGAAATCATCTTCAATAGTAATTTCTTCATGATTTTTTCCATGTTTGTGATAAAGTATTTTTCTTGCATATAACTCAAATACATTTTTCTTTCACTAAATTGATCATTGTTATAAACTTTGGCCCTCTTTATACAAGGACCCCCCCCCCTCCTCCAATCTAAAGTTAGTCCTACTAGTAGATCACTGAATTCTCAAATCAAGTCCAAGTTCTAAAATTGGGCCAAGGATTACAAAGATCCATTTTTTCCACTGGGGCCCAAAGTTTGGGCACCCCAAAATACACCATGTCAAAACCAAACCAATAGTTATGTAAGCTTCCATGTCATCAAATTAAGCAAGCTTTCAATAAAAAAAATTAAGAACCAATCAATGGTCTAATTCAAAGATTTTAGAAATCATGTTTGTTAATGTTGGTGGTCTTGAAATGGGTCAACAATTCATACTACAATTAGGCCCAACCACATAAGTGAACCTTACATCCTCAAAGAATTCAAAGGCTTGTTTTCATGCCACTAGCACAAATACTTTCAAACTCCTAAACTTTCTAAATACTATTCAATCATGGCCCTCAAAACTTTAAATTTCATACAATCATAGTGCAATAATAATGGGAGAAGTCAACATTACATAAAGATATATTTTTTCTATTCTCTAAGACTACAATACTCACATTTGTATTAACCAACCAAGAAGTGCAATGGAGCAGTTCGATGTGGCCACCTTGTTTCAAATACACAAAAATGTATTTTTCATCCATCAATTTTTTAGAGATTCATGTGTTAGTTCTTTAACATGTGTATGTTATAGACTCTCTAAACTTAAAAAAAATATTCTATAATAATTCAAATGTTACTTGTATGTCTAGCCTTATAAAGTAATTTTTTTAGTTCAAAAAATGACCCTTCTACGATTGACTTGAATAAAAAAAAGTAATCTAAAAATCTTTAAAATTTACTATGATTAGAACTTAACAATTTAAACTCAAGGAAAAAAATCTTGTAATAATCCCCAATATTCAATCTACAATAAATTTTAAAAATAATTTTCAGATTTTGACTTTTAATTTAATTTAAAAAAAACATTGGTTAATATAGTAGTTGATCTAATTGTATGGATATGATCTATAGATTATATATTATAACTATTATTTAGAAATAAATATTAAATTAAGTATTCTAAATTGAATTTTCTAATACATCTTTACAATTTTGGAAACCTAAACTTTCCCTTGGTATTAATCAAACTATTTAATTCTTGATTGTATAGGAATTGAATTGATTTAATACTTTTGGATGTTATATTTTTTTTATTTTTTTATTTTTTTATTTTTATTTATGAACAAAGTAAAATAAATGAGAAGAGAAAGAGTTTTGCCAACTGATGGACTATATATTTGGAAACAATTTTAGCAAAATGCTTTTAAAAACTTAAAAAATTGTACAATAGTAGGGATTTTAGAGCTTGGGAGTTTTAAAGCAATGTAAACAATATTTGCTATTCTCCTTCATCTACGTGTTGAGATCTACCAACTCAAATATTTTATTGTAGGGTTTACTTTTTAGATAGAGTTGGAAATATAGTAGAAAGAGTCATGGTTTCAACAAATCTAAGCAATGTGATGACAAACCATATGGAATTTTTTTTGAGTAGGAGCCTAAAAGAGATTAAAACTAGTGTCTAAACCTCCCAATTGAGTATTAGAGAAAGTTTACAAAGATCATTAATTTTGGTGATGAGGGCATGAGGCCTATCACTTGAATTCCACAATGCAAGGGAATAAGAAGATTAATGATGAAGGGATAAGTCATAAACGCCAAATCATTTAGTTAAAAAAATATTTGATATACAAGAAAGGCAACAAGGGGCTGACATTATTTCACTTTCATCGAACCTCAATGTTTTGAAGTTAATGAGCTACCACTTAATTTGAGCCTCTCCACCAATAAAGATACATGCTTTCTAAGAGTCATATCAATTAGGAAAGAAGTCCTTTGCCATTATTGTTGTTTAGATTTTGTCAATCTCACAAAAATCCAACACTATAGTATAGGAATTATAAAATCAAGGGAATGGTCAAATAGTCTAACATGTAGTGGCTAAAGTCACTTATTAAGTAGAAATGAAAATTTGACGGATATTTTTCAGGATTTTTAATTCACTCTCAAAATAAGACATTTGTTATGACATAGAATATGAATTCCCTTACAAGGTTAACTACAACATTATTAAATAAGGGTTTCCATTCTTCCTCTCTTCTCACATTTCTCTTGACTTGTCCATTGCCTTTTTACAACACTAGTCACACTCATGTCCATAGTCATTATATCACTCAAAGGTTAGGTCCATAGTCCAGACCCTATTGTTCACAAATAGACCATAGTCTACTCTAGCTTTCATCTCTCAAAAAGAAAGAATCATAGTCTATTGGTTCATTTTATCTTCATTTCATATTACAACATAATTCAGATGTTGCCTTCAATACAACAGGTGCATATAATTCTTACTTTGGGTTATCTTCTTTATCTTTTCTAAAAGATTACACTATTCCATGAGAACAAGTATGGTAATACTTATCAATGTTAATCTCGTTCATAATCTTCACGCTCCGCGTCCATTCTAGAACAACCTATTGCCTTTGCATGCATGAACATCTAGATTCAACTCTCTAATATTATAAATTTCAAAATATAATAATTGTTCCCCATACTTTTCTATTATAACACTGTCACTTCATTCACTCACTTCTTAATCATTTAATCAATCCAAACCATAATCACTATAGTCTCTCAATATTCTAATGTTCTCCATCTATTATTTCAATAGTCAATATACATCTAGACTCAATCATTTAACTTACAGACAACGTAATCACTTACAATTATTTCCATTGTCCCTTGCATGTTCTACAAATTACTCATACTACATATATTCAATTTTCTATAATCTATGAGCAATCACTGCCTCACCTTTCTTCAATAACTAGACTTAATCCTACAAGACCGTAGTCCAATCTTCACAACTTCATCAAATCTACAATCAAACATATGTATGCTCTATATTTTCCACTCATACTATAGTCTCTATTCTATAGATTCCTAGATTAATTAAGCTAACAGACCATGGTCATAGTTATTACACAACATTCAGTATTATGGTTATAGTCTTTGCACACAATTAGCTATTATTTACTATTCCATTGTTGAACATCATACAAAGAATTTCAAACACAACTTCTAGATGGACTATTGTCATTAACTTCTATACATACTCATATAATTATATCATTAGAAAAAATTTGGGGCCAAGGGAGGGCCGTTTCAGGCCCGTTCCCCAATCTGTCCCCATGCTGTGAACAGTGATATGGGCTGTCAGAAAAAAAATTAAAAAAAAAAAAAAAATGTTTCCCAAATTTCGTTTTAAGAAAAAAAAAAAAAAAAAATTTAATTTTTTTTAATTTGAAAATCTGATGTGGCCGAAGTTCGGCCATGTCACCCTGCTGCGGTGGCGCAGTTTCAGCAGTCAGGGACTGCGCAGAACTTGTGGAGAACTCATGGGAACTTGCAGCCCTCCCTTGGCCCCAAATTTCTTCTAATGAGTTACTCAAAAAATTTACACACAATTCACAAGATCATATTTCAAAATGCTTAAACAATTACAATCATAGCATTCAACTCCCATTCATTGGATACGATTGCCAACAACTTTAAACAAAAATTACACAGAGAAAATACAAGACCAAAAACTATGGTCAAACGCTAAAAACTATTACATCTAATGACAATGAAAACAAGTAAAGAAATAAAGTCAAATAGTCTTCCAAGCAACCTTCCAAATCTCCACTTCTAGTTCAAAAGACTATAACCGCCATAACAATTAGTATACCAAGTGTTTTTAGAGATGACTATAGTCTTTGCAAATTGGCCCTAGTCATTTATCATTCATTGAAAGGATTTATTCATTAAATTCACATGTATTGATTTCTAATCCATATTTACAACTCTATTTACACTTAGACAATGAAAATAGAACTTTAAAAAAAAATTCTTTCTACAATTATCCTATAACATTCACATGATCTTTCAATATATGAAACTAAATACTGCCATTGATACTAATTTCATAGGAACTTCTTATTAATTTAATAGGAACTTCTAATTTAGAAGAAAAAATTGAAACCTAAAAGCTCACTAACTTTTTTAGACTCTCAACTTTTTTGAAGTTACAACTTTAATAAAGTTACTAAGATGTCAAGGTCATATGCAAGTCATACAAAAATTGTATAACTGTTAATGCATTAACTTTGCGTTTAGAGGGGTGTGAAATTAAATAAAGTACTAGAAAATTTGTGATCAAACCAACAAAAATTTCCAATCCAAATCATGTTGTTTTACAATGGATAGGGATATTAAGGGGAACTAAAATTTAAAGGGACTTATTATAGAAAACTAAAGATGTTTGAAACATGATGTGTAGCCCCCGGACACTTCAATAACTATTGACGTACAACAAATGTATATATTTATATAAAATTTAATGTCAATTAATTAATATGGATCCCCTTAGTACCCCTTTTCATTGTAGAATTGTTGATTTGAACAATGGAATTTTTCTTTTTAAAAATCTTCTAGCTAAGAAAAACACTAGTATACCATGTCAAGTCAAATTGCCACCTCACAACTAGTAATGGTAATGGGGTTTGAACCCAAGACCTCAAGAAAGTAACAAGTAAGTTTAACCATCTCCCCTAACTCTCACACATGCACAATGGGTTCAAAATAAATAATATAGCATCAATTCAAAAAAAGCAGCACTTAATAATTGTTCTGTGACTTTTCAAAATCTCATAACTTTTGCAAAACTCAACATTTTTTTTTTTCGTGTGTAGGTGATGTAACAAATCTATTTGAGAAAGAAAATTTGAAAAAATAAAATATAATCATCTCTGTAGTAATTTTGAAGTGATCAGAGAGTTAAAAAAAACATTATCAATTTTCCAATGTTTAAATTTTTTGCAAAACAAAGCATTTTTTTTATTTTTCAAAATATAATCTTTTTGAATCTTTTTGGCCATGATGCCATTGTAATTTTGATCCTTTTGTAAATCAATTAAGAATTTTCTTATTATATATTATTTAATTTACATAATTACCTTTCCAAAAACTATATTACATAAAAGATTGTCTTTCCTTTCTACAACCACCCACAAAATTGCTTAATACTTAATGGTCAAAAAATACTTAATCAATGCCTTAAAAAGATAACATTCTCATTAATCATTCGATGTTTTACTTTCCAAAATTAGAATGCTGATTTTTGATGAATTTTTAAAGAACTTTTAGAGTTCAAACTCAAAAATTCATTTAAATGACTAATATTAGTCAATTAATAATTTTTGACAAAACTCTGTCAGTTACAATCATTACGATTTTCATCATGGTATTCTTTTTCAAATGTGTCAAATGAGTATTTCTTTGTTTTTTATTTTTTTATTTTTATTTCAGATTTATCTCATCATCTAAAATGACAAAACATCCAAAATGGTCCCATAAGCATTTTTTGATAACCCACTTTGTAGCAATGGAAAAAATTGCAAACTTAATCAATGAAGGTAATAAGTTATATATTTTGCTTATTTTTTGGGAGAAAAATTTACTTTGTTGTACCAAATAGACTTTTATAAATGCCAAAACAAACACATTTAATGCATGTATATTTCTTTAAAATAGAGTCAGAAGTAAATTCTTAAAAAATGACGTCTAACCCTTAAACAACGAAATGATAACCGTAGAAATCATCCATTTTGATATAGTGGAAATCATTGGTGTATAAAATCCAAAAGCACCCATTGAAAGTCAAAGTACTATAGAAGATTTCTCTTTTTACACAAAATTTCAAAGATGAATAGTTGCATTTTTGTCCTATATTAAAAGATTCTCTATCATCCATTGGACACCAAACATCCGCCTTGACATTTAAGGGTTAAGATCATTAAATGAGATTTTAGATGCAAAAAATCACGAAAGTTATGTCCTTTAACCCCAAAGTGACATTCAATTTCTGGGGTTCAAAAACATCATTGCTTTTGAAGCTTTCTGGATCTAAATGTCTTCAAGTTATACAAATCTCAACCGTACAATCTTGTAGTGTACATGTTTTAGATGACATGTACAAAGTTTGAAGTCAATTGGCCACATAGATTGCAAGATCATAATGTTTTAGTGTTGAAAATGGATGCTGAAATTTTCCCAAAAACACATTTCGAGGTGGAATTTGATTTCTGAACCTACTCAAATGAAAAAAATTTACTCTACAAAATGATTCAAAACTAGTATACAAACACATTGGTGGAAAAAAAAATTCATTCAATTGACTTATTGTGTCTACAAAACGGCTTTGAAATGTCAAAAATCAGCAAGAAAAATTGCAAAAAACAGATCTAAAGTTGAACCTCCTTCTACTAGAATGCTTCTCTGTCACTCATTAATTCTTGGATTAACATGAAATTTTAGCCACACAAACTAGACTAGTATGCACAACTTTTCCAAAAAGAATTATTGAAAATGGACTCTGTATGAAGAAGAAACAAGGCGCCGAAGTTCACTATATTCCAAAAATGGCAGGATTTGGAACTCCCAAACATTCAAAACAACTTGGATTGACATGAAAACTTTACCACAATAACTATACTTCAAGGAGAACAAAACCCAATTTATTTTTTATTGAAAATGAGCAATGGATGAAGGAGATACAAGGCCCCGAAGTTGCAGCCCTAAAATACAATTTGGTGAACTCAAAATGAAGTTGTGAACTTCGATTGGCTTCCAAAAAATCATTAAACCTTGGATTAATCTGAAAATTTTATCACAAAAACTAGAAGGAAGAATGCAACTTTTCCAACAAGTTTTATTGAATTTGGACCTTGGATGCAAAAGTTACAACACTTTGAACTGGACTTGAAATTGTGTGAGGACACTTTCTGTCCTCTTTGTCACTTTGGGGTTAACCTCTAAATGCCCAAGGTCTGTTTTGAGCTTCTTTAAATTTGCTCTAAATTGAACAAAAAGACAAAATTTTGATAAGTCTATTAGTTTTTTTTAATTGTAACCGTAAAAAATCAAACTAGACATGTTAGAGATCACATAGGAAAAGAAAATACAACAATATCATTTAAAGATTGAAAGATTATAATGTTTGATTATGAGGGTGTTAAAACTATGAAAATCTTTTAGCTCTCTTTTTGCATGTTAAATCTAAAAAATTGGTCATCAAAAAAATATGAAGTTGAAGGGCTTAATATGCATAACTCCATCAATTTATGGCTTCTTAAAATCTATTCTACAATTTTTCTAAATGAATTTCTAATGTGATATTTTCTTCAAGATCTAGTGTATTGAGGCTCATTTCCAAGAGCTATCAACACTACGGAAAGTTAAGATTGCAATGGACACCGTTACACAAAATATTGAATAGAAAAATCATAATCACTCATTTTTTAAATCGGTTTTTTTATTCTAAAAAATAGACTTCAAAAAGAATTTGTCAAAAATAGAAGCTACTAAAAATAAAAATTTATTTGGTTCTTATTTAACTTCAAAGTATTGTCAACACCAAAATTTGGTGCCTTGGGCGTTTAGGGATTAAGGATCAAGTGTAAAATGATGTTGACTCACCACTACTTACCATTTTGAAATTTTCAACCTTTAGGTTTGCATCACAATCAAAACTTCAAAATAAATAATATTATATAATATTATTATAGTTATATTTTTATTTTATATATACTACATTATAACAGCATTATTATATATGAACTTGTTGGTTCTATTTTCAAAGAGTTAATTCAAATTTTATATTTTGCAATCTAATTTTTAATGTGCAAAAAAATTGATACTTCATTGATGTGCTTTTTCAGAATTTATAGAATTGGTAATTTAAAAAACTTGGTGGCTTTTTGTTAATTCAATCATGATTTTTCTTTTTCTTGCAATAGTAAAACCAACAAAAGAAACTTTTAAATATATCAAGTTGTAATTGTCACTACCAAGAACAACAAAGAATTATTGATTTGTTGTTGGTTTGGTCGGCATTTTCTTATAGTGATATAGGAAGAGAATTTGAGAGTCACATGGGTTAGTAGTGTTCTCATGGTTTGAACACATCTTTGATCTGAAAAAGGAGTCTTATGTGCATCAAAGTGAATTGTTTACAAAAGGATTGAGGTGCTACCACATTTCTTGGCAAACTAGAAGTTGTTTGTTGTTTGCATTGTGAGTTTGTTCTCTACTAAAATTTGAAGCACCCTCCTTCCAACTTGTTGAGCAAGATTAACCTCAATTTGTTGGTTCTCTCTATTTGTAGAATAGACCTCAAATGTTGGCTTGAAGCAAATGCATAAGAAGTTTTGTGAATAAATGAGAAGATGAAAGCCAATCAAAGTACATCTTTGTGAGCATATTCTAGTTTCATCCACTTTGAAAAACTTGTAATCGTACATTTGGCTAAGTAAGGAACTATTCACTAAGTTTACGGAAAGTTTTCCATGATGTAACTTGACATGCATAAATATTCAATGAGTTGGGCAAGGAGAGAGTAAGGAGCCATCAATTGTTGCTCCCCCCTAAGATAGAATCACCTAAATCCGAGCATGTTTCCAAAAATCAGCCCTAAGAAAAAGAAAAAAAATAGATGCTTGTTGCACTTTTTAAGGTGTGAACATTGAAAATATGATATGGTTTTAGAAAATCTACTAATTCAACTTCGGCGTCTTATAACTTTTGCATATTATAATCAAATAATCATTTTTTGATTTAACCCAATTTTAATTGCAATTTGTCTTTACTTGATGAAAAAGAGAAAACTTTTTGACACTCAATAATGCTTTTCAAAAAGATTTTTTTGGTTTAAGGTGATCCTACTTTAATTCTATAAGGATGTTGAAGACCTAAATGGTCCAATGGATGACTTAAATTGTAGAAACAAAAAATACACCTATTGGTCCAATAATCAAAGTATTTTGGTGATTGTTTTGCTCATGGAGGATTGCGTCTTTCCATTTAGATAACCTTTAACGGCATATGGAGTCACAAATTTTATTTTTGGATAACTTCAAATGCAAAATTTTGGATGAAGAATTGAAATTTTTCATCCAATTTTTTTCATGAAAGCTTTTTGAATGGGTAGATAGTAGATGGTGATGGAAACCTCCTCATCGAGGTATTATTGATTGCTCTACATAAGAAATTGCTTTAAAAATGGATGACAAAAGTATTTTTTAGTGTATTTTAACATCTTGTACATCCTTGTTCTTGATTTGAATTTTAAACATTAAATTTATTTTTTTCAATTTGAGCCCAACTACTAAAATGAAGCTAACTAAGTGTAGTTCTTACTTCAATTTGAAAAATTATAAAATCCTTAAAAATCAATATTATATTGAAGTTAGAATTTTGAAACTATAACTAAGGTCTATTGATTTTCTACTAATAGAATAACACCAAATTTTAGTTTACACAATAGTGTTCTAAAATATAATATATAGTATTGGCGAAATTTTTATTTTTTTAATCATTTTTTAAATTTGATATAAATTTTTTTAACTTATTCTTCAGATATTTACAATAATTTTAAATTTTTATCAAAAAATTTGAAAACTTTAGTAAATATAAAAGACATTCTATTTCAACTTTGAACAAAGCATGTGGGCCCTAGATAATCACCTACAAAAACAATATTGCATATTGCATATATTGTAGAAAACCCACGTTTGTTCTATGGATCCTCAATTTGACGTCAAACTGTTTGTCTGTGCTTGCAAACAAGTACAAAAGAAGAAAAAGTCCTACCATGCGCATTTTGGAGTGGAAATGATGTATTTGTTTGCAAGCGCAAATGCCTAGTTTGACATCAAATTGGAGATGTAAATTTCAACTGATTTGAACAAGAAGGGGTTCGTTTGAACGAAGGGGTCTATGAAAAAATTTAAAAATTTAAAAAAAATTCTATCCAAGTTTAGTGAAAAAATATAGTATACAAAGCAAAAAAATATTGAGGTTTAGTACATGGTCTTAGGGCATGCCCATTGGGCTTGAAAAATAGATGGCCTTCATGGCTTGGCTTGAAAACTTGCTCCACTTGTCCCCTTACGCAGATGCCTCCTCTCATGTGTTGGCCTCCAAATCGAAGATGGTCTGAAAACCACAATTGTTTGCAGGCCAACAACCTTGGCTTGTAAATGGAAGAAACAAAAAGTTTTCTTCAATCTTGCAATTTATGTCGCCTTGTGAATCTCTCCGATCAATCTAGCTCTAATCATAGTTACTTTCCTATGGTCTCTTTAAGAGAACACGAGTGGGGCTTTTCAATTTCCTATAGCTTGAAAAATGGATGCCCCCCTATTTAATCTCTATAGGCCCATAAGGTCACCATATGGCTTCTACAACTACATTTGTAAGAAATTAGATATGTGAACCTCATTAATAGTCCATAAGCAACAAAGAGACCCCTAGATGATTTTTTTTGTTGAATCCGCCGGTGCAATCCAATTGAGAAATGATTGAGTGTACAATTTTTGGTGAATTTTTTGAGAATGGAAAAGATATTGTGGGTTGTTACTTCACATTCTCATATCTTTTTTCCTACACCTCAAAATGATTTGAAAAAAACTACACATCAATATTATAATGATATGCACATGTGAAAAAAACTAAGAAATTTTGGAGCACTTTTAAGCATTCCGATTTCAACATTTTTGATTTCGGCGAATATACAAAATACTTCCTAATCAAACATCTTTCATCAATCTTGTCAACGGTGGCATTTTCTTGAAAATTGTGCAATCTTGTTGATCTTTTTTTTTTATAGGAAAGCTAAATAAGTCTTGTTTCATTTCAGTGGTGGCAATCCTCAAAATTATTCCACACTAATAAAGAATTATGCTTATTACAAGAACTACTCAAGAAAACAAGGACTATGCTCAAACACCACCGGTCCTTTAGGGGTTAAGTCAGTTATTGGGCTTGTTTTTCAAGCTTAATGTTGATGCTTTTAGGATACATTGATTAGGAATTAATCTTGCAGCACTTAATTAGTCACCGTGAAAATCATCTTTTGGGGTACCGTGTGAATCTTTTGTTTAAAAAATCCAACATCATTGTTGGAGGTCAAACTACAAGACCTCCCATGTTCACACAAAATTCCAAGAATGAACATCTACGCTTTTGTCTTACATAGGAGGATTCTTTGTCATCCAATGGGCACTTTTAGGCCACCGCATCGTTACATGGTTGATAGGAAAAAACAATTATAAACATGATGAAGAGACAATTCCTCCCCATAAACCAAGCCACACAATTCTAATTGAAAAGCTTTCTACACTAAATTGCGTCCCCTGCTCTAAACTTTTATTCCAGGCTGCAGTCCCGGCCCGTCACCGGCACTGGTGCCGCCCATCGCCATAGCCATGCGAAAACGAAGCAGGCCCCGCCATAGCCGCAGCCATGGCCGTGTCCGACCACCCTTCTTCCACTTTCTTCACGACCTCCGCCATGCTCGGCCGCGCGCGCACATCCTCCGCCATGCATTGCACTCCTAATTCCATCAACCCCACCGCCTCCGCCATGACGAATCGCGACTCCAGCTTCGGATCCACAAACTCACGCACCTTCCATGGATCCGCGAGCTTCAAGTGATGAGTGTCGACGGGGCGGAGGCCAGTGAGAATTTCAAGCACGAGGGCGCCGAACGCGTAGATGTCGGAGTTTTCGGTTACTTGGCCGAGGTAGGCGTACTCGGGAGCCAGGTAGCCGAGGGCGGCGAGGCTTTTGTGAGTAGCGTACATGACTTCTTCCGCGATGATGTCGGAGAGGCCGTAGTCGGAGAGGAGGGCGGTGGAGTTGGGGGCCAGGAGGATATTGCCGGACCAGAGGTTGCGGTGGACCATGGTGGTTGCGGGCGGGAGGCCTTCGTGCAAGTGCGCCAGACCTGGTGCAGGGAGGATGAAAATGTGTTCGGAGTTATGGAAACTTAACAATGTATGTTTGGAGTTATGACCAAAACAAATTCGGAGTTATGACAAAATGTGTTCGGAGTTATGACTAAACTTTGAACGGAATTATGACGAAAAATGTTTGGAGTTCTGGCAGCTTAACCCTGTATGTTCCGAGTTATGACAAAACGTGTTCGGATTCATGACTAAACTTTGTTCGGACTTCTGGAAGCTTAACCCTATATGTTCGGAATATGACAAAATATGTTCGGGGTTATGACAACTATATGTTCGGAGTTGTGGAAGCTTAACCCTTGAAAGGATCAAGGATTTGTGGTTGTGAATTCGGAAGATTGTTTGTGGAAAAGGTGATTCAGATGAGTTACTTGTGATTCGATGTTCTTATGTTGTTCAGCGAGCTGCGTCCATCATAATATGCGTGCAGTGACATGCTTAACAAGAGAATTTGTTTCCTCACTTACATCAGCTCGAATCGAGCTTAATGTAATTAGCTTCAGATTGAATCGAGATGACTGCAACTAGATTCAGCTCGAATCGAGCTGATGACCATGATGGATCAACCATCCATAAGACATGTACTTCTGACACTCATAGACAACATACGAATGTGATCATTGCTACTTGTGTGCAATGACATGCTCCTTGTGCTTCATTAGAAATATCAATCTGTTTTTTTTTCGTTTATTGTTATTGTAGTGATTGATGTTCGAGGTCTTTAAAATTTTCAAAGACTTCTACCATCACTCACTCCAGAGATGTCTAAAGAGGATTTGAGAGGATTTGGGGGATGACGAGATTGATGATTTTTGTGGTGTGAGCAATGGCCATACCTTTCGCAATCCCGCGGATGATTTTGACTCTCGCACTCCACTCCAGCACACTCTCGTTCTGTCCATGCAGCCGCTGCTCGAGGGATCCCTCCGACACGAACGCGTACACCAGATAACACTCCAACCCTCCTTTGGAGCAACAGAACCCCACGAACTTCACCAGATTTTCATGCTTCACTTGCATCAACGCCTCCAACGCCACCTGAAAATCCTGCTCTCCGAAGGCGTACCGCGTGTTGTAGATCGCCTTCACCGCCACTGCAGTGCCATCTCTTAGCACTCCTTTGTACACTGCAGTGTGGCAGTTCTTCCGCAGCAGGTTCTTTTCGGAGAAGTAGTTCGTGGCCGTTTCGATCTCGTCCAAGTGGATCCAGGAGCTCCATTCGGTAGGACTTGGCAAGCCCGAGCTTCGACACGACATGACTCTGGGCTTGGAGAACTCCGGGGTGATGCTATGGAAGGAGCCAGCCTTTGTAGTATTGGTCAGGCTATCTGGTTTAGGGTTTACTTCTGGATTGTGTTCTGGTTTGCTGTTGATCATGGATTTGATGTCGGAGGTGAAGGAGAAGGAGTGGCTGCGAAGCTTGGCGTTTCGGCGTCGCAAACAGATGAAAACGAGGAGCAGGAACGTGCTGCCACCGATGGCGAACACGATGGCCGTGACGATGCTCATGATGGATTTCAAGTTTTTTCTTGGTGCAGATGTTGGCGATGGGGAGGAGGGTTTAGGTGAACAGGGAGTCATGTCGGTGGCGGTCCCGCATAGACCACTGTTGTTGCTGTACTTGAAGCCTTGCTGCAGACCGAACAATCCTGGGATGGCAGAAAACAAATTGGATCTTCAGTACATGGCATATATTGCTACGCCCAGAGGGTAGCAATTGGGAGATTGCAGAAAGGGAAAAATCCAAAGAGACTAATGTGGGCAGGAAGGTGAAGAAATTCAAACATCTTGACTTCAAGCAGAAACAATATCTTTTTGCACTCACATAGATTGATGATCTACAATCTGTTGCACATCCAATGTTTGATTTTTTTTAAGTCCCATGTTCCATTTTTTTCTCAAAGCCTCCAGAAGACGAGAGCATGGAAGTAGAACATGGGGCTAGCTTTTCACTAAGTCCCATGTTCCAATTTCCTTAAAACTGTCTTCATGGCAGGACAGTTTGGAAATTGGGTGTTAAGGGAAGTGGAACTTGGGACTGAAAGTGGAGCAAGAGTTACACGATGATAACATAATCAGATAATTCCAAGTTGGTAATCAAGAGTTAAGGTGAGAAAGTGGCAGCTGCACTTACTAGTAGGAACTGAACCGGAGAGGAAGTTCTGAGACACGTCAAGGAAAACGAGGCTGTACAGATTCGCAATTGCGTCTGGAATGCTGCCCGTGAAGGAGTTGTTACTGACATCAAGCCTGGCCAGCATCGCCAAGGCGCCCAACGTGGCTGGAATGGAGCCATTCAGGTTGTTGGCATTCACAGCCAACGTTTCGAGGTTGGAGAGGTTGCCAAGCTCCACTGGCACCTCTCCTTCCAGTTTGTTGGAGCTCAGCTCTAGCACTGAAATCACAAGAGCCAGCACAGATTTCCAAATTCGTTACATTAAACCAAACCAAGCCAACAAAAGCAAACCAAACATAAGAAACAAAAACATGCAAATCTCTGACGATTCGTGAGTGTTTTATCTTGATGCTGCCCGAAAAGGATGCGAATTCTGTCAACGGCAGTGAAGAATGTTATCTATGTCTGGTGGAAGCTATCATGGGCTCATGCCCTCCCCTGTTCTGAACCATTATAAAATTCAAAGCACCTGCAGTACCACTGCAGCATGGCGTTGACAGGGATGACAGGGAGTTTGACAATATATTTGGAGGACTGCTTGACTGCACCTTGTAAGCTGGACAGCTGACCAAGCTGAGGAGGAATAGCGCTCGACAGTTGGTTCCAGTTCAGGTACAAGTCTGTCAGAGCTTGCAAGGAGGAGAGCGAGGCTGGGATGGCGCCTCGAAGCTCGTTGAAGTGCAAGAAGAGACCGGAGAGCGCTGAAAGCTCCGATAATGCATCGGGTATGAACCCGGACAACGCTCGCCCTTGTAATGAAATATTGGTCACTCTCCCAGCTGCTCCAATTACCACACAATGGAATCAGCTAAACCGTGAAAATTCAAACCACCATGAGTGCAGTGGCACGTAGCCTTCTCTACTGGGGATGGAAGCAAAAGAACAGACTCAAGAATTTCACTAGATGTAGAGAAGATGCGTGCTGATAAGCGACGTTGTTGATGCTACTCCAAAGGAATTTGGATTCTGTTGGCAAGGGTGTTACTGGCAGGTGCTTAAGAGTCTGAAGCAAGCTGCTCAAATTTCTTTTTGCAACCTTGTGCTAGCTTGAGAATGTTGTGCAAGAATTGAATAGCAAGCTTTGTGCACGGAAAAAAGTGAAACTGGTGATTGCCGAGAGCGAGAATTCTCACCGGCGTCACAGAGCACTCCCTCGAAAGCTCCCGCGCTGCAAGGTTGTCCATCCGCTTGCCACGACACCAAAACCTCACTATGAGGGTCAAGTGCTGCCTTCACATCCAGCAACACTTCCACTTCGGGTCTTGAAGGCCCCCAAGCTTGCGCTCCCTGCCATGAGACGAGAACCCACACCACCACAACGACCGACACAATGCGCATCATGGCAGGAGGTGGTGCACACTCAATTGCTCAAACCTGCAAAAACCTCGCATACTATTCTCCCCAATTTGACAACACCAAGCTTCTTGCTGCAAATTCTTGCTACCATCTGGACATGGCCACTATGGCTTCAGAAAGGGCACTCAGGTTGGGGCTTCAGGTTGAGCTTCAGGTAAGGTCGCCTGACGAGCCTGCAGGAGTCCCAATCGCTAATCCTGACGCGCGTTGCATCTTCATGTACCTAGTTGAGATTCCGAGCCTGGTGATGATGCAGAGCTCTAGGAGTGTAAGACTAGGACCCTGATGCACCTAGTGAAGCTCCACCTATCAGAACCTGCCCCTTTAGCGTCCGCTTCAGTCTGCGGACATGGCCATCGCCTGCAAAAGCATGGACCTGGTAGTACTTTACATTGATCAAGTACTTTGCTGATAGCCCTGCAACACGGAAACTGCAGGTTCTGGGACTTCGAAGTTTAAATGTGGTACCGATCAAATTCATGGAACGATGGAGTTGTGGTGATGAGTGGCACTAATAGTCATGATCGCCGTCAGTACGTAACAAAAGAGGACGACTATAAATCAAGCTAGCAGCTTGTAGTACCTATTCAATCTCCCGGGATATGCTGCTTGTAAAGAGGAAGGCAGACTTGCCCCTACTAATGGAGGCCTTCAGTACCAACCATGGAGCGAACAAGCGAAGCGGAAACTAATTCAGACAGGAATGAAGACTCATTGGAAGCCATGGAAGCAGCAACACTCGCAGCAACAGAACATTCTGAAAATGTGAACCCCTGTTGCATATCAATTCTTGCAAGCTGGAGAACAAGGCCAGTCTCAAATTGAAATTTCAGCTAAACTATGCTTAATCTCCAAAGCCCCATTCAATCCAAACGGTGCTACTAATGCATGTGTAGAAAAACGGTGCGAAAGGTTCTCACTTCGAAGTAACGTCGCATGAATGATTTTCCTTGCCGTTTTTTCTAAATCGACGTACAGTACAGCTACAGGTCGAGAATTACTTCTGCCGTTCTACGTTATATGTTACCAGAGTGACCCATTCCCTTCCCTTCCCCCATTCACTCAAATTCATTCCAAGTGCGTGAGGGGAACGAAACAGTAAACCTGCACACGAGGAGAATTGAAAGCTGTTTTTCAGGGGTTCAATGAAGAGTGGGGGATGCCAGGAAGGTGTGCCACAGTAATTGCGTGATCCACTGGGCTGCTGGAGTCTCCTGCAGTAATTGCAGCAAAAGCCTGCAACACAAGCTCGCCTGGCTGCAAGCGTTCCAATCGAGGTGCGTCTGCCCACCTCGCTCTACATTGCATTAGTGGGACAGGTCAAGTCAATGTTGCAGTAATAAATTAGAAGAATGCGCGCACTTGTTACTCACCTGCGCATTAGTTTGTGGCCAGCAGGGGACTGTCTGGTATGGGGACATTTTTTTTTATTTTTTTATTCTTTTTCCCATTCGATCTCTGACTGAGTGACCTAGTTTTGAATGCCAGTGCACTCAAACCTCTTTATGGGGCCTTCTCTGAATTGACATTCTAGAAGAACATGCTTACATGCCTCCTCACTTTTGCAGGTAATAGGTATGTGCATTCATAAACCTCTCTGCCCAAAAAACGCAACACCTACACTTGCGACACCTACACTTGGAACAGAACAAAACAGTGTCACTAAAGTTGAGTTATTAATGACATAAGATGTACACAATTAGAACATGAGAGCCTCGGGGGAGTTCGATTGTCGATTTTTTTTGTTCACCTACAGAACAACACTTTGGAATTTCGTAACATAAACGTTCAATGTCCAAATAATGCATGCTAAAGTGCGTTGGAATCCCTCTTTTGCTTTCCAATAAGATGTAATGAGAATCTTTTTCATGGTTTTTTATTAACAAGTGTGCTCAGTTGTTGTAAAGTGCCAACCTTGGGTGCGCTTTAACTTACCACATTGCTTGCACACTTGGAACACATTCAACTACATCAAAGTGAAGAAAGGTTAGGTTTAGGATTAAAGTGAAGTGGTTCAAGTGTACTTCGAAGGAAGAGCTTTGATTTGCATTCGATTGGCAATCTTGTGGACTTTGTGCTGTAAGGTTTGGTCCAACCCAAAATGCCTGATGATTGATGAGAACTTGCATGATTTGCAGGCTGGCAAAATTATTGTGGTGGAATGGTCCCGCAAGGGTTCATAAATTGACAAAGAAATGGAAGGGATTGAAGGCGTTGGAATGCTCAAGGGAATCTGGGTTTGGATGAAGAAAATGATTGGAATTGTGTGGGGTCACAAAAAAAGGTCATAAAAAGGCTTGCACACTCAGTGGAATTCTTCGGAGTCTTTTCTGTGAATGATGACTGTTTGAAATGTTCTCCAATCACTTGGGGCCTTGGGGCACCTCCATACAGTATAAGGTCTTTAGTTTCGTTTATTTGGGGCAGTGCAGAAAGCAATTTTATTGGAGTTATTAACACTTTATCCCACACACACACACACCACCCCACCACCACCACACCACCACCACCACCACACCACACCCCTAAAGAGCGGAGTGTGTTCTGGAAGAGGAAAAGTCCAAAACTGTCAATTTTTGATGCATTTTTTAAAATCAAAAATCAAAACTTTGTTTTATGAATTCCAACCATAGAAAAATGCATTAGAAAATTAAGTCTATGTGTGGAGAAAAAATTCAGCCCATTTGACCATGTGGATTGAAAGATTATAACGTTTGAAGTGAGGGGAAAAAATTTCATTCCTGCAAAACAGGGGCAATAGACCTTGAGCCCTCTTGGAATTAAACTTTTGCTCTACACAAAAATGACTGAGGATTTTTACCATTCATAAATACATGATGTTAGGTACACTCATTAAAATTTCAGAAGCAAATATGGAGTCTAGCTTACTCTAAATTGCCCTGCAATGCCAAGAGGTCAAGTGAATGGGGCAACACACTAGTCATTTTTTGATGATTTCTTGTGCGATAAAGAAAAAATTTATTTGAAATCCAAATGGTGAAGAGTTAGAAACAAAAATTTGGAATATGTGGAAAAAAATTCAAGAACTTTGACTTCACAAATTGTAAGATAATAGGGCCTTAAGTTAGAAGAAAATATGTTTTTTTGAAACCGTCCCAACATAGTTAACAAAGTTTGACTTCTCTTAGAATGTGATTTGAGAACTATATTTTTAGGGGGAGGGTGGACAATTGTATGCCATGTATTATTAGTCACATACATGACAAAATTTCAAAAGTTGACGAGCATTTTAGCAAAAGATGCTCCAAAGATGCCCAAATTGCATGAACTACCAAAAAAATTTAGGACAGCATAACTTTTGATTCAATTATCCAATTGGAAAAAAGTTATATTTCCACTAAGGGGGAGCATATTCACACCTAGTGTCAAAATTTCATGTACATTTACCCAAAATTGACTTCATAAAAAACTACCCAAATTGTCAATTGTCCACTCAATGAACAATTGGCCTTGAGGGGTTAAATGACAGACCTAGCCTAAGGGGTTGGCTTTTTTTTTAATATTAAAATAAATAAATATAGTACTCAATTGCATGTAAACTTCCTTGGTATCATTTTCTTTGTCTTCAGAAAATGCATCTAGCAATTTAAGTCATAGATTTTGAAATGCAATTTGAACTTGTAGTTTTTGCATTAGAAAGTTGGATAAAAGAATTTGCATAGTGGCTTCGAGGGTGCCCATGGCCTTGAAGAGGGCAATAGCTCATCATTGATTGGTCATTTGAACAAACTAGATGATGCCCATTTTAGAAAGATTTTGAAATCCAATCTTATGTCATCTTCCTAACACCTCAAATGCCGTTTAACCCCTAAAGGTTTTTGACTATGTTTTCACAAAAAAACGCTCCCAAACTGCCATTTCTAATACAAGTACCAAATTTTGGAAAAAAAACATTTTTGGACACATGTAACCGTAGGATCTTGTAGTAAACTAGTTTGAAAAGATGTGGAAAAAATTTCAGAAATTTCCACCGTGTAGATTGCAAAAAATTAGCATTTGAAGTGACAAAAACCCTTTTTTTGTCCCTGCAAAAAACTGGGCAGCTGCACTTCACATGGTCACATTTGTATGAAAAAATGTCCAAACTGGTGGTAACTCTTTGGATTAATTCTTCAAAGCAAGTTAGCTACATGCTTGAAAATTTTCAGATCATTTGGAAATGTACAACATATAGGAAAAAAATAGTAAGTAGAAAGAAGTAGAAAATGATTCAAAACACTAAATTGTTAAGGATTTAATTATGGAATTGAAAAATGCCAATCCAAACAATTGTAATGTTGTAATAAAAAATCTACACCTTATGTTTATATTTTTTTCCAAAAATATTGAAAATTGAGTTAAATAAAGGACTTCAAAGTTTATTTTAGAATAGAGATTCCATAACTACCCGCAAACTACCCACAACTAAAATTCCTCATAACTTTCATCTCATAAATCAAAGTGGAATGATTCAAAGCTTTCCTTGTGCACATAAATCTAGAGAACCAATTTCAAATTTTTATTTCTCTAGAAAATGATTTTTAAAGAAGTTTTTTTACTGCCCGGGCTGCCCACCGAACAATGAAAACTACATATCATACCATAACTTTTTAACCATGTGGTCAAAAGTTATGAAAATTGTTGGGCCCTAAAGCTTCTCCTTGGGCACATCTTGTGTGAAATTTCAAAGAAAAAAAATAAAAATTCCATTCATGGTGAGCTGCCCCAAAACGCTATGTTGTCAAAAAACGGTGTTTGGTCCTTTAGGGGTTAAGGGTTAAACCTAAAAAGACATGCTTATAGTCCTACTCTTAAGACTCAAAGTCCTTCTTTCTATGCTCTATTTTGCAACTAGACATGAATGAAAAGATTTTATAATTTTTTTCAAAGATTTAATTACATGTCTTCTACTGGTCATAAATTTTTCAAATTTTTTTGTAAAAATTTGAAAATATTGTGAATTTTTGAATTAAAAGAAAAGTCTATTTATATAAAATATAAATATGCCTAAAAAATTTGATTTTTTTCCATTGGTTTATATTACAATGTAGAACATCATTGTACAAATCAATTTACCATGGCATTCTAAAATTATAAAAAAATTAATATTCCTTAGATTTATGCCCAAACTTCAAATTGCAATAGAATTATATTGAATTTTAGAAAGTTTTCAAGTTTTCAAATTAGAATAAAATCTATATTTGATGAGCTTCATTTCCTTAGTTGAAATTTTTTTCCAGAAAGACCATTTTTATGACTAAAATTCAGATAAAGAGAAAAGATCAAAAGTTGCTAAAATGTAATATAGGGTGATTTGTAGATTTGCCATTTTAAAAGTAGGAAAGTCAAAAAGTATCACAAGGAAAAAAAATCTTATATTGTTCAATGAAAATGAGTTAAACAACTCTTCCATCACCCATGGATTTTGTTTTTGTTTTTTGAAGAAGTGTTGAAGTGGCAATATACAAGAAAATTATGTAGTCACATATTTTAGTGTTCATCTATATTTTGGATAGAACTATCTTATCATCTAGATATTTGGATGAGTTTCATTTGAAATTGACAATTTCATCCAAATTATTTTCAAAACTTGGAACAATTTGGCATCATCATCTAATTTTTCTTCAAATTTTTTCTATAAGCCCTGCTATAGGCTTGGTGCTCTCCAATTATTTTTGGTGCTTTGAATCATTTAAATGCCTAAAATCCAAAACTACCCCCCCCCCCCCCCCAAGGCTTGTTTAAGGTGCTCTCAATGTTTTCCAATTTTGACCCCTAAATGTTCAACCATTCACTAAGTGTTCATTCAATTAATGTCTGTTGAAGAAGCTTAAAAAAATATTGTGTATTATAATTGTAGAAAAAAAAATGCTCTATGTAAATCAATGATATAGATTTTGTGGAGGAGTTACAATTGTGTTTCATAATCATTCAAAAGTTATCTACTTCCAAAAGTTTAAGCACTTAGAGAAAAACTCTCAAGCCGGAATGCAACAATCTATTTCAGTTTGCTCTGATGGATGTTTTCAAGCTTTTGTTAATTATAATCAAAAGTATTTTGCAGCATAGTATTGTTTTGAAAGTAATTAAACTTGAAATTAATACTTATTAATAACCCTTTAGGGCCTATGGCACCTCTTCTGAAAGTGAAATCACCCTTCTGAAAGTTGGTCTACAGTGTATAAAATCAAGTAAACTAAACTTTGTCCTTTTGGAGGAGCATGGAAGGAATGTTAATTTATTAAGTCAGTCATCAAAGGTGGAGTCACATGAATCTATAGACAAATGGAACTTTGTGCTAGATTCAGATTTTCTCATAACTCACTCATATTCCCTCCCCGTGGAGTTAATATTCATTCAAAATTACTATATATGGGCTTGTTAGATGCACAATTCTTGTGCCCTCATACTTCATTTAGACCTTCCTTACAAGTGGACCATTGGCTTCAAACTATTTCCAAAATTCTAGTTAAATCAACCAAAATGGGCAAGCTTTGCCCTAAAGGGTTAACCACTAAAAACCACAATCTTTTCTTTGTCAATAAACGCTCAAAACTACCATATTTATTGCAAAAGAGCAAAAAGTTGTGAGACTATTTGTGGAAATTTGACCAAATTGACTTACAAAACAAGAAACATTGCTAAAAATAAAAGCTTATAAATTTCAGCAATAAAATAAACTCAAAAAATTACTACAATGAGATTTCCATACCTCAAATCCATTCCAAGAAATTTTACTCAAATTATCAATGTTTTGTATGTAATCAGATTCAAAAAGAAGATAAGAAATCAATATTTATATTTTATTTCATAGTATTAGCAAAATTAATGATAGAATTTCAATATTAATTGAATCTAATATTCAAAATCTATGATTTTTATTTATACATGAATCCATTATATTCTTTCATATTATGTTTTATAACAAGCTTTTGTAAAATTTTCAAAAATAAAAGGAGTCCAAAGTCTCCCCTTGCCTTAGCTTTAACCCCTAAAGTCCTAAGGCTATTTTTTCATCAAACACCACTTAGAACCGCCACTTCTGTTGCATTCATCCAAGAAATGAATTTTTTCCCCCTTTAGATCCTAAGTGTAGGGTCTTGTGCTACACTTGCTTTTGATAATGTGGCAAAATTTTCATGATGTTTGACCATATAGATTGAAAGTTGTTGGCGTTCAAATTGAAGTGAAAAGTTTTTTTCAAAAGAATGCTCTATTTGTCTGCAAAACAAGAAGCTTCGTGACTTTCACATCACTAATCCAAATGGAATGAATCAAAGCTTCCCATCTAGACAAAAAATAGTCTATAAGGAAAATTTTATTTAAAAATTTTATTTCAATTTTTTGTGAATTTTTTGTTGTTGCTTAGTCTCCCCTATTTTGAGTTTATCATGGAATTTTTTTTGCTCATGGGCACTGACTAAAACAAAAACTATATTCACAAAAATATAGTAAATTTTTCTCTTATCCCAAAGGTTCAAAAAGTTCCACCAAAAATTGAGCTCATAGGAACTTGTCCAAAATCCATTTTTTCCCCTACAAGGACAATGGAACTTGAGGGAGTAAGATATAACTTATGTGAATGAATTGTAGCAATATTATTTGTACATGTGGCTTATAGATAAGTATAGAAATTGTTTTCTCTTGACATTTGTAACTATGTTTATCTTTCCTAATTTGTATAAGATTAGAATTATAAAAAATAATATTTAATAAAAGCCTTTGAATGAAAGTATCTTTAATGGTTTTGTAAATGACAATTGGAATTTTATCAGTGTTATAAATGCATAAAACCTATTATGCTATATGAATATCAAATACTTTTTGTATATGCATGTGAAATATATATTTATTTAAATAAATTCAAGCTAAAATGTAATTGACTTATTTCTCCTCCATATGTATAATCTTGATTTTCATGCCAAATTTTTTTATAGACTTATTGATTTATAAAAAATCACACATGTTATTACAAAAACGAGAGTTTTGGGTGTCTCCATTTGTGCTATTGACTTAACAACCAATAGTAGTGTTTTATATTATAAGACATGGAATTTGTTAACTTGGTAGTAGATTTCATTAATCATTTATTCAAAAAATTATCTATAAGTATATAAAAGATAATCATATTTTATCTTTTAAAACACCTATTTAAAATAAGCTAGCTAATTTTTTTTGGGAAATAGAAAAACAATACTGATCATTAAGTAAACCACAAACTTGTGTCCTTGCAAATTGTCTCAGTGTTCACTAGGTGGAAAGGTTGAAAAATTCCTCATTCTACAGAAAAGTTTCAATAAGTATAGTAAAAAACTGCATTCATTAAAACCAGACCTAAAATAAAAAATCCCATTTTGGTTATCAAAATTCTTTTGGGTGCTAAAGAAAAGTAGACTATATTTGAAGAGCCCATTCCATACATAAGTTTGAGCAAATCCATTCATGGCAAATTCTCCATTTGATGCATAATTTGGACTACACAAGTATATCTTAAGAGGGACTTTGCTTGTACTAGACTCTTCACATTTATATAGATGATTTCTGCTTGATCAACAAATGAATGCTTGAAACCTACTAATTTTCCACCAATTCACCAAATGAATAAGTAAGAGCATTGGCACCCCTACATTGAATATTGGGTCAAGACCACAAGGATAGGGATTGTCTATCGTGACAACCTCCACCATGGAGCGGAGATCCAAATTTATGTAGCCAAATGCACCAAATTTTCTTAGAGCATCTGCAATGCAAACTCAGCATACAAGCTCTGTAACAATAAATGGTGGGCCATTCCACTGCATGAGGCCATGGAAGCGTTAGTTTTTCTTTGGAAAAATTGCCCTAATGCAAAGCCGGCAATCCCAATATCAATTGGACTTTTGGGTATTATAGAAAGAAAGAAAGAAAATAATCTACATTTAAAAAAGATTTTCATGGAAACAAGAGAAGGTTGAATTGATTAGCACACACACCAATGCTTGAAAACCTTTGACAATAATGATTATTCCTACATGGGCCAATTCACAAGCCCTTTATATTGTCCAAATTAGCTAGTCTCAGGTGGTCGCATACCAAGGCCATGGAATTGGAGTTTCCAATAATGGTTGCATTGGAGCACGATTTAAAATACTTAGAAATCAATCTTGACTTGGCACAGTGCTAATATTGACTCTGCTAACGAGCACATTGTAGATGCTCTTACTCGCTCTTCTACTTTTGATGCGTGGGGAAGCATGTAGCCAACATCTACATTAAAGTCTATTCTTGTAGTAAGAGCATCACTATAATGTGACTAGTCTTGGAGATAAGAAGCTCGTATTTCCTAGCCCATAATGTGTTGGACATTGATTACCGTGACCGCCAGCCCATTGGGCAGGACATTAAAGTAGTCACTTGAAGTATGCGACATGCATCTATCTTCCCATGGTCAAGTATAAATGCAAAAAATGACCTCTATTTTGTAGTTGCTTAGTATCTTGCTTTCTTCACCTCTCTTATTAAGTTTTTCACCTCTCTCTTTCTCCTAGCTAATTTGGGGCCTCTACTTCCAAATTTGAATTCCAAATTTCCAAATTTCCAAATTTGATCATGGATGGCAAATAAAAAAATTCTAGTGTTTCCCTAAGAGTAAAAATACAAACTTCAAATGACCACTTCAATGTCTTGCACCCATTGAAGTTTACCACGTGGATCTCCTTATTGTGAGGATTTGGTTGTTCCAGGGTAGCAATGCTCTATGGTAGGGGTCTATAAAAGCAACTTGTCTCTAAAAGCAACCTCTAATACAGAGGTACATTTTACTTTCTTCAATATACCAACATTGTACATTTCAGGAGGGGTTTGCTTTTAGAAACCATTACATTTCAACTTCAAAAATTTGTAACTAATTCCATAAAGGTCCGAAAAATATGAAACGACTTGGATTAGATGCCAATTCCATTTTCCTTCCTAGTGAAATTTACTGAAAATTGTTTCAAGGAGTTTAGCTTCCATGAGAATGCAATCAGCTCTTAAAGGGGTTGCTTTAACAGCCTCCTACCTTAAAGCTTAAACAGCTTGGACAACCATGTCTAACTTACATTCCACTTCATATTAAGCCGAATTTTTTAGGGAAATCTGAGCTCCTGTCTGTTCATGATAATTTTGCATGCCGTGTAATTCTTGGTTGCCATTACTTCCAGTTGGGTGAAGTAGTTTGACTTGATGGCTCACACTCCAGGGAAACAAAAGACGGGACATCATGTAAATGATAGCACTCATCTATTGTGGTCAAATCCGTGTGCTCTCAGTTGCTCTCACACACAACACATAAATACAAGTATACAATTACTGCTTGGAGGCAGTACCATGGTGTACCTGGATTGCAATCCTCTTGTCTTCATACTGGATAACTTCCAAGTTTGTCGGAATCACACTTTTTGATGTCGTCTACATAACATTCAAGAGCCTTCAGAGAGGCTGCCTTTGCCTCTCTGAAGTCTTCATCCACGAAATGCATCCACATATTACTAATGTAAGCTTCAGGACCGAGACAATGGCAGTACATTTATGGTGCGATCTATTTTTTGGGCTAAGTTTAGGACAAAATATACAAACAAATAATTATAGAGATAGATGGTCTGTCAAAATCCAAAGAATTGTTTGAGTATTATACCAATGAAATCTAACCATTCGCCATCAATGACATATTTTGAGTTTTAGTTGTAAAGAGAAGCTCTTTATGTACACTTGGGGTGGTAGGAGATAGAACAACCCATGTGGGATATGTAATTTAGAGTTTGTAATTTCTCAACCGCTCATAATTAAGTCTAAAGTAGAAATTGTGTTAAAATTATAATTTAGACCTCATTTAGGCATAGTGGAATACCTTTTTTCAAAATAATTTGAACTAAAAAAAGTTGTGGAATCAAGCTAAGTTTCATCTCCAAAAATCCTTTTTAGATTTAGATCTTCCACTCAAAAGTTATGGACAAATTTCAGAGAGGATGTATGAAAATGTCAAAAAGAAATCCTTTCAACCCCCTCTATGAAATTTGTCTATAACTTTTGAGTGGAAGATTAAAATCTCAAACGGATTTTTGGAGATGAAATTGAACTTGATTCTCCAACTTATTTTAGTTCAAAGTATTTTGTAAAAAGTTATTTTACTATGCCTAAATGAGGTCTGAAATTATAGTTTTAACACAATTCCCACTTTAGACTTAACTATGAGCGGTTGAGAAATTACAAACTCTAAATTACATATCCCACATGGATTGTTCTACCTCCTACCACCCCATATGTACATAAAGAGCTTCTCTTTCCTGAAAGAAAATTAGAATAAGTTATTGATGGCAAATTGTTAGATTTCATTGGTAAAATACTCAATGAATTCTTTGGGTTTTGACAGACCATCTATCTCTATAATTATTTGTTTGTAAATTTTGTTCTACCTCCTACCACCCCAGTAACCCGATTGTGCAGTCATGACCATGGCACTGAGCAGAAGTCTGACACTATTGACGCGTGGCTTATTAGCTAATGTTGGGTGTGGAATATTCCACACCATTTCATCCTTTGGATGAAATGATGTGGAATATACCACATCATTCCGTCAGAGGGAAGGCAGCTGCTCTCACAGCTCTTGAATGTTATGTAAAGCTCTTGAGAATTTTGTTTCATTTGTGTAAATTTAAAAAAATAAATCAAGTAAAACTCTTGCAACGTTTTTGTTCTCTCCTGCCAGGCCTGGCAAGCTTGTATTTTTTTTTCTCACTAGCAATCATGAAATTTTGTTTCATTTGTTTCAGAAAAAAAAGATATCAAGGGCATGCTTACACCCAGAAACTTTGGGTTGGAGCCTGAAGAAACAGAGTGTTTTGATTGGAAGATAGTTGTGGACCCAAAGTGAAGACCCAATCAAAATATTCCATTTCTTTGGGCTCCAACCCAAAAAATTTGGGTGTAAACAGGCCTTGAGACTACCATACGTTGGGCGCAAGAATGGCGGAAAATAATTATTTTCAAGGTTTTTGGAATAAAAATGAAAATGAAAAAGAAAAATTGTTGAATTCAGCAAAAAATTAAATGACCAAGTTGTTGCAAAATAATAAAATTTTCAATATAAGTCAACATGCCCTTCTTGAACTCTCAAAGGATATGGGATAATATAAAGATTGAGCTCCTACTAAATCTAACCATTTACATATCCACATGGGTTGTTTTACCTCCTACCATCCAATTTGTATAAAAAGCTTGTCTTCTTCAACTTCACACTCATTTAAGTCAACGACTTTTGGAGTTTGGTGCCAAACACTTTGGGTTTTTTTCAATATAATGTTTTAAGAAATTAAATTTCAAAATGCCAAAATTACTTTGGAAACTTCAATTAAACATTTGGCATCAATGTGCCGACCGTGCCCCCAACGTACAATAATCATGCTTTTTATGTTGTTTAAGCTCTGGAGGCCATTGCACTTTGATTAGAGTACCAATAAAGTAATATAGGAGGCTCTAAAAGCAACCTTTTAAAGGCTGGTCTACCTTTTTCATAGGTTTCCATAGACAACTTTAGATCATTTTTCAAAGAAATAAAAATAGATGTGAAAACCCAACACACATGGTTTTGTATTTTTTTCAAGCATTTTTGAATTACTTATAAATTTTCAAAGATTTGGGGCATAGGCACCTATTTGTGACCATAGGTGTCCCAAAATCCATCCACTTGCAACTTGTAAAGGGATGTGAGGAAATCAAAGACAATGATTGGCTCTTGCAATAAAATAAAATAAAAAAATTCTCAATTCATTCAATGGCTAAAGTGGTCTATCTAAAGAGCACCTCATCTCCATTCTCCAACTAATAATAGGGGCAGTTTGAAGGAGACGGGCGGTTTTAGAGCAAACTAAAGTAGGGGAAGCTCTAAAACCGCCCGTCTCCTTCAAACTGCCCCTATTATTAGTTGGAGAATGGAGATGAGGTGCTCTTTAGATGGACCGCTTTAGCCATTTAATGAATTGAGAAAAAATGTTTTTTTTAATTGCAAGAGCTAATCATTGTCTTTGATTTCCACACATCTCTTTAAAAGTTGCAAGTGGACAGATTTTGGGAGACCTATTAAAAAATGCTTGGAAAAAATACAAACCCACTTGTGTTAAGTTACACATCTATTTTTCTTACTCTAAAAAAAGATCTTAAAATATTTATGTCCACAAAAATCTATGAAAAAAACAAATTGGCCTTTAATCCCTAAATGACCATTTGTCCCCTTGGAAGACAATTTGGGTCCATATAGGTTTCTATTGTTTGAATTTGTAGTGAATGATTTTGAAACTTTTTGAAGATGTGTAGTTTTGTGAGAGCTTCATGGATATACAACTTTTATTTCAATCAATGCCCATGAAAAAAAGTTATGGCTTAATAAACCAAAAATGGAGGTTGTCAGGTAGTAAAAAAAATCACAAAAGTCAAATGTTAAATTTTTTTTTTTCTAAAATATTATATTTTTGTATACATTTGAAGCTTTGATTCATTCAATTTGGACTAGTCATGAAAAAGTTATGGACAATCTTAGTTTTTTGGGCAATCTAAACATTTTCTTGAAAAAATAACCTATAGGATTCATTTTTGAATGCAATTTTTACAATTTTACAAAAAAATTGTTAGATAGGCTTAAGTTTTCTTGCTAGAACAATCCTACTGTTGGAATTATTGTATTTCAATTCCATCTTAGAGCTAAAAGTGTTTTAGTTTTTGCTTCAATTTTGAACCTACTTCTACTTAACAATTTTTTTATGAGTAAAAGTTAAGTGTTTTTTCTCAAAAAAAATTCCTAGCTTTTCAACTCAACTATTTGGTATATTCTTAGAAAATCAAAATCAATAGTACAAAAATTTTAAGTTAAGAAGATTCAAAGCCAAAAAATCTAATCAAGCAAGGTCAAAAAGATTTGTTTTTTTCACTTTGGATGCAAATATCTTGCAATCTACATGGTCAAAGTTTCTAAAATTTCTTCCATACATTTAAAAACTAGTCTAATAAAAAATCCTATGGTTAGACATGCAAAAAAAAAATCAATTTTAAGAGTTTATTTCTCTTTGCAATAGAAATGACAATTTTTTTGATGAAAAAAGGGCCTCGGTTCTTTAGGGGTTAAATGGTTGCTTTTACAACATACTACCTTTTGCTTACTTATATGTGCTTGCTCTTTGATAGCAAGATTCTTTTGTTAAACACTACATTACAACATCTAATACAACATCTAAAACGTCCAATAGACCCCTTTGTCCATCTACAATGATGCTAGTATGTGAGCCTATGAGCCTTAAGCCTAGGTAGAGGTAGGTACTCAACAACTATTGAAGGTGTCTATAACATATACACTTAGAGTATAGGTATCTTATAACCATGAAAGGTGCCTATAACATAGGTATCTATAACATAGACATTCATAATATAATTAGGCACCTATAATGTAAACATTCTATAAAGATGGAAGGTGTTTTTAACATAGGTACCTACAACATAGACACCATAATATAAATATCCTATAATTGTGGAAGGTACCTATAACATAGGAGCCTAAATTCATAGGCTCATAAGCTCAAGATCCTAGGCTCACATATTAGCAACCGTATGTCCGTCTAGTAGGTTAGTAGATTCTTATAATATATTGAAAATACTCAAAAATATTTAAGAATACTCAAAATATATCAAAAATATTAGAGAATATTTTTTTAGCGCATCTAACATACTAGACATATGTTCGACACGACATTGTACAACATATATCTTGCAAGATAAACATGAACCAAAACATGTCTCACAACAAAAGAAGCTTGCAAATATTGCAACTGAGAAATGTAAACATGATGTGGATTCTTATATTATATGACATAACATTCTTCAAAGAGGCATGTGATACCTTGGAGTCAGTCATGATGCCCTAAATTTTAATATTCATGATGGCTACTTTCCTAAAAAGATACAAATAGAGGGTGGATGAGGGACAGATTGTAAATGAGAATGTGATGTAAATATAGATAGATGTGGTTGTATATAAGTGGTGTAGAACCAAATAAGAGTAAGACTTTCTCAATGTAGTATTACAACATGTGTAAATAGAAACCATACAATACTTTAACATTTGGCCAAAGAATGTTGTGGATGGAAGATGCACTTGGGTTTGTTATAATGTCAAAAAAACATTAGTTGCTAGCATGCAACAATCTAATTTTGATGATAAAATTGTCACTTACTTACAACCCCTAAATAGGTGCTCAAGTTGTTTAGAATTATTGCTTCCATATATTTGTTGGAGGTGAAGATGAATCATGTAAGAATCTTTCGAGAAGGTGACAAATATACATATGAATAAAAACCTAAACCATACAATGTCGTAGGAGTTGGAAGGGCTAATATGAGGGTTTTGATCAATAACTCGCAAATTTAAATGATGAATTTACTTATTTATGAAAATAAGTAAATCAATATAAATTAAATCCTTACAATTGCTAAATATTTGAATTCAATTTACATGTGCACCATCTTTAGTTTGATAGCTTTGATTATATGATTTCTAGTGGGATGGTCATGAGCCCACTATAGGTCACTAAACTCTAGTGTAGGATCTAGGGACCTTGTTGTATTAGAACCTAAAAATCTTCTTGAACAAAAAAAATATTTCAATTCAATCTACAATAGGGACTCAATGATAATAAGGTAGAACAATCCAATGTTGTCAGTCACCCAATTCAGACATCTATTGGACTCTTCCATTTGCATCAATGATCCATCCATTACCACAATTTTAGCAACCCTTTAGCATCATGACAATGTAATTGAAGAGGGGACACATCACTATGTAGTTTAGTATGGGTCTATCCATGCTTTACCAATTTAGTCCCAACAAACTTTGAAAATCATAGAAAATACATTTCTTGTCAAAATATCTTGATTCTACTTGTAAATGGCTTCTCTCCAACTTTTCAATATCAAAAATGCGTGATTTGACAAATAGCTTCTCTAAGATATCCATAATAACAAATTTGCTTGGTAACATGTATATTTACCTTATAGGAAGTAAGGTAGCAACACCCATAACTTTCACTATATCTATAACCGTCTCCTCTAAAATCCTAAAAAATCCTAGGAAGTGAATATATGTGATTACAAGGATGTACTCCATTTGAATATTAGATCCTAGTGTCGGTATCAGGTGCATTTACAATCGTCTCTTCAAAAGTTTACAACTTATATTCAACGTGTCCAAATAATACATTTGAAAGTACACAAGAATTATTACTCTTTTGCTAGTAGGGTCCAATAATTTGTTGGATGTCTAATAACAAACATCATCTCCCAAACCCTTAAATTAACAGTTATGGGTACTGCTACCTTATACCTAGTTCTAACAAAGGCATAAGGGATCAAACTTGTCCATTTCCTATATCCATGTCTCCAAGATAAAATAATATGCTCTAAAATCGCACATGCTCTAAAACCGTCCACATCTTCAAATGAACGCTATGTGTACATGTTGCTTTTTCATAGCCTTCAGCAATGTACAAACAATGTACATTTTAGGAGGTGGACGACTTTAGAGCCCCATGCCATTTCAACTTCAAAATTTTATAAAGAATTCCACAAAGCTCCAAAAAATATGAAACGACTTGGGTTAGATGCCAATCCCTCTTGTCTTTCAAGAAAAATTGGCTGAAAATTGTTTCAAGAAGCTTCGCCTCCCCGAAATTCAGTTCCAGCTCTTAGGTGGGCGATTTCTGGACCTGTTACTTTAGTTGAGCTATGGTCCTGCGTTCCAACTCCCCATACGCGCTAGTATTTTACGGGTTAGTAGTAGGGGTTGGTAATTGGGCCGAGCGTTGACAATGGGCAATGGGTGCTCATATCAATTGGACCCCCCCACCTGACATAGAACTGAGTCCATCTTATGCTTCGGTACCCCTTCTCAAGGTAAATTCTCCGCACTTGCCTGTCAAAGCAAATGTTTTACTGTGTACAAATTGCACCTAATTATATCGTAGTGTAGAAATGGGGATTTTGGCAGGACATCCATGCTTGTCGCACAGCATTTGGTCTCATACCAAATGTATGTACCTCAGCAATATAAATCATTGTGGAAAAAAAATGTAAAGGGTGTCTATGTTCTGAGATAGGGCACCTGGGGGATTGTCACCTATTTGTGGGGGGGCTCATCTGGTGTTTTTGAGCACTCTGTCCATGAGCTCAAAAACACCACCAGGAGCTGATTTTATGCAGACTAATAAGCTTACTGGAATTTAATTCAGACCCAAAAGAAAATTTTCAAATATACTTATATCTGCGTGCAACTGCAACAAAGGATAGGGATATGCAATTGCATGTGTCTGTATCTGTGATCTTTGTATCTCCACATGTATGTATCTCCAAAGTTTACATACCCATATCTAAAAAACCATGTTTGTATCCCTATATCCATATCTATGTATTCAGTTAGAGCGTGTTTACATTGGGCACTTGGACTTCCAAAATCTGACCCCTCTAGGCACTTTACATTGGCATCAAAGCTCCAGCCTCCCCTCCAGCCTCCCCTCCAGCCTCCAACCCTTGCATTTTGTGTTTTGAGGGCTTGGATGGAAGCCTAGACAGGGTTTATTTGAAGCAGAAAAAAACAAAAACTAATTCACTTTTTGAAATTTGTGTGTAGCAATTGCCACCAAGAGACGACAATGCAAACATGCAAATGCTGGAAGAAGACGCAATTTAGAGCACATTCAAGCTGGTTGTTGCTAATCTTTGCAACCTAGGTGCTGGATTCCTTGGTTTCTTGGCAACGGTGGGGTCAGCGAGGCCAACACTTGGGGCAACGAGGTGAAGCGCAAACAACCTAATAGAAATGTAAGGGCCCTCTTGGATGTGCAGACTCCTTCTCACCGGCCTTCAATTCCTAGACCCCCCGGCCAAATGGACCATATGTCATATTCGCATATCTACAACTAATTTTGGATGATTTATTTTTTTAACCCTAAACATCTAGAGTCTACTCCAAAATTGACAATTTGAAAAAAATCATTATAAATTATTTTTTGGATTTGAAAGGGGAAATTTCAAAATTCTTTTGGAATTCAATTACAAGAAAAGTATTGTCATTTTTGGAGTAGAATTTGTTAGAAAAGATTTGAAATGAGGTTCTCTTGATATGGTGTTTTTTTGGAATTTTTTTGGTTCTTTAAATCTGTGACTTCATTTTTGCAAATCTTGTTTTGAACTAGAGTCAATGCAATTTTGACTTGGTCAACCACTTGACACACATCCACATTTGCAATTTTAGAAAAATATGTACTATAGTAATACCGAATTCAATCATTAGATTGAACAACAACTTGATAAAGTATCTCTACAAATTAGGATGGCTTTCAACCAAGTAGTAACGGAAAAAAAAATGATTTTCAATTTTTTTGTCATCTAAGAATTCGACAATGGAGCGCTTCAGGATTTACTCCTAAAGGACCAAGGAGCCCACTTTGGTCTTTTTGAGAACTTGGTTAGCCTCTATTGGCTTCATAATTTGAAATTTTTGCATGAAATTTTTAAGAGTAGGTACTAATCATTATAATCTAGATGTGAGGCTTTGTTTCATGTCATTCTAATAAATATTGCAAAAGTTAGAAGGATTTTTTAAATTTCAATTTCAAACTGGACAGCAAAAAATATTTTTAAAACAATATTAATTATTTTGTTGGAATTTAATAGATTGATACCTACTCAAAAACATTTGAACCATTCAATTCCAAATGATGAAGTAAAAGTTATGAGGAGTTTTATTTTACGGGCAATGAAGGTAGAAAAAATATATGAAATTGTCTTTTGCTTTTAATTTTAAAAATTTTGAAATAAAAAAATAAAAATAAAGGACACTAATTTTATACAGTAGCATTCTTACCATTGAGATTAAGCATTTTTTATTTTTTGTAAAAATTATTAGCAGATTAGTTTTTTCTTTCATTTAGTATTACTTTCTACTTAATGGGTTAAAAATATATGTAAAAAACCCGAATATGGAAGTATTTTTAGTTAAATTTTTTTACATATGTTTTCAACCCATTTTCCAACATATTGACTAAAATGCACAAATCTGAGGACATATGTTTTTTTTCCTTAAAATGTTGAAAGACAAAATTTCACCTTTTAGAAAGGCTAGAAAAGCATACATTTTGAAGTTTAGGCACTCATTGAACTTGCAATCAATGGAGATATTTATTCTAAAATTTTGGGGCAATGTATTTGAACAAGTTAATCAAAGGATCCTACGGATTGCTTTATTATAATATAAATATTGATGAAGATTTTAAACTTGCTTTGGAGACGAGTATTTTGAAGCAGTTTTGGGCATCTAAACATGTTGGTCCTTTAGAATTAAGTAACACCAGCCAACCCTAAATTTTTAGGGTGGAAGGGTGGCTGATGTTTTTGAAGGACTTATAGGCAATAGATTCAAAGCCTAATGATATAAATATATGAAATATTATTTGCATATTAACCTCTAAAGGATGAAGTTGCCTTTTTTGGCATTATAGCAATTTGGGCAACTCACTATATATGGATTTTTTTTTCTTTGAAATTTTCACAAAACATGGAAACAAGTTTTTTCTTTAAGGTCCAACAATTTTCATAACTTTTGACTACATGGTTAAAAAGTTATTGTATCATATGTAGTTTTTTTTTAACAAGCAATCCAACAATTCGTAAGAAAAAATCACTTTTTTTAGAAATAAAAATTTGATTTTGGTCTCTAGATTTATATATACATAGAAAGCTTTGAATCATTCCATTTGGATTATGAGATGAAATATATGAGGAGTTTTAATATGTGGGCAATGATGGATTCTTTATTTTGAAATAAACTTTAAAGTCCTTAATTTAACTCAATTTTCAATATTTTTGGAAAAAATAGAATTATACAATGTAGATTGTTATTTACAACGTTTCAATCATTGGAATTGATAGTTTTCAACTCTATAAATAAACTATTTACAATTTAGTAATTTGAATCATTCTCTGCTTCTTTCTACTTACTATTTTTTTCTTATATATTGGACAACTCCAAATGATTTGAAAATTTTCAAGCATGTAGCCAACTTGCCTTGAAGAATGAATCCAAAGAAGCACCACCATTTGCAACGATGCTAGAATGTGAGCGGGGAGCAACGAGCGATGAGTGTTGAGCGACAAGCGTTTAGACTTGAACGCTCAATAAGACTTTTTTTACTAAAAATAGACATGTCGGAGTCATAAATAGTGATGTCAGATTCAAAAATAGTAATGTCAAAATTACCAAAATAAAAAATTTTAAAAATAAAAATTTCAAAAATTCAATTTATTGCTAAAACTTGTTTAATTTAAGGTATTTATTTAGCACTCAAATGTTGTAGGTAGGGCCCAAAATAATAACCTAACCTCTCTCACAACATGAAAGGTAGTACAATTGAAGTGATGTACGAATGAATTTCATCCATGTCATCCATTCATTTTTTTGAAATAATTGAAAAATAATTTCAAATACTATGAGAATCAATTAACAGAAAAAAAATTTATGTAGCAAATGGCTCATTGGATCCAAGGAGACATTTCTTGTTGCCAAAGGACCTTCCTTCTATGAGTTTGGGGGGTTATTTAAAATGTAATTTAAAAGAAAAAAATTCAAAATTATTTTTTTGGTATAAGAAAGATTTTTTTTTAAATAATTAATTTTTTGGTCAAAATTTGTTTTTTCCCAAAAAAAAAATATTCAATTTTTTTTCAATCAACAAATGGCTTCTTGGATCCGAAGAGCAATTTCTTGCTGCTAGAGACACCTTCCCTCTATTCATTTAGAGAATCTTTGAACTATAATTTAATTAAATAAAAAAAATAAAAACAAAAAAAAATTTAATTTAAATTTTTTTTAAATTAGTAAAATAATTCAGCTCAAGGCTCCTTGGAATCTGAGGAGCCTTCATTGGGCTTCGAAAAGCCTTCTATTAGTGCAAATGGACCTTTACAAAGGACTTAAAACCTTTAAATACCCCCCAAACAACTTTTCTTGGCACCCAAAAAGGACTCCTTGGAATTGAGGAGGCTTCTCTTGGTAGTAACACTAGCAAAGAAGAGCTCCTCGGAATCCGAGGAGCTCTAAATAAAAATATATATATTTTTTAAATTAAAAAAAATTTGAAAAAAAAATTTTGAATTTTTTTTTAAAAAGATAATTGAATTTTTTTTAGTAGTAGTTTTAAATTTTTCTAAATCAATATGGGAAAGGTGCCTTTAGCAATAGAAAATTGCTCCTCGAATCCGAGGAGCCATCTATATTATTAATTTTTAATTATATTTTTGCAAAATAGAAATTTTCTTTTGAAAAAAATAATTATGAAGTTTTAAAATTTCAATTTCAATTTAAATAAACTCCCACATTAATATAGGGAAGGTCTTTTGGCAACTTCTCTACCTTTAATTCAAGGTACTTGAACATCGATCTTTATCTTAAACAACTAAGTTTTTAATCCCATTCAAGATACATTCATCATCTAATGCAATAAACAACAGATGTATTTCATCCATCAAAGTGAACTACAAAAAATTCATTGAAATTTATTCATCTCCATTCATCTCCATTCATCGTCTTTAAACTCATTTATAGCCATAAATGTTTACCCTTAACCACGGATATAGGCATCTTATGGTGAAAAGTTTTAAATTTATCAAATTTAAAAAAAAAAATAGTCATTGTTTAACGCTCATCGCTCGTCGCTCAATGCTCAACGCTCGTTGCTCCCTGCTCATATTTTAGCAACCCTGCTACCATTTGGGGCATATTTTCATACAAATGTGACCTTGTGAAGTGCAATTGCCTGCTTTTTTGCAAGGCCCCTACATGCTTTTTATCACTTCAAACGCTAATATCTTGCAATTTATACAATAGAATGTTTGAATTTTTTTTCACATTTTCAACTAACCAATGTAAAACATTTTTAGACACATTTATGTATTAATGTTTTTTTTCAAAATTTTGGTACATGTACTGGAAATGGCTATTTTGGATTGTTTTGAGTGAAAAATATAGTTAAGGAACTTTAGGGGTTAATTGAAATAGCTTGCAAGGACAACAACTTAATTAGTATTTGTGCCTTGTTGATGGCGGCATTAAGTTACTATGACAATGACCCCAAAATAGTGAAGCACATGGTGTCTAGGTCCCACATATGATATATGAATATAGTATATTGAAACATTCAATGGATATGGATTCATTTGTATATGTATGGATTTCAGAAACATGGATTATCCCAAATTATTTAAAATTGTGAACTTGATCATGTATATATATTGGATTCTGTGAAATATATTAAAAAAATAATGGCTCAATTGAAAGGTAATTGGAGAGAAAGAAGCAACATTGGTATTTTGGAGGGATCTCCCAAATGAGACATGAGACATAAGTGTAATATGATACTAAAGGTAGGGGTCCATGAAGTGCTCGGTCTCTAAAGCATCTACTTACACAGAGGTACATTTTGCTTTCTCATTGCACTAGCAATGTAAAAATAGTGTACATTCGAAGAGGATAACCAAGAACAAATGGCGGAAAGTGGAGAGCAAAGTCCTAGAAAAAAAATGTCATGAACAACAACCAAGATCAAAAACCTGAAATGTTGTGGTAGAACCATCTATTACCAACCAAGGATCCATACCCAATCTGTAAGGCGTAGCTATTTCCAACCAAAGTTGGAACAAGTTTTCATTTTTCCTTTACAAGATTGGCACTAGAAGGTCATGATACATGTCCTAATGTAGTTAGCAAGAAAGTAGGAAGTAGTGAGCAATAGTTTTTTTTTGGAATGATTGGAATTGAAAGACTCTATATATTGGGTATGGGTTGAGGCTAATGTTTGGCTTCCAAAATTCATAGCAATTTGAATTTAAGGAAAAAAAATCACAAAGAATTGGCAATGCGTGTCATTTCTATCTTTCTATAGGGCAGTAAATTTACATTGCCTTCTACTGCTTCAAAACATGTGCGAAATTACTTAAGTGGTCGACTGTGGGTGGTTCTACCATAAATTACACAGAAAAACCACAAGTGGGTTTCTTCAAATGCCAGGTGATGACCTTGTCATGGCAAGAACCAAAGAACCAAAGAACAGAGTACAAAGTCAGGTGTTACTGGGTTAGCCTTTTGGAACTTTTTATTATTTTTATTATTATTTTTAAACCTGAAGTCCTTTTGGATCTTTGAGTGAACTGTAGTAGCAAAGTAAATTATTTTGAGTAACTAGCTCCCTACTTAAAAGCTTGCTACTTGATGTTGAATGTTGAAGGCATCACAGTCCTCTTCTAAAATTATGTGAAAGCTATGTGGGTTACAAGGGACAATCATGTGGTGGGTACGTCACTCTTCATATGGGGTATAATTATGGTCCTCTGTTCATAACAATTTACAGAAAGTTGTGCAAACTACCAATAATATAAGAGGTCCATAAAGCGACCATCTAAGAGCTGAAACCTGAATTTGGGGAGGTGAAATTTTTTGAAATATTTTTCAGTAAATTTTCCTTGAAAGAAAAGTGGAATTGGCATCTAACCCAAGTCGTTTCATATTTTTTGGAGCTTTGTGAAATTAATTATGAATTTTTGAAGTTGAAATGGCATAGGGCTCTGAACTCGCCCACCTCCTCAAATGTACATTCTTTGTACATTTCTGGTACAACAAAAAAAGAACATGTACAAATAGCTTACATTTGAGGAGGTGGGCGATTTTAGAACCTGAGCACTTTTAGAACTTATTATCGTATGACTAGTATGCCCTGTGCCAACTTGCCACAATATAATAATAAATAAAATTATAAATAATTTTTTAAATTTTTAATACATATATATTTTTTTAAGTTTAATATAATATTTTTTGTTGTGAGTCGGAATGTCATGAAACAAAGTCTGTGCACCCCTCTTTACAAAGGAGTTTCTAATAGTATCAGGAATGCGACCGGGAGATATATAGATTAGAAAATCTCATTGTAACAAAACAAAAAAACAAATAACCTATTTTAATGTATAGATAGAAGATTGTTGCCAATTTAAAATTGAATTAGTTTTCCTTTCAATATTTTTTTGAATGTATATTAAAAAAAAACTGGTAATAAAAAAATATGATAGGATAATGATGATTGATATAACCTACGAAGCAAGTTCTGTCCTAGTCATTGATTTAGATGAAACATAGTCAATTGTTTATTTTGATTTTAATCTAAAGCTTCTAATCTTTAAAAAATTACAATCATTGAGCACCCTAAATGGATGTATTTAATGATTGCTATAAAAAGTCAATGAAAAGAACAACATTTGAAACCCGCTTAAAGTTAGATGTGGATGGAATTTGAGACCATGATATTATTTGTACTCATTCAAAGTAGGGGTGCTGACTTTGTTTCAATGGAAAATTGATGTGAAAGTATAAATATAATTTTGAGCAAGTTTGGGCAAGCTTTCAAGGGTGGAGAAGAGTAGGGTGTCCAATTATAAATCTTCAAGTTTACATATAACCTTGATATCCTTCTAACTTTGTGTGTACATAAACCTACCTACATAACACACTCTTATATCTTATATTATTAAATGCATACAATTTTTTGTCAAAAAATGGAAGTTTTTGATTCCTCCTTTGGTATATTCCTAGATTTGACTCAAGATTTGCTTGTGGGAATATTTGGTGATATATTCCTCCTTTCTTAATGGTTGGAAATCATGAACTTGGGTCAAAATCTTACAATGTTATTGCTGTTTTTGGATGACTTTATATGTTTTTGGATGAATTTTATCTTAGGAGGGTTTAGGGCGAGTCATCCATATTTGACTGTTTCTTTTGAACAATAAACGTGAAGGACAAAGATTCATCTCGCAAGACGAGTTTACAAAATTACAACAGGAAGGTTTTAGCTGCAGCCATCATCACTACAAGGGGACGTTAGTCATTTTTTATCAATTCAGACACTTTTTCTGTCAATTTTCTGTCAATTCGGATAGTTTTTCTGTCAATTCGGACATTTTTCTGCCAATTTGAACACTATCTGTCAATTCGGATGTGTCAATTTGGACACTGTTTTCTTGTAGTGCGTTCTGGATTGTCGGGACCTGATTGAAAATGAAGATGTAACTTACGTGAAGATGGTTCATGCAGATTCTGAAGCTTGTGTGAGTGAAAAATTGATTCTGAATGGCGAGGCATTTTCATCAAAGTTGGCGAATGATAGAACTTCGTTCAAGTTCAACTGGCTTTGGCATGACTGGAAATGGATGTCATCCTGTGAAATGAGTCACTCTGAAACTACACCAAAAAAATATACAATGACATCGAAAAAAATCAATCAGATGCAGTGTTAGCATACGCAGGCTTGAGTTGCCAACTGTCTTCTCGGATATAGAAAAAAATTCAGGGTCGGGGAGCAATTAGAACCGCCTTCAAATAAATGTAACTATAGCATAAATATGTTCATAAATTCTATCGAAATAACCTAAAAAGAATCCATGCTTTCGGTATTTCCACAAATCGAGACAGTTCAGCTGACGATTTAGCTACCAGATGGGTTCGTCCGATGATCTCTTCCTTGGAGCTTCAAACAACAGAAAAGAAAGGCAAGTAAGAAGGTTGCCAATCGTTGTTTTGCTGGTCGAAAGAATTCAGTGTTGAGAAAACTCAGAATCCACAAGAAGAATGTACAAGGTTGAATTGCTAGAGGCCTGTTTGATTCACAACTGTGGTTGTCTCCACAGGTGGTGCCACTGCACCGGTACTCTTTTGGGTGGTCATGGTTTGGTTCCTTCGCGGCCTGCCCCTGCCTTGACCTTTGCGAGAAACCGGCGCTTTAACGATTTTAGCTCCAGACTGGTGGAGGCGAGGGGCCAAAACCTTTGGTTGTCTTGTTGCCAAATCAAATGCACGTAGACAAACATACCCTGCAAACTCAGCGCTAGGGTAAGACTCAAGTCCGTCATATTACATGTACATAAGCGGGATTGAAAGAAGAAAGTTTGTATAATAAGAAACTGGGCATTTCTCGCACCTCTACTTTCTACACTTGCAAGGACTCATCGGAATGTACAAGATGAGTGGAGTGTCTCAATCGAGTTTTCGTACCTTTCTGGAAGCAGCACTGTATTTCCTCCTGCGACATGTCTGTTTCATTCAAAGCACTAACATGGATGAAATCTACGCTCTATTTCAAGCATCAAGAACTCATGATGAGATTCAAGCGAACGCAAGACAAGGGAGATGACATCAGACTGAAGTTCTGCAGAATACCTTTAAAAAGATTACTCACAGCCGTACTAAAATACACAAATCGACGCCGGAGGGACCAAAGCAGTGTCCGTGGAACCTCGATGGGCTGTATACTGCTTGCATGATCCGCAAATACCTGGCACAACAAATGTGAATTACAAAATAATTATAGATTCAAGCTAAGATCGGTCACAATATGATTCAAATAACTGCTCTCAGTAAAGCTTCAATTTACCTCATTCACTTGGAAATACGTTCCGTTCAATGGGAACCACCCTCTCATAGCTGTTTTGCACGGAATCTGTAAGCACCAGAGGCTTGCAGTAAGTTTCCCGATATCCTTTTAATATCCAGGTCGAATATGAAGGAATAGAAAAACCGGACGTGCGAAGGGGCATTCAAGAGGTGGTGACAGTAGCCTTACTAGAAGCGTTCCCCGGACTGTCCGCTCAGAATGGTTGTTTTCACATGCAGCAAATGGATTACTCGCCTCATCGTCATTTATCTTGGGCATCGTTGCTGGGACTTCATCTAGGATCACCAGATAAAGAATTAGGTGCCCCTCCATTTAAATCAATTAAATATAGATAAAACTTCAAAATGGAACCTGACAAAACTTCTACTGAATGTTTCAGAGGTTTCCAAGGCTTCAACCTCATGTTGATGAACAAGGTATGCAAAATTTTGGTAGAGAATTGAAGTCGTTTACCAGGACTCCAAATGGCCAGGAGGTAGAAACATGGATCATCAGCTTCTCTTTGGTCCATCTGTTTCATCCCCAGTTAAAACGGTCACCCTCCATAACATCACTTCGATCACTTCATGCAACTGCTAAAATGCGAAGCTGACGTGAACTTATAGATTTCCGTTATTGAAAATATGGTTCTTACCTCGAAAAGAAGGGGGTGGTTGTCTGGCAATTCATACCTGCAACAGTCATGCCATTAACCCTCAAGAATAGTCACAAATTCAGAATTCAGGTTATGATTTTCAGAAGTTCCAAATCCTTCCAACCATCAGACCGTGGAATACGAGCGACAACAGGTTCGATGACACTTACACAAAGTGCACAGTTCGCAAACGCTGGACACTCTTCAGCTTGGGTGCAGGCGCTGATTGCGGAGGAAGCAATATCAGCTCTTGTGAAGGAAGATGTTTGAAGTCATCAGTCACTACCAAAGTCTCGTCAAGAGTTGGTTGAGTGTTCTCAAGAACCATGCCCGTCGTGTTCGCGCTCAAATCCGTGATTTCCTCAATAAATACATCTGTATTTTCCAACGTGGCCATTTTGTTCATGTTCGGTTCTATGACTTCTTCATTATCCTCCAGCTCCACCACCGGTAGAGATTCCTCGTCTGTACCCGCTGGAAGAAACGCAAGTAATCTATCCGGTACAAGCTCGTTATTTAAATCAAGAGGAGATTCTTTTGTATCTAATATTGAACGGAGCTCCTCTATAATCAATGAAGAGGGACGCATTTGAGTCTCAACACTTGTATTATAAACTATGTGGAAAGGAACTTCTTCAATGTCAGGGATAGTAATGTCTGCAATACTACACTCTGAGCTAGGCTCTGGTGAACAAGGCTCTTCAATGATTGGTATACAAGGATCTTCGGTTATTGTGCTATGTTGTGCTGATTCTACTAGTGCAGCTGGATCAGGCCCAGGCAATGCAATTACTGTTGACTGCTTCTCCTCTTGCTTTTCAGGCCCCTTGAGGAGTAATTTCGCACTGCCACATCCAGAACGTCAGCAAAGATACACATGGTCTCTGGCATTTAATCAAAGCCCCTAGAACCCTATATAATTGTTTGTCCCATGGAACGTGGTCTTAGCTTACCTTGCATATGAGCTAGCGTAGTGCTTGCATTCGCTTCGCAAGGGACATGCGTTGCAGTTGGGCTTACTTTTTGTACAGAACACCTAGTGGAATACAACAGGGCATCAAAACAGAGGTTTCAAACTCAAGTTGTCAGCATAAACTACACTTGAGTCGGTTCTTGTCAAAATGGGGTACAAGGCGGGTGCAGGAGGGTAGTTGGCACCTTTCCGAAAGTGATCATCTGGTAATGAAGCTCGTATCTGTATCACAGCGATGCAGATGCCAGTCAGTGAATACCATACTAAAATCCCCAAACAGTTTCCTATCTGCATTAGGTGAATATTCTAGTCAGTAATGCTTACAGAGTCTGCTGATCAAGTGTACAAATGCGTGGCCATATATATTGCTGAATGTGTGCTTGAATAGGGTACCTGCACTCCAGATACTTAACCAGTTTCAGTGACTAAGATATGTGCACACTGCAAAATCCATTGTCTCTATCCATAGTGCTCGGCAGTCCAAGGGCATGCATTTTGCTTACAATTCTAGTAGATGCAACTGTGTCTCTTCAGGCAGGGGCTCCAGCGGAACCCAGCCAAGGCGCACAGCAATCCGCCCTACATTAGTGTCAACCTGTACACGATCTCGAAGCTCTTAGTCCACCTCCACAAAAGCACACAACCTTGCAATAAATGGAAAGACTGAGATCAAAAGTCTTACAGGAAATGAAGGGTGATGGAGTGTGAGCAAGCGGATGCATTCCACGCTTTTCAGTCCCACGCCCCGAAAGCTTAACAAAAATGCTCTGCAGACAGACAACAAAAAGAGTTTCAGACATAAAATATTCTCCGACTCCGCAGTGGACAGTAGAAACAGATAAAATTTCATGGAACTAAGGTAGAGGATACCTGATCTCGACTCCTATACTGATCCCTGTTATCAACAGGAACTCATGTATTCATGGTTGGATTCAATAGCAAATGGTGTAAACCTGACTGGGCTAAATGTCTACGGTCAATGATCTTCTGAATAAAAATGGGGATGTCTACTGTTGCTTAAACTGGTCTAGAACCTTTCACATTGAATGCTTGCACAAGGAATTCATACATAGTGATAAAAGTTTAATATCAAGAGACTTTTGCTCTTGTACTCGAAGTGATCTCTTCACAGCTCAAGAGTGATTGCTCTAGAGCTGCACAGCTCCAAAGAATCAATCTTAAGTATTAGTTAAACTGCTTGTAGTGAAGCAAGAGCATCCTGGACCTTACACAGGAAAATCAAGAACGTACTTGGCATCCTCGGGCGGGAGCTTCCGGATCCACTCGAGGTCGATGCTGCCGTTCTGATCCCGGTGCACTCGATCCAAAAAGGCCTTCATGCGTCCCGCAAGCGCATTGTTCATGCCCCGGTTCTTTATCACATCGGCGACCTCGTGAACCGAAGCGCGTTGAACTGCCTCCCAATCGACACAATCTTCAGTCAAAGGATCCCTGGAGTACGATTCGTTCGCCAGAATGCTGGCTCGAAGAGGCTCCCATTTTTCCTTCAGCGATTTCATCACAAAACCAGCCTCCCACGCCGCGCGGGCCTCACCCGAAAGTAACCTAAACGAAACGTTCCCCTGCCTGTATCTGTAGTTGTCGGTCCTGCGTCGCACCAGTGCCCTTTGCGGCCGAAGCTTCACCGGCTTCAGAGCCCTTACCTTCGCCGCTATCTCTCTCGTCGTTTGCTTCTTTCCCAGAACGTGACGCAGCGTCGTGGCAAGAACTTTCTCCTTCCCAGTCACGGATAAGTTATTAAAACTCTCCTCCGGGACGACATTCGCAAACTTCTCCTGGACGACGGCCGTCCATAACGACCATTGACGGTTCTGCTCCGTTTCAAGAATCTCTACCGCTAGGAACGCATCCTGTGGCACCAAAGAGCTTGATGTTCCGGCTTTCTCCATGGAGTTACATTGCCAGGCTTCAATCACGCTGACCGCTAAACTTTTGGAGGGTGGATTTTCCTCCGAGTGACTAGTCATTATGTCGGTAGAAGGAAGGAATTTTGTGACCAGAGCATGACCTTCTGATGCAGAGGCCGCTCTCATGGCCGTTCCTTCAGTTCCTAAACATGGTTGCAGAAATCTCGTAGTACTGCACCTGAACTCGATTCCTCGCATTGCAGAGGCATCATGATCCCTTTGCTCGATGTGACACTCCCTCAGTCTCGTTCTTAATGCTTCAACAATGTCAGTGAGCGCTTCGTCAACACAAACATTCTGGTTCATGTTCTTGGACAGCAGTGCGGCTACCATCTCTGACGCTTCCTTCTGCATTTGATGTTCTACCTTTCGTAGCTTCTTGAACTCCACTTTTGTTAATCTTTCAGGACGAAGACAGCACGAAGATTTTTTCTCGATCGGAGGTTGATCCTTCGTTAGAGGAGTGCAATTATTCTCTGTAGCTTCTTTGGCGGCGCCATGGCGTGCTGGGAATCGTGCACGCAAGGCCATGAATGCATTGCTGCAACACGAAATGTCAATCGCTACATAAGTTTGTGCGTTAACTCAAATGCCGTTGCAAGATCGATCTAAGACGTTATTTACATACCTGGACAGAAAATCTGAGACGTTCTGTGTGAGAAACGCTCCACCGACCGAATCAACCACCGAGCCCTTCCACCTTGAGAAAGATCGATTTCCTGCATATAGTCCGTTTCAAAAATAGCGCAGGTAAAAAGAAATATAAAGATCTCTAGAATTTTTGAATGTATAAGCGAGCGCGGAAGTCCCCTCTTACCTTGAACCTGACGCATAATGGAAATAAACCGGTGCGCACGATTCTGCCACTCCTGCCTCGATTGCTCCCACGAAGCTTTATCCTGCTCCGTGTCATCCTCAACGGCGCCTGTGAGCATCAGCATCTTAAACATCTTCACGGTACTGAAGTCCAAGTTCACCTTGGGTTTATACCTCACTCTGCGTTTCCTCATCGGCGGATTCTTGAACACGACCATTTTCTTGGCCCCGTCGTCATAAGGCACAATTTGCAGCTCTTCCGCTACAGTCGAATCGATAGCCAGCGGTACAGGTTCCATCATGGAGAGCACAGGAACAGGCGATTCTTGATCCGCGACTTGTAATTCAAGTCCAGTTGAGGCGCGCTCGTCCATTCGTGACGATTCCTCAATCCCCGACATAGACTTTATCAAACCAGCCGGCTCATTCCTGACTTCGACAATAACCGATTCGGACTCCTCCAATCGGAATTCCTTCGCTTGTGCGCCGAAATTGAGAATACGACGGGTGGATGTGACTGCAATGCGCGAAAAATCTCCGTCCCAACCGGAAGCGCAATGTGGCGACGATGGCGATGGTGGCGATGAGGGCGGCATCATGAAGTCGTGACACACAGACACAAATGCAGGTCCGCGTGGTGTGGACGGAGGATCCTCGTCCAACGCAGGAGGCTTCTCTCCGAGAGGAGCACGGGAGGGAGGAAAATTCGGAGGGTCATTATGACTTCCCAGAGGACGATCCAGAACATTTCTCACCTCATCCCTGCTCATCTCGGATTCCGGAAGACTTGAACATGCTTCGATGAACGCCTCTGACCCTGAACTACTGCCGTGATTCCACTCCACCAAGGGCATAAAACTGGAGCTCCATTGGTCACCAAGAGGTATCTGCCACTCGTCCGATCTTTGTAACAAGCGATCCGTGCATCGTAAAACTGGAGTCTGGTCAGCCGATACATCAAGCCTCGGTGCATCAATTTCACCAGTCGTGTGGGCAGTTAGGGGTTCTTTGGAAACTTTAGTGTCGGCTTCATCTCGCTTCTGCCGTTTTCCCCGCTTTTTTAGTTGAGTCGCTTTCTGTCTGGCCAATGCTTTCATCTGCAGAAGCGTGGGAGACATTGTTTCTAGAATCAAAACAGGCGGATTGGCAGCGCGGTTGTCTTCGTCATCGACGGTCTTCGCTCTCCTCGGTTTCTTTGCACGGCTCACTTTCGGCTTCTCAGCGCGAACCTTCGGCATGTATCGCCTCTTCCTCAGCTTTGGCTGCGCAATCCCGAAACAATATGATCATTATTCATACAGATATCTTGGACACACGACAAGCGAGAGCTGCGAACCCTGGCCACTAAAGTGCATAAAGAAAACAGGGGCAAATAACACCTGGTCCTTGGTTGGCACATTAGGTGACGGATTTGTACGGGTCGCAGCTCCATCCAGTGAGCATGTCTCCGATGTTCTAAACAGGGCTCCTGCACCTCAATGACGATACTCAAAAAAAGTCTGCTCCATGCACGTCTCTCAAATGTGAAGTGATTGCAAAATCTCTATTTATTCAAGCACAGCAAGGAATTTGGCGGGTGGCAATCGTGGGAATTTGAAGAGGATTCTCTATTTGTGGGAGAGGAGCCTTACCAGGTGAGCAATTCGCATCCTGTCGATGTTCTGGCGAGGGAACGGAGTCGGTAGATGACAATCTTCCTCGATCCTGCTCGATTTCTGGTGTCCGTGGACCCGACAGCGCGCTCCGCGCAGCCCCTTTGGCTGCATTACTTGACTGTAGAATAGATCGTTTCACACATGGCGTATGAACTTTCTGTGAACGTCCTGCTTGTGTGTTTACGTCTCGTGCTCCTGCAACAGTGCAGCAACCATCACTTGTTGTAAGCCTCACCACAAACAATGAAACATTATATCGAGTAGCCTCGGTTTACCTTCGAATTCGAACTCACCTGCAACTAATTGTTCGACGTCGTCTGAGGACAGCAACTCTAGGTCGAATGACGGGAAAACATGAGCGAGCGCGAGATTGTTCCTTTTAATCGCCGCTCTCGCAAGGATCAAAGGTACCTGTCCTGCGTTCTCCTCCGCGACGCTCAGATACTTTTCCATTCCCTCCCTTTGAAGCGAGACGAGTTCCTGAGCACGAACCAAGTAGAAAGTTCCTGTGTCGCGGAAAACGTCTCGACCGGCAGTCGCCTGCACCACGGCATTGGCAAACGTGTTTTGGGAGGAGGCAACTGCCGACACTGCTTCGCAGTCCACATCGTCACCCGGCAACACGGCATTGGTATACAAACCATTAGGCCCTCCCTTCAATTTCCGCACGCCTCGCGCTGCTTCGCATTCTCGCAACACATCCTGTTCCGCGGCCGCGGCCGCCGCCGCCTCCGCCACAGCATTGGCGTTCAAACTGTCCGCCTTCTTCAATCTCTGCGAGCGGCTGGCTCTGAAAGCTTCGAATTCTAGCAAGACGTCGTGACCAGTGGTCGCTTGAGCCACCGCATTGGTATACATTGATTCCACAGCAGCAACCTGTAGGTAATATCCTACCAAAACAATAACTTCTTCTCAATTTCCAACGATGACTGGCTGGCTGGCACCTTCAAATGCCAAAAAAAACACTGCCTCTCAAACAGGAGAATTCCCTCTTCTGATCGCATGAAAGTCAAAGCATCCTCTTCCGCGACACCATACCTGTGTAAGTTATGCGGTAACACTGGAAGCTGCGAATCTCGCGCAAACACCAACTTGCTCACTCTCTTCCGATCACATGAAAGGCAAGGTATAATCTATTCCATCACCATGCCTTGGCAGTGATGCTGCAACTCGATAAGCTACGAATCTCCCGCACACACCAGCCTCCTGCAAACACTTGCTCATCAGAGAAAATAGCAATTCTCTATCTGCGATGTCACTAATGGTCCACCATTCAAGCTGCTTCTGCTCACCAACTGCCATCGGCAAACCACGGAATTCTACCAGCAAAGATACTCAAAAGCAGATTAATTTCGGCACTGGCAAGTAGGTCAGAGACTGGTGCAATGAAATTAAGGCATATTTGATGAAACTGTGATGTGCTACTACTGTCGCTGCAACAGGAAGTTCGGTAGAGGCGAGAGACAGAGAAGCAATAGAATGGAGCAAATCTAAGGGCTTGGCCGTAAGTGCACTTGGCGGCTACCGCCATGCTTTCCCAGGAAGACGATGACCTCCTTTTCCTTGTTCTTCTCGGGCTGGTCAGGCCCGTCTCTCTCTCTCTGCTCACGCCTGCCCCACCTGAAAAAAAATCGTCATCTTTCTTGCGTACCATACAGTCGGTGATTTTTTTACCATTTTGGAGAAGCAGCCAGTTAATTCTTCCATACTCATGTGATACTTGGATGATATCTATATCAGAACTAGATGATAGTTACGTAAATTTTGACTCTTGGTCTTAGAAAAACAGCAATTAATCTGGCTATTTTGATCCCAAAAAAAATAAAAAATTTCTTCACAAGAAAGAGCCAACATCTTGTGGTTGTAGTCATGTGGTAAAAACCCATGCATACATTGAATTGTCACCCCAAAGTACTCTTCTTAGTGCAATTATCATAGTGTGACTAGCAAATAGTCTAGATATTTGGGTTGAATGAAATATTCTCTCGAAACAACATGATGAGGCATATGCAAATTTTCTGAACATTCTCAAGAAAATCCAATATTTATACATACAAATTTTATTTTTTTTGAGAAAATGAAATTTTCCTTAAAAAAATTGGCATTCATTTTTAACCCCTAAATAAATGCCCAAGGCAGCATATTTGGGTGTCGACCAAACTTTGACTGCAGTTCACGGCACTCTAGGCCACGCTAATTCTGAACAAATTAATTTAGCAATAGGCAGAGTCTGCAGATTCCAACCCACTGCGGCGCTGCCACCCACCCACCCACCCCAAAAAGATCTTGTTTCTTGTTCATATTTTGGCCACAATCAAAAACGAAATCTAAACTCTTTACAGCTGTCCCTTTTCTTTTTTTTACCTGTGATGGGCAGATAATTTCAATGTAAAACTACCTAAGCTTAGTTCCCATCTTGCGTATTTGTGTTTTTTTAATTATTTTTTTTACAATTCATATCACTTGTGAACCGTAGGTACGAGAGTACCGTACTCTGCTCTGATTTGACTGCACGGAGGTAATTAAGTTAGTGGCTCTTCGAATTCTGAAGATGAAGTGAGTTGGCTATTATTAACTCACAGTACTCTTCCCCTTCCATTGAAGTTGCTGAGCTTCACCTGTGCGGACATTCATCGTTGGAATGCTAATGGTTTGGATGAAGAAACTCTTGCATTCCCAACTTTGGGATGAAAAAGAAATGGACTCACTCACCCATGGTTGCCTCAAAAAGCTGAATTAGTTCTATATTTTTATTTTTTTTAAAGTTCAAACAAGTCCTTGAAGAAAATATTGTTGTAGAACAAAGAACTAAAACATCGGTAATTTGTTTGTATCTTACCTCCCCATAATTTAATATTTAGAATTTGGTGAAAAATATTTGATTACTATTTGATCGATATCAATGCTATAATATAACGTGGTATTTTAGTATTGATATTTTTTCTTTTATAATTAGCAAGTTGTTACAAAAAATTGCATGCAAAGAAACTTCCTATTGGGTGGCAGTTATAAACATGAGACAGCTGCATAAGGAAAGTAAACGAGGACTTGAATGTCCCTTTATGAATCCAACACCTATTTCTTTTAGTTTTGCAATGATGGAGATGTCTTAATGTATTTCCCAATTGACTTGAATTAGGTTGTACAATGATGAATTACAATGAAAAGTTTTGAGTTTGATTACAGTACGGTTTTGTTGGTTTCAAATCTATTGAATTATAAATGTTCCTACTTTTCTACAATGGCCAACAATGTTCACTAAGTTAGGAACAATGTTTTAGGAAGTTTTTAAAGCATCCTCAACGGGAGCCTCTACATTAGCATTTCAAAGTCTTAGTTTCATCCCAACTTCAAACTTTTATTTAAAGGATCACCCTTTTTTTAATTTTATAAAAAAAATGCTTATGATGGACCAATCATTTGTATTTCATTGAAGCAATAATTATATTTCTACATCTGACCATTTTAAAATATTAGGAATCATCTTTTAGTTACACTCAAACACTTTTTCATCCCAAATGGACCATTTAAAAAATAAAAGAGAATAAATTTTTAGTACCAAAATTAAGGAATTATTTTGAAATGGTGCAATTTGGTCAACATTAAATTAACAATGACATTAATTCTTTTTGCTTTTGCATAGTAAAAGATCTATACTATTGGATGAAAGTTAGAATAGCTAATTACATAGATGGGGCAAACAAGTAATCCATTCTCCAAAACAATGACCTTATATCATAGTGAGACGAGTTTTCGTGAAACCATTAGCGATGCTTTTACCTTCTTAGTCTTAGTTTAACAATAAAAAAATTGAGCATTGTATTAGTGTACTCATGATGACCTTATACTCCTCATCTATGATACTTATAATGCTATAATAATCAAAATTGTGATTGAAATTGTAATTCTCTAATTGGTATAAATAATTCAAAGGTCATTTGAAAGAATTCATCACCCAAAGTACATAGATTCAAAAAAGTCGCAAATTCATTATATAATGGTTAGAAGGTTTAGAACACCCTAGTTATACATTTACACATTATTTAGATGAAATTTAACTGGTCTATAGGGCTTTAAGTTGCCCTGAGTTCCTGGATTGTAGAAACTCGGCCACAGTAGCATGCTGACATGGCAGAGCAACTACCACATCAAATAATAATAATAAATTTTAAATTTTAAAAAATTATCATTATTTTTATATTTATCATGACTAGCACGGGCTTGAAACAACCCTCCGATGCCTCTAAAAAACATCTAATACCAAGGGGAATGAAAAATTGGGGTATAATTTATTATGTAATAAATTTTAAAAGAAGCTAAAGTGCTACTTTTATGAGGACAAATATTATTTTTTGTTATGGTTGATAGTTTATTTGCACAAATTAACAAGAAAAAGTGAAAAACATAACCTTCAAAGGCAAACAAAGAATAAAAAGACCTTGTCCTCATTATTCACTTTCCAATGTTTAACCTCTAAAGTCCCAAAGTCATTTTTCCATCAAAAACCACTTAAAACTGCCATTTCTAGAGCAAAGAGCAAAACCCAAAATTTAATGTTTTTTTTTGCATATTTAACCGTAAGGTCTTGTACTAGACTAGTTTAAGAATGTGTGGAAGAAATTTCAGAAATTTTGACCGTGTAGATTGCAAGATATTTGCATTTAAAGTGAAGGAATTTGATTTTTTGCACCTTGTTCAACTATGTTTTTTGGCTTTGAACCTTTTTAACCCTTAAACGACGGGCTTGTAACCGTGGAAATCATCTATTTTGTCATCGTGTGAATTGTTGGACTAAAATAACACAGAAGTACTCATTGGAAGACAAACTACTGTAGATGATCTTTCCTTTTCCCACAAAATTTGGTGGATGAATAGTTGCACTTCTGGCCTACACAAGAGATTCTCTTGCCATTCATCGGCCGCAAAACGTCCGCCTCAACGTTTATGGGTTAACTTAAAATTTTTGCTCTAATGATTTTGAATTTATAATTTTATATGATGAAGAATTGAGTTGAGAATCTAGAAAAAAGCATTTAAAAAGAAACACTTAGTTTGTACTCATTAAAAATTTGTTAAATAGAAGTAGATTCAAGATTGAAGGAAAAATTAAATCATTAACCCCTAAAGGACCAAACACCGTTTTTTGACAACATAGTGTTTTTGGGCAGCTCACCACAAATGGAATTTTTATTTTTTTTCTTTGAAATTTCCACACAAGATGTGCCCGAAGAGTAGCTTTAGGGCCCAAACATTTTCATAACTTTTGACCACATGGTTAAAAAGTTATGGTATGATATGTAGTTTTCATTGTTCGGCGGGCAGCCCGGGCAGCAAAAAAAACTTCTTTAAGAATCATTTTCTAGAGAAATACAAATTTGAAATTGGTTCTCTAGATTTATGTGCACAAGGAAAGCTTTGAATCATTCCACTTTGATTTATGAGATGAAAGTTATGAGGAATTTTAGTTGTGGGTAGTTTGCGGGTAGTTATGGAATCTCTACTCTAAAATAAACTTTGAAGTCCTTTATTTAACTCAATTTTCAATATTTTTGGAAAAAAATATAAACACAAGGTGTAGATTGTTTATTACAACATTATAATCGTTTGGATTGGCATTTTTCAACTCCATAATTAAATCCTTAACAATTTAGTGTTTTGAATCATTTTCTACTTCTTTCTACTTACTATTTTTTTCCTATATGTTGTACAATTCCAAATGATCTGAAATTTTTCAAGCATGTAACTAACTTGCTTTGAAGAATGAATCCAAAGAGTAACCACCATTTTGGACATTTTTTCATACAAATGTGACCATGTGAAGTGCAGCTGCCCGGTTTTTCGCAGGGACAAAAAAAGGGTTTTTGTCACTTCAAATACTATTTCTTGCAATCTACACGGTGGAAATTTCTGAAATTTTTTCCACATCTTCTCAAACTAGTTTACTACAAGAATCCTACAGTTACATGTGTCCAAAAATGTTTTTTTCCAAAATTTGGTACTTGTATTAGAAATGGCAGTTTGGGAGCGTTTTTTTGTGAAAACATAGTCAAAAACCTTTAGGGGTTAATAGCTCTAAGACAGAATTGAAATATACTAATCTCAACAATGAGATTGTTCTAGTAAAAAATCTTGACCTCGTGAAACTTACTTTTTTTTAAATTGTTAAAATTGAATTCAAAAATGAATCCTACAAGTTATTTTTTCAAAAAGATGCTCTACTTGCCCGAAAAATAAGATTGACCATAACTTTTGCATAACAAATCCAAATGGAATGAATAAAAGCTTTCCATGTAAATAAAAATAAAACCTATATGAAACAAATTTTTAAAATTTTTAATTTATAGGTTTTTTTGAGAATTTTTGTCTGCCTGCCGAACTAAAATTGGGTTTTTTTGTGCCATAACTTTTGCTCCTAAGCATCGATTGAAATATAATTTCATTTTTGGAAAGCTAATGTGATTCTCTATTTTCCAAAAAAAAATTCAGAAAAATCACAAAAAATATTGAGACCGTAGGAGCCTACCCGAAATTCATTTTGTCCCCCAAGGGGACAATGGGACTTTAGGGATTAAGTATTATAATTCTCCAAGATTATAATCCTATCAATGAAAACTATATTCTTCAAGAGTTTTATGATGAAACATATACCATGTCTAATATTGCATTAGATTAGGGTGAAATTTTACCCCTTAGGTACAAACACTTTAATTACTAATATACTAAATCCATGACTGTATAGTTAAACTTCAAACTTCTCTTGTATTCTCCATTTCTTTGCATTTTTTAATGCTTTATTTTTTGAAGATAAAATCCATGTCTAATGTATGTCAAATAAAATTCTTATTCTTTGTAAGAATTTCAATTGTTGTGAATTATTGAAGGAAAAGTGAAGAGAATTCACATCAAATACAAAACATGCTTAAAAAGTTTGAAAGTTTTAGAATGGGTGAACACTATAGTATAGAACTTCAACCCTTGAAGGACCAAGGCACATTTTGGGCGTAAATTTGTGAAAAATTGACACTTAGGGGGGCAATGAGAAGAAGTTTTTTGTTTTTTTGTTTTTTTAAATTCAACCTTAAAAATTTGTACTAGATTTCTACTATGGAAATGTGTGGAAATTTTTTCATAAATTATTACCACAAAGATTGAAAGATTATAACATTTGAAATTAGAAGAATTTTGTTTTTCCAACCTTGCTTGACAGTACCAATAGACTTTAATTCATCCCAAAGCAAGACTTTTACACTACACATGGTTATTTTTTAGATGTTTGGATCTTATATCATGTAACTAAGTTACATTTTTGCCAAATTTTTAAATTACAAGAGGAGTTTTGCATATGCTAACAAAAGCTACCCAAGCTACCTAAAAAGTTCTAGACAACAAAACTTTTGATTTGGGCACCGACTTGAAAAAAATCCACTAAGCAAGTACATGTTTATATATTGTGTCAAATTTTGTGAACATTTGACCAAAATTGACTTTATAGGAACTTATCTGAGATTCTTGTGTACATTGAACAAACTTTTGGTCCTTTTATTAATAGTTAAGATGCAAAAGGGAATTTCCTATCAATTTATATTTACAAATGTAATTCTAGATTTTCAATTCCAAACTTTGACCATCATTATCAAAAAAAATTCAAGTGGAGTAGAAACAATACTTCATAAGCTTCACTTTGTTAGTTTTATATAAAAGCAAAAGAAGTAATTTGAATGTCAAAACCAAATTTTATGGATAAAAAGCTCAAAGTTTGAATTAAAGAGTATAAATGTATCATTTTTTGATAAAAAAAAACCCACATAAATTCAAGAAACAACTAGCATGACTTGAATTTAACTCAATGACATGGATATATCATAAGTAAGGAACAAAAAATGGGATGAAAATCATACTCTTCAATACATAAGAAGTTTGACCAACCAAATGACAACTTTAGTCCTACGTGTCCTTCTAGGGCTAATTGAATCCTAACATATCTCTTCCCTTGGTATAAATGTATCTCTAGTTTCATATAAAAGGTAGTAATTAGATGTATTAAGTGCAACCTTGCAAAAATGTAGAATGTACACATGTGACATATCGAAACCAAAATGGGTGGAGGTTTATGAGAGTCTATTTTTGCGTGCAACTAAATGCGGATAAGTCAATCAATACTAGAAAGTAAAGATTGAAAGGATTGTAGCATCATACATTCATTGAATCAAAATATGTTTTTCTTATTTTTTGCCACATTGAAGTGTATAAATAAATGTTGGTGCAAGAAGACTTGTGATGTGCATTACATTTTTGAGCTTCAAGGGGTGGGTTGTTTGAATTTTTTTGAATTAAAGTTCTTCCTTGAATCCCTCTGCATTACTAATCTTGACCCTTCAATACTCATGTTCAAAAAGGGTATCACATCTAGAGTGTCAAATGACAAATATAAAATTATAAACCATTTATCACTATATGAAAAATATTTTTAATTCAATTTTTTTTTAAATTTTCAATACTCGCATATATGATCCCATGTTACTTGATGGCAATATTAGAGTTTGGAGGAACATTCATTTTCATAAAGCATAGGAATATTGTGATTACGCGTGGAGTTTTCTCCCATGGTCCATTTTCCATTGCCTAATTAGTATTGTAATTAGTTTTTAGCATATTCTACTTTATAAGATTAATTTCAAAAGAATGGATTTTAAAGCAATGTTTTGCTCATTGAAATTAATAGGTTCTAAGTATTTGTCATGAAATTAGAGACCTACAATACTAGTGGAAAGGCAATGAAGTGAGAGCATGTTATGGCTTTATAAAATTAAGTAAGTATTATATTAGAAGAAAAACAAGAAAGATCGAGAATTAATTATTTATTTATTTGGACATGTTCAAGCATTTCATGTAGCACACAAAAGACAACATGGCAAGGAAGAAGTATTAAATGTTCCTTTCCCAAGCAATATTGGAAGATAGTTGAATAAATGAGAAAAAGGTGGGATGGAAAAAAGATACCCTTGAATGTCAAAATCAAGTTTTGGAGAAAAAACTTACATCATTTAAGTATATATTGTATAAGTGTACTATTTTTTTGATAAACTACCCCACATAAATTCAAAGAAATAACTAGCATGATTTGAACGTAATTCAATGATGTAGATATAGTATAAGTAAGGTTGCACGCAAAAAATTGGATAAAAATAATCCATTCTTCAATATACAAGAAGTTTGACCAACCAAATGACAATTGTAATGCTAGATTTCCTTCTATGGCTAATCGAATTAATATCCTTTCCCTTGGTACAAATGTGCCTTTAGCTTTATATTAAAGATACTAATTAAATGTATTGGGTGCAACCGTGCAAGAATGTAGAATGTACACATGTCTTATACTCTTATCCAAACGGGTGGAGGTATATGAGAATCTATACTTACGTACAGCTAAAAGCGGATAAGCCAATCAATGCTGGAAATGAAGATTGAAACAGTTATAGCATCATACATTCGTGGAACCAAAATGGATTTTTTCCTTATTTTTGCCATGATGAGATGTACAAATAAATATTGGTGCAAATGAACTCATGATGTGCATAACAATTTTGAGCTTCAAGGGGTGGGTTGTTTGAATTTTTTTGAATTGAAGCTCTTCCTTGAACCCCTCTACATTAGTAATCTTGACCCTTCAATACTCATGTTAAAAAATGGTATCACATCTAGAGTGTCACATGACAAATATAAAATTATAAACCATCTATCACTACATGAAAATAATTTAAATCTTATATCATTTTGAACATACACAATATTCATATTGCATGCACATGAATCTCGACATGAATTTTATAATAAATATATATTCTATTATATGTTGTCATACTTAATGGAATTGTTTAATGTTATTTGGTTGGACCTATAGGCAAGAAGTATTAACAATGGAAAAAATAAAAACCAAAATAAAAATAATAACCATTAAGATATGTGTGGTACCCCTAAAGAAGTTCATTATTTTGAAATCTTCTACATGTGCAGTATTAAATTAATACATTTTAAAATTAAATGCTTATCTTTATTCATTTTTATTTCTCTGCATAACAATTTGCATGCAATATGACTTATTGTACGTGATTGAGATTCTCAAAGTGTGTTGTGCAATTCAAAAATTAGCTCATAGTTGCTTAAGAGATTAGACTTTAAAAAAATTGAGTATAATATTGTTTTATTAGTAAAATATACATAACATTTATTTTAGAAAATATTCAAAAAAAATTTATTTATCTTTTATTTATAAAATTGAAAGGATTTTTTTGGGTACAAGTACGAGATTTACAAAAAAAACTAGGGATAGAAAAAAAAATTGGAATCATAGGTAAAAAATTTAGAAAATTTAGAATTTGTCAAATTAAATATTATTGAATAAACATTATCCAAAATATATGCTTTGTATTATTGAACCAAAATAATTCCAAAAAACATGAATTTTTTTGTATATTATATAATAAGTGAAAAGATTTTGAAAGTTTTATAGTTTATTGGAAATATTTGGAATTTTTGGTGTGAAATTTAGAAAATATAAATATTTGAGGTCCAATTTTCAGCTGATACTTTTTCATTCAATAAAATTCAAATTATTATGAAATTTTCAATACTCATATGATCCCACATAACTTGATGGCGGCATTAGAATTTGGAAGGACATTCATTTTTATAAAGTGTAGGAATATTGTGATATAGTTCTTTCTAGTGGTCCATTTTCCATTTCCTAATTAGTATTGTCGTTATTTGCATGCAATTACATTTCAACATATTCTACTTTGTAAGATAGTGCATGGATTCAAAGGAGTAGTTTGAAATTAACCCCTAAAGGACCATTGTTCCTTCAGAGGACAAATTGGATTTCAGGCAAGTATTTAGGGTCTCAGTTTTTGTCATGGTTTTTTTGAAAAAAATTTAAGATAAAAAAATTGATTATTTTGTGGAAATATAATTATTTTTTCAATTGGTGCTTGGGAGCAAAACTTATGCCTAAATAAACTCAGAACAAAGGAGACCATGCACCAAAAAAAAGATTCAATTTTTTTTCCATAGATAATATTTTTGTCTACATGGAAATCTTTGATTCATTTTATTTAGATAAGTAAAATGAAAGTTGTGAACAATCTTGTTTTGAAGGCAATCTAAGTAACTTCTTCAAAAAAGAACTTGTAGGATTCATTTCTGAATGCAATTTTTTACAATTTTCCAAAAAACAAAGTTCTACATGGTTTAGTTTGCTTGATAGAACAATCTCACCATTGGTATTAGTGCATTTTAATTCCATCTTAGAGATATTAATATTTTAGATTTTTCGTCTATTTCATATCTACTTCTACTTAACAATTTTCTTAAGAATGAAAATTAAGTTTTAAATTATTTTTTTATTAATTTTTTTCCTAGATTCTTAACTCAATTCCCACTATAAAGATTTAAACCTCAAAATGCAAAAAAAATTGTTTTGGCTTAAGAAGGTTCAAAGTCAAATAATCTACTTCCGCAATGTACAAAAAATTTGTTTTCTTCACTTTACACATGGATATCTTGCAATATATGCTATCAAAAATTTTAAAAATTATTCCACGCATTCTATTAATATTTAGATATAAGATCCTATAGTTAGATGTGCAAAGTAAAAAAATCCAATTTATTTTACTCTTTACAATAAAAATGGTTGTTTTGAATCTTTTTTGGTGAAAAAAGTATCTTGATCCTTTAGGGGTTAATAAGTTATAGGTATTTGTCATGCATTTAGAGATTTTCCATACTAGAAGAAAGGCATTGAAGTGAGAGCATGTTAAGGCTTTAAAAAATAAGAAAGATTGAAAATTATTTATTAATTTATTATTTTGGGCATGCTCAAGCACTACACGAAAATGAGGGGTTTTGCAACTACAGGTTTTTGAGTTGCAGTGGACAAAAACTTTGTCTAGTTGTAGTATAGTTGCATTGTAGTTGCGTGCAACTACAGTCCAACTACAATGCAACTGTATCCACTGCAACTCAAAAACCCGTAGTTGCAGAACCCCTCTTTTTCTTATAATTAAGCATTTCATATAGTACATAGAAGATGACATGACAAGAAAGAAGTACCAAATGTTTTTTTTCCAAGCAATATTGCAAGGCAATTGAAAAGATAAAAAAATGATGGGATTGGAAAAAGAAAAAATATTGATGTATTATTATTCATGCTATTTGGATTGGTGGAAGTAGTGTTGCTGCTCATAAGTTAAGGAGTTTATATTATAGACACCTTCTACGGTTATAGGTGCCTTTGTTACAATTGCCTATATTATTGACTCTTTCTATGCTATAGTGTACCTATTTTATATATACATATGTTATAAATACCTTCAAATGGTTGTAGATACATACATACAACTAGGTTCAAGGCTCGTAGGCTCACGTTACTTTGTGTGCTCACTTGCTAGCATTGTTGGTTGTCTTCTTTTGTAGTGTGATAATGCTTTAGAAATATGTTTTCATTCGGTGTTAGGAGAGGTGTTAGCAAAGTGACTTTAGTCCAAGATATATCAAAATTCATTTCTACATTGTTAACAAACACCACTATTACTAAATCCCAAGTGCAAACATTCATTTAGGTTTAAAATGTAAGGTTGGTTGGTTTTGAGACTTTGATTTGACTAATTATTAAAAATTAGGAATTAAAGGATTTATAAATTGAAAAGTTTGAACCAACACTTGAAATATCCATTAAATGAGGACAAAAAGATGATAGGAATTAATGAAACAAGGAACAAAGTTTAACCTTGAAACATAATTAAAGCACCCCCAAAAGGCCTTTAGATGACATTAAGCAATTCTAAAAGACAAAAAAATGTTGTTTTTTATCCCATTTTGTTTTGAAACTTAGTTGAACACTTTTGAAAGAAGATAGTGCTAGAAATCCTCTCTTTGTGGTATTGTTGACTTTTCTACATAGGGCGATGCTTAATCCATATATAACCATGTACAGTACTTTGGCAACTTCAAGCCCCTTGCTCTTCATGTGTATTTGAGCTATAGATATGACATTTTTTCAATTTGATTCCAACTAAAAAAACAAAGCTAATGAAGATTAGTTTCTATTTCAGCTTGGAAAATTGAGAAAGTATTCCTAAAATTGAGTACTTTATTGAAATTTGAACTTTTGATCTATAACCATGGGATGTTGATTTTTTAATTATAGAAAGACATTATAAATATTTATACTCTATGATATCATATATAAATATGCCAAAATATCATATTTTTCGAGCTAATTTTGTATTTGATATGAATTTTCTTTACCTTTTCTTCAAAAAAAACCCAGTAATTTCAAATTTTCACAAAAAAAGATGAAATTTTAGGACTTATAAATGACATGTGATTTCATCTCAAAAAAATAAAAATAAAAATTTCAAGAATAAATAATCACAACATGAGAACATATAATGTAATTTGTTGTTCATTTCAATGGTCATAGGCCCATCTTTTCAAGAGTCAGAAATAGGAAGTTTCAATACTAGAGTCTCCAAATATGAGAACAAATAGCAAAATCATAGATCATAACGTGTGAAGTTAGAAAGGTCTTGAAATAGCTTGTTGATGTACTAGCCTACACTAATTGTTAATTTGTCAATTGTGATCATGAACCAACTTTCAAGATTTTATAGACTCTCATCATCTTTAGCTACCTTCCTCTAAAAACTCTATAAAATCTTGAAAGATTTTAGGAATTACAAATTTTATGGACTCTCATTGGATGAGTCCATAAGGTTTCTAGTAATCCTATAGATGATGAGAGTCTAAAAAGTTTTTTAGAAATTATAAAATCTCAATATAATGACAAACTTCATTGCATAAGCAAAAAAGTAACAGGTGAATGACTTTCAAGATTACTATAGAAATGAAAAATGCACCTATTGTTCCGTAAATCAAATTATTTTTGGCAAAGTGCCTTGACTAGCCTATGACAAGCAAGCCGTCCAATACAGATACCTAGAAAATTATCCATTGCAATTTTACATTAATCCATAACAATATTTTGCAATAAATGAAATTTGAGCTAATTAGATTGAATTAGTGGCTACAATCAATGCCTTGGGTGATTGTGAAGTAGTTTTTAGTGACTACAATAGAAACTTCTACCTTTCTAGTGTAAATTCATTACAAGAAGAAACTTTTTTATTCCTTCATGTCATGGCCATGTTAAGAAATATTGTGGCCATATTCAGAAATATTTTCACTACTTTAGGTGGTTTACAAGAAGACCATTACGGATACACCTTTTGGTGGTTTGGAAGTCAACGATGCTAGTGTGTGAGTATGAAAATGCCAACATGTGAACCTTGAGTACATATAAGTGGATATCCTAGAACCATTGAAGGTGCTTATAATATAAACACCTATAATATAGATATTTATAATATAGTTACATTATAATCATAGAAGATTACTATAATGTAGACACTTGTAATATAGATGTGTAGTCTCCTAGGCTCATAGGATGATGCTCTAGGCTCACATAATAGCACCCCTTATTTGGGGATAGTCTAGAGACTATTTTGGACTCATTAGTCAATATACTTCAAAAATTCATAACAAATTCATACTTTGTCAAAAAAACAAAATTCAGTGTCTTTCTTCATTTCTCACATTTATCGTTATAGAGAATTTTTTTTTTTTTCAATAATTTCAATAAGGCAAACCAATCATCTTGCTTGTTATAGGGTGATTTACCTTATTTTTCTTTGACTCAACATATACAAATTTTTATAAGACTTCACCACTGCATCAAAAATCAATTTTTATTGTACTTTAATATAGGGTACACTAGAAAATTTATCCAACCAAACTTTTCAAATTGGCATCCTAAGGATTGTTTTCACAAAGCAACATCAATAGGGGTTGTCACACCTTCTTCTCCCCATCTCAATCTTTAGAAAATAGGGACATTGTGGCACTCTCATGGTGTCTCTCTTTGGCTTGTGGAGGTCCCATTCTTTGATGATTGAGAATGGGGAGTATTAGGGATTGTCACACTTTCTCTGGGAATAAAACTTTTATGAAGAATGTTAAATTGTAGAATAAAAAGAGGAGTCAATGAGGAGTCTTTCTCCATAAAGAAGGTGGAATCTACCTTTTGTTGTGTGGAGAGTAGAGAATGGATGGGTTTGACTTGCTTCTTCTAGATGGAATAATTTTCTAGTGCACAATGACCCAATCAAACAAGATGGAGTAATCCACATTGTAACATGTGAATGAGTATCTATTTGGCCTTCATCTGTTTTGTTTCTCGGCATTGGCTTGACTTTTGTGAGTCCAAGGAGAAAAGAAGAATGATATTTCTAGTCTAAAAGCCCATCATGAATGGAGTGTCTATTGGAAATGACTAAACTATTTAAGCCTCATGGATTTAGATGGCAAATTCCATCCTTGATGCCTCAGTTAGGAGGTAGACCATATAAAAAAGGACCAACATGTTCCTTCTCTCAAGAAATTCTCAAGTCTCCATATATATGATGATAAGATTTTTATTGCACTTCCTACCATAGTTGAGTGTAATATGGTGGTAAGCACTTTATCAATGTTTGGGGTTGAACACATGACCGCCTCATAGATGTGACAAGGTCAATGCCATTGAGCCAAGGCCGTAGGTGCTCGTCCAAGGATATTATAATGACTTGATTAAATTTTATTATGTTGTCTATTACTTGATGGAATTCATATGATTTAGAGAGAAGTAGATCTTTTTACATCACAACCACTACCAAAATCTTTAAATAGTTTTTTTTTCAATAAAAACTGATGGGATTATGGAATTACTCCCTTGGTTTTGGAGACTGAGAATGGAGAGGACAACAAAGTAATCCCATAATCCCATCTATTTTTATTGGAAAAAAAATTATTTATAGATTTTGGTAGTGACTATGATATAAAAAGATCTACTTCTCCAAATCATATGAATTTCATCAAATAGTAGACAACATGATGAAAATTTAATGAAGCCATTATAATACCCTCGGATGAGCACCTAAGGCCTTAGCTCAATGGCTTTGGCCTTGGTACACTTGTGAGGTGGTCATGAGCCCACCCAATGATGGTGGGAGGTGCAATAACTACCTTATCATCATATGGGAACCTAAGAATTTCTTGGGGGAAGGAACATGTTGGTTCTTTATATAAGGTCTGCCTCCTAACCAAAGCATCAAGGATGGAATTTGCCATCTAAGTCCATGAGGCTTAGATAGTTCAACCATTCCCAATAGACACTCCATTCATGTTGGTCTTTTAGTTACTTTGCTTCTTCTCTACTCAAACTCACAAAAGTCATGCCAGTGCCAAAAAACAAAATAGACAAAGGCAAAATAGACACTCACATGTCACAATGTGGATCACTTCATTTTAGGTCACTACGCATTGGAAAATTAACCCATTCAAAAGCAACACATAATCCCATTCTCCACTTGCCATACAACAAAAAGGTGTGTCACACCATCATCATGGAGAAAGACTCCTCGTTGGCTCCTCTTTTCACTCCACAACTTCTCATTCATAGAAATTTCATTTTCAAAGAGGGTGTGACAACCCGTAACAGGTGAACAACACAATTTCTTTCGAAAATCAGCTCTGTCAACCCAATTTTTACAAGTGTTTTGCTAACTCGGTAACTGCCATGGCAAAGTTTGAAAAGTAGATTTTTAGGCTTATAAGAGTAGAACAAGGCTCCAGCTAATAACTTCCCAAACTTTTCTTCCACTGTCTTCTAGTCAAACGTTAGATCTACACTTGTTCAGAAATATGGTGTTCTCCAGGCTGAAATGACCTTGGCAAGATCTAACTCGAAGAACCGTCTCAATTTTTTTCTAACATATTCATCGACACATAATCACCGGCCGTAGTTCAGTTTCACTTGCAATTCTTGCAGTGAAAATCGTTACGACAATCTCCACCATGAGCACGCAAGTAGAAAATACTCCGTATTGAAATAGAACTCCTTGATCACATACGAGTGAACAGAAACAATTGCAAAGACTTCAGAGCAATTCTAAGTACCGCAGACACTGATTGACCCCGGACTAGCTAAGCTTCCTGCCAGCTTCTTCACTAACATCATGTATCACAAGTGAACCCTACTGTCTCTGATCATTTGTACAGTTGATGAATCGCTTATTCACAATGGTGGTCAAATCAATAAAATACCCTTCTCCAATTAATTTCAAGCCTGTTTGAAAGCAGCGACATGTTGTGCAAGATACTCTTCCCAGGACACGCCCTTGCGGCCCAGCAGCTGCTCCAAATCCGGATACAATTTGCTAAACAAACTCTCTCGCTTCTCATAGTCCAGCGTCACCCGCCTCTTTGCAAACTCCCCCGCTGCACTCCCACCCCCCCTCTTCTTCACTGCCATCTCCATATGCTCTTCCGGCGTCAGGTTCACATGCCGCACCTTCAAGAATTCCCAAATCACACGTCAGAAACCGCCAATTGAACTCGAAAACATTGAACATATCGTAAAGGATGGCAACAAGAAAACTAAAACACCACAATCCTTAGTAGGGCTGAGGCTCCTTTCTTATTCACCACTATCTGTAAGCTTCTATCCGTAAGGAACACTTTTCAAAACATGTATCATCTGCCATGGCGACAATGCCATGTGTGCCAACAGAAAGAATCGAAAGAATTTGGTGTATGAAACAGAATTGTTTAGAAGAATTTGGACATTCCAATTTTGGGCGGGACATTTGAAGTTTTGTGGGAATGCGTAAACATGTAAACCCCAGTTAGGACGATGTGACAAAATTCTGCTCCTCACCTTCTGGCCCGTCACTTTGCTGATTATTGCCGCCACCTTCGGGTCCGACACTGCGTCCGTCGTCAATGAATAGATCTTCCCGGCGTGCGGGCCCGGATGGTTCAACACCACCACGGCCGCTGCGGCGACGTCTTCAATCGCCACAGTCGTATACACGCCATCGCCGGCGCTTGTTTTGAACTCACCCGTGTTCTTAATTTCATCCGAATGGTCGTTCAATAGATTCTCATAGAACCACCCGGGTCGGAGGGATGTAAATGAGATCCTGCTCGCGAGTAGCTGCTGCTCGTGCTCGTAGTGGTTGTGAACGGGCTTGTACGCGGCGGTGTCTTCAGGAGCGGCCTCGATACTGGAGAGATAGAGGATGTGCTTGATGCCCGTCGCGTGAGCCGCTTGAAAGTAGTTCTGGAACATGGTGTTCTCCGCGTCTTTGGCCACTGTGGGTAAGACGAGGTGGACGTAATCCACGCCTGTGCATGCCTGCAGAGTCGATTTAGTCCGTCAACCATCAAAGTGCCTAGCCTCCATCAGTCGAAAATGAAAGCGAAAGAACTTTGAATCCGTGAAAAGAATCGAGAAGTTGAGAACTGGTAATATATCGACAAACCTAAACCCTAAGAAAAGCAAAACACAGCATGATTATGTCAGATTGAAGTCCCCAATTGAGATACTTGTGAAAAATCAACAATGCATACCTGGGTCACGGAGTCGGCGCTCAAGGGATCGAGGGCGATGGCTTCAGCGCCTTGGGACGCCAGGCGGGCCAATTTGGCGGGGTCCCGTGCTGCCAATCGAACGGTGTGCTTGCCCTGAGCCAGCAAGTGCTTCGCAAGCTGGCTGCCATTGCGACTGGTGGCGCTTGCGATCAACACAACAGGCTTCGACATCACGATCAAATCCAATACTAAGCTCGAGAGATCTGCTCCGACAGGCTCTCGGACTTTTACCTCACATTCGGTAGTATGACTGTTGCTTCCGTTGCAGCTTCTTCATTTCAGTTTGCTGCCCAATGATCTGAGGATTTTTTTCCGCCATAGTCACTCACCTGCTAACTGACAACAGTTTCAGTCCGGTCGGCACTGCACGATTCCATTGTTACTGTAGAGGGATTGTCTGTAGTTAGATGGAACGCCATCTGTCGACCTAATTGGAAAACTAAGGTTCAGTGGAGTGGCTTCACGCCACATGGGAGCCCTGGTCGCGGCGTTTCTTGTGCAGCTTCCTATTGGGTTTTAACCCTGAAACGACAGGCCCTCGGGCTCTGTTTTGAGCAGTGTTTTTTTTTCTGGCGATATTCGCCGAATCCGTCAGAGCATTTGGCCATTGGGCCCGGCTCCCTCCCGATATTGACCTCTGCTGGGAGGGCACGCAAGGTGGCCTGTCGCCAAAAAAAAAAAAACTGGTTTTGAGAGAGTCGTTTTTTATTCTTTTGGAATGTTTCAACATATCGGACCCACTACAATACTGAGGGCCGCTTTACACCTAGAGGCCAGGCCAATTTGGTGTGTCAGATGTCAAGAATCATGGCTTGTGATTGGTTGAAAGGCTTGAATCAGCCTCAACCCCTTTACACTTAGAGGCCGGGCCAATTTGTTATGTCAGAGTTTTTTTTCCTCAAATAGATGATCTGACATGGCCCGAGCATGGCCCCAGCTTGTTGAATTGGGTGCACCAAAAATGGGAGCCCAATTCAAGGCCAATGTCAGATTTAATGAGGCTGGCTTCTAACCCAAGAATGGGCTGAAATTTTGGGCAATTGGCTTGGTGAAAAATTGGCCCGGCCTCTAGGTGTAAAGCGGCCCTGAATATGGCTTGACAAGCATCACATTTACGAGTCCATGTGGAGGCGGGCGGCATGTGGAGCTTACAAATCATTGGTTAACCCATAAACGACGCTACGATCATTTTTTGGTCGATGAATGATAGAAAATCTTGTTGTGTAGGATAGAAGTGCAACTATTCATCCTCCAAATTTTGTGAGAAAAGGGAAGGTCTTCTATAGTAGCTTGACTTCCAATGAGTGCTTTTTCATTTTTTTAATCCAAAAATGCACACAATATTAAAACAAATGATTTCCAAAGAGCCCCCCCTCCCCCCCCCCCCGTGGGGTCTCACTCTTAGATAGGACAAAGTAGGACAATAGCTTTAAAGTTTCACAGTGATGAGGTTGTTTGATGAGGTCGTCTGCAACATGCACTAGTTTTCTTTGAAGCAATTCTGAGGAGTTATCTGTGGTGCTAAATCTTTACACAGAGCACATTTTAAAGCAATTAGGTGTTGATTTGTAAATATCATCACATGGACTTTTAGCTGCCTTATTATTACAAGGACATGTCAAATTCCAAGTGCAACAGAACGTACACCATTGCTACTACTTGAATATAGCTGGGGTCTTCCTTATTCCCTACTTTTCATCTTAATGACCTGCATCAGCAAAACTGAAGGGGCCCAACTGAGGCTTCAGAGTTCAGACTTTTGAATTTTGAATCAAATGTTGGGCCTATTTTTAGTGGGATTAGGTAACATTGCTTTTGGTTGTGGTCACTTATTTACTATGAAATGGAATTTAAGGTAGTTAAAGTAGGAGGTCTGGACATAAATCGACCATTTAAGAGCTCAAACTAAATTTTGACAAGGTGGAACTTCTTGAATTATTTTTCAGTAAATTTTTGTTGAAAGATAAGTGGAATTAGCATCTAAACCAAGTCATTTTATATTTTTTGGAGCTTTGCGGAATTAGTGGAATTGAATGCTTTGTGGGACAAAGCATGAGTGGTACAATGCAGTCCAAATTTTTCCTATGTTGAAAGATAGGAAATATGGGTAATATTTCATTAAATTTTTTGTAATTTTATTTCTAAAATTGAAATTATTATATTTTTGGAAGCCCCAAAGTACTCCAAATCCAAAGCCAATGACTAGAATTTTTCAAGAACTACTTTACCACTAACTACTTCCTATTTTCTTGCTCACTAATTCATGTGCACTTTGTGACATGTGTCATGACTTTGTTAGTTCCAACCTTGTAGAGGAGAAAAAAAAACATTTCAAACTTTGGTGGGAAATTTGTTCGAGTCATGGTTGGAAATGGATGCACCTTGCACATTAGATATGGATTCCTAGTCAAAAATGGGTGGTCAAAGTATAATAAAAGAAGGGAGATATGCTAGATAGTTCAAAATGACAACATTTGGTGGATTGATCTTGGAGACACTAATAATTAATAAGCAAAATCCATGTGGCACAATTATGTGATTTTAAATGAAGAATCCAATAGTGTCACTACTACAATTGGCAACTTAATAAAACCAAGAATTCAAATGATCCATAGATTATATCCACATGGTAAGTGGTCTGATATAGCAATTGATCTAACCCTTTTGATATGTATGATCTATGGATTATATTTAACAACTTTTATCTAATAGTCATCATTAAATTACTATTCCAATTTGCATTTTAGGATAAATTGCCACAATTCTAGAAGTGTAAATCATTATGTGGTCCTTAAGAGATTAAATATGTAATTTGAAATAACGTGAAATCAATCTCTATTTCGGACTTCATTGAAATAAAATGAATGTTAGGAACTTTGCATTGCAATTCCACACCAATGCAAAGCTTATCAAAATTAAACCAATCTTTTTCATTTCTCACTACATGTAAAACTATGACATAGTTTAGAGAATTTAGAGAATTTTGTTGTCATATTGATGCTTTTTTCATAGCATGGGTTCTCATTTATATATGTTCCTATTTGAACACATGTTTTCTTTTGTACAAATAAAATGACAATCTTTTTTGTAGTCATTTTATATTTTTCTCACTTCACTACACCAAAGATGATATTTAGTGTTGAGTGACATTTAGTGTTTTTACCCCCCTACTAGCTACAACACTAAATCTGAACTTGTCCACAATTAGTGTTAGACTTGAATGTGCCGGCTTCAAACTTCAGAGCCTTGTAACTTTTGCAAAAATTCTTCAAATCAGTAAAATGAGATGTTTTTCGGCATCTACAAAAACTGTAGATGCCGAAAAACATTTCATTTTACTGATTTGAAGAATTTTTGCAAAAGTTACAAGGCTCTGAAGTTTGCAGCCGCCTAGCCCTAATCGGTCCGATTCTGTCCGTGAACAGTGATATTCCGTCTGATATGACAACTCTGGTTCACATTTAGTGTTTGAATTGACATTTAATGTTACTTACTTTCATAGGGTAATTGGCTTTTAGTGTATGCCTTCGTATTTAGTGTACAAGACACTAAATATCATCTTTTGTGTATATGATTTCATTTATTTTCACATCATTTTAGATAATTTCATTCACTATACAAAAATTATAGTCAATTTATCATTATTGATTTTTTTCCTTCAATAACGCTAAATGATTTAATATTTTACTTTTAATTTGCAAACATCCTAATTAATAAATAATGATGATAATAATAATAATAATAATAATACAAAAAAAACATTTAACATTGCTCAAAATATTTAGTTTTTTGTATTTTAAAATCATATTAAATATTTATTCAATTCTTTAGAGAATATTATACTGATTTACAAAGTGGATTTTAAACTTTTTTTTCTTCTTAAATACAATTTTTTGGTTAATACAATTTTTCTAAATATTTAAATACAATTTTTTTGTTTTCATCTTTATTAAAATTTTCATCAATGTAAGTTTTTTAACATTCCACTTAAAAATAACTTGTGTGGTGTTGTGCACTTGTATGCATTATTTTCATTTTTCATTTTTAGAACAATTCATCCGTAATTTATATAAAATTTATAGAAACAAAGTTCAATTGAAAAACCATTACTTTCACACTTTAGAACCAAATGTGCAAAACAACTTTGGTGCATTTCTACTCATTGAGAGCTTTTGGACGATGCCAAGATTGACATCAAAAACTCCTATACTTCATTTTTTATAAGTTAATTCAATTTATGGTCTTAAAAATTGCTCACAAATCCATCATATGTCCAAAAGCAATGATACCACTTTAGTACAACCTTTGTCAAGTCAAGCTTTCCAATGGTATAAAAAAATGATCAATGAGTGCATAAGTGGGGATATCTCAATGTTACATACAAAACAAACTAGAACAATTGTTACCATTGTATTTTTATTTTTATTTTTATGCAACTTTTACTTTGCATACACAACAAAATAAAGGGTGCAAAGCCTCTACACTTTTGATTGATAATGAATTAAGGATCAAACTCTCTTCTTTAGTGTATCAATTATAAAATTTTGTTTTAATTAATTTAAAGGCTCTATTTTTATTTTTAATTATTTTCCTTTTTACTTCCTCCCCCTCCTTTTTCCTTTTTTCCCTCCCCCTCCCCTTCTTTTTGCCTTTTTATCTAAGAGTAGGCCCCGGCGGCCCCCCCCGTGGGGTCTCACTCTTAGATAGGACAAAGTAGGACAATAGCTTTAAAGTTTCACAGTGATGAGGTTGTTTGATGAGGTCGTCTGCAACATGCACTAGTTTTCTTTGAAGCAATTCTGAGGAGTTATCTGTGGTGCTAAATCTTTACACAGAGCACATTTTAAAGCAATTAGGTGTTGATTTGTAAATATCATCACATGGACTTTTAGCTGCCTTATTATTACAAGGACATGTCAAATTCCAAGTGCAACAGAACGTACACCATTGCTACTACTTGAATATAGCTGGGGTCTTCCTTATTCCCTACTTTTCATCTTAATGACCTGCATCAGCAAAACTGAAGGGGCCCAACTGAGGCTTCAGAGTTCAGACTTTTGAATTTTGAATCAAATGTTGGGCCTATTTTTAGTGGGATTAGGTAACATTGCTTTTGGTTGTGGTCACTTATTTACTATGAAATGGAATTTAAGGTAGTTAAAGTAGGAGGTCTGGACATAAATCGACCATTTAAGAGCTCAAACTAAATTTTGACAAGGTGGAACTTCTTGAATTATTTTTCAGTAAATTTTTGTTGAAAGATAAGTGGAATTAGCATCTAAACCAAGTCATTTTATATTTTTTGGAGCTTTGCGGAATTAGTGGAATTGAATGCTTTGTGGGACAAAGCATGAGTGGTACAATGCAGTCCAAATTTTTCCTATGTTGAAAGATAGGAAATATGGGTAATATTTCATTAAATTTTTTGTAATTTTATTTCTAAAATTGAAATTATTATATTTTTGGAAGCCCCAAAGTACTCCAAATCCAAAGCCAATGACTAGAATTTTTCAAGAACTACTTTACCACTAACTACTTCCTATTTTCTTGCTCACTAATTCATGTGCACTTTGTGACATGTGTCATGACTTTGTTAGTTCCAACCTTGTAGAGGAGAAAAAAAAACATTTCAAACTTTGGTGGGAAATTTGTTCGAGTCATGGTTGGAAATGGATGCACCTTGCACATTAGATATGGATTCCTAGTCAAAAATGGGTGGTCAAAGTATAATAAAAGAAGGGAGATATGCTAGATAGTTCAAAATGACAACATTTGGTGGATTGATCTTGGAGACACTAATAATTAATAAGCAAAATCCATGTGGCACAATTATGTGATTTTAAATGAAGAATCCAATAGTGTCACTACTACAATTGGCAACTTAATAAAACCAAGAATTCAAATGATCCATAGATTATATCCACATGGTAAGTGGTCTGATATAGCAATTGATCTAACCCTTTTGATATGTATGATCTATGGATTATATTTAACAACTTTTATCTAATAGTCATCATTAAATTACTATTCCAATTTGCATTTTAGGATAAATTGCCACAATTCTAGAAGTGTAAATCATTATGTGGTCCTTAAGAGATTAAATATGTAATTTGAAATAACGTGAAATCAATCTCTATTTCGGACTTCATTGAAATAAAATGAATGTTAGGAACTTTGCATTGCAATTCCACACCAATGCAAAGCTTATCAAAATTAAACCAATCTTTTTCATTTCTCACTACATGTAAAACTATGACATAGTTTAGAGAATTTAGAGAATTTTGTTGTCATATTGATGCTTTTTTCATAGCATGGGTTCTCATTTATATATGTTCCTATTTGAACACATGTTTTCTTTTGTACAAATAAAATGACAATCTTTTTTGTAGTCATTTTATATTTTTCTCACTTCACTACACCAAAGATGATATTTAGTGTTGAGTGACATTTAGTGTTTTTACCCCCCTACTAGCTACAACACTAAATCTGAACTTGTCCACAATTAGTGTTAGACTTGAATGTGCCGGCTTCAAACTTCAGAGCCTTGTAACTTTTGCAAAAATTCTTCAAATCAGTAAAATGAGATGTTTTTCGGCATCTACAAAAACTGTAGATGCCGAAAAACATTTCATTTTACTGATTTGAAGAATTTTTGCAAAAGTTACAAGGCTCTGAAGTTTGCAGCCGCCTAGCCCTAATCGGTCCGATTCTGTCCGTGAACAGTGATATTCCGTCTGATATGACAACTCTGGTTCACATTTAGTGTTTGAATTGACATTTAATGTTACTTACTTTCATAGGGTAATTGGCTTTTAGTGTATGCCTTCGTATTTAGTGTACAAGACACTAAATATCATCTTTTGTGTATATGATTTCATTTATTTTCACATCATTTTAGATAATTTCATTCACTATACAAAAATTATAGTCAATTTATCATTATTGATTTTTTTCCTTCAATAACGCTAAATGATTTAATATTTTACTTTTAATTTGCAAACATCCTAATTAATAAATAATGATGATAATAATAATAATAATAATAATACAAAAAAAACATTTAACATTGCTCAAAATATTTAGTTTTTTGTATTTTAAAATCATATTAAATATTTATTCAATTCTTTAGAGAATATTATACTGATTTACAAAGTGGATTTTAAACTTTTTTTTCTTCTTAAATACAATTTTTTGGTTAATACAATTTTTCTAAATATTTAAATACAATTTTTTTGTTTTCATCTTTATTAAAATTTTCATCAATGTAAGTTTTTTAACATTCCACTTAAAAATAACTTGTGTGGTGTTGTGCACTTGTATGCATTATTTTCATTTTTCATTTTTAGAACAATTCATCCGTAATTTATATAAAATTTATAGAAACAAAGTTCAATTGAAAAACCATTACTTTCACACTTTAGAACCAAATGTGCAAAACAACTTTGGTGCATTTCTACTCATTGAGAGCTTTTGGACGATGCCAAGATTGACATCAAAAACTCCTATACTTCATTTTTTATAAGTTAATTCAATTTATGGTCTTAAAAATTGCTCACAAATCCATCATATGTCCAAAAGCAATGATACCACTTTAGTACAACCTTTGTCAAGTCAAGCTTTCCAATGGTATAAAAAAATGATCAATGAGTGCATAAGTGGGGATATCTCAATGTTACATACAAAACAAACTAGAACAATTGTTACCATTGTATTTTTATTTTTATTTTTATGCAACTTTTACTTTGCATACACAACAAAATAAAGGGTGCAAAGCCTCTACACTTTTGATTGATAATGAATTAAGGATCAAACTCTCTTCTTTAGTGTATCAATTATAAAATTTTGTTTTAATTAATTTAAAGGCTCTATTTTTATTTTTAATTATTTTCCTTTTTACTTCCTCCCCCTCCTTTTTCCTTTTTTCCCTCCCCCTCCCCTTCTTTTTGCCTTTTTATCTAAGAGTAGGCCCCGGCGGCCCCCCCCGTGGGGTCTCACTCTTAGATAGGACAAAGTAGGACAATAGCTTTAAAGTTTCACAGTGATGAGGTTGTTTGATGAGGTCGTCTGCAACATGCACTAGTTTTCTTTGAAGCAATTCTGAGGAGTTATCTGTGGTGCTAAATCTTTACACAGAGCACATTTTAAAGCAATTAGGTGTTGATTTGTAAATATCATCACATGGACTTTTAGCTGCCTTATTATTACAAGGACATGTCAAATTCCAAGTGCAACAGAACGTACACCATTGCTACTACTTGAATATAGCTGGGGTCTTCCTTATTCCCTACTTTTCATCTTAATGACCTGCATCAGCAAAACTGAAGGGGCCCAACTGAGGCTTCAGAGTTCAGACTTTTGAATTTTGAATCAAATGTTGGGCCTATTTTTAGTGGGATTAGGTAACATTGCTTTTGGTTGTGGTCACTTATTTACTATGAAATGGAATTTAAGGTAGTTAAAGTAGGAGGTCTGGACATAAATCGACCATTTAAGAGCTCAAACTAAATTTTGACAAGGTGGAACTTCTTGAATTATTTTTCAGTAAATTTTTGTTGAAAGATAAGTGGAATTAGCATCTAAACCAAGTCATTTTATATTTTTTGGAGCTTTGCGGAATTAGTGGAATTGAATGCTTTGTGGGACAAAGCATGAGTGGTACAATGCAGTCCAAATTTTTCCTATGTTGAAAGATAGGAAATATGGGTAATATTTCATTAAATTTTTTGTAATTTTATTTCTAAAATTGAAATTATTATATTTTTGGAAGCCCCAAAGTACTCCAAATCCAAAGCCAATGACTAGAATTTTTCAAGAACTACTTTACCACTAACTACTTCCTATTTTCTTGCTCACTAATTCATGTGCACTTTGTGACATGTGTCATGACTTTGTTAGTTCCAACCTTGTAGAGGAGAAAAAAAAACATTTCAAACTTTGGTGGGAAATTTGTTCGAGTCATGGTTGGAAATGGATGCACCTTGCACATTAGATATGGATTCCTAGTCAAAAATGGGTGGTCAAAGTATAATAAAAGAAGGGAGATATGCTAGATAGTTCAAAATGACAACATTTGGTGGATTGATCTTGGAGACACTAATAATTAATAAGCAAAATCCATGTGGCACAATTATGTGATTTTAAATGAAGAATCCAATAGTGTCACTACTACAATTGGCAACTTAATAAAACCAAGAATTCAAATGATCCATAGATTATATCCACATGGTAAGTGGTCTGATATAGCAATTGATCTAACCCTTTTGATATGTATGATCTATGGATTATATTTAACAACTTTTATCTAATAGTCATCATTAAATTACTATTCCAATTTGCATTTTAGGATAAATTGCCACAATTCTAGAAGTGTAAATCATTATGTGGTCCTTAAGAGATTAAATATGTAATTTGAAATAACGTGAAATCAATCTCTATTTCGGACTTCATTGAAATAAAATGAATGTTAGGAACTTTGCATTGCAATTCCACACCAATGCAAAGCTTATCAAAATTAAACCAATCTTTTTCATTTCTCACTACATGTAAAACTATGACATAGTTTAGAGAATTTAGAGAATTTTGTTGTCATATTGATGCTTTTTTCATAGCATGGGTTCTCATTTATATATGTTCCTATTTGAACACATGTTTTCTTTTGTACAAATAAAATGACAATCTTTTTTGTAGTCATTTTATATTTTTCTCACTTCACTACACCAAAGATGATATTTAGTGTTGAGTGACATTTAGTGTTTTTACCCCCCTACTAGCTACAACACTAAATCTGAACTTGTCCACAATTAGTGTTAGACTTGAATGTGCCGGCTTCAAACTTCAGAGCCTTGTAACTTTTGCAAAAATTCTTCAAATCAGTAAAATGAGATGTTTTTCGGCATCTACAAAAACTGTAGATGCCGAAAAACATTTCATTTTACTGATTTGAAGAATTTTTGCAAAAGTTACAAGGCTCTGAAGTTTGCAGCCGCCTAGCCCTAATCGGTCCGATTCTGTCCGTGAACAGTGATATTCCGTCTGATATGACAACTCTGGTTCACATTTAGTGTTTGAATTGACATTTAATGTTACTTACTTTCATAGGGTAATTGGCTTTTAGTGTATGCCTTCGTATTTAGTGTACAAGACACTAAATATCATCTTTTGTGTATATGATTTCATTTATTTTCACATCATTTTAGATAATTTCATTCACTATACAAAAATTATAGTCAATTTATCATTATTGATTTTTTTCCTTCAATAACGCTAAATGATTTAATATTTTACTTTTAATTTGCAAACATCCTAATTAATAAATAATGATGATAATAATAATAATAATAATAATACAAAAAAAACATTTAACATTGCTCAAAATATTTAGTTTTTTGTATTTTAAAATCATATTAAATATTTATTCAATTCTTTAGAGAATATTATACTGATTTACAAAGTGGATTTTAAACTTTTTTTTCTTCTTAAATACAATTTTTTGGTTAATACAATTTTTCTAAATATTTAAATACAATTTTTTTGTTTTCATCTTTATTAAAATTTTCATCAATGTAAGTTTTTTAACATTCCACTTAAAAATAACTTGTGTGGTGTTGTGCACTTGTATGCATTATTTTCATTTTTCATTTTTAGAACAATTCATCCGTAATTTATATAAAATTTATAGAAACAAAGTTCAATTGAAAAACCATTACTTTCACACTTTAGAACCAAATGTGCAAAACAACTTTGGTGCATTTCTACTCATTGAGAGCTTTTGGACGATGCCAAGATTGACATCAAAAACTCCTATACTTCATTTTTTATAAGTTAATTCAATTTATGGTCTTAAAAATTGCTCACAAATCCATCATATGTCCAAAAGCAATGATACCACTTTAGTACAACCTTTGTCAAGTCAAGCTTTCCAATGGTATAAAAAAATGATCAATGAGTGCATAAGTGGGGATATCTCAATGTTACATACAAAACAAACTAGAACAATTGTTACCATTGTATTTTTATTTTTATTTTTATGCAACTTTTACTTTGCATACACAACAAAATAAAGGGTGCAAAGCCTCTACACTTTTGATTGATAATGAATTAAGGATCAAACTCTCTTCTTTAGTGTATCAATTATAAAATTTTGTTTTAATTAATTTAAAGGCTCTATTTTTATTTTTAATTATTTTCCTTTTTACTTCCTCCCCCTCCTTTTTCCTTTTTTCCCTCCCCCTCCCCTTCTTTTTGCCTTTTTATCTAAGAGTAGGCCCCGGCGGCACCACCACCACCACCACACACACACACACACACGTCATTCAAGGGTTAAGGATGTGTTTTAAAAAACAGGACGTCCATTTGACTAATGACCGGCAGGCTCTGTAGGCCCTGGACTCCACATGGAAGCTCACCTTTAGGGCCTCATGACATGCTTGCCCAATGGACAAATAGCAACATGGGATGCTACATGACAAAATGCCAATTGCACTTTCACGTACACCCAATGGATGGGGAGGAATACGATAAGAACGTGAAATGTATTAGATTCTCTTAAAATTGACTAGTTCCTACCAGTGGGATTGTCCACCAATATCAATTGAAAATTGAAGTCCTCCTTTTCCGTTGCTCACCCTTGCAAGAATTGGTTGAGGCAATTTTGTCTTATTAATTGTGTTTGCCCTTAGGTTGCAAAGTCTAAGCACCATTCATTTTTGCATGCCTTAATCACAAAAAAAATTGGGCAATCAACAAGAACCATGCCCTACTTCAATGAGATTTTGAATTTTCCATTGGACTCCCCTCTAAGCGAGTGATTGTCTTTTAACCCCTTAAGTTCCTTGACTATGTTTTTACCAAAAATGCTCCAAAAATGCCATTTCTAAATTTTCTAAACAAATACCAAAATTTGGAAAAAAAAACATTTTTGAACACAAATAACCATAGGATCTTGTAGTATGCTGATTTGAAAACATGTGGAAAAATTTTCAGAAATTTCCACAGCGTAGATTGCAAGATATGGGCTATCAAATTCATAGAAATCCTTTTTTGGGTCCTAAAAATAACCGGGCAGCTGCACTTCACAAGCTCACATTTGTATTGAAAATATGCCCAAAATGGGAGTGCTTCTTTGGATTCATTCTTCAAGCTGCAAGTTGGCTACATGCTTGAAAAATTTCAAATCATGTGGAATTGTACAACCTAGAGGAAAAAAATAGTAAGTAGAAAGAATATAGAATGATTCAAAATACAAAATTGTTAAAGAATTTAGTTATGGAATTAAAAAATGCCAATCCCAGTAGTTGCAATGTTGTAATAAACAATTTGCATTGTATGATTCTATTTTTTTTCAAAAGTATTAAAAATTGAGTTAAATTAAGGACTTCAAAGTTTATTTTAGAGTAGAAAATTCATAATTGCCCACAAACTCACTCCTGATAACAAACTCCTTATAACTTTTGACTCATTGATATAAATGGAATGATTCAAAGCTCTCCACGTATGTATAAATCTAGAAAACCAAATTTTAAATTTTTATTTATGAAAAAAGGGATTTTTTTCTATTTGCACGGATTGCCTATTTACAAAGAAAAAATAATACATTAGGTCATAATTTTTGACTCATATTTTCAGATGTCCTAAATTTTAGTGTACATGAAAAATATTCTTTACCTACACCTTTTATTAAAGTTTGGGCTTAAAACATGAAAATCTCTAGTCTCACATACTTACCCTAAATTGCTATGTAGCCAAATTCAACAAGGTGGTCCTCTAGGGGTTAAGGATTAACCCCTAAACGACCATTGTTCCTGCGGGGGACAAAATGGATTTTGGACAGGTTCCTATAACTTCAATTTTTAATGAAACTTTTTGAAACTTTTTCATAAGATAGACAAAATTCTTAGCTTACTGGGAATATAATTTTATTTCAATCGGTGACCAAGAGCAAAAGTTATGCCATCATAATTTTCACTTTAGCGGGCAGAAAAAAAAATCCACAAAAATATGAAATTTTACTTTATTTTATTTATCCGTGTAGATCATATTTTTGTATTTTATTTTTTTGTATTTTTCAATTTTTTTTTCCGACAAGGTTAAGTTTCATTTTTAGAACAATCTCACCATTGGGATTATTGTGTTTCAATCCCATCTTAGAGCTATTAATGATTTAGTTTTTCTTTCAATCGTGAACCTATTTCTACTTGACAATTTTTTAAAGAATGAAAAACAAGCATTTTTCTTTTGAAATATTTTTCCTAGACTTTCAACTCAATTCTTCAATACAAAAAAATTTTAATTCAAAATCCATAGTGCAAAAAATTTCTACAACCGGTGGTCAAAGTCATCTGAAATTGCTTGCTAGTGTTCAAAAAAAAAATTCTACTTTAAATGCTAATATCTTCCAATCTGTACGGTCAAACTCCATAAAATTTTTAACACATGATCTTAGACAAGTAAAGTACGAGATCCTACAATTAGATTCTAGTGTGTGTGTATGTGTATATATTATTTATTTATTTATTTTTTTTCTATTTTTTTTTTAAATAATTTTTTTTTTTCTTGAATGAATACAGTAGAAATGGCAGTTTTGAAAGTTTTTTTTGACAGAAACATGATCTTGGTCCTTTAGGGGTTAAGGTACCATCACCTATTTGTGACTTGTTTGAAAAAACAATTCCATCTACATTCTTGTTTGAAATTGAAATGCACAACCTCCATTCATGTTGACCTATGGGCTATTGTACTTACATCTAATTTTAGCACTCTAAATATTTTTAAGCTATTCTTATTGAGTCCAAAAAATGCATTCTAAAAGAAACTAGAATCCCCTATCATCTACACTATTTTGTTTAATTGGTGAAGGAGGAGATTAGCATCACCTAGAAAATTAATGTCACCACAAAAGTTTATTCTTTTGTGAAAATTGATACAACGCAATAATATTTTTAAGTGCACTAATTCAAAATAGTGTGACTTTGGTAATTTAATGTCACAAGCACTATTAGGACAAATCAATGTACCAATAAGATCTAATGAAAGCTTTTATAGTTGAATAAAAGAAGCCGTGCTTAAATCCATGTTCATATGCATTTACATGTTGTTCCATTTAGATGTTAAACCCTTGAAAGACAAAGCCAGTGTGATTGTCTAATCAAACTTCAAAATCCTCTACTATGTATCTTTTGTTTTTCCACTATTTATGAATTAAATGTTTTATTTTATCTTTTGGAGATGAAATGAGATGTGTAATACATGTCATAAAAAATTTAGATTTTTCAGTGAAATTACCATTAATTTTGAAGAAAAAGTGAAGCAAATTCACATCAAATACAAAACATGTTAAAAAAATTAGAAAATTTCATAATAGAAGTAGATAATGTTCAAAATAACCTCATAAATATTTCCAAGAATTTAAAGAATTGTTGTAAATTAAGAGCCTATTTATGTTGGATCTCGTCTATTGCTACAAGTAGCTACAAGAGTTACATTGATACTACCTACCTCTGTCCAAGTTTAGATTCTATGACATTGATCCTTGCATTGATCATTTTTCCTATCCTTAGATTACTAATGTGTAAGTTTAATGGGTAGGTGTTTGTGTTGGAATAAAATATAAGTACACTAGAGAGAGAATAAATTTTGGTTCATAAAGAGATGGAGTCTTTAAAGAGTCCATTCTAAGTCCCACAACAAAATCCACAATAGAATTGTTTATTCTCCCAAATGTCAAAATCAAGTTTTAAGGGAAAAATTTACACCATTGAAATATTGTATAAGTGGACCATTTGTTTGATAAACTACCTCATATAAAGTTTAAAAATGGCCAACACAACTTGGCATCATATATTTGTAGGAATAATTTTATTTTTTTCCCATGTTGAGATGTAATAAAAAATGTATTTGCCAATGGACTCACCCATATAACATTTTTTTGCTTTAAGGGTTGGATTTGTTGCCTTTCAGTCTCTGACACACTGATACCTTTAATTTTGATTTTTTTTTACTTAAATCTTTTATTGAATCTTGCTACATAAACTAGTCTTGATCCTTCAACAATCATGTTTACAAATGAAATCACATCTAGAATCACATTCTACATAGAAAATTAACCCTAAATGCTCAAGGCCTTTTTTGAGCTTCTAGGAATTTACTCTAAATTGAACAAAAACACAAATTTTTTATAAGCTATATCAATTTTCTTTGAATTGTAACCATACAAATTCAAAGTAGACATGTTAGAAATCACATGAAAAACAAAAAACACAACAATATCACTTATGGATTGAAAGATTATAATGTTTGATCATCAAAGTGTTAAAACTGCAATAATGATTTGAAGTCTTTCAATTCTTTTTTTTCATATCAAATCTAAAAAATTGGTCACTGAAAAATATGAGGATAAAGGGCCTAACATACATAACTCTAATCAATTTATGACTTTCCAAAATTTAATCTAAATTTTTTTTAATTGAACTTCTAATGTGATTTTTTTCCCCAAGATGTAGTGTATTTGAGGCTCATTTCTAAAACCCTTCAGCACTAAGGAAAGTCAAGATTGCAATAGACACCCTTCTACAAAATCTTGAATAAAATAATCATATTCAATCATTTTCAAAATCAGATTTTTGATGCTAAAACTAGACTTCAAAAATAATTTTTCAAAAATACAAACTACTAAAAATAGAAACTTGGTTAGGTTTTATTTAACTTTCAAGTATTGTCAACATCAAAATTTGGTGCCTCAAACATTTAGGGGTTAATATGAAAATACATACCATATGCAGAGTATTTATCTATAACATCAAATAGAAATCATATATTATTTTGCACTTATATAATATCAAATTGCACTTACATAGATAACAAGATAGATAAATGTTTTGTCATATATATACACACACGACATAATTGTCAATGTTATTTGATCACAAAGTATTTGTCAATGGAAGAAAATAACCATTGATTCCTTAAAATCTTCTACATTTGAGCCCCCCAAATGTAGAAAATAGATACTTCCAATCCAAGATTTTTGGGTGGAAATTTTGTAAAAAATGACAATTTTAACAATAGGATCTTAATTTAACCTTCATATGGAATAACACAAAAAAATTTAATTTAAAAGTTCATTTCCATTTGTGAATTCAATATGATCAAAATATATAGAGTATTTTCCTTTCTGCTTGTCATAGGGGTATCTCAACTTCAAAATTCAAGAAGTAATAGATTATGTGGAATTCAATTTATATAGTTTAGTATAATATAGATGTTTAGGTTGAAAATTTCTACACCCAAAATCTAAATTTCAACCAATTTGTAAAGTACTTATGCACCATACATACCATGATTCCTTTGTGATGAACAAAAACATCAAGAAATATTCATAGATTTACCAAAATTTCAAAAAAGACTTCACCTAAAGTCCAAGTGGTGGATTGCTGTAGTAAAGTAATATAATGCGGGAGGAGAAGAAAGATTAAGAAAATAGTTTTTAAATGCAATTTATACGGCCTAAAAGCCAATTCCTTTTGCCATTCTCCTCAAGGGGAAACATTCTCATGTCAAAAAAATTGTGAAGCAAATTCCTCACAAGTCCTTCAATAATTATGTAATTTGAAATTTTGAAGACAAAACACTCAATAATTTATAGAAATGCATTTGAACTCACGTATGCAGCAAAAGTTTGCATCTATAAATTTAATCTACGGATGGAAAAAAGTAAAAAATAAACCGTAATTGTTGATTGACTCCCTTCAACCCTAATTTGGTTTTTAAGGATTTTTAGAAACTACGGTATATGTGGTATTTATAAAAGAAGTTTATTTGGACTCCTCTCCTTGTGCAATAATAAATTAATACATCTCTTTCTAACTGAGTGCTCATTTATTTATTTATGGATATTAATTTGTATGCAGTATGATATATTGTACTTAGCAGTGATTCTTGTAGTGTGTTGCACACTTTAAAATTAGCTCATAACTAAATGAAGGATTAAATATTTTTAACAAAATTTGAATGGATTGTAACATAAGTAGTATACTATGTATAGCGTTTATTTTAGAAAATATTTAAACCAAATTTATTTTTCAAAAAGTATAATCAATTGAAAGGTAAAAAGTATTCTTTTTATAAGCACAAGATTTATAAAATACTTTAGTAGAAGGAATGAAAATATTTCTTGGAATCATATGCTGAAAAATTTAGAAAATTTAGAATTCTCCATGTGAAATGTTACTGACTAAAACACAATCCCATATATTTATTTTTTTGCATTATTACATCCATAAAATTATAAAAAATTAATGCGTTGTTTATTAATTGAGGTATTCCTAAAAGTCTTACAAATTCTTCAAATCTTTTAGAGTGAATTTTTAAAAATGTAAATATTTGAGGTCAAAATTCCAGTTGATAAATATGTCATCCAGTAAAATTCAAATTATTATGAAATATTCACTACTCACTTGTATGCCCTGTGCCATTGCTATAACACTAAGGTAGATATATCCATTCCTGCCCCTCGAGTTTGGTTTGAGCAAAAAAAACCCATATCTTGTTCATCCAATATCAGATTTCAATAAAAATTATATATCCACGAACCTCTTGGAAAACTACACGTCCTCAAAAAGTTTCAGAAAATCACAGTATAATTTCAGCCCGTAGATACCTACCCAAACTCCAAATTGTCCCCCAAGGGGACAATGGGACTTTAGGGGTTAAGAATTCCTCCTTCATGTATGAGTGGTGTACATTTGTTTTTAAGAATGTACTCCATTGGTATATGAGGACGATAGTGGGTGTAGGGTTGGAAATGGATATGTCTACCATAGTGCGTCATTTGTGATTGCTATAGAAGTAATGGTTCATCCCTCAATTAAATCTTATTCTATGCCCATTTTTGTATTCTTCAAACATAAAAAATTACATTTTAGAGATGTATTTCTTTAATTTTAGAGATGTGTCCTATCAATTTTCCATTATGTTTGAAGAATAATCTTAGATATGCAAAATATAGGGATGCTACCTTGATTAGAGCTTTCCAACGGTAGCAAGGGCACCCCCAAAGGTCTAGTCCTTGCAAGAACCCAATTGCGATTAAAAAAAAAGAATAGGAAGGTAAAAAGTAAAAAAAATAAAAGTATCAATATCGACACAATGTCACAATTGCCAAAACATTATATACCTCAGGGTCCAATAGTCCCTCACAACACTTTAAAATTCAATGTCTTTTATCCCATCAATCGGAACACTACGAAATTGCTTGGATGAGTGCTTTCCAACCATACTAAGGCCGCTCCCATTAGCCCAGTGGTTTAGGGGATCCCAACATACGTGACAAACAAACACTCATTTGTTTTAATAGTACATAATATGACCCCTCATTACTTGCTACATGCATTAAGGTTTGGAAAGAAATTAATTTTCACAAAGGATATGAATCTTTTTATCATGTGTGGAGTTTTTTGGCATGATCCATCTCCCATTGCCTTGGTTAGCATTGTCAACTTCATCCAACTTATTTATCAAGCAATGAAAAGGTAAGGCACTCACAGACCGATCACGAAAGGTAAAGTGTTTTTTCTTCGGGTTTAAGGGTTTAGGAATTTAGGGTTCCATCCCCCTTCCGTAGAAAGTCACCTGCACTGATACATGACCCGCCTCTGAAGAGCTTCTACAGTACTTTATCACTCTTCATTAGCACTCCCTGTAGCACTAAACAAAGCAATCAATAGATTCCGCCGTGAAAGAAAGTTGTGGTCAAGGCTTTTTTTTTTTCATTTTTTAAGAAGTACCAAAGTGGCGATACAAAAATTTACAGTGGTGCTCCAAATTTCAACATTCATCCACATATTAGATAGAAAATATCAAATTAGCACATATCACATGTGTATAATTGGGTTTTCATCCACAATATGGCGATTTCATCTAAGATTTTTTTTAATTCATAACTTTTTGGCAATTTTATCCAAGTTTTTTTGGCATATTTTTGGCATTTTTTAGCTAGATTATTTTTTGTGGTGCAATCTGGCACGAGAAAGCCAAAAAAAGAAGCCCTTGGTTGTGTGGTTACTAAAATAGGAAAACTTCATGGATCATATACAAGTGATCACACAGTTGGAGCTGGAATTCACAACCTTGAAGGATCCATCCAAGAGGAGCAAGCTGAAAAAGGTAAAACTAAAAACCATCCCAACTTCATACCTGGACTACTCATGTTAGCCACAGACAAGTCTTCTCCGTGTCATAGAGTCTACAACTGACAAGAAACACACAAACGATACCACTCACACTATCTGTAATTCTGTATCTATGTCACAAAACTAGAAAACTATCCCAAAATTCCTGTTTCATGGCATCAGGGATACACAGCAACGTGCACTGTACAGTACAGGGTGCACCAAGCAGTTTTAATTCAGATCACAGTACCGTGGGTTGTACCGGGAGTTCCTTCACACAAGGATTTTGCCAGTTCAAGCCTGCTTGAAAGCATCGGCATGCTGTGCAAGAAAATCCTCCAAGGAGACGCCCTTGTGCCCCAGCAGCTGCTCCAAGTCCGGATGCACTTCACTAAACAAATTGCCCCGCTTCTCAGAGTCCAGCGTCACCAGCCCTGATGCTCTCTCCTCCGCCGCACTCCCACCCCCGAAAGCCTTCACTGCCATCTCCTGATGCTCTTCCGGCGTCAGGTTCACATGGCGCACCTTCAAACGTTCAACAAATCACACGTCAAGAATCGAACAAGAAAGGCAAAAACATTGAAGAAATTAAAACAAAACGGTAACCAGAATACGAAAACACCGCAATCCTTTGTAGGTCGGACGTCACCAACACGTGAGGAAAATTACATTTCAGACGAATGTATCCCCATGGACAGAAAAGTTGGAACACATCAAAAACAATGGTAACAAGAAACTAGAGCACCACAATCCTTTGTTGGTCTGACCTATGTTATTACTCACCACCAGCATGTGTAAAATGCCTATACGTGAGAAACACTACATTTCAAAAGAATGCAAGTAATCCCCCATAGACACAAACAGAGACTTGGAAAAAAATCAATATAGAACACAGTTGTTTCTCAAGAAGCTCTACATACACTCTGCAAAAGGGAACGGTGCTCTTACTGGTAGAGAGATCGATTCTGAATTTTTCATCGGGGAAAAAATATATCATCAAGATTCTTTCCAGAAGTTGATACAGATATAGGACTCCGTACTATTTCTAGAACAGAGTAATCTATGATGCGCACAGCTTTCAGAAGACAGCCATAGCGAACATTGCCAAAACTTGCAAGGTATAGATGTACTCTAGAAACAGATAGGTTTAAGAGACTCAGGATTTGGAGGGGGTATGTTGTGCAAAACCCCAGTGAGGGTTTTGTGAGCTTCACTCACCTTCTGTCCCGTCACTTTGCTGATAATCGCCGCAATCTTCCCGTCCGTCACCGCTTCCGTCGTCAAAGTATAAATCTTCCCGGCATGCGCTCCTGGATCGCTGAACACCACCACGGCCGCTGCGGCGATGTCTTGCACCGCCACAGTCGTCCAAACGCCATCGCCGGCGCTCGTCTTGAACTCCCCCGTGTGCTTGATTTCATCTCCATGGTACATCACTTGATTCTCGTGGAACCACGCAGGTCGGAGGGAGGTGAATGCGATCCCACTCGTGAGCAACTCTTGCTCGTGGACGTAGTGGTTGTGAACGGGCTTGAAAGCGGCGTTGTCTGCAGGGACGGCGTCGACTCCGGAGAGGTAGACGATGTGCTTGACGCCAGTTGAGAGAGCCGCTTGCAAGAAGTTGCGGAACATGGTGATCTCCGCATCGGCCACCAGGGTGGGGAGGATGAGGTAGACGGAATCCACGCCTGTGCAGGCCTGCAGCGGGACACAAAGCTCGTACAATTGGCCGGCATACATCGAAAAAACTGAAGTGAAAAACGAAACCAAAAAAATTGAATAGCTAGGGTCAAAACCTTGAGAAATTGAGGAGCAGGAATGCAGACTACCCGGGAGTTTTTAGAAAATGCATCACTAGTTCGTGAATCTAAGTACAAAAAAGAAATCGAGGTACTGGTGAGGTACCCTGAACCCAATTCATACTTCACAAAGCCGTGAAATGAAAACCAAAACCAAAACATCGCATCGGGTCAAATCCCGGCTAAATTGAGAATCAGAAATTGATACTGACCGGGAGAATTTACAAAAATGCATCTTTCCAGCACGTGAATTGATCTAAGAGAGTCAAGGGAAACACATCGAATTGGAAGTACTGGTGAAAAAATCGACAATGCTTACCTTCGTCATGGACTCGGAGCTTGTGGAATCGAGAGCGATGGCTTCAGCGCCTTGAGACACAAGCGCTGCTAACTTAGACGGATCCCTTGCTGCCAATCGAACGGTGTGCTTGCCCTGCGCCAGCAACAGCTTCGCAGCTTGGCTGCCATTACGACTGGTGGCGCTCGTAATCAACACCACAGGCTTCGACATCACGATCAAAATTCAATACTAATACTAATACTAGGCTCCAAACAATCAACGAAGTCCTGCGCTTTGAAATCGTGAACGCTGAATGACACCCTGAATGGCAAATCACACTACTTCGATGGCCACGAATTGGTACTTGTTGTTGTCGACCTGCTTCGACGGGCTATTTGAATGCATGCATTACCGACAGGCAGGGCCGGGGAGGACCCAAGTTAAAGCTTCATACATATGCCCTTAATATTGGCAGTTTCCACTGTTGCTTCTTCGGGTGCTTCTGATTATTGCCAAATCAAGGTCTACCTGATTGTTTTGAGTAAAAGCTTTGGGGAGCCACTCTAGTGGCAACATCAGTACTCTTCTGCAGATTATTTGAGATATCGTCGTAACAACCAATTGAATAATCTCACTAGTGTTTAGTAGAGTGGCTTACGGCCACATGGGAGCCTGGTCGCGGCGCTTCTCGAGCAGCTTCCCATCGGACTTCAACCCCTTCACCCTAAAAGGACCGTTTGTCTTCTTGGGGGACAATTTGGGTCCGGGTAGGTTTCTATTGTCTCAATCTGTAGTGCATGTTTTTGAATGTTTTTTTCAGGATGTACAATTTTGCGAGAACTTCATGGACATACAATTTTTTTAATTTCAATCGGAGCCTAGGAGAAAAAGTAATGGCACAATGAGCCAAAAATGGAGGTCAGTGAGCAACACAAAAAAATCACAAAAAATATATAAATCTTTTTTCCTAAAATTTCATAGTTTTTCTACATTTTGAAGCTTTGATTCATTCTATTTGGACTAGTGATGAGAAAGTTATGGACCATCTTAGTTTTTTGGGCAATCTAAGCATCTTCTTGAAAAAATAACTTATAAAATTCATTTTTTTAATGCAATTTTTACAATTCTCCAAATAAATCTAATAGACAAGATTAGGTTTGTTTGTTAGAACAATCTCACAATTGGGACAAGTGTTTTATTCTTGAATTTTTATTCTAGATTCTCAACTCAAGTATTCAACATAAATTTAGAAAATCAAAATCAATAGTACAAAAATTGAAGGTAAGGAGATTCAAAGCCAAAAAATCTAGTCAAACAAGGTGTAAAAAAACTTGTTTTCTTCACTTTGGATGCAAATATCTTGCAATCTATGATTTAAAAAGGTCAAAGTTTCTGAAATTTCTTTCATGCATTCCTACACTAGTCTATATTAAGATCCCATGGTTAGAGATGCAAAAAAATAATGAATTTTGAATGTTTTTTGATGGAAAAAAAGCCTCAGGTCTTTAGGAATTAAGAGCCTATTCATATTGGATCCCATTTACTACTACAAGTAGCTACATGAGTTACACAAATATTACCTACCTTTATCAAAGGTTAGATTTTATGACATTGAACATTTCTACTATCCTTAGCTTACTAGTTTGTAAGTTTAATTGCTAAATGTTTGTATTGGAACAAATATAACTACATTAGAGAGAGAATAAACTCCAATTCATTAAGAAATGGAGTCTTTAAAGACAATAGAGAAGAATTTGGATCTCAGCATGCCTTGTATTTTTGGCTTGGAAATTAATTGTTTATTATGTAGAAATGGGATAATTCCATTTATATGGTCATTGTCACATGTTTCCATCAAACCTGTGGCCTAATAGAATGTCGGTGGTACAAGTTGAATTGGCAGTAATGCACTTGTGTCTAGCCTATGTGGCAACGGCTGTGTGTTCATGTCATGTAAAAATATGGTTCATCATGTTAGCACCTTCACAAGGAACATTTTCAAAGTCCTTTGTAGGCATTGTAATGGAAATCCTCAACGACAACTTCCTTTTTTCCCTTCTTTTTTTCAAAACATAGGGAATGTGGTCATCATAGGGAAATGAAAGACGGAGAATTCTATTGAGGGGGGAATTTGTGCATTTTTTAGTGTTATTTGAAGATGTCCTTGTGAGCTCCGGATTTGTCACTTGGGTTGTGGATTTTTTTTTAACATTTTTGCTCATTTTAGGAGTATTTCTACTTCAAAAGGCCTAGAAAGTAGATTAACATTGCGTTTGATAGAACTATAGAAGCCTCTACAAATGTGGTGTATTATTCCTGAAAAGTTCGGAAGTGCTCTAAGTACTTTTATTTACCATTTTCATTGTCTAATTAGGTGTTTAGAATGTTGATTAGGAGTTTAAGATAGTTTTTGAGCCCTAATGGCAAAATAATAGAAAACATTTAAGTTAGACTTTTATCGGATTTATCAATAAAAGTGCATGTGATCAATTCAAGCTAAAGAGCAAGCAGTTTAGATTGTTGAAAGTTTTCTAGAGTCTTAGAAACCTTTACAAGAAATTCACATAGGAGTCACAATCCAATTTGCAAAAATTGGAAAAATCCATCATGTGTAACTTTACAGGTTAAAATCCACAAATTCAAGACATGGGCAATTATAGCTTGGAGAAAGGTGTTTTTAACTAAAAAACATGCTAGAAGCGCAACGGTGAAGTTGGATCACCAAGATTCCTCCCTAGAGAAATAAAAATTGAGAGGTATGAATTTAGATCCTCCTATTATTATTGCAAAGTTGAAATGTAAATTTTCATTTAACATTTGGGAGCTTCCTAGAAGCTATTAAAAAAATTCATAATTTTTTGGATTAAAGAAAATGATTCCATGGAAAGTCAACCGCATTTATTGGCATTAAAAATTTCATATAAATTACCTAGATAGCGGTAAAATCCCACTAAAAATTAGGATAGTTCTCTTTATCCTAAATAAGCATCCAACCAAATTTTACAACATTTCAACACCGACAAGTATCAAAACCAGCGGTAGCAACGACTTTTAACAAATTTACAAGATTCACAATAAGTTGACTGGCATACAAGCAGTGTATGATGTCCGAATGAAGTCAACTTGGACTCTTTTATTATATTCTCAAACCTTCCAAAAAACTCAAGCTAATCCAAATTCGTGGGTATCTAACCTTATTAATCGACTAAGCCAAGTCAGTAGTAAAATCCGTCTTTTCCGGTCTTCTTCCTAAAACCGGAAACACAAACACCCAGAAAACTAATGACCGGATTCTCTCTATCTTCCGATTCCAACTAGTCTTCTGGTTGTCGAATCCAACACAACCCCAAGATCATATCCCTTCCGGTCCTGGTATCCGTCTAGACCAATCCGCTCTAGACAACTCACAACTATTTCCTCTCTTATCCGGTTTGGTTTTGCCTCTGTTTAACCATCAGAGGGTTCGCCGCTTGCTTTTGAGAGTGGTAGGCCCACCACACCTTCCGTGATTTATAGTGGTTGAAGACCCACTTTCCTAATCTCTACTCCCCTAGACTAATACGGATCCGGTCACAAATCCACAAAATGACACTATAACAAGGGCTGAAAAAATCACTCTTCCAACTCCCTATATTGGTAGATTTCAAATATCTTTTTTTGTGTGAGTCTTTTGAACTTGAGATTTGGCACACATATTATCAACATAGAGACGCTTCTATGACAATAAATTTCATGCCAAATTTTTTTTTTTTCAACCCTCGGGAGGGCGTCAAAGTTGGCAGCAGTGGAACTTCTTTCACTGGGAATGCAAAAAATTCGTAAGGTTTATGTACCCAACTATACAACTAACTCACATAACCTTGATTTCAAGCATTGGACTCCATCAGATCAAATTACAAAGTTGCAAATACAAAGCTTTGGAGTTGAAGATTGGCACTTAGGTATGGTAGAACCACCCATTATTAACCGGCCATCAATAACCAACCTGTAGGGTGCAACTATTTCCAACCAAGGTTGGTACAGATTCCAACTGTAGTTTGAAATGCGATTTTTTCTCTTTTGCAAGGTTGGTACTATAAAGTCATGACACATGTCCTGATGTAGTGAGCAAGAAAGTAGGAAGCAGTGAATGGGAAAGTAGTTATGGAATGGTCGAAATTGGAAGACTCTATATCCTGGTTATGGATTGAGGCCAACTTTTGGCTTCCAAAATTCATAGTAAATTCAGTTTAAGGAAAAAAATCATGAAAACTTGGCAATGCCCAACATTTATATCTTCTTACAGGACTATAAATTCATATTGTCTTCTACTGCTCCAGAACATATGCAGAATTGCTTAAGTGGTCGACAATGGGTGGTTCTACTATAGTAGAAGAAGGAAAGAGAGAGGTTAGGTGTTTGTGAGCCAACCATTTGGAATTGTTGACTTTGTTAACCACGCTTAATTTTTGATACCAAGACAAAAGGAAAAAACCAAATAGAGAAGCGTTGACTTTGTGGGAGTTCTAGAATTTGGTTATTATTTGGAAGGTGTTAAACAAGCTTGTTGGAGTTTTGTTTGACTTTTAGAACCGTTAGCAAAACATTAGCAAAACTAGATTTTATTAGATTTATAGAATTGTATGTCTAAAAAATATCTTAAAAAGAAAAAAGAAGAACATTGGAAGGAAGGAAGATAAAGAGAAAGAAGACAAAGGTTGAAGGAAACGGATTTGGAGCATATTCAAGTCATTGCGTGAATACACCAAATACCACATTCAAAGATAAGTAGGTTGAAATGGAGCTCAATGGAGGGCTTAACAATGTGATGGTTTCCATGAACAACATTGGGGATATCAAGATCACTCGGGGAGGTCACTTAGAGTGTCCATTAGAAACCACCTGCGATCAAAACTTTGGACCCCTTATTTATTTTTTGAATTTTAAATTAAAAAATTAAAAAAATATGAATAGATTTTCCTACTTTGAAAGTTTATGTTTTGAATTATTAATATTTTTATTTGTTAATGATAATTAGTTACAAATTTTTGAAGTAAAAAGATACACTGTAGAACTCAAAAATAACTTTCACATCCCTATATTATATAAGAAAAAATTGTCTAAAAAATAAACAATTTTTTTGAAAAATAACACTCTATTGAAAGCTCATTTTGAGTTGAATATTGATTCAATGGTCATCTAAATGTGTTCTCTGTAATTATTTGAGTTGAAAAACATGCCATTTTAGCCCATTTTCAACCTCTTCTAGAAATCATTTCATATTTTATTTGAGTTGGAAAATTTGGCAATAGAAACCTATAGTCATTATTAAACAATGCTCAAAATTTTAGGTTGAAATTATAGTTTATTAGAAACCACTTGTTCGCACGTGGTTTATTGTAGTAGAGCTAAGTGACCTCCCCGAGCAAGATCATCAAATGCAAGGTATGTGTTTGAATTTTCTTTTCATATACGTTTATTTCTCACTAAAACTCAGAGTAGAAATTGAATTTGGAATTAAAGGTCAGAATTAAATTAGGCCATACAAATTTAGAAACCAAAATGTAGATTTTAAGGTAGTTCTAAATTACCGTATCTTTTTAAAAGACTTTCATTATAAAAATAGATTAAAATTACCAAAAATTAACTTGAATAAAAAACTGTAGTAAAAGTAGGTGAAAGATTAAAAGTCATCCAAAGGAATTTGAAAAAGGACTCTAAAAGAAAGATCCGCAAGAATGGGCATCAATCTCAGATGTTCTCAATACTTTGAGGACGGCGCCGTACAATTGGATTATGCCCAAATATTGTTATCAAAGATAATAGTCTGTAGTTTTTTACTTGAACGTTTGCATATTTGTATATGATAGTTAGGTTGAAGGCAAAGGTTGTTCACCTATTATCCTCAAGTAGGATCATGTATATTTGGCATAAACCAAATATGAAACATCTGGGTCAAACCACACTCAAAGGTACCATTGGGACTTTTTTGCTAGGATATGACTCGAGTCCTTTCTTGAACTTTTAAAGCTATAAATTACTTTGATGTTGTCATTTCAAAGAAAAAATTACAGATGAATAGTATTTCAATGTTTCCCTTAAACAAACTGGAGACAAAATTTCATGGAAAAAATCCTTAAAAAGACGTAAATCACCAGTTTTGAGGCTAAATTTAGTGTCTTTTTAGCAATATAGCACTTTAAGAGGATATTTTCATCCAAATTTTTTTATACTCCTCACATATACAATAATTTAAAAGAATTTTTAGTGATTAAATCTTGAAACTCAAAATAGTATAATTTTTTTCATTAATCAACTTATTATTGACAAATTATTGATTTCATCTAATACAAAATTTAGACATTCAATTCCAAAAATAGATTATATAGGGACCTTGAAGTCAATAATATATACATTTTTTGTTCGAACACAATCATCATTTGGATTATTTTTAATATTGAAAAGGATGTTCATAAGTTTTTACTTATGAATATAATAGAAAATAGAAAGTATTCAAATTATAGCAAAATAGTCCTTTTTTACTCTCTATCATATGATTATATATATACATGATTTTTTTGGATTCAATCACATTATTATTCATCAAAAATTAGAACCCTTTTCTACCATTGAAAAACCTAACATGTTGACATTTAAACTTCAATTGGAACTATAATAAAGAATTTTTTATTTTTTGATGAATAAAAAGGTATTAGGCTTAACATGACTTGAAATACTAGTCAAATAGGACTAAACCATCTAAAATTAATGGATTAGCATTAAAAAAACGATAGCTAAAAAGAAATTACATTGCAAATTTTAGTGGATTTGACCCCTTTTGTGGTACATTTGAGTGTAATTTGACTCATCTATCTAAATAAAATCCTTTGGATATATTCAAAACACTATTGTCTACAAACAATTATTATGTTTATTAATTTTTGCACCATGTAGAAGATGATGATCTATGCATGTTTCATCGTTTTGTGTAAGATGGAATATTACATGGAAAATGAGTAGGCAAAAGTAGCATGAATTATACATCCAAAAACAATAATATAAATCAAGAAGCCACAATGGGCCTACAAAGTGCAAGCGAGCATAAGGGCATTGCCCAAAATTACAAAACAACCAACGACCACCTCTTTGTATGTGATTAATGAAGAGCATTTGCTTATCCCAGACTAGAAGATGTGCTTCAAGGATTCAAACAATGACCTGCTTAGAAGTCCAAGTTGGTCTTGTCAAAATCCACGTAGTCCACCCCCTAGGCTTTTATAATCAAATAATATTCTAGGCCACATACAAGGTAGAAGTTGCATGTTGCTTTTTTTAAAATTTATTTTGATGGTTGGCTACCATGACCAAGCCACAAAGCCGCAAATGGGGTGACATCCTCTATAAAGGAGATAATGCCATTGAAAATTGGACTCTAGACCTAATAGAAGCAACCACTTAGAGACATCGTTTAGGGGCAATTCAACTCCACGTTGGTCCTATTTGACCTAAGCCTTGATGTTGGTGTCTTAGTTCTCGAAACCCTTATTACTATTTTGTTTCATTTTCTTGCACTCAAGATGCAGAGGCATATAGACACGGACGCTGTCAAAAACATGTGGGCACATTGTGGGAACACCAAGGTATGGGCGGGGACTTCATAGGTGGTAGGCATGGATGCTTTTGTGTCTGGGCACGAATTGTTCCAGACACAGGCATTGACGCTTGGACCAAAAGGCGTTCATGCCCGACTACTAAATCTGCGGCCAATCCACTGCTAGCATCCACGCCTACCTCCTATGTCTGTGCCTTGTCCAACTTATGTCCAAGCCTTGTCATGCGTCTGCGTCCTTGCATATTTTGTATTCATGCTCTTCCTAAGTCCGCGCACCAATCTACTTGAGTCCATGCCCCGACTCACACTAGTAGCCAGATGGCTAAAGTAAATCCACATTTGTATTATTTACCTTGTCAAAAAATCAACTACATATTGACTACATTGGACAGGCGAGGACCTCTACCGGATGGGCGAAGTGGATAAACAGGCAGGCACGCAGTCTGTCCAATGTGACAACCCTGCATAAATCAATGACTAATTTTTTGATACTAATAGCAAGGACTACAATCAGAAGACAATCATGTAGGACACTTAGTTGCTTTTAGCTGGTTGTAGTGGCATTACAAAGAGAGTCGGGCCTCAAAGAGACCCTCTTGCTTTGATGAAAATCGAGTTCAATGATGGGCAAGCTATACAAGATAGACAGTATGAGTAGGTGAAAAGGATTTGAATCCTCCCAATATCAAGAATCTATTGAAGAGTGAGGTCACAATATTTACCATTGAGAATGAACAACTACTTGTGTCTTCTAAAACTTGCACTCGCTCATTGAATGCATGATTGAAAGAAAAAAATGTTAATTGTATGCAGTTGGAATTAGATTTGTGGGTGGAGATTGAGACTTTCAAAAATTCTCATAAGAAATCATTATCTACTTGCTCTTTAGAATTGAAACATACAAAAGACACTTTGAGACATTGTGATATTTGATTACAAAACTTAATGAGTGCTTCCATTAGATGTTTTTTGGGGCATTGGAGGGTTGTTTCAAGCCTATTTCCCATATTGTGAACTAGCCACTGTTATTTGTTACGTCAAATTGCTATTAAGATCAAGTTTCTACAATCTTGGAACTCCAGGGAACTCGCGGCCTTGTTGAACAGGTGAATCTCATCTTATGGTTTGGCTATCAAAGCATTCTAAAAGATAGGAAAGATTCATTGGCACTCGCTCCCAAAGGTGGACATACAAAAAGAACCTTGCAATTAGTTCTTAACATCGTCTTGCTTGTAAAGCTCAAAGGTATTTAGATTATAAATAGTGAGTCTGGTTCATGAAATTTTTTGCACCGTTCCAAAGCGATACTAACTCAAATAGGCAAAGTTCTTGCATCCCTTTCGTCTCAAATAATAGTTTATGTATTTTGTGAAGACTCGAGGCTTGAATCATTCAATGTGAACATAACAAACAAATATTTGAATAAGATTGGCAAACATGTACAACCTTATGATATCCTCAAAACATGTGACCCAAATGGAATTACACATAATGGTTATATGAGAAATTTTGTTAAAATGGCGGTATTCCATGTGTCATTTTCAAAACGCCCAGTCTAAACCGTAAGAAATCCATCTAGGACAAATATAGATTTCAAAATCTTTGAATTATATAGATTTCAAAAGTTTAGGACTAGTATTGATTTCAAACTATATGGTCTAATTCATAGAAGTGTCATTTAGGACAAGAGTATATTTTAGACATTTAAAAATGGTATAGACTTCAAACATCTACAATAGGTGTATACTTTGGACCACCCGATTTGAATTTGAAAAAATGCCAAAGTTGCAGAATGGAGACATTTTAATGAAATTCTCCATTTATGAAGCTATATACAAGCAATTTGAGGGTGCTACAAGTATTGCAAGTCAAAGCCTCCAAATTGGATGTCTTCTAAATTTGCATCAAGTTTTGGTTGTTAGGAGGATGCTCAATTTAAAGTTTACCATGTATGTCAGAGAATATTGTTTTTCCAATGTTACTTTGGTTGTACCTACTAGTGCCAAAGTCACAAGCAAAGAACCTATTCAAGTTTGTCTAAACAAAATGAATTCCTTTTTTTTTTTAAATGTTGAGTAGGTTTGACGAACTATGGTGCAACTCTACAATATAACACTTTCTGGTAAGTTAACTTATCATTTCTTTAGATTATGTTGTTAACTATTATTTTTCAAACTTGATTCTTTATATGGTACTTCGTTCTCTATATGGCTCTGGAAACCAAACCTTCAAGATTTGACAGAGTGTTTGGAATCGATGAATCTATGAACCAAGTGCTATCTAAGTGAATTAATGTCCTTGTAATTTTCAAGACTTAGAAGATTTCTAGACGTGAGGGAGTATGGTCTATTAATTTTGGTTAATATTTGAAGAGAGAGGACACTTGTTAAGGACGTTGTTTGCTTCTCGTTGTGGAAACTATCGTTTAAGCCAATTTTGTAGAGGGGGGGTAAAGGAAAAAGAAACATTGTCTAGAGAAGGTTGGTTTGTTATTACCTTCTTTCTAAAAATTTTTAGAAAAGAAAAAATTTTGGACTTTTTTGACATGTAATGAAATGAGTGTAGTAAACATAGTGTGGTATAGTGCATGAAAAAATCTTTAATTAGATACTTGGTTTTTATTTAAAGAAAACTGTGACAGTCTGTGAGTGATAAAAAATAAACTTTTTTACATTTCAAAGAAATAAGTACTATTTTAGAAATCTAATGACAAGTGAACATTATGAAATTAAATGCCATGAATATGAGCATTAAGTTTTATGTCATTTCCACTTATATTGAATTTAAGTTGTCTTGAATATTAGGTTATTCATTTTAAAGCATAAATGAAACTATGTAAAATATATATTTGGTAACTACATTCCAAAAATGATGTCTACATTGAAAGGAAATGGTTCAAAAATTTGAAACCTTATTACAAAGATTACATTATTGTTTTTGGACTATATTTTTTCAAAATTCTTCATTATATTTTTGTTTTAAAAGTCTAATTCAGAAAAAAAGACTTTTATTTACATAAAGGTGAATTTTTTGGTGTGTGGATATGTATATGGTTCATAAGACTTCTATGTTTCACTTTGAAAAGACTTACAACTATTTCATTATAAAGTGTCAAAGTCTCAAAATCTAAGAAAATGACATTTTAGACTACATAGTCCAGCAATATGTATCTTGAGATTACCTAGATGCATCATTGAATCTACTTCAAAAAGACCAAAAACCATTAATTAAAAACCTATTACATTACATCCAAATGATTGCAAGGAGACTTATATACACTATTTTTTGTCACACAACTCTATATACAATGGTTTGAGGCCATAATTTTTGTATTATTTGTTGACTTCATATGATCTTAAATTATAATTAAGATATAAATGATTATTCTACACCTTTGTTAAAAAAATCTTATTTTTAAAAACAGTTTACTATTATTAGATACAAATTTTACCACCAAAAGTGAATTTAGATATGAAAATTGGAATGAGAGTTCATCTTCTTGTTTTATGCAAACTTAAAAAGATTTTTTCTAAAATAATATAATTTAACATTTATGTGTTCAAAGTACATAACCATCTAGTTAGTAGGATCAACGAGCTAATTCCTTTATTGTACTTAATTCCTAAAGGACTAGTATACATTTTTGATAAAAATTGTCATTTGAGGAAGTAGTAAGAAAAAAAATTAAATAAATAGAAAATTCAATTGTACAACGTTATTTGACTACCATATAAATGTATTGAAAAGAGTATAGAAACTTTAACTATACAGATTAGAAGATTAAATCATTTGAAGAAAAAGAAGTTATCTTCTCTAATTGAATCAATAAACTATAATCCTTTTTTTTGACATTTCCATCATATATCACATTAATTACATGCTTGCCAAATTTCAAGAGCAGAAGGGGATTTCTGCATTTAATAATAAAAACTTCCAAATTTGTCCTAAAAAAATATGGGCAACATAACTTTGAACCAAGGACCTAATTGGAACAAAATAATATTCCCACAAAGGAGGTCCATGACTACACCTTGTGTTAAAATTTTAGGTTAATCCATCCAAAATTGACTTCATAGGAATCTATCCAAATTTTGAATTTTGAATTAGTCATTCAACAATCAATGTTCCTTCACAAGTTAAGATGTAATTGGTTGATTGGAAACACTTTTTTAAATTGAAAAAGTAGTCAAATTTCATTTTGTATATGTGAATGTTTTTCCTATTTTCTAAAAATAGGACATCAAATTATCTATTTTCTTTGAGAAAATTTATCGACCAATTTTTGTGCATAATTATTGCATTCTTTTAGGCCAGAAGTTTTGGCAATATAATATTGTGAGAGTTTTGGGGTATTCTTGCCATCAAATCGATAAAGGTTTCTAATGCATTGAGGAACGCATTATTCAGAAACCAAAAGCAAAATTTTGTAAGGGTTTAAACTCTTATTGGTTGATGGTCTAAATTAGGAGCTATACCACAAATATAAAACATAAATCCCAAATATTAACCCCTAAAGGACCAAGTGTCCGTTCAACGTACGCAAGAAATCTCGGGTAGGTTCTTACAAAGTCATCTTTGGTTGGATGTTCATGAAATTTGGACACAATGTGTAAACATGCACCTCCTCGATGAAAAACTAATTTTTTTTCCGATTGGGTGCCCGGATCAAAAGTTATGCTGCCCTGAACTTTTAGGGCAGCTTGGGCAATTTGAGAATCTTTGGGGAATCTTTTGCAAAAAAGCTCATCAACTTTTGAAATTTGACATGTATGAAACTAATAAAATATGGCAAACAATTTTCAAAACACAATCAAATTTAACTCTTCAAATCAAATTCTAAGAAGTGGTAAACTTTATTACCTATATTGGGGCAGTTTCAAGAAAAAACATTGTCTTCTAACTTCAAGCCCTATTATCCTGCAATCTATGAGGTCAAAACTCTTAAAAAATTTTCCACATACTCCAAATGTTCATCTCTAAATTTTCACCGTTCGGATTTCAAATAAAAAATTTCCTCATTGCACAAGAAATCATCAAAAAATGATTAGTGTAATGCCAACTCACTTGACCTCTTTGCACTGCAGGGTGATTTATTATAAGCTAGACATCTCCGTTGCTTCTAAAAATTTTCATGAGTGTAATCAACATCATATAATTATCAATAGTCAAAATTTTCATTTTTGTGTAGAGCAAAAATTTTACTCCATGAGGGCCCGAAGTCTGCTGACCCTATTTCGCAGCAATGAAAATTTGTTTTTTTTCTCACTTCAAATGCTATAATCTTTCAATCTGCTTGTTCAAATGGGCTGAAATTTTTTCCACACCCTTGTATAATATTTCACTTCAGTTTAATACGGTTAAAGTTTCAAAAATAAATTCTAATTTTCATTTTTGAATAACATACCAAAAATCCCCACTTTTTGACAATGTCACCCTGAAAAACCCCTTCGGTCCTTTAGGGGTTAAGTCACTTGAGTCTGCCACAAAAATAATAATAAATTGTTCTGTGCTACAAGAAACACAAGGGGTTCAGTAGCTGGAATTCATACTTCTACGAAAGACGCAAATACTTCAAGCAAAGCCAAGGTTTCAGGAAAAGAAAGAAAAAGAGAGCGGCATGAGCAATGGCGATGGCAACAGAATTTGACAGACTCCAAGACCTTCAGGAGTAAAATCAACTTTAAGTACGGAGCTGTGTTAATGAAATGAGCAGAAAATTAGGCTATGGTACAGAATTCTTAGAACCTGGAACAACCCCAAGTTCTCCACATGAAACTGGCCTTCATGGATCAAAGCCATCTGCTCTATCAGCTTCCTCTGAAGCTTTGTTTGCTAAGCTAATTGCCTTGTAAAACAAAAATCCCTGCACAATGTGATAAAAACTTTAATTAGATAGAGCACAAACATGATCAGCTCACATAACTTCAAAAAAAGGTATCAAGCTTCGCTTAATGCAACAACGATGCAAAGAGCGATTAGAGGAATGTGAACTCACTGCTGAGGGGAAGCCTGTAACTGCGAACACGCCTAGAATTGGAGCCCACAGGGGACTGTCAGGCTGAACGACGCCAAAAATGGGATTCTGGTTAAAATACTCGAATATAGAGCCAACCTGTAGGAAACACGAGGCCAACGCCAAATCAGTCAAGTATTCAGCATCATTTATATGAAAACAAATTTGATTATCACTAGTTTGTTTTCTAAATGCAAGTGTAAAACATCCAGAGAGATTCTCACGATGGAGAGTTCAGACGACGAAATTCATGCAAGAATTTCACCAAGGGAAATACAAAATTCAATTGCAAGATGAAATCCTTTCGGGGTGATAAGTAATGCCCAATTCTACCTAGCTCCTTAAATCATCAATCTACGATTTCACTCAAGTAGCAGCTTTAAACCAATGAAGACTGCAACATGCTAAGATTCCATTCACCTCAGAATAGGGCCATGGATTAACCTACTCATGCAAGACCGTAAGGAGTAAGAAAAGTCAGATTGAGCACGGTCTGCCGCATGATTTGGGAAAGATACCATAGTGACTTTGAAAATTCATAACTAAATCATCATAACTACAAAATTAACGAAGCAAGAGTTGGTTCGATTTGCTCTTGGAAAAAATCGAAAACATTCAAATTAATTCTTACCATGAACACATAGATCAGATCATGGTTCAAAGGAACTTGCCTCATACATTTGAGAAACAGGACATCAATTGACTGAAACGGCGAATTGTCTAAGGGAGGCTAACTTATGGCAGCATATTACGGTATTACAAACATTCTAAGTGAGATTGTCTCAGAAGAATGCATGTACAAAGAATGTGTTTAACCACTAATGACCAAGAATTACTGGTTTGAAAATGATCAATTCAATCGATCACATAGTGAAAATACAGCTCAGATGGCGCCAACTTCTATCTAACTACAATTACCTTGGACGCATTGGTCAAAAAATAAATAACATTGCATAAATAAAGTACTCGTATGAACTACTCAAAACTGCTAAATTAAGTTGTAATTTTAGTCAAATTTGGGCTTCTTGAAGCAGGAAAGCGAGCATTTCTAGGGTTCAAGAACGAAACCCTATGACCATGAGCCAGAGTCTCCGAAAGACTTCGAGAGGCAGCAATCTCTAACGAGATTCTGAGCATGACCTCAAGTAACTAAACCTCAGAAATATGAAATCAAGAATTTAAGAAATCAAGCCTCTAGTGTGCAGCATTGAAATGACTTTCAAGATTCTTCAAGTTGAGCTCAAGCAATGCAAGAATGGGAAGTGCAAGGACGACATGTTAAGCATTCACAGGACTTTCAGATTCTTCAAATTCAGCTAAAGCGGTGCAAGAACAGGAAGCTCAAGGGTTACCGCAGCAATGGCGACCAAGCACGATCCAATCAAGTACAGAGGGAACGGCAAGTCTCCCGACGAATTCACAGGCGCGGCTGCTTCATTCCTCGCCCACGGCGGAAGCTCCTCGGTTCCTGGCTTCGCCCACGACGGCGTGGGCTCCTCCTTCTTCTCTTCCGTCTTGGGTGACGCTTTGTCCGACTGAGATTGAGCCCGCCATTGCACCGTGCGCCTCGATGAGAGATTGCAGATGGAGGCTCGGTGGCCACGAGCGCTTCCTGTGGAAGTGATGGGAGACGAGATCCTTGGACATGCGAGAGACGCCACGAGAGCTGCAGCAGATGTCATGGTCGAACGAAGCAATCCGGAAATGGTTCCTATAGAAAAATGAGTGGGATTTAGGGTAATTCCCTACAAAATGTTTGAAATTTGAGCTTGTTCGAAGAGCTATGGCGAAGCTTTGGAAACGGAATTTGGGTTGTGGCGACAACAGGATTTCGGGTGGCTTCGGTGCCAGAAATCTGGTCTCTCCATTGGGGATGGCGTTGGTCCGTGGCTGTGATTGGATGAATGTGGAAGGATGGATGTGAATGGATGAACCGATGGATGTAAGGCCTCGAAAGCCCATTGGTTGTCCCTTTGGTTGCCGCACATATTACATATTACATATTTAGATTTATTGGAATAGTGTTTTCTTTTATCTTTGAAAAAGTGATGGTGTCAATTAACTCCTAAAGCCCTGAACAACGTTTTTTGAGAACATAGCGTTTTTGGCAGCTCACTACAAGCGGAGTTTTTATTTGTTTTCTTTCAAATTTTCACACAACATTTTCCCAAGGAGTAGCTTTAAGGCCCAACAATTTTCATAACTTTTGAATACATGGTTAAAAAGTTATTGCATAATATGTCATTTTCATTGCTCGGCGGGCAGCCCGGGCAGCAAATTTTTTTTATTTAAAAACCACTTTTAAAAAAATTAAAATTTGAAATTGGTTATTTAGATTTATATATACGTAGGAGGCTTTGAATAATTCCATTCCGATCAATGAGTCAAAAGTTATGAGAATTCTTAGTTTGAGGGTAGTTATGGAATCTCTACTCTAAAATAAACTTTGAAGTCCTTTATTTAACTCGATTTTCAATTTTTTTGAAAAAAAATAAAAAAATTGGGTGTAGATTGTTTATTACAACACTACAATCGTTGGGATTGGCATTTTTCAATTTCATAAATAAATTCTTGACAATTTAGTGTTTTGAATCATTCTCTACCTCTTCCTACTTACTATTTTTTTCCTATATGTTGTACAATTCCAAACGATCTGAAATTTTTCAAGCATGTAGCCCACTTGCCTTGAAGAATGAATCCAAAGAAGCACCACCATTTTGGACATTTTTTCATACAAATGTGACCTTGTTAAGGGCAGCTGCCCGTTTTTTCGCAGGGACAAAAAAAGGATTTTTGTCAATTCAAATGCTATTATCTTGCAATCCACATGGTGAAAAATTCTGAAATTTTTTCCACATCTTTTTAAACAAGTTTACTACAAGATCCTACGGTTATAAGTGTCCAAAAATGTTTTTTTTCTAAAATTTGGCACTAGTATTAGAAATGACAGTTTTGAAGCGATTTTGGTGAAAACATAGTCAAAAACCTTTACGGGTTAACCCTAAAGCGTTACCGTTGTTATTTTTTGACATTTGCTTTTGGTGAAGATGACAAATGGTTTTTCATCTGACTTCTTGTAATGGGTTTGGCTTGAATGTTTTTTGCTTGGGTGGTGTTGGAAATTTTCACTTCAAGGTATTTTTGACTTTTCTACAAAGAAAGAGACATCATTAAAAACGGATCACATAAAATTTCCTTTTCAATGTATTTTGGCCACTTTTACCTCTAAACTTTAGATGTGAATTTCTCCATAAAAAATATGTTAATTGAATGTGAGCCAAACCAGTGAAATGAAGGCCATCAATTCTAAATTCTATTCCAATTTGGATTTTGGGAAAAAATTTAAAATTGAATTTTTTATAGTCATTTGAAATTTGCAATTCTAACCATGGTCTATTGGATTTCTAATTTTAGAATGATAAAGAGATTTGATCTATACCATGATGTTTTATACTATAACTATAAACCTTTGCTAAGGTTTTCAAATTTCTAAAGCTTATTTTATATGTGATATGAAATTTTTTATTTTTTTCTTCAAAAATACACAATATTATCAAAATTTCTTCAAAACAATCTATTTTTTTTTACTTACAAATAATATGAGATTTCATCTAAAAAAATAAAAATAAAAAATTTCATTCATATGTAGTTATTTAATGAAAGCAAAGTGGGTGCAGGAATTTAAAGTGAAACTCTGTAGTCATAGGCCCAACATTTCAAGGTTAAAAAACAAAGAAAAAAAGGTCAACTAGTTAGACTATCTGGCCTACAAAATTAGTCAATTATTTCCCCTTGTTATTGGATTTACATTTGAGATTTTGTCCTTTATATTATAGAGATATAGTATTCTATGTACATGTTGGTGCATTAATTGGTCACAAAATGATTGTCTACAATTTTGTCGGTGTTTTTTGAGTCAATTTAATTAATCATATTGTTGAAAAGATGATTAAGAAAGGCCACACATTTTATATCACTGGAATCAATGAAGAACATTGCACGTGTCCATTGCAACCTAAACATAATTAATCACAAGGGAGCAAGGGTTTTTTTTGGACTTGTGTCCCCCTTGCTGGCTTCATTGGAGAGGCCAGATTTTGGAGGGATGAAGCCAGACAGGTCAGATTTCTGACAGTCTGGTGAAATTTCGCCCAAAAAACAAGCCATGCAAGGCAGTCTCTATATGACCTACTAAAACAACCTTAAAAAACATTGACATTCAAAGTGATTCAGTGAACAATCATTTTGGAATGGAAGGAATATCTATTAGTTACCCCATAAAAAATCATGGCCTTTTTTCATCAATATATTGTGAAAATTGCCATTTCTAATGCAATGAGTACCTTTCATAATTAGATTATAAGATTTTGAACCTTGCCAAACTAGATTATAAGATCATAGGATGTTCTACTAGACTATGATAAGAATGTGTGGAAGAAATTTCAAAAACTTTGATCTCATAGATTGTAAGATATCAACATTTAAAGTGAAGAAATAGAGTTTTTTTGCACCGCATGTGATTAGATTATAAACTTTGTATCTTTGTCACTTAAAAAATTTTCACTAAAATTTTTGAAATTAATTTTTTTATATTGGAGAATTGCGTTGCAAGTTTAGAAAAAAGATTTAAAAAACACACCTTGACTTTTATTCTTTAAGGAATAGATACAAGATTGAAGGAAAAACTAAATTGTTAATAGCTCTAAGATGGATTGAATTGAAACACACTACTTCCAATTGTGAGATTGTTTCAACAAGCATACTAAACCTCACAAAACTTTTTTTTTTGGAAATTTTAAAAATTGAGTTAAAAAACAAATCCAATTAATTGTTTCTTCAAGAAGATGCTTCGATTGCCTTCAAAACAAGATGCTCCATTACTTTCACATCATTAATCCAAATGGAATAAATCAAAGCTTATCATATAGACAAAAATATAATCTATGGAAAAAAAAAGTTATTTCAAGTTTTTGTAGATTTTTTGTTGCTTTACAAGCTCCATTTTATACTTAGAATGGCATAACTTTTGTTCCCATGGACCAATTGAAATAAAAATTACATTCCCAAAAAGCTAATTTGTTTTTTTGTCTTAACAAAAGTTTCAATCACTAATACAATACATACTGAAAGAATCATTTTCAATCACTAATACACTGTATATTGAAAGAACCATTTTAGACATGATTTTATGTTAAATTTGGGCTGAAACTAAAACAATTGCAATTAAATTAACGCAAATTTTAACACAAAACCATGGTCTAAAATAGGTTTTCTTAGCTTGCATTTTTACTAGTAAAAATTGTGCCCAAAACTAAAATCATAGGAACATATCCAAACTTTAAAGATTATTTTGTGCACACCTATTTTCAATAGTTTGTAAATTTTTGCAATTCACAAGTTCAAAATACCTAAATTTCCATAACATTCTAGTACAATTTCGTATGGTTGAATTCCAAGGAAATTTTTTTATCCCCTTTTTCTCAATGCACTACAAAGTGACAATTCTTGACAATTTTTGCCCAAAATGTAATTCAGTCCTTTAGGAGATTATTTTGCCCTAATCATCTTCATTTTAAGATGTGGAGGTTTTTATTGCTCTATTGCAAATGCTTTAATGGAGCTTAAACTACCATTAAAAAATGTAAGTATACACAAGTAAAAACATAGTTTGCATAGACTAGGTAAAGACCATGAAAATATCCACAACTAGTTTAAATAATTGCACCTAATTACAAACCATTTCTAAAATTGAACTCAACATATTCTTGCCTAATTTGTGCAATCATTATTCATGAGAGACTAGGGTTAATTTTGTACATGCCTATTTTTAATACTTTAAAAATTTGTAGTAAGTTTATATAGTGTCTAATAAAAAAATTCCCCCATAATATTGGATGATTTTTTTTCCATCTTTTAGGCCTTCTTGAAGTCATCTAAATATTACAAATACCCTCAGCAGCATTTGAAGATTCAATTAATTAATCACGTGTTAATCTTTTGGGTCATTTTTCTAGTTTATGTAGTCTATATATTTACAATCCAATAAGATAATTGCACCTAATTGTGATCCCTCTCTAAAACTAACCTCAAGTATTCTTGCCTAATATGTATTGCGTCTATTTATGAGAAAATAGAGTTGCATCTGGATACATCAATTTTCAACACTTTGAAATTTTGTAGCTTATTCAAATAGTGTCTAAAAAATGCATAAGAAGGGAATCTAAAATACGCTTTTGACTTTGAACATAATCCAACAAAAAAAATGAGTTAATTTAATAGGAACAATGCTCAATGACTTATTCTTACACAACTAGGTGTAATTACCTTCACATGAATGCCCTCAAGCACCTCCTTCCCAATTACATACCCTATATGCATTTGTTCAAAAAATTTAGGCCGAAATGTTACAAGGATGCAATTAGAAAGTAATATGTATACTTTGCTTGCAATTGCAACTTTCTTTAGAGAACATAAGGTATCCACACTAAAACATTTATTTTTTTTAATCAAGCAATTATGAATAGCATTAAAAAAATCCATCATAATCCAATGTTAGCAAATGTGAAAGCTATGAAGCTTCTTTACAAGCAATCTTAGCAAATTCTTAAGAAAATAATGTGCTAAATTTGTTTTAAAACTCAATTTTTTTTTAAATCAAGAAAAAAAGTTGTACATGGTTTAGAACAATCTCACTATTGAGATTAGTGTGTTTCAATTCCATCTTAGAGCTATCAATAATTTAGTTTTTTCTTCTATCTCATATCTACTTCAACATAATAATATTTTAAAGAATAAAATTATAGGATTTTATTTTGAATTCATTTTTCAGATCTCTCAACTCAATTCTTCAATATTGAATTTTTTTTATTTACAAATTATAGTACAAAAAACTTAAGATAAGTGAGGATTGAAAGTCTTATAATCTAATCAATCTATGATCCAAAACAACTTGTTTCTTTACTTTAACCCTTTAAGTTCTTTAACTATGTTTTCACCAAAAATGTTCCAAAATTGTCATTTCTAGTACAAGTAAAAAAATTTGGAACATGTAATTATAGGATCTTGTAGTATGCTGACTTCAGAATATGTGATAAAAAGTTCAGAAATTTCCACTACGTGGATTGCAAGATATAAGCATTCAAATTCACTAAAATCATTTTTTTAGCCCTGCAAATAACCGGACAGTTGCACTTCACAAGCTCAATTTTCTATGAAAAAATGTCCAAAATGGTGGTGCTTCTTTGGATTCTTTTTTTTAGACAAGTTGGTTGCATGCTTAAAAAATTTCACATCATTTGAAATTGTACAACATATGGAAAAAAAATAGTAAGTAGAAAGAAGTAGAAAATGATTCAAAATACTAAATTGTTAAGAATTTATTTATGGAATTGAAAAATGCCAATCTCAATGGTTGCAATTTTGTAATAAACAATATACATCCCATGATTTTATTTTTTTCAAAAAACATTGAAAATTAAGTAAGATAAAGGACTTCAAAGTTTATTTTAGAATAAAATCCTCATAACTTTTGACTTATTGGTCAAAATGGAATGATTCAAAGCTTTCCATGTATATATAACTCTAGAAAACCAATTTCAAATTTTTGTTTTTGAAAAAAGTGATTTTTTCTGATCTGCCTGGATTGTCCAACCCAGGAAAAAAATAGCATATTAGGCCATAACTTTTTACTCACATTTCCAAATGTCCTGAAATTTGGTGCATAAGAAAGATATTCCTTGTCCCCACCTTCTATAAAAATTTCAGCCCAAAAAGTGAAAAATCTCTAGTCATAGATACCTGCCCAAAATTTCTATATGGCCAAAAAATGCATGTTGGTCCTTTAGGGATTAAACGCTTATATCTTGTGATTGATACAATCAAAGTTTTGAAATTTCTTCTAGACATTTTCATGTTAGTTTAGTACAAGATCCTAAAGTTGAATATGCCAAAAAAATCATATGTTTAAATTTATGTTCACTGGCATTGGAAATGACAATTTGAATGGTTTTTGATGAAAAAATATCCTTGGGCTTATTAGTGGGATTAATCAGCCATCCTTGAAGTACTGTACAGGATCCTTCAACTCTCATTGATTGCTTCAAATAAATCTTCAACTTCTATTGATTCTTTTTGGAAACTAAGGTAAGAGGCTCGAGAATAGTTCAGGCATTAAGAACTGCCCACCTGTAAAATGTACACGATTTGTACATGCTGTTTTTTCATAGCTTTCACTGATGTACAAATAGTGTACATTTAAGGGGTGGACGGTTTTGGAGCCCTATGTTAGTTCAACTTCAAAATTTCATAACTAATTTTAAAAAGCTTCAAAAAATATGAAATGATTAAGTTAGATGCGAAATTCACTTCTCTTTCAAGGAAAATTTACTGAAAAATATTTCAAAAAGTTTTGCCTTCCCAAAATTCAGTTTCAGCTCTTAGGTGGGCGATTTCTGAACCTGTTACCTTAGTGTTGAATTTGAGCAAATACTTTGTCATACTTGAGTCAATGAGAGTCTATGAAAAGCAAGGCAACAAGTGGATTAAGGTACAAACATGCAAAGCACACATGCGAACGCGTATTCAGATCTAGAAAAACTACGTGTATATATATGTATTAGGGATAGTCACGGCATGTTCAAGTGGTGTGTGAACTATGAACAATGAACAATGGAAAGTGCTTTGAAGGGCCAAATGAGAAGTGACGAATATTGAACAAGCCGTGACCACCCTTTTTGTTCAAATGTGGAGAATGAACGATGGAGGATGGATAATGGCGAGATGGACGGATGTAATTGAAAGTTAAGAGAACAAAGGAATATTCTTAGCAGAACATTGATTGTTCACTCTCAACATCCACCTCCGGAGGTGGATGTTGGGAGTGAACAATCAATGTTCCGCTAAGAATATTCCGTCGAAAGAAAGCCAACCCTATGCCGCCACCACTTCAATGTTCATTGTTCACCATCACGGTGAACATGCCGTGACTACCCCTATTGGTATCTGAAAACGTACAGTTATCCACACTTATTCGTATCCGTCGTACGTGTACGTATCCCCAGCCTCCGTGCTAGGACCGCCGTCTCCCCGTCTTCCAAAGAGTCCCATCTGGCCACGACAACTTAGACGTCATCATGGTCACGGCAATCGTCCAAAAAACAAAACATTCAATACAAAAAAGATTTCCACCTATCATTGTTGAATTTCCTCCATCGCAGTCCTCCACCAATTTCGTCAAATCTGCATGCCCAATTCCCGCTTGCTTGACCTCACAAGTAGCTGCTCTTTGCCCCTCCGCAATAGTTTTGTCAGACCTCAGAGCTTCCAAAGCTCCAGTGCCCATTTTCATTTTGGTTTTTAGGGATGATTGCCTCCTCCCTTTTGTCAGGGTTGCAGAGCAGATCATGATTCCACGGCCTCATGGGGATGCGGAGGGGCTCAAGCAGCAGCAGCAGCAGCTGTGGCGGGCGCCAGCTCTGGCCTCTGTTGCTCCTCCAAGTCATCCTTCTGGTGTTCGTGGTGGTACCTTACTTGGAAACAACGTTCCATGGTTTTCTTGTTGGGAAGAAGGCGCCTGGTGGGGTGGACGTGGAAGCACTTCGGCTACGAGGAGTGAACTTGCCGGATTTGAATGAGATTTCGAAGGAATTGTTGGTGAGGAATAGTTTGCCGCCGAGGAATCAAGAGTTGTTCCCGTCGTTGTCGGGCGATAGAATCCCGATTGTGTTGTATGTGCATTACAGGCCGAAGTATTTGGAGCTTGTGGTGCAGTCGCTGGCGAACGTGAAGGGGATTAATGAGACGCTGTTGATTGTGAGCCACGATGGTTTTTACGAGGATATGAATGCGATTGTGGAGGGGATTCGGTTCTGCCAGGTAGGGGCGACTCCGTGCTTCGGGAACGGATCTTTCGTTGTCGGTGTAGCGATCGCGGCGTGGGTTGCAATGAGGGAACTGGTATTGGGGAGAGATGAATTTTGAATTGTTTGAATATGAATTTGAATCTGATTTGTCTGAATTTGGGATTTGGGTTGGAAGCGCGGAAAACAAGGTTTATTGCAATTTGGAGAGAGAATTTGAGGCATTAAATGTTTATGGAATTTTATTAGGGTTTCCATCAAGAGCACTGGAAATGTAAGAAAATAAGTAACCAACAGGTTACTTAGTTTCTGATAGCTTCACTTGTGCTTAACATTCTTGAAATCGGGTCCTCGTACCGTCTGCTTTTCAATGGAGAGGCAGGGTATCGATCCTACGATATTGACTTTCTTTCGCTCATACAGGCAAAACACTTGTTGTCCTGAAATTGCAGTCTTAGAATGCATGCCACATGGTTGCAAAGTTGTCAAATCTGGCAAACAATTCTAAAGTTGTACAGTCTTGGGGTCACATGGATGTTGACATTCATAGTTATTTTATTCGTGTAGTGACTTTAGGAATGGGATCATGCTCAACGCTACTCAAGAATGTTGTGAACCCAAATGCAGTCAAAATTTGTAATAACCGTGTTTGTGTTTGGTGTTCGGGGTTGGTATCCAACAGGTGAAACAGATCTTTGCGCCATGGTCTCCTCACTTGTACACGGGTCAATTCCCGGGAGTTTCGCCTAAGGATTGCCAGAACAAGGACGATGCGAAATTGTTGGGCTGCAGAGGGAACCCTGACCAATACGGCAACCACCGTAGTGTCCGCATTGTCTCCCTGAAGCACCACTGGTGGTGGATGATGAACACCGTGTGGAATGGTTTGGCGGAAACCAAGGGTTTCAAAGGCCACATGATGTTCATCGAGGAGGATCACTATCTATTACCGAACGCCTACCGTAACATCCAAATCCTGGCGAAGCTGAAACAGGAGAAGTGCCCAGATTGCATTACTGTGAACGCTGCCCCGCTGGACGTCAAGTCGCGGGGAGAGGGAATGAACAAGCTCGTGGTGGAGAAAGTGGGCAACGTCGGGTACACTTTCAATCGAACCGTGTGGGAGGCCATTCATGCGCAAGCCGAGCCTTTTTGCACATTTGACGACTACAACTGGGACATCACCATGTGGGCGGCTGTGTTTCCATCTTTCGGAGACTCGGTGTACACCTTGCGTGGACCTCACACGAGTGCTGTGCACTTTGGAAGATGTGGACTTCATCAGGGCTACAGCAAATCGAGTTCCAGCGAATGCCGAGATTCGTCGATGCATCTGGGACTCATTCGAGAAGCGGACAAGGTGCCGAACATCGACCCCTCGTGGTCGGTGCACAAGTTTCCTATCAAAGGGTACAATTCGGGCTTCCGAGGGTGGGGTGGTTGGGCTGACGCCAGGGACCTTCGCCTTTGTCTCGCTTTTTCTTCCATGTATAGTGCGCCATGGCAGAGAGTGTCATTTCAGGAAGTCATTTGAAACAAGTTTAGTATGCATGAACCCTCTTGCTATGCGCATGGGATCACTGGCATTCAAGTCACATATTGAACCATTTCAGGGGCTTGATGTGATCATGAAGTTCTGACTTTGAAGTGGGTCATACCTCGATGGGATTTCCCATTTGTAGCATACGGCAGTGGAAACATTCTGTCAATCTAGATAGTCATTTGTAGAAGATCGATAGAGCAGTGAGATTTTAAGTGGATTCCTGGATATGGAATTACCATTTATAGCTTAGGGTTAGTGCAAACGGTCTGTCCATCTTGGTAGTCAGCGGAAGAAGACAGTAGCGTCATGCTTGTACCTACCAAGATGAGGACAGAGATGTAGATAATTGGTTGCGTAAAAACCATTTGCAATCAGGCTATAGTTTCTAGACGCTCCGTACGGTCACAGAGTGTTGACGTTTACGGATTTAGTGTCCACGACCTGTGCGAGAAATTGTCAATTTGTCAGGGTAGTTCAGCAGTGCTTTGGAGAGCTGGGTTTTTTTAGTTTTTTTTTTAATCTCTTATGTGGTAATTTTTAAACTGGCAACTCCCATGTTGCCTACGAGTGAAATTCTACTTTTGATTCTCCTATTATGGACCTGTGAGGCACAGATGGTTTTACCCCAATTAACCCCTAAAGTCCCTAGGCCTCTTTTCCATCAAAAACGTCTAAAAACTGTCATTTCTAGAGCATAGAGCAAAAAAAAGATTTAATGTGTTTTTTTGCATATCCATAGGATCTTATACCAGACTAGTATGAGAATGTGTGGAAGAAATTTCACAAACTTTGACTATGTAGATTGCAAGATGCTTGCCTTTAAAGTAAAGGAAACAAGTTTTTTTGCACCATGCTTAACTACATTTTTTGGCTTTGAACCTTCATAACTCATAATTTTTGCTCTACTGATTTTGAATTTCTAATTTTATGTGATAAAGAATTGAGTTGAGAGTCTAGGAAAAAAAATCCAAAATCACACTTAATTTTCACTCATTAGAAAATTGTTAAGTAGAAGTAGGTTCAAGATTGAAGGAAATCTAAATTGTTAATAGCTTTAAGATGGAATTGAAATATATTAATCTCAATGGTGAAAATTGTGAAAATTAAAGCCATAAATGGACAAATTATTTTAAAGAAGATGCTTTAATTGCCTGAAAACAAGATTGTTCATAAATTTTGCATTAAAAAGTTCAAATGGAATAAATCAAAGCTTCTCATGTACATAAAAATATAACCTACACAAAACAAATTTTTAGAATATTTTACTTGAAGTTTTTTTGAATTTGTTTTCCTACCCGCCGGACTTAAAGAGCTTTTTGTGCCATAACTTTTGCTCCTAGGCTTCGATTGAAATAAAAAATTTATTTTTGGAGAACTAATGAACTTCACAAAAAAAAAACTCAAAAAATCACGACAAATATTGAAACCGTAGAAGCCTACCCGAAATCTATTTTGTCCCTCAAGGGGACAGTAGGGATTAGGACTTTAGGGATTAAATCCAATTTAAATATTTTTTTAAATTCCCAACCCCAACCCCAACTATACATATCCCTTATTTGTAATTTCAGATTATGTATGGGATATGCAATCGATATGGGATATTGTCATATCTATCTTATGTATCCATATTCATATCTCAAATCGATAGCTTGGATCAATTGTGATCTAACAACTCTCATTTTTTAGGGCCAGGGGAAAAGGACACAATAAGGCTGGAGGCATCTTTTTAGGAGATAGTAGACTTGTGGATGCTGCAGAGATTGTAGTTGGATTATGCTTATAGTTCTAAGTCTTGAGGTAACTAAAAGCATGTATCTGTATGTAAGATGATGAGAAAGGAAAGTATGGAAGCAATGAGGTTGTTTGCTTAGTTGAGTAGGGAAATTGTTGCCAAGGATTCTATTATATACTTGGATGACTCTAGGTTTGAGGTATGCATTTCTTACAGTTGGTTTACACTTCTCCCTACAACTCTTGAAGATGAGCAAAAAAAATTTGGTCAATATGGCAAGAAATAAAAATATAGGCTACTCTAGGCTAGTGGTCTTGTTTGTTGTGAGGTTTTGCTATATGAGTAGTTTACAAAATGGTCAAATGCTTGTGGCTACTCACAATGGTTTTGCCATGTAGGCATCAATGACAATTCATCTTTTTGTCATTATCAAGTTCTTTTTGCATGGCCATCAATACAAAAGTGTTAATTCCTTAAAGAACAAGTCTCCAATTTAGAAAATTGCATTGCTATAGTTTCAAAATATGGTTGAAATCTATTGTTCTTCAATACTTTATAGGACAAATACAATGTAATTTATTAAAACCTTGAATCTCTCTTTAGATTTTTGCACGTTTTTACTTGTATTACTAAACAAATATATTATTTTTGTCAATTTCATCAACTTGGTCATAAGGAAAGGTCATCAATTAAAGATTGAAGAATTGCTTTAGATGAATGAATGAAAAAGTATAAGGATGAAACATTGGCTAGAAGTTATTTTTCCATCACACTACAAGAAAACGGGTATTTTATGACTGCAAAAATATGACTGAGGATGACTGATGACTAGTTGCAGTCATATTCTTGAAGGCCAACACATTGAGGAGAAATATGACTGCAAAATATGACTGTCAGTCATTTTTGGGCCTTCTACTTCATAAGTGTACACTATACGACCATTAGGAACACCAAAGTATTTCATAGGGAACGTAGGGAACATGTTTGGGGAACATTGAGTCATATTGTCAGTCATATTTCCATAGTAGTGACATTTTTTTGTTTTGGGCAATCCAAGAAAAATACGGGCAATTAAAAAAAAATTAGAAAAACCATTGTTTAAGATTTTGAAATCCTACTCACCTATTTTTAGGATTTTGAAACCTAGTCACCACTTTTTTAGGATTTTGAGATCCTAGCCGCCACTTTTTTTAGGATTTTGAAACCCTAGCCATCACTTTTTAGGGTTTTGAAACCCTAGCCGCCACTTTTTAGGATCTTGAACCACTTCTTTTGGCCCTTCTTCCTTGCCTTTTATTGTCTCTTAGCTCATACTTGTTATTGTTTTTTAGTTGTTGTCTTTTGTTGCATCTTATCTCTTCTTTCTTGTTGCTTCTTAGTTCTAATCATGCTTCTTGTTTCTTGTTATTGCATCTAAACTCATTCTTTCTCTACCATTTTAACTCTTATCTTCTTCTTAGTTCTTTTTTTTGTTTCTTCTTGTTGTTTTTTAATTCTTACTTCTTGTTTCTTTTTGTTGGATCTTAACTCTTGTTTCTTGTTGTGTTTTAGTTGTTGCTTCTTGTTTCTTGTTGTATCTTAGTTGTTGTTTCTTGTTTCTTGTTGTGTCCTAGTTGTTGTTTCTTGTTTTTTGTTGTATTCTAGTTGTTGCTTCTTGTTTCCTATTGTGTCTTAGTTGTTGCTTCTTGTTTTTTGTTGCATCTTAACTCTTGCTTATTGTTATCTCTTAGTACTTGTCTATTTCTTCTTCTTGTTTTCTCCATCATCATTCTTATTATTCCTACCCTAAACTTGAGCTACATATTTTGTGTTGTTGTAAGCATTTGAAGGTTGAGCTTTGTTTTTCATTCACTAAAAATTAACCTCCCATTTCTTTAATTGTTTATGCAGGCACCAAAAGTTGAAACAAAGTCATTGGAGGCTACTTGCAACCCAATAGAGCCATCTTCACATTATTGTAAGGAATATAGGCCTTTTTGAATTTTGTGAATGATTCATTGTAGTATATATGTTTTGTATTGGTGATTAATAAATGTTAATGATGAGAGTTGCTTTCCTTCTTACATTCTTTCTTTCCAATATGAATATCTCTTGTATATCTTTAAAATCATACGTATTCATTTTTAACTACATGGAGTCTTTTCCAATATATGACTTTGTATTTTTCAAAATATGACTGCAATTAGTCATAAACTACCAATGACATCCACATGAAGTACCACATCAACCAAAATATGACTCATAAGAGTCATATTTCACATTAATAAAATATGACTCACAAGAGTCATATTCCACATCATTCAAAAATATGACTAACAAGAGTCATATTCCACATCTACAAAAAATATGACTGTACAAAGTCATATGCCACATTAGCCAAAATATGACTCACCGCAGTCATATGCCACATTAGCCAAAATATGACTCATCGCAGTCATATGCTACATGAGCCAAAATATGACTCACTGCAGTCATATGCCACATGAGCCAAAATATGACTCACCGCAGTCATATTCCACGTCAGCCAAAATATGACTGACCGCAGTCATATTTCACGTCATCCAAAAAAATTGACTATGTGGAGTCACATGCCACATAGGATTTATTTATGTTTGCCCGGGCAACTCAATAGAAAGTCAAGTCCTCAAAGATAGTCAAAATATACGCCCTGTTGGCAAAATACGGCTAATTATGGATAATTATACCCCCCAAAAAATATGACTGCCAATATGACTGATGTCCGAAGCGACTCGTCGGTAATGATTCATGTCAGTCATATTGCAGTCATCTACAGTAATTTCTGCGGCCAGTCATATTTTTGGATTTTACGACTCATTGCAGTCGTATTTTGCAATCATAAAACACTGGTTTTGTTGTAGTGTCAGCAATAAAGATATTGGAAACCTTAGGGATTAATGGCCTTGATATAACTTGTAAAAAAATAATTGACTTGGTATGGAGGTGGCAGGTTAATGTCCACAAAGCCCTTTTATAAAAGGCATATTTATCTTCATGGAAGATTTTGAGAATTTTCTAGAAATGGAAGCTTTGGTGATTTGCAAGATCATAAGTATTGCCTTGATGTTACTACTATGTATCTAGTATGAGAAAATAATGCCCTATAAGACTTCAAGGTTTGTTTATAAAAAATAATTTAACTTCACCAAAAAATATCTAGAGTATGGTTCCTTTATTAAATTGTCTTAGGTTTTGTTGGGTCTTTTTGCCAATTGATAGAAGATTCTAAAATACTTGTAGTATGCATATGTGAACAATGTACAAATGAACTATAAATTTTAAAGTGTTGATAATAGGTACACCAAAAATTGATCTAGGCTATTATACAATATTTAGAAAGTATATATTTTTAGGCAAGAAAATATAAGGGCCAGTTTTGCAAACCATGTTGCAATTAGGAGTACCAAAGTTACCTTAACAGGATTGTAGAAAACATTTTTACACCTCGAGCATTAATGTCATTGTTGTATCACTATTCATTCATTGTTGTATCACTATTCTCTTCATATTCCTTCTATGGTATTTCAAAGGTTCATGATCAGCGTTCCCTAAACTGGCGAAAATTCGTTCCGTTTCTACTTTGTATCAGGCGTTGCTAAATGCCTATTGCAGAATTCAATCAAAAAATAAATTTTTGAGCACATTTGCGAACGTGCCCAAACCAGGGATGCAAAACTGCGCATTTCATTCACTACATATTCGCATTCATCCCCTCCCCTAACAAATTAGGGTTAGTCTAAATTATACTTGCACCGTTGGATCTTCGCGCGTCAGCTCCATCTCTGTCATCGATGTCGCAGCCGTCACGTACTTGTTGCGTTAGGGCTTAGCGCCTTCTTGTACCTGAATTCCTGCAAGTTTAGCATGCATTCACTCCGTTCAGCTGTTCAGTAATCAATAATCATTGATTCATTAGTGTACCACCGTTCTTTAGATCTGCATTAATTAATTGCTCTGGGGTATGCAATGATTTTAGAATTGTTTGGTTTAGGAACGTTGTTTGCCATTGCTTGCACTCCTTGATTGCGCATCGCCATTTGTGATTTGTGAAATTGGGAGCGCCAATTCTTGTCTGTTGTAGAAATTTGAGAGACGTTTGCCTCACCTCAGTCACCTGTCTCCCACGCATTCATTCCAATCGGGAAATGGAGTCATGAATTGTGTTCGTCTTTGAATTTCAAAATTTCGGTGGGCGGCTGGGTGCTTGGGCGATCGCGGTTTAGTGGCCTGTTGGGTTCAGTTCCTGGGCTCCTGGCGATTTGGCGAATGCTTGGCTTCCGAGCTCATGCAGCAGGAGTGCTCAATTGCGGTACGTAGGGTGAATATAAACAACTCCAGATTACTGTAAGATTCATCTCTCAACTCTCAATCTCTCAGCTTTCACGTAATGTTTGGGTCGTGCATATTCGGGCAGGTATATTTCTCGGCTCCTACTGTTCTCAATTTTCTTTTGTGTTTCGACGCTTGTGTTTGCATACATTGTCGCTTGCTTTGGCTTCTTACTCTGCTTTGCGCTGTTGTGGGTTGTTGAAGGTGTGGGTGCAGATGGCGCTGAAGTTGTGTTTGCCGGACAACTTTTGAGTGCGGACGTTCGGGTCTTCACGCAACGCCATTGGGTTGGTGAAGTATTTGTCGGCGCCTCAAGAGGTTCAACTTATTTCAAAGACATGATTGGCAGATTCAGTCGATGGTCCTTTTCCGCAGTTTCCCTCGCTATCTGAGGCAACTATAGTCTTGGCAGAGCGGGCTGATCCGGCATTTGAGGTGAGCGATGTGCAGGAGAAGGACACCTTGAAGGCGCGCAAAAGAAGAGAAATTGACCCATCCACCATCACGAGAAGATGGCAAGAGGTTTGGGCTTGTAAATTCACCTGGGCCGAAGGGGAGTTTGATGCTACGGGCAATCTAATTGGGGTGGTTTGTAAAAGTTGCAGCAACGTCAGTGGTAGAAGAAAAATCATGGTGCCCAAAGGGGACAACCTTGAGAAGCACAAGGGAAAGCGTGTGTGCAAGTTTGATGGCGAGCTCCTTCATCATTTGAAGAAGGGCGACACGTACATCAAGCGGGACTCACTGCAAACATGTTACTTTCAACAAATTGTGGGCGGGGCGACGCCTAGCTGGTGCTGTAGCGGAACAGCTCGCAGTCGGCTTGGAGGGTGAAGCCAGCAGAAAGGGATTACAATTCTCTACTTTGTTTCAGGTTCTTAGTTTTGGTCATCCGATGTTTGATTATGAACGCCAGCAACACTTACTAAGGCACATGTAGGTAAAAAACGTACCAAAGAAACACTAGTCTGAAACTTCTAGGTGGAAAATGAGTGAACATCTCTATGCTAGTATCATGTCTGCTATGAAAGTTGTGGTTCAGTCTACTACATATGTTTCCATTAGCGCTGATGAGGTAACGGCGGTGGACAATACCTCGTGGCTTGGAATGCATGTTTATGCTGTAGAATCTTGGGAAAGAGTCCCGCATTTGTTGCATCTTTCTTGCTTGGCTGATTGTGGGATTGCAGATCATCTCACTGAAGTCATTATGCATTCTCTAATTGGTGAGGGAGGTCTTAGTTGTGAGGAAATTGCAGGTAAGCTGGTGTCTTTCGGGGCAGATGGGGTAAGTACTTTCTAAGGCCCCAAAACCGGTGTGACGACACAAATCCGAGAGAAGTGGGCACCATTTTGTCTTGGAGCCAGTTGTGCAAGTCATCGCATAAACTTGGTTGTTGAGACTTTGTCGAATTATCCCATGGTGTCTCGTCTAGAGGCTCTCTATCAGTCATTGTATGCATATTTTTGCCGCAGCCACAAGCGGCACTTAGAGTTACAAAAACTGGCCGATCTCATGGAAACTAAAGGCAACAAAACATCGACACTCGATGGATATCTATGCGGAGCCCAGCTCAACGTATTATGTCCGAGTACAAGACCTTCATGGTGAAGATGGGGCTGGACATGTTGGGGGCTGCTGGCAGCAAAGCCGGTGCAGCTGCGGCAACCACGAACTTTGACTACTACGTTGATATTGAGGTCCTACTATCACTGTCTTGCTTTATACCGCTTTTGAATGTTGTCCATTGCCTTATCAAGCTTTCCCAGTCTCGAGACATCTTCATATGCAATTTTTTGCAAGCGATCAAATTTTGTCAAGTCGATCTCGCTAGGATGTTTGTGGATGAATCCACAGCATTCTCCACGCCCGAGTTTAACCGTTACCAGGAATTGATCTCTCTTTCTTCAGTTGACATTCCTCTTCAGTGGAGCGAGATACCTGGGGAGAATGGTGACTTTCACTTGATGTATAAGTTTGGATATACCACACTGTATTTGCTCGTTGCCATTGTAAGGTGATGGGGAATCAAATTTTTGTCACTGAGGAAGACTTCCTTCGGACGCAGGCCACCATCCAGCAATAGTTTGCAGGCAAAATATTTCACTTTTTTTTATTTTTTTTTATTTTTTTTCATCTTCAAATTTTTTTTTCAAACTTCAATTTCTTTTTTCTTGGACTGTGGTGATATTCAGGACTCCAGCACCTCAGCTGGAATGAGGTTTGAGTAAGTTGGTTGGTTCGGGTTGTTGCTTGTGTTGGTGGTTGTGATGTTTGGAATTGTTGCATGTGCATTGAAGTTCTTGCTTGTTCTTGCTTGCTTGTGCTTGTTTGCTGTGTTGTACCGTTGGTTTTGTTGTTCCTGTGCTGTGGGATTGAGCTGTCTGTTCTCTTTGGCAGAGATCAGACAATCTCTTTCCGAGGAGCTGGACCGGTGTTTCCCGCAACAGGAACTGTTTGATGCATTTGGGATAATTTATCTCCAATACTGGAAGCAGCCAGGTGCGGATGAAAGTTTCAATGAGCACTTGGCAATTCTGAAAAAAAATTATTCTCACTCTCGACTTCTCAGTGTAGGGACGGCGGGGGAAACCAACTACACGGCCCCGGAGCTTCTATCTGGTTCTAATCTGGATAACCAGCAAGGGCTTTTCAAAATCACGATGAAGGCAAATTGTGATGTCGCTCTTTCTTCGACTTCTAAAGTGAATCCGGTTATCTTGCTCTGGTGGGGTTTATTTTAGTCACGGCACTTATAGAAGCTCATCTCCGAATACTTCAAATTGGCATAAATTGGTTGCTGTTTGGTATTGGGGTCGATGGAGGATGAGCGATGTTTTTCAACATTAAAATTTCTGAAGTCTTGCCACAGAAACCGCCTAGGCAAACATTTTCCACTAGTGGTCTGCATGTTTGGCCAAAAGTATTACTCCTTGGAAAATTTCCATATAAGGAGGCCATTCATTCCAAGAAAAATGTTGTTAAGGGAGGATGGCATGGAGATGTATGATTCCCCATTTTTTATATGAGTATCCTCCCCCTTTCAGAGGCCTTAGTTTTCATGAGATAAGGCTAGGGTTTGACCTCCAACATATTACTTTCTTTGACATTGGAGAGTACAGCTGGGACCTACTTGGCGACGAACCTAACCACCTGAAGTGCGGGGACACTACAAGAGAAAAGGAGTCCGCATGTACAGAAAAGGTACAGAAATTGTGTTGGATGCTGTAGTTGGTTCGGAACAGTTGGTTCGGACCATCTATGAACATGTTTTTCTTGATTTTGTCTTGGTTAAAGTCTTGCGTCAACCTGTTTTTGGGCACAGTCAGCCATTACGGCACATGCACGTGGACCAATGGACTTCATATTCGTGGGCCTGTTTGTCGATTGCCATCCACTGATACTCAATTGGTGGTGGGCAGGTGTAACCTGCACCATGACTTTAAACTCGCATTATCTATTAATTTTTTTAAATTTATATTAATTGCTTTCCGATTTCAAGAACTATTGACCAATGAGTCATGAATGTGTTTGTCAATTATTGCCTTCAGTTATTGGCCTGCCGAATGCTTCCATGGCAAGCACTCTCCCTGTGGTGGCCGTGCACCATGCAAGTGCTCTGTGCATTCAAAAGGTATGTGGTAAATTACATTGCCCGAGCTCTACCCGTCCCTCATTGAAGAGGAACACCAATTCCTCCGCCTTGTTCAATTTCAACTTCCTACCTTCCTCTGAGAACCCATTTTTTCATTTAAAGATTTCTGCATAACAACAGTTGAAATGCACAACAGAAAGCACCGCCTATTGCATCGTCTATATCCCATTGCACAATTGCTCTGTGAAGACGACATGAACATTCATTTTACCATGATGCATGCTCCTCACATATTCCTATCTATGCACAATTCACGTATCATTGTTGTTTTTAATCAAACATTTCTACAGGCAATTGCATTGAACATTTCAGGATTGAAGGCTGCAAGTCCTTGCACACGGTCTGCACATCCACTCAGGAGTGCTCAAAATATGCACACTTTCATTAACAAATCCCAACTGAACGATTTTAGACATTTTCTTTAACTTTGAAAAGAAACAAATAATGACGAACTCTACATCGTCTACAAATACTCCGTCCATGACTAGGAAATGGATCATGCGTTCCCATTCACAGCATTGTCGCCACTTCGTCATAACATCCTTCATTGCACATGAAGGAAGCAACAAATTTTACCCATACAGTAGTTACTGTAGACAACACGAACCCCACGTTTCCCCGACTATTGCTTCTGAAGTACTCCGTACAAGACTATGTCAAATACTGCAGAGGCCTCTCCAATTGTGTACCCATGACTTGCACAACCTCCATTACAACCACTTGTTTTTCTATCCACTTCTGTCCTACCTTCTAAAATGGACAAGCTACAGAACATTTGTACACAAGGGAGAGCACCAACTGTGCCCACACGATGCTCAGGCGGCACTTTCTTACCTCCTTCCGTTGATATATCCGTCCATCACCGTGGGTCTTTATACAAGTACAACAATCTTCTTCCATACACATGGCCTTCCTCAATTGAATATGAACCGATTTCTTCAGCATTCCCCGTCCACAGGCAATACGCTTCCTCGACCCCTTACTTCTTTGCAATCCATTTCTTCCGAAGGCACACCTCTACTGCCGTATTTTCTTTAAGCATTCCCACTGTCCTGTACCAAAGATGTAGGCTTGTCCAATTTCTGATCACCCTGCACATACAAAAATGCTTCAAGTAACTACCTTCAAAACTGCTTGCTCATTACAATCCTACATACCTTTCTTTCTTTGCTAATGTCACTTACCAACTAAGGTTAAGACTTGTAACTAACCATTGCAGAAGGTTTTGAAAGGGGAAGCAACATGGTATTCCATGTACTCTTCTTGCTGACTTGACGATGCATTATGAAGCCCTATTTTTCGCCAATAATACTGATCAAGTTATTCTCATGAGGCCTACATGAAGATACCATACTCCACATGAAATTGAACATGAATTTGTGAGATGCACATATCAATCACCGGAATGTCTACCACACTGTAGCCCTTCCTATTAAGATTTCAAGGATTACATTGAATGTCCTTGTATTTCACATTCCTAATTTTAAACCGCCTTCCTACATATACAACTCTCCATTGCTTCTATTTTGTTCCTCTTTCAAATTTTAATTTCTGTCAAAAGAAAAAAGGGCCCCTATGGTGCACGTCCTACAACAACTCCTTAGACCTGCCCATGTTTTGCACAATGAGTTCATGGTCGATACCCGCTTCTCAGTAATTCATTGATACGACTTCCGTATCTCCTACAGAAACAGAGTTGTGGATTGCATGCAGTTCTCTTCTTCTTAATGTGGTCAAACCAGGCATAAAAATTTGGACATCTTCTCCTATGCTACTCATGACAGTATATTCTGCTTCAAGTGAATTATTTTTTTGAAAACTACAAATTCATGTGACCCATTTGCGACAGTGCTGCACTTGCAAAAATATACATACGCTAACAACTGCCCCTCTCTCTCCTACACAGCGCTTCACAATCCATTCATCATGCGCACTATGGCCAACAAAAAGAACTTTGGAGCGACGACAATTCTTTTTTCATTCGACAACAACGCACTCTGTACTCCCTACAATCTTCATAATCAGACCTGAAGTGAAGAAGGATAAACCCAGTTCCACCTCCTTCATGACGTGCTATGCTGTACCTAATAAAATGAGGGTCTCCTCTTGCAATCTGTACAAATCATTTCAGGATAGAACTTACTTGCTCTACGGCTGCTTCAAATGAGAAACCCAATGTCGTCCCGGGCATGGACTGTATTCCTGCTTCTCCAGTGCACAAAGCTGGTCGAGCAACAAAAGCGTCGACCCTTGCCTTCACATACTGTAACTCAGCTTGCAATTTCTGCAAAAGCTCTACTGTCTCCACTGATATGTCCTTGTGGCTGCCTTCCCATGTTTTTCCACTATGTCTTTTGGAAGGAACGCACATATCCTCTGTGTGGAAATCCTCTGACGACTTTGATACGTTGTCGTGGTCTTCCTTTTCAGATCTCCAACCCAGTGCGCTATTTTGCTCCAAAACTACCACTTCCTTGTTCTTTTTTTTCTTCCCACCGTATCCCTTGTCTCTTGCCATCTCCGCTTCAATCTCATCAGGATCTGGTGACCTACATAATTCCAACTTCAGTGCCTCTCGCACCCCAATTTCTCCACTGGGACCTATCCTTCCTAAACTCTGTCTGCAGGAGTTTGCATACCGCATTGTGGCTGACTTTCTCATGAAATTTGGACTCTCAGATATATGTGTCAGTCTCTTCCACACGTCCGGGTTCACTCCTGAGGGACATTGCTTCCCTTCCCTAATTCTGTTGATCAAGTGATTCCTCCTTGCTGACACTTGATGGCCTATTAGAGGTAAAAGGTACCTATCAGATATTTTGGCACTGTAGTCAAAGTTATCCGTCTGTCGCCTCTTCAGAATTTGGATTTGGTTGTGTGGTTGCTGTCTCACATCACGAATTGATGGATCCAAGCCGCGGCAAAGTTTGTTTAGCTCCGCCCTCCACGCTGTCAAACCATCGCCATAAGCCTCTCCAATTCCATTGACCATTATGTAGAAAGATTTCTCCCCTTTTGCCTGTCGTTTTTGAACTCCGGCTTCTCTCTGCACTTTCTTCCTCTTCCGATTAGCCCTTGCTTCAGACTCCGTCAATGCTTGCTTGCTAGACAATTTTTTGTTGTCGCGATTCTTCAACAATGGCTCTTCAGAATTGTCCTCTTCCGTAGCATATTCAGCGAACTCCGTGCCATGTTCGACTCCAGCAATATGAATGTCATCCTGCAGCGACGAGTCTTCGAATGGAAAAGAACGCATTAACGTCGAGGCTGCATACCCTCGATGTGCACTTGACGTCGGCGAGCTACGTCTTTGAACGATCTGTCCATGACGCTTGGACTTGGCTACGATGAATTCCTCTTCTTCACCTTGGACTGCTTCAACATCGCTATAGCTGGCCACTTCGATGGCTACAATTGCAGAATTTTTTGGAGCCATATCTGTTGACAACTTCCCTTCGCCCTGTTCATTGAGTACCTTCTGCCGTCCCTTTAGGCTTACGGGTCTAGAATTCCGTCCGCTGCCTTGTCCTCTCTGTAGCATTCAACAGAAATACATATTAAATTAAGGTGATTACGGGGAACCTATGCGCTGCGGCATGTTTAAGGATATTAAACCTAATACGCCCATGCACATGCTGCTGCACTGGAACGGCTATTTCTTATCTCTTTTCTTTCCCTATTCATCACAGCAATAAGCTAGAGCACTCACCTCTCTGCCAAAGATTCGCAAGGAAATTACCTTCGGTGTATGTTGGAAGTCGCTATCGGAGTCATGCTCCTCCGTCGAATTGAGTGCTGCTGCCTTCCTGAAATTATCCTTTCTTCGATCTTCTTCTTTGTTCAGGAAGTCCTCATCTGGTGACGGTGATGCATGCATAAGCTGCTTCCCCTTCTAAAGCCTGTGCTTTTGAACGTCTTCCTGAAACTTTATCTCTGAAGCCGTCACAGATACACCTCGTCTCTGCGCCTGACGGGCAACTTCCTCCTGGACGAGCAGCTGCTCCTTACTTTGAAAAGCAATGTTGTCAGCATCATCCGATGATTTGTTTCCTGCATACAAGTTAACATTTGCACATACAAGTCAGACGCACATTATCTAGCGTGGTGATGGATCTTCAAAAGAAGACATGCATAGGAAGCGTTCAATCTGACAATGTGCACCTCAAATTGACGATAATTTCAATAATCTTAAATTTCCATACTAATTTGCCGAAGACTGCAAGTGAAGGGTCTTCAATGCTTTCCTCCCTCGTGGTTTTTTGCAAATGCAACTAACCAAAAGTTTCATGAGGCTTACAGTGACCCCTCTACAGAGTGTAGATTGTTGCACTAGTCCAATTCAAGAGTACAACTTCTTTCACACTTGCCGCACAAGCGTTTCTTCAACTGGCACATGTACTCTCTGTCTAAAAAAATCTTCATAGCCGTGCATTGCGTGCAACAGCAAATGCGTTGCAGAAGTATATTTCCTACGACTCTCTCAAGTCATGCATTCAAAAGCCATGTACTAGAACATCATAGCTACAATAGACAAGGAGACGCTACACTGATGCACCTCACAGTTGCGTACCTTACGACATTGATAATGAGCTTAATTCATACCTCGTCGGCCACCATTTTCGTTGCTGCCAAACTTGTCGTTGTTGATGTTTTTCTTCAAGCTCTGTAACCTCCGGTACTCTTCCTCTGTAATCACAACCGTACCTTCCAATTTGCTTGTGACCCTCCCTTGTTCATCGTCACCTACAGTGCATCTACCTTCTTCGTTCGTGGTCCGCATGGTCTTCCTTGTGCCGGCAGGTACACATGATGGCATTCCCTTATTTGGTGTGAAATCTGCAGTCCTATTGCCCTGATTTCTGGCAAAACCTTTTTTTTTAGAAGTCGCTTTCCCTCTGGACTTCTTCACTGCGTCCCAAGGCTCGAAACCATCTCCATCAACAGTCTTGTTTGCTGAAGCAGTCATTGCAGTGGGTGTCTGCACAAGCAAACATGAAACATAGCTCACTTCAATTTCCTTTCCCGTCATCTTCCTCCTCACAAGACTGTTGTACAGTGCTTTGAACTCCCGCAATATGTGAGCCATCTTTGCAGCCTCTCCAGTCTGCACGTATTAAGTCAAAACAACACATGCCTCCTTCCCTTTGCAAGAGTTGCGTCTCTCACTAGCTCCTTACATCTAGGCGGATCACGGGAATTCCAAAATTTCTACTGCCACGGAACTTTGATAAACATCCCTTCCTAAAATTCAAAGAGCACATGCAATTCTAAAAAATTTCAAATGCTAACCCTTCGGTTGCTAATACATACAGAACTCTCTCCCAACTGTTACTTTGTTGACGAAGGCGCCCTCCACCACCTGCGCATTTACAGGGTACATGCATGATGGAGAAATCGTCAACAGCAGTATGCAGACACTGCGTTCGGCCATGGCTGAACACCCTTCAAGCCGTCTGCGTTCTGGATATTGACGTGAACATGCAGTCCGACAATCCAAAAACCAATTTCAGGGAGGCTCTTACGGCAAACTACTTACTATACTACTGTCGGAAGCATTGTTTTCTACCATAATCCTCCGCAAAGACGTGGCATCCACACACAAGTTCAATACAGCGTACCGTACCTTCTAGGGAGAAAAGGGCTTCGTACCTTCGGGAAGTAGGACTTGTGCTACTACGGAATTTGGTGAGTAAATGTCCTACCTGCCGATCTCTCTTCAGCTTCGTCCACATAGCTCCCTTCACTGCCGCTTTGTTCAAAGTCTCCTGTGCTTCAAAGCATTTCAGAGTATCCCGGCTACTTGATTAGGTAGACATAGCACAAAACAAGTGCAGCAAATGTTCTAAAAACTTATACAACGGAGACACGCTCAGTCTATCGCATTATGCATAGAGTACAGCCGTAGTCATCGAAGCATGCAACGAGGGAAGACAACGACGGACGCTAGAAATGGATGAATTTCATCCCTCCTGTAGATGGATACCGTAAGCTCCGGGAGTAGTGCCTTAAGAAAGAAAGATGGAAAACCTAATTACGTGCATGCACCGCTTAGTGATTTTGGGCACGCCGTCATGCTATTTGTGGAAGTCGGCTGCGCCTCAATTTACCTTCACTTAAAAGACCTTTCGCTGTGTGCAGCGACAACCATGTGGTCATCGATATCGCAGCGAAGTTGCAAATTATACAGTTTTAGAAGTCTGTGCTCCTCCGGGGTTGGTAAACAATTAATTCGTAGCGGCGTGGAAATCAAAGAATCATGTGCGAGACTTCTGTCCTGCCACGAGTTCAACTTTGCTGCATTCTGTAGAACTCTAAGCCTACAGCATTTCTATTTCTAGAGCCCAATGACGTCAACAAGCATCGGGACTTGCACGAAATACCTAGAGCCGCAAACATCTTTCATTAAGGAGACCGCTACTTCAGATGGATTTCTGGCGGCCTCTTCATTTCGTATGCAATTACTTCAGCCATTTTTACCTTCGACGAAGCCTCCAGCTTTTTCCTCTGCGCAGAGTCAATGTTTATCTTATGGACCTAGATTGTGCAACAATTATGGGACCTACACATTGGCAACAATGCACTTAAAGAAGCCCCCCCTGCTTCCGAACTCTCTATCGTGCCAAGTTGTTCTCCTCTGGTACTTCATCTGCAAAGTTATGAAGCCGATCAGTGTGTTCATTTGCGTGTACCAATTCAGGTATGGCGCATTTCTCCTTGCTCACCGCAGTAGGGAGCCTCTCCCCTGAATACATGCATGCAGGATATGCGAGTCTGAAATTATTTTCTCCAATTGAGTGCTTTGATTAATCGTCAATTGCAAACTCAATTTTTCAATTGAAGTCATTGAAGAACTCTGAGGCATCCATACATGATGAATGCCTTCTCTAATTACGGAAAGACAAAATTGCAGTCAATAGTTTTTCCAATGCGCTTGCAAGCACTTTGCATGTTCCATTTCTAGAAGTTGTCCCTTGTTTTGGCAGACCCCTGTGAGCCTAACAATTTCTATGTCACTTCTTACAGAAATTACATGCCAAAAAAGAACTGACTTCTGGACTTCTGGACATTCTGTGAAGTTGTTGCCAACAATTTCAGAGCGGCCTGCTGGACGTCTCCATGTAAGTCACTTGCACACCTTTGTCTTCCTTAGCAATGACGTTTAGGCACTATGTTTGGCACAACATCATTGAGACACCTTCTTGTAGAATTCTGGGCACTTCAATGGTGCCCATCACAACGTGCAAAGCCAACATAATCTCTGTCGTCCATTCAAGTACTTGGTTTAAAATTTTGTTCCAAAAGTCCATTGTTCTGTCCTCTATATACGCCCACATACTGCACGGGTGCCTTGCCGTTGTAAAGAAGGCTATGCCCTCGAAAGTAGTTGGTGCTTTTCATTTTTTTAAGTGCTTTGTGAGTTCTTTTTAAGGGGTTGTCCCTCTCCACAGTGGCACTTTGCAGTTGTTTTGGCACTCAATGATGCCTACTTGTTGTCGTCTCCATAAGTACTAACTTGGTGTGCGCCCTCTATTATATCCAGCCAGGTGTCCCCACTTTATAATTCTATCAACGCACAGCACCTTCATAAACAAACTGTGACGATCTGAAGCGCCAGAAACTGAAAGGTATGTGTCTGCTTCTTCCTAGTACGATTCGAAACTTCCTCATGCACTCCGTCATTATTTGACATTTTCCTTCTTTAACAGACATTGTGCCTCCAACGGACAATGACTGTTAATTAGGAATGCTTATCTGCTACTATATTCCGTAGCGGACCACTGTGTTCTGCTGAAATTGGTTTCTTATACTTTCAGAAATGGTAGTTTTTAATTCAAATCTACTTAAATTTTCCTGCGAACACTACTTCCCATTACATTACAGTGGTTGCAACACTCGAAAGAAGTGTTGGACACTCCTCTGTCTCTTGTCAATGCAATTCTTTCATGAAAACCCTCTGACAGCGCTAGCGCGTAGCGTCTGAAGTACGACTTCCTTAGTGAACCGTTGCAAATTGAAGTCAATATGAGAACTCTTTAGAAATTATGTCCACCATGTTGATCTTCATTTCCTGCTGCTAAGTCAGCGCCTGCTCTCACAGAGGTCCCTCATCCTGGTATTGGATATGTGCTCCTTCATACGGAAGCCTGCCAGCTATGGAGGAGATTGAAGGCAATATTCAGAAAAAGGTAATCGCCAACAACTCTTCTCTGAATGCTTGTCAACATCCATTTTTCATAGTCCATGGCAATGAAAAATACAAAAGAAAGTTTTCGGTGCGCATTTGGTTCGTCTAAGGTGCGGTGCCTTTTCCAGAGACAGCACTTGCCAAGAAATAGATACAGTCAAGGACATGAAGTGCTGGAAGTGGTCCTACAATGGCTAATGAATTACCACGACGCCAAGTGGTATAAGTTCACGTACCAGATGTGGACTATTGGGAGGGTTGCATTGGCAACTCCCTATGCAGCCCGGTCCTGCGTTCTGTGGTCACGTTCAAGAAATGTCCAACCCATGCAGTGGAGCAGTGTGCTAAAAGAATCTTAGATACTCTTAGTATGTGTGCATGTATTACTTTCAATGCTCTATATTGCCGAAATCATGAGGACAGCGAATCAGTCCTCTAATGCTCTGGCATGTTGTTGTACAATTCGTGTCATTTTTGCCAAGAGTTCATATCCGTGATGGGCTCCGGCAATGTGTTCCTCCAACTCTATAAGTGCTTCAGAATTTGAATAGCATGTGCAGTTCTTTAGGAAGCTCTGTTGTTTACGGTGATTGTAAATTCAGCGCATTGTAGTCTTTTTTTCTTGTGTTTATAGGACGAATCTCCTACAATGTCTTCATTTTCCTCTGCTTTTCTGGACGACCATGCAGACGGAAATGTTGTAGCCACTGTAGACAGAATAGGACTACTTCAATGCATGTGTATAGTGCCGGAGCATGCTTTCAGACGGACCTTTTTTCCGTCATTGTATACAGTTGGCAATTCTCTCTTAATAAAGACTCTGAATTTCCTGTATAACTGTGATGTCTGCAGGCATGAAAGAGGGAAATATTTTCACTTGAATAGAAAGAGTGCGTATTCATGTCATCGATGTCTATGAACTGAGATCGAAGTAATCACATGGCCGGACTTATAGGCGGTAGTTGAAGCTGACATTGAATCTGAATTTTCTGTTTGGAGTTGTGAAAGCGCTCCTCTGTAAGGCCGCCATACAATTGACAATCATTCTGATCAGAGGACGATCGTATGAACGCATATGAGGTGCGTTTTTGGTGCGCCTTCTTCCACACATTCCAAAATAAGCATAGGGAATGAGAGGAAGCAACATTCTAAATATGAGGGCATACTACAAGTTTCACTTGATGCTTCCTGTATAGTAAATGGGAAGAAGTGCACAGTGCCCTCAATTGAGTAGTAGCCGGTGGAAATCTTCATTAATTTTCTGGCAACATTGAATAGGAGCCTAATTCCCTACCGTACTGTGTGAGCAGGTAGGTCCTCCAAATATACAGAAATAGAGCTTGATCGACAACCTCTGCAGACATGCATACCAAAATGAGGTGGAGGAGTAAATTATCGGCAGCGTACCACATTGAATGGTCCATCGCATGCAAACAGGGATTAACAGAGTATCTGTGCGCATGCAAAGCATGCAGAGGAGCTAAAGTTCTGCAAGTCGCCACAATTGCTAGACATCATAGGGTGTATGGTCGAGATCCGTATTTGCAATACCCTGTTCTGGTGAGATTCAAATTCCAGGACAATTACATTTCATGTTTTCATATGTAGCACTTTCTTTTGTTGTTCATGTGTACAGATTTACTGTTGAAGTACTAGATTTGCAGAAGATGAGGTCCTTCTAAATTTGAAAATGGTACTAATTTATCTATGTTACCAGTCCAACGAGGGGCAAAGCATTGGAGGTCCAACGGACGAAGGTATGGAAGAAGGGGAAGATTACTTCCACGGGGTTCAAGACGAGCAAAGAGGAGCTGATGACTTCTTCTGGCCACAGAGGACTAATGTTGATGTGTCTTCTGCTGTTGAGCATGCATATGCACGTGTCGACCACCTGCACAAGGACATGCAGGAACCACGGGAGTATGAAGGCAATGAAGAGACAGCAGAAGATGATTTTGAAATGTATGGTCCAGATTATGAAGAGCTGGTACGGGAGTCAAGTGAGCAAATTTATAAAGGCTGCCCAATGAATCGTCTGGAAGTTGCCATTGTCCTAATTACAATGTGCAGTTTGTTCTCAATTCCATATGCTTTTCTGGATGAGTTGCTGAAATTTCTTTCGGAAGATCTGCTTCCGAAATTGAATAATTTGCCTCGCACTTCTTACGAGGCAAGACGAATGATGCGCAAGTTAGGACTTTCACATAAAGCCATTCATTGTTGCCCTGATGGTCATGTACTGTTCCGAGGAGAGAAGGCGGACCTGAGTACATGTCCACATCCTGGTTGTGGAAAATCAAGGTTCATTGAGGGATCAAGCACTATTCCTTGCAAGATGCTCAGGTACTTCCCTATTATAGAGCAGCTGCAGCGAATGTTCAAGTGCCCTGAAATTGCCAAAATGTTTACATTCCACGAGACCAACAAGTCGGAGGAGCCGTTAATGAAATCTGTGGTGGATGGAGAGCAATGGAAGCACATCAATGAAAAGTATCCAGACTTTGCAGCAGTTCCCACGAATCTCCGCATTGGTCTAGTAGGGGATGGGTTGAATCCTTATGGCAATCAATCGACAAAGTATTCAGTGTGACCCATTCTTGTAGCTATTTACAATTTACCTCCCTGGATGACGAGCAAGATGTTTTTCTTGAAGCTAGTGTTGCTCGTTCCTGGACCCCAAGTACCAGCAGCACATGTCATCGATGTTTACTTGGAGCCCTTAGTGGAGGATCTACTGAAATTGTGGGACGGTGTTCCGGCAATGGATATGTCAAAACCTACAGGGCAGAGGCGTTTCACTTTGAGGGCGATCTTGATGTGGTTTGTTCACGATTTCCCTGCTTACGGCCTATTTTCAGGGCAGCAGACAAAGGGATACAAGGGGTGTCCGGTATGTGGCGAACAGACGTGTGCAGAGCATTCTGGCATTCTGAGGAAGATGATTTACCTAGGTGGGCGTCGTTTTCTGGACTTGCAGCATCCTTTTCAGAATGCTAGGAGAGCTTTCAATGGCCAATCAGAGAGACGTGCTCCTCCAAAACGTCAAAGTGGACGAGAAATACACGCAAATGGTCTACAGAGGGAACAATACTTGAGAGGCGATGGATCAAAAGATTCTGAGGAAGACCCAGTCAGAAAGCATAGAGTGAAACGTGTCAGCATATTCTTCAGACTTCCGTATTGGGCGGTAAGTCATTCATTATGAACAGTGCTTTTTGTCTTCGAGAACTTGTGCAATGTTTTTGTTTATGGAAAGACGACAGAGTATGTGAATGTTGTCGATGACTTGCAGAACAAATTGAACTTTAATGTAATTATGAGTTTACTTTTTCAAAAACCCGGTTAGGTTGAAGTAGTGGACATATGGTCCCAGGAACTACTATGCTCATTGAGTAGTAGTGAGAGAGGGAGTCTTTGTCATTGAAGGTCTGAAATACAGCATTGCAGATGTCCGTGTCTTATTCACGCTATGTGTGGACAGAATGTGTGGGAGTTGCAGTGAATTAACCAAATGTGGTGTAGTCGGTTCTAAAACAGATTCAGAGGATCACAGTATTACCAGTTGCACAAGTTCCTGTAATAGTGTTAGATGTACGAAGTTGTGCATGAGGTTTGTCAGTCTGTTCTGAACTATACAAACCTAGTGTAAAGTGTGGATCAAAGCAAAAATTTAGCCGTGTACGTGAATTCCAGTGGATATATTCATAAGAATCTACAGCGAATTACAGTATCATTTGGTGATTGTGTTTGTCTGTCGTATGAGAAACCTTGTACTGGATTCCGGTAGATGATAAGAAGGCATATCACATTGTACTGTCTATGAGAGAAACATGGCTTTTTTCTAACATTTTTTGAACTCGAAGAGCCTATCATTTTCATTGGAGTAGACTTCATCACTGTCGTCTTCATTGGATGTGTAGGATATCACTTTAGAAGTTCTGAATTGGGGAGGCAGTTGCCTGAAGATTGTATATGATGCATGTAATTGTAGGGGTCGTACGTCCTCCATGGAAATTGAGGAATGAGGTCATGATTTCTAATGTGTCTAGCTTCTGAACAATTGATGATTATTGTGTTCAGGAGTTGCATGATTTCCCGTAACAGTCCTGTATTAGAGGATTGAATATTTGAAGCCGCAGTAGTGCAATTTTCTATATGTTGTGAGTGGAAGTTCAATTTGCTGATTCAAAGTAGTAGGCGGAAGTAAGTAATGAGTGAAGTGAGAATGAATGATCCACAAAGATGGTAGACATAGATGAAGAAGTCATAGCGCCCACATATGTTATAAGAAGTATGGTCGAAGAAAAAATGGGAGGAATAGATGAAGAAGTCAGAGCGTCCACATATGGTATAAGAAGCATAGTCGAAGAAAAAATGAAAGGAAAGGAAATTTTTGAGAAGCGGAGGAGAAGATGAAGTCCCGCAATGGAGACTGATTTTGTACTTAGTAGATGTAGTTGCAAATTTTTCATATATCTGTGGATAATGTACAGAGGCGAGGAAGTTCTATTGTATAGAATTAGAAGCATCGCATGGTTACCTTGCGGTTGCTCAGAGAGGATTCTTCCGTGAATTTGCATGGAAAGAAAGAAATGGGAATGTACGTTAGGTTGAAGAGGTTGTGAGCCGTGTGCATTTGTACATAATCTTGGTCTCCGCTTGATATTGAATTGATAATCACTGTGCACAAAAAGTGCAGTGACTGTGATTAATGTGCATAAACTTGTAGTGAGGGCGTCATAGGACTCAATTGTGCTAAGTGGAAATGATGAAGTGAAGTAGGGGTCTCTATCTTTTTTGTTAGTTTATTCTGAAGTTATTGATTAATTGAACCTCTTTGAGAACGATTTCAGGAGTGCTCATTGTCTCAAGGACATGTACGTGGACTTTTCATGCAGGATCTTCCCTGCAGGCACACAATAAATGTGATGCATTGCGAAAAAAATATATGTGAAAGTTTATTGAAGTATCTTCTTGGCAAGAATGATATGCCAGCAGTGAGGCTAGATCTACAGAACAGGCGTTTAAGAAATCATCTGTGGCTAGAAGAAACGTTTCCTGGCAGTAACAAATTTGTCATGCCGGATGCGGATTATGTACTTTCACGGGAAGACAGAGCAAAAATTTTGAAGACACTTGGAGCGATGAAGATGCCAAGCCGTTATGTATCTAATATTGCACGGAAAATTGAGAAAGGGAAGTTTTCAGGGTTGAAGTCTCATGACTTCTATGTCATTATGCAACAAATTCTACCAGTATGTGTACGCAACATTGAGAACTAGGAACTAGCACGTGCCATAATCAAATTGAGCAGAGTGTTCCAAAGAGTTTGCGACAAAGTAATTAGCAAGGACTCCAAGATGCAACTCCTGCGAGATGTAGCTGAGACTATGGTTCTGCTCGAAAAGCAACTGCCCCCTTCAGCTTTCACTATTATGATGCATTTGCCATATCATATAGTGGAAGAAGTATTTATTTGTAGTCCTGTCCAGAATAGGTGGATGTACCCTTATGAGTGGTATTACCGAGGGCTCAAGAGTTTTGTCAGGAATCTTGCAAAACCTGAAGGCAGTATGGCAGCGGGTTACGAGCTGGAGGAAGCTGCCGGTTATGTCACCGAGTATATGTTGAATTATAATTCGACCTCAGCGAGGGTTTGGGACGCTCAAGAGGACCCTACAATGATGGATGAAATCCTGGAAGGACAAGGGGTTTCCGCGAGTTTGAGTGCCGAGCGCAGAGAACTCTTCCACAATTTCATCATTGACAACGCGGGCTGCTGTGAAGCATACAAAGAGTGAGTACTATCTGCCTCCACGTCCTTGTACATTATGTTATGATTTCTTCGTAGACTCTGAAAGGAGCCATGTGAAAGTGTTTGAGTCTGCAATAATGAAATTAGAACAATCCCGTCAATGTCTACTGCCATTGCATGAGGTCGTTGGTGAATGACATGAAGGTGATAGTGAATGCCTCTGCACGGCGCATGTAGAGATATTTTTTGCACACCAAATGTTGGTCACGTTCTTGTCAGTCTTGCTAAAGAGGGAGACCGTTGTGTACTGAGCGGGGAATTGGAAAATACCAAGGATAGTTTGTACTCCATGTGGTGGCCCTGTGGCTTGTATATTCAATAGGGAATGAAGAAGGTGGTAATTCATGCTGAAGTAAAATGAGGACGACAAACTTGTCATCCTTCCTTCAGTTCTGTCATGGAATCATGGAGGGAGAAATGTGTATAGTGGATATATCGTATGTGGTAAATGGATATGTACTTAAAATTGTGACGTATATTTTGTTGAAATTGGTACCTTGTTGGCCACTTGTTTATCCATTTTCTAGGATTTGCGAAGGTTCCACAGGTTGTGGTCAAAATAATAGGAGCGATTCACATGTCAGACCGGAAGTGACAGGTTCTTAAAAAAAAACTGTGTCTTTCCAAAATATAAGTCAGTAATAAGCAGAATGGAATTGGCAATGAGTTCGCTTGAACATCGAGTACTGGACATGTCTCATGACTTGAGCATGCAGTCCTTGACATCCCTCATGAAGCAAGTGTGTATGATGCCTTCTTCGAGAGTTTGCATTGTGAGGCGCAGTGTGCCTTTCACAAGATGCATAGGCAGAATCTGTGAAGGCCGATACGGAAGATGAGACTTAGCAGCAATGACAGATTTGCACACGTAGAGGAATTTGGAATGTGAAAGAGGATCGCAAAAGGTAAGGAGCTTTGAAACTATTATGATGTAGACAAGCGACGATAAGTTCTAATGGTCCTACAAGCCAGGGAGTTTAGGGAAGCCGAATACAATTTTGTACAGAAAGGAACGATGATTGTATTTGAAGGAGTTCACATGTAATTCAGGATCGTTAGTGCCATACAATGAATTTCAGTAGGAGAGCTGAGGAATGCCGGAAATGCTGAGATGGAATTGCACTTCTGTAAAAAAAGAATGCACGTTGGAGAATGAAGTTGTACTCCTGTTGGAAAGATTAGAGCAGTCATGGAAGTCCATTATTTTTATTTTAGTTTGAGCATGATAACTTTTGTGGATGACTAAATTCCAATTGAAAATGTAGACAATACGAAGATATGAAGTTAGAGAGGGACGAGCGAAGAAGAGCTTGGCGACGACAGCATCCACATCGACGGGGTAGGAGAGGGGCCGCATATCCTGAGAACTTGTTAGAGCTTCCGGTGTTTGCAAAGTGGTTTCAGGATGAGGTTGACACGGCATTAGCGGAAGGAGTGGAAGTTCCGGATCTTCTAAAGGACATATCAATCCCACCAAAATTTGAGTGCAAGAAATTCCGAAGCATGTGGGCGTTTGGTTCACGATTTCGAGTGGCTAGTTGTGAGAGCACTTTGCTGACTCAAGACTCAGGCGTTGCAGCCACATTTACGAGGCCATGGCGTTCAAGTGTGAGGGATCGGAATTTAGTTGAAGGAGACGTAGAGTACGTAGGCGAATTGGAAGAGATAGTAGAGTTGGACTATCGCCAAACATGTGTCGTTGTTTTGGTCTGTAGGTGGGTCAGCGCGAACTATCGCGGACCGCATGCCACGGTGAAGAAGGATAAGTGGGGGTTGACAATTGCTAATTTTGAGTCCTCTGAGCGATTCGGGAAGGAATCATTTGCCTTTCCAAGACATTGTGAGCAGATATTTTTTAGCGAAATCAAGGAACAGCCAGGTTGGAGAGTTGTTCTTCGAAGGGAGGTTCGAGGTAGACAAATAGATAATTCAAGCGTGAACATCAGAAGTTCAATGTCATTTGGCACGGGAAATGACAACGACTATGAAGGTCTGCGTCCTCCGAGCATATCAGAGGACATGCTAGACCGCCTAAGAACAGCTAGAGAGCTCGAAAGAGGAGATTTATTCCAAGAAGCTGACGGACAGGATGAACTGTTTGATCGTGCGTTAGGAGAGTCCTTTGAGTCTGGCTGACTTGATTGTAAATACGGTGAACCCTCTATTGAAGTCAACGTCTCTGGTAAATAACTCTACAGGTATCACTGTTTATTCTCATTATAAAACTGCTGGATGACCTCTTGCCTTACTCCAACAGTAGGTACATATCCACAATCAAAGGAAATAGAGTGTGAATTTACTTGTAGAAGCTGCTAATATAACTGTGAATATCAAAGTTCAACAGAGTGGTATTGAAAAAAGAACAATGGGAAACTTGGCCTTTTATTATTAATTTGGTGAAGGTGTGTGGGGATGCAGAGGTTGAAGACTGCAAAGTGGGCGCAGAGGATACTACTGCAACACTCAGTGCCAACAATGAAGGTTGAGGTTTCGAATTCCCGTAAACAGAACTGGGTAATGTTTATGGTAAGCCATACACCCTTTCTGGCTATGTTTGAAAAGAATTGTTCACTTTGAATTCCTTGGATGTTGGAGTGTGCTTTGAGCATGTGAAATTCATGTTTGTCACTTATTTTTTCTAGGTTGCAAATACAAATGCAATGATGATTGTATGTAGTAATGCTATAGAATTTGGAACCTTCATTTAGCGTGTTTTCCACAGTGAATATGAGCAATGCAGCTAGCTCAGAAAATTATGAACAAATGTGTGGTCAATGATTTAGGGACAGAGGAAGTAATACTTTTAGGCGCAAGCCTCTGTTGCAGCACCTTTAGGAAGAGAATTGTGATGAAATGTTCCATTGTCTGAAGTTGTGATTTATAGTGGTCATGTCTGAAAACGAGGTAGCCCTTTATGAAAGACAATTCAATGTCATGTGTATCAGGCACTGCATACAAAAGGAAAGGAGCACATGAACAGGTTGTTCAAGTTGCAGGAGAAGTTGTTTTCAGATAGAATGTGATGGAGCATGCACATTTCAGGTTAGGTGCATCTTGTTGAAATATATGAATGTTCATTTCAAGCTCCTAAGTTTGTGGCGCAACTCAAAGAAAGCTGGTTTGTAGTCTTTATTTCCCTGACAATGTACATATAAATCTTCTTGGAACTGAGAAGGTCGAGTTTGTGAGTTCAAATGACCCTTCATATTTACAAAGCAGGCACATTTGCCTCTCGCAATGTTGCAGACGGAGGTGTTCCTTTCATGCACATGTTAAAGTTCGTAGCAATAGTGTGGCATTTCTTCACAGGATCTGGCAATTTCGAGCTTGCTTGCAGGAGAGAATGTTTTGAAGGTGCATTGGAGTCCACACGTACAGTTCAAATGTTGGGAAGGCTATGAATATCCTAGAATGTGCTGTATAAAAGGAAGATGTTTTGAGGAACGTTGTTTACGAAGTCAGGAAGGGGGTGAGTTTTGGTACAGTTAGTGCTGTGCACATGAATGACAGGACCTAGCTAGTAGCGGGTTTATATGAGTAGTGAGGGTCAAAACCGATTTCCTTAAGTTTTTGGAAGGATATGTTTCCAAATTTTTGAACATAATGCAGTCTGCAATTCAATGAGCCTGCATTTATTTTTTCAAAGAAGATGCTCTACTTGTAAGTGTATGTGGATTCCAAATTTTATTGTGTCAAGCAAATGTCTGTAGTGCTTTTTTTCCATGCAAAGAATGCAGTGATGGAAGGAAAGAAGTTCTTCCGTAGCATATGCAATTCACAGACATGCATGTATTTGGCTACAGTAACTTCTGAAGGAATTTCTTGTACACCGGAAGACCAGAACCAATAAAGCTTCTGTTGATTATCCCACACAAATGCATTTTATCACCGAAAAATCTTTTACCTGTTGATAACAACAGACTTCTCTTGATTCTGTCTTGATTATGACCCAACCTCCGGTAGTGGGAGCATCAATAACTATGGGAAGCAGCAACACTTTGTCTTCTAACTTTGTTTTCAAATGTGGCTTGTTTGTTTAGTGGTGTGCAGGTTCACTAACACTGCGATTTGGGCAATCTTGTTTTTTAAGCAAGAAGGATTCAATTCCCTTGTTAGTGGAACTTTTAAATAAATGAAAATTTATGTTTACAAATCAAGTGTTGGCTTTGATGATTTCATGTTGTTTATGTTGGTATGTTAGTATGTTAGTGTTGATTGTGTATTTACCTATGTTGGTATCTTAGTGTTTGTGTTTACTTATAGTATGTTTGTTTCTGTGTTTACTTATATTAAGATGCTATGTTAATGTGAATGTTTGTGTGTGTGTGTGTGTGTTAATTTATGTTTGTGTATGCATTATTGCAAATGTCCATGTGTTTATGATGTACATGTATTACCAAATGCTATTTGTGTTTTGCAATTGCCATTTTTGTGTTTTCCAATTCATGTTTGTGTGTTTTCCAATTCATGTGTCATTTCTGAATACTTCAATTTGCATGTAATAACGATACTTAACCCCTAAATGTTTTGGATGCGGGTTTGAAGAAAGTAGTCAAAAAAGGGGTGTTTGTGAAATGTGAAGAGTGAGTGGTGAATGACAAAAAAAATTTAGTTTTCAACCGTAGGATATAAAACTTGTCTTCAGTGTTTAGCCATCTACAAATTTTCAAAAGTAAATTCTTTGAGGTGAGTGAGATCTAAGGGTCCAAAGTTGGTGTTTGCATATTTTTGGGCTCCTAGAATTCCGGGCAGCTGCACTTTGATTGCTGAATTCTACATGTATACAATTCCATTTTGGTGGTTACTCCATGAATTTGGGTTCTAATACAAGTTAGGAACATGCCAAAAAAATTTGAAAGTCATTGCACTTGTAGAACATAACCAAAGTTGCATGATTGTAGACAAAGCTTTGACAAAATTAGTTTACACTACCATTTTTTCCATGACTGAATTTTGAATATAAATGTGCTCCAATCAAAAATTTGAACGGTGGGGACAATCATATGTGCCTACTTCATTGTAAGAAATTTTTCTTTTTAAAAAATATCAAGATCTCAAAATGTGGGAAAAAAAATAGAGCCCCAGTCTTTGGTGCATGCTTCAGACTTTGGGGCAGCTCTTCAATGCTGGCTCCAAGCTGGAAACCCTGCAGATTGGACCCCCCCGCCCTGAGCTCTGCCCCTATACCTTTGGGCAAAAACTCAAAATTTGTGCCTTAGTGTAAATGGAGCTGCCCGTGCTGCCCTTCGAGCAACAGAAACTACTTTTCATGCCATAATTTTTTTTCTATAAATCACAAAGGCTTGAAAAGCATTGCTCTTGAAAGGTACTCCTCGTCCACATATGCTCTGAAAATTTGAACCTAAAATATGCATTTCTCTACAACTGGTGACCTGACCAAAAACGCTATGTTTCCAAAAAAACGTTGTTTGGTCCTTTAGGGGTTAAATCAAACAAACTTGCAGAAATTACAATTTCTAGAAACATGTTACTAGCAATGAACACGGATGTTCCTTACAATTAGCAATTTCACAGAGCAAGCGTTACAAAAATTAGTCTATTTTGTTTACCAAAATTTTAAAATTGTCGCAACTAGCCGTTTACCAAAGAAATTAAAATTTATGCAAAATTCTATCACTTGTATGCAAAGTTATGAAGCGGCTTCTACTACTACGTTTGTTGTTCGCAAAAGCTGCCACCTGCCACACAATCAGAGTAGCATACCCGCGAAATACGATATATATATTCTTGGATCGCTATTCATGATTTAACAATGGGTTCTCTTTAACATAGAAAAGAATTTCCTATGGTGAAATCAAGAATATGCTATATATTCAACAAAAAATTATTTTTTTGGAAATTAGTACTATCTCAGCCTGCATTAATTTAAATAGTGTGACTCTGCTAAATTACTGTCACATACATTAATCAATTCAATCAGTGTACTACTGTCACATACATTAATCATTTCAATCAGTGTACTGTAATTTGACACTTCAGCTAACCTGATGTGTGAACATTGGCATGAATGAGGCATTTGGTGGGGCTAGTTTTTAGCTAAATAATGTTATAACAGACAGCTTGTACAATAAGTAACTTCCTAAAAGTCAGTCATTTTTTCAATCAATAATTTGCATGAAAAGTGGCATGCATACTACACTAATGATGGTAAATAGTGTTGGCAACACTAATTACCAAGGACAACACTAAATGTCAACAATCATGTTAATGTTACCAACACTAAATGTCAACATAGACACTATTTGTCAACTATTGGATATTAATTTTTTACAAGTTTACATTTAGTGTTACCTAATATTTCATCAAATTGCAATGAAAAAAATACAAACCTAAATATATAAATGCCTATCCAAATGAATACTTTATAAAATAGATAATATTAACTCTAAATGTCAACTAATTGAAGTTTAGAGTGGTCGAGATAAAAATGAACGTAACGCTATTTACAACATAACACTAAATACCATCATTAGTGTAGTGACCTAAAACTGAACATTCAACAATTGTGCCAGGACCATGAAACAGGGAGCACAAAAAATGTCCCTGCACGGTCAGAGAAAGCATGAAAATTAGACAGCTAGTTGCAGACGAGCATCTCTAACCACTGTAACCAGAGAAGAAACTGCAGAGACAGAATTGACCACAAGTGTGGCAATAGAGCTTTTACCTTGAGAAAGCTGAAGACAAAACAAAGGTAGGTCATATGAAGCGATCTACAAATAGAGTGAGACTGCAAATTCAGGATGCTGTTCAGATGACTAAGCACAAAATATATGATTCTTCATTATCTCAGAGCGCCATCAAGTCTGCAAAATAAGATTCAATGTTTCTAATAACATCTCTAATACAACATCCATTAAGGTAGAGGATACCGAAGTCGTTAGGAACTTGATCCCTTCTCCTATACTGACCCATGTTACTCTACCCACAGCAACTGAATGGTTAAATGTCTATAATCAATCATCTTTGAGTGGGGTTGTCTACTGACACTCCTAGTGGTCCACAATGTGAAATTTCATAAGAAATTCATACATAAAGATATCTTTTGATCTCAACAAGATGGCTCTTGTACCGCAGCTCCATAGATCTCCCAAAAACCACAATCCCAAACATGTTTAAATGATTGAAATGAAGCAAATAGTTTTCGAGTTTCGAGCGAACCACGACAAGAGGAGATGAGAAAGAATGTCAAGCAGGAGGGAGCTGCTTGTTTATGTACACCCGGCCTGAGAACAATGCTGATGAAAATGGTCAGACGAGAATCAATAACTTATCACTATACCTTAAAATCTCGGAGTCGGTCCACCTACTAAAATCACTACAAAAATGTTCACACCTGCATGTTCCCCATTGTCTCTCCCACTCCGAAGTAGATCGCCTCTTGTACTACAACCAACACTCAACTCTGCTCCAGGTGGCATGAGCACAGACACATCCATCACAAGCCCTAAACCCTTCCCAAGCTCATTCCCTCATAGAGCATATCTCCGATGCTTCCCCACACTACCCGTCTTTGTACAAGCACGTGACAAAGACCTAAACCTTCAACCCCCAGTACTAAGCTGTGAAGAAGGCTATGCCAAGACATCCATCAGTTCCACATGCTCATCATCATCAGCCAGTACACTGTCCTAGGCTTGATCCTGCCAATTGCTTCGTTTTCCTCAGGGTGAGACTAAATTCCGTAGACAGATTCTCGGGAGGCGTCCTTGAGCTCAAAAGAACAACGACCACGAGAACCCCAGCGTCTCTGGAGCAAGAGGAGGAAGTGGAAGCACTGCAGGCGGAACAGGAAGCACAGTCGAGCTCGCTCCAACAAGCGTGAAGAGCGCAATTCCGAGCAGGATGAGCACCCAGTGACCCCCATAGTCCATGAACGTCGACAGCAACCCTCGCTGTTGGTTGACATTGTTGTACCTACTGTTGGCGTCCCAGGACGGTGCAGACCACGGCCACCATCCTCCCCAGCCGCGATTCGCCTCCTGGTTCCTGTACGCTCCCGGAGCCATGTTCGGATACGCATCAGGTCTACCAGGGTAACCCCTTCCCCTACGCATCCCAAAACGGCCATAGCCCTCGGGGTCGTACCAATTGCCAACGCCAAAGAACTGGAAGGCTATCACGGCCAGCACGGGGATCCACAGTAAGTGAAGCGGGAAGCTGTAACTAGGTCGAGAAGCCGCGGCAGCCGCAGCTGCGGCGGCGGCCTGGTAGGCTAACAAAGGATCGGGAGAGGTGACGGTTCTTGTGTACGGCATCCCGAAGACGAGCAAGATCACGCCGAGAATGGTGGCAGGGATCCACGGGGATGGCCCCTGGAGACGGCGCTGCTCGTATTCTCGGAATTCTCGCGGCGGGGCGAAATCCCCGCGCGGAACGTAGCCCCGTGGACCATTATACCCTGGGGGCGGCCCTCGCATCGTGGTTCCCAAGCTTCGCCAAGAAAGACGACTCAAGGCCTAGTTTCGCCACAAACTAAAAAAATTGCAAGATCCTCGACAACTGCGCCAACCTCTCACTGACAAATGCGAGTCCAAGCTCCACGCAGAAAGTCGACTCAAGACCTAGGTTCGCCACAAACTAAAAAAATCTGCAAGATCCGCCACAACTACACCAAGCTCCACTGACGAATGCAAGTCGAAGTCAGAGTCCGTCGCAACTAGAGAACCTGCGAGATCCTCTAGAACCATACAGGGAACTCACGGCAGCGACCTTCACGAAAACATCTTCATCCGAACTCCAAACCACCATTCACCGCCAATTAGTCTCAAGGAATTCGATCTCAAACGCAAATACGGCTTCACGAATCTCCAACCCCTAAATCACGCAACAAATCTCCCACAATAACGATCACACCTCGATTTAGTAACATAGGCCGGCAAGGACGTTTCTGTTTGTTCAAACCACTGAAAGGGTGCGAAATCAGAACGGATTCGGCCGAAATCGGGGAGTTTAGGTTCACATCAGATATTCGACGAGAACGTGCTGTAACGAGAATCTGGACGGCACAGTGCGAAATTTGTGAAATAGCAGTGAGGAGACGGCAGATTGAGGAGGGGCCGAGGAGCGCAAAGGGGAAGAGTGTACGGGCCTGGTGGTAGAGTGAAGGACAGGGTCGGGTCGGGTAGGGAGTCGGGGTTTTCCATGCGCCTGACCCGGGGAGATGGCGGGCTGTTCCGGGTGGCTGAATGCGATTGGTCGTGACTCGTGACCGGCGGGGATGCTGTGGTTGGACTACTACGTGGGAAGATATTAAGGTAAACCAGCCCATTACGGTCAGATGACCCATAGTGGACATCTTATGACCCCATGATGGTTTTTCAGACCACAATCAATATCTAACCTGACACTTACGGAGTGATTAGTGACTTCATTAGGAACACCCAATTTTTCAGTGTAAATAATTGTAGGAAGTGATTTTTCATGGCATTCCACATTAGAAATTATTGTAACCACTTTAGGTGATTAAGATGAGCATATTGGATACACTTTTTGATGGTTATGGGGCAGCCTGTGGACTGTTTTGGGAAGATCACTTCAAAAATACATAAGTAATTCACACTTTGTCTGAAAAATAAAATTTCAATTGCTCTCACTATTTTTCACACTTATCTTTTAGTGAGAAAAAATTTGAAAATTTTCAGCAATGGCATGAGGGCAGACTCAAAATTCTGACCACAATGGGTTGGTTTACCTTAGAGACTTGACCTTTGGCTCTGCCTCGATGGTACGCACCTGATATTGGAGTCTGATTCAGTGTGGTTCAAAAATTAGTGTGACTTTAATGACGCTCCTTTTTTTCTTTTGTCAAGGTTCGAGCTTTTAGTCAATAACAAAAACTGCTATAGTAGAATACTTATTTATTGTTCAGAAAAAGTAGACACTTAGGGTCACTTTACACCTAGAGGCTGGGCCAATTTCTTCTGCGACCAATTGTACAAAATTTCAGCCCCTTTTGGAATTGAGACCATCTTCAACGATTTATTAGAATAAGAATATAATGGGGGCCCATTCTCCCATATGTGAAGGCCTCATGGCCAAGAAGTTGGGCCAATTCAATAAAACCTAAAAGAGAAAGAGAGAGAGAGAGAGAGAAGGGTTGAAATTTTCAGGACCGCTTTATACCTAGAGGTCAGGCCAATTCTCTTTGAGGCCAATTACACAACATCCAACAAATTTTATTTGTTGAAAAATAATAATATTTTATTTAAAAAAATTAATTGACATTTGACATCAGCCTCTAGACCAAGAATTGGCCAGTCAATTTTGGTTCATCCAATTCAGGAGCTCGAGCCTTGTCAAATCATGTCTTTTGGGAATAAAAACTTCATTTCACCAAATTAGCCCGGTTTCTAGGTATAAAAAAATTGGGACCAATTTCAGGGCTTTGTCCAATGACAAGTGAGGATTCTTGGCCTCTAACACACCAAATTGGTCCGATCTCTAGGTATAAAGTGGCCCTTAGGCACAACTTCATTTGGTATTTTGTTTTAAGCCTACAATTGACCTGTATTAGTTACTCCAACTGGTGGGAGAGTTTGAGTATTGCAAGTCTCCGCACACTAATTTGGATGAATGTTGAATCTATATTGTTTAATATGTATGAACATTTGGATAAAATTTAGATGAAAGTAGATAGAATTACGATGAACTTTGGATGCACATTAGTGACTTTACAGGTAAAGATGGTAAACATTGATGAAAGTTGAATGAACTTTAGATAAAACAAATGAATGTTGGATGAATATAAATGGCAATTGGATAACAATCACATTGTTTCAAACAACGTGAAAATAATGTAAATCACATTATATTCATTATATCTAAAAATTCATAAACTTCTATATCAATTGCCACGAATAAACACAATCCTCAAAATAATGCAACTAAGTGTTATTGTTGCAAGGCATACAAATTAATCCCAAAAAGATCAAATGGTTGTTGAAAAAACAATTAAAAAATTAGATAGATCCTACGAAGTTAATTTTCAATGGATCTTTTGAAAATTTGACACAAGGTGTGCACATGTATTGCCTCATTGGGAATACAATTTTTTTATTATCTAATGCATGGATCAAAAATAATGATGACTGATTTTTTTGGAACAACATGCGCAAAAATTCCTTCTCTACCTCTAAAATTTCACTCTATAAGAAGTTAATGTCTACTAACCTAGCCCATTGGATAAAGTTAGAAAAAATCTTTTTCTTCTATTGTCAAACACATAGTAAAACTTTCTAAAATTTTGTATCACTGAATTTTTTCATTTAGAAAACTTTTCTAAATTTTTTCACTACCTTATAAATAGCAATCTTTGACAATTTAATCCCTTAAGTTCTTTGACTAAGAATGCTCCAAAACTGCCATTTCTAATACAAGTACCAAAATTAAAAAATTAAATTTTTTCAAATATATGTAACCATAGGACTTTGTACTATGATGACTTGAGAACATGTGGTAAAAAGTTTAGAAATTTCTATTGCATGGATTGCAAGATATAAGCATTCAAATTCACCAAAATCAATTTTTTGGCCTTGCGAAAAACATGGCAGCTGCACTTCACAAGATCATATTTGTATGAAAAAATGTCCCAAATGGTGGTGCTTCTTTGGATTATTTTTTCTAAACAAGTTGGCTACATGCTTGAAAAATTCCACATCATTTGGAATTGTACAACATATGGGAAAAAATACTAAGTAGAAAGAAGTAGATAATGATTCAAAATATAAATTTGTTAAGAATTTTGTTATGGAAATATCTCAGCCTAAAATATGAAAATCTCTAGTCACAGGTACTTGCCCCAAATTTCTATGTTGCCAAAAAATGCTTTCTGGTCCTTTAGTGGTTAAGTCCAAAATGAATCCTGTAGGGGTTAATACTAAATTGATAAAATATGAGTAATGGATGAGTGTACAGAATTGGGTGATGTTTGCTAACTTGCCTACATTCTAGGGGGTTAGGTTGGATATAGTAGCCGACCCGTTTCCAACCACCACCCCCATTTCCAATCTATAGACTACTCTGTTTCTGTGAAGTTGTAGGGCAATTGTGGTACACATTACAAAAAATATGAGGCCTCCGGAAGGCCGTTAAGCCTGGACCCCGTAGTGATACTACGGAGTTTTTTTTCAAAAAAAAAAATTCAGAAACTGAAATTCTGACGTGGTCGAAGTTCCACGCCAGCGCTGACGTCAGCGCCACATCAGCGTGACGTCACCTTTCATTTTTTTTTTCCCGTAATATCACCCGCGGGTCCCGAAATTCAGCACTCATGGCCTTGTTGAGGCCTCATATTTTTTGTAATGTTATGATTGTTTGTAAGGCTGTCAATATTGCAACCAACCCTTTGTTGATTTTTGCAATAACCTATGGATAGAAATAGATAGGTTTATATGACCACTATAGTTCAAGGATAATCTTCCACTGAATAATTCATAGTAAGACGTTTTGTGTAATAAATTTCTTCTGAAAAAATATGCAATCCTTTCAAATTCTATTTCTGTACATGGGAAAAATTCGGCACTCACAGAACCTGCACTCCAAGTACGTGTAATTGCTTAAGTGGTAATGGGTCGTCTGCCCTAATCCTTTTTCAAATTAGCAGGCTGGCCTTGGCTGGCTTCCAAGTCGCAGTGATTGCGGCAGTTGTCAGATGAGACTTGGCGAGCTCTGCGCTCCATTGAGAACCATTCAACACATGCTGGGCACGCTGTCTGGGGAGGTGCCAGGCATTCGAACATTATTCGAACTCTCTTCAGAAGTGAGTCAGGACTTTTTATTTTAGCACGGCAGGTTGGGTACTTGGGTGCAGTTGGGAACCCTTTTATCTTACCTTAGAGCATCTGCAGTGCACACTCAGGGCCGGTTTATACTTGGGGTCGGATTGAAGGTTGGCTGGAACTCTCTAAGTTTGAACCAATAGGATGACTCAATTTCTCCAAATTCGGCCCAAGGGCTTTATATTAGGGCCGGATTGAAACCACCACTCATCCTACGTGTCGCCTTAGGTGGCATAGTTTTGGCGCCAAACCATCCAGCCCAGAGGAGCAATCGGGACGAGGTTTTGGGTGGCCCGATTTCCCATCTAGGGCTGGATTGAGGTCGGATTGTGCTCCTCCGTTAGATTGTACAAATCTCCACCATTGATGAAAAGAATTTTATTTTTTATTTTATTTACAAACTCTTTGATTTTGCAAACAAACTAGATAAGAAGTGAAATAAGAGAATTTTGGTCTGCTTGTTCTATCACACTGAAGATTTATGTCCTGTCACTGATTTTTCTTGCTAATCAATAATCAATAATTATTTTTCATTTATCGCATTACAGATTTGCAGTGAAGGCCAGTGACTAGCCATATGTAAATAGAGCCCCTGGAGATAATTATAATAAAAATTTCTAATTTTTTTATAAAGAAATTTAAAAAATAATAATATTAAAAAAATATATATATAAGAAAAAAATTCAAGTAAAAACATTAGAATTTTTTATTTTTTATTTTCCACTCAAATATTCTATAATTAAAATCCACATGCTTCACACCTTGAGTGACAGATCAATGTCTAGACCCATTTCTTTCTCCAAAAAAATAAAATAATAATTAGGACTATTTGCATAAGCATCAACATAGAATTGAGACTGAACTTGAAAATAAGGAATAATAATAATGATACTAAGGTAAATTTGCCTATGATAGGCAAACCACCTATGACATGCACCTAAGAAATTATCCATTAGAGTCTTACATCAATCCATGACAAAAACATTTCAATAGATGAGATTAGGACTTCATTGGGTTGGTTAGTGGCCAAAATCAATGCCTTGGGTCATTGGGTGATGGAGCTATTAGTGATTGTTTTAGAAACTCCTACCTTTTAAGTATCAATTCATCAAAGTAAGTGGGTTTTTTATTCCTTTATGTTGTGACCTTGTTATGAAATATTGTAATTGCTTTAGGTAGTAGGGTAGCCATCAAGCATACACTCACTTTTTGTTGGTTTGGGGATAGTGTATAGACTCTTTTAAGCCAATTGGACAATACACTTCAAAAATTTATAAGAAATTCATATTTTGTAAAAACTACATTCAATTGCTTTCTTTATTTCTCACTGTTATGTTTGTATGGAAAAAAAATCTGAATTTTTTTGCCAATTGTAACAAGGTAAAACACTCATTCGATCTTAAGTAGGCATGTTTAGTTTAAAACATTCTGCATTTGTATAGTCACCGTGTTGCAAAAGTAGGAAAATAGGGAATGTGACTTAACCCCTAAAGGACCAAAGTGTGTTTTTTGGCAACATAGCGATTTTGGGCAGCTCACTACGAATGGAGTTTATATTTTTTTTCTTTGAAATTTTTATACAACACGTGCCCGAGGAGTATCTTTAAGGCCCAACAATTTTCATAACTTTTGACTACATGGTTAAAAAGTTATTGCATGATATGTCATTTTCAGTCTTTGGCGGGTAGCACGGGCAGCAAAAAAAACTTCTTTAAAAATCACTTTTTAAGAAAATAAAAATTTGAAATTGGTTCTTTACATTTATATGTACACAGAAAGCTTTGAATCATTCCATTTAGATCTATGAGTCCAAAACTATGAGGATTCTTAGTTTAAGGGTAGTTATGGAATCTCAACTCTAAAATAAATTTGAAGTCCTTTATTTAACTCAATTTTCAATATTTTTGAAAAAACAAACAAACATTGGATGTAGATTGTTTATTACAACAAAGAGTAACCACCATTTTGGACATTTTTTCATACAAATGTGACCTTGTGAAGGGCAGCTGCCCGTTTTTTCGCAGGGACAAAAAAAAGAATTTTTGTTAATTCAAACGCTATTATCTTGCAATCCACATGGTGAAAAATTCTGAAATTTTTTCCACATCTTCTTAAACAAGTTTACTACAAGATCCTATGATTACATGTGTCCAAAAATACTTTTTTTCTAAAATTTGGCACTAGTATTAGAAATGGCAGTTTTGGAGCATTTTGGGTGAAACATAGTCAGAAACATTAAGGGGGTAATGTACATTGACTACATAAATAATCAAAAAATTATATTATAATAAATGAAGTCTTCTTTCATTTAAATATGATTTAAAAGAATTAAAAATTAAATAGAAAAAAATAGACAAGGAAAGGGAAAGTTCCAAGTTTTAGTTTTAGTTTTCAACTCTTTCTTTGAGAATACAAAAACAAGAAGAGAAAAGAAAAGGTTCAAATAATTTTATTTTTTTAAAATTTCCAATAGAAAATAGGAAAGAAAACAAAAAGGTTCTAAAATATTAAAAAATCTTTCTTCTATATTTGAAATAGATAAAGTAGGAATAAAAGAAAAAGGTTTAAAAAAAATCTTAAGACTATCTTTTCTATATTTGAAATTGAACAAATAAGAAGAAAAAATAACAAAAAACTAAAAAAATCTCTCTTTTATTCTTTTGAAATAGAAAAAAATAAGAAGAAAAAGGAAATATATTCATGTTTTATATTTTTTTATTTGAACATTAAAAAAATCCAAGAACACATTAATCGGCAATCCGGCCCTAGAATCCGGCCTCACCACTTTACATTATCTAAGGCCGAGTGATGAATTGACAATCCGGCCCTAAAATCCGGCCTCACCACTTTACATTGTTTAGGGCCGGAGTGGTGAATTGGGGCCGGATTGAAGGCCGGATTGATGGCAAATCGGGCCGGCAATCCATCCGACCCCAGAGCGTGTATAAACCGGCCCTGAAAACAATCCCTGTATCGGCATTTAACCCCTCATTGCCGAAGGGGACAAAAAGTGTCCTCAAAAAAAATTCAAAGTGCTGTAACTTTTGCATCCGATGTCCAAATTCAATAAAATTTGTTGTTAAAGTTGCGCTCTCTTTTCTAGTTTGTGTGGTACAATTTTCAAATCAATCCAAGTTGTATTGATTTCTTGGAAGCCAATCCAAGTTCACAGGTTCAATTTGAATTCATCAAACTGCATTTGAAGGCTGCAACTTTGGGGCTTGTATCTCCTTCATCCAATGTTTGTTTTCAATAAAATTTGTTGTACTACGTTCCACTTGAAGTCTAGTTATTGTAGTAAAGTTTTCATGTCAATCCAAGTTGTTTTGAATGCTTGGGAGCAATTCAAAGTTCAAAATCCCGCCATTCTTGGACTACAATGAACTTCGAAGGCTTGTATCTTCTCCATACAGTTTTCGTTTCCAATAAATGTTTTTGAGAAAGTTGCACATACTAGTCTAGTTTGTGTGGCTAAAATTTCATATCAATCCAAGAAATTATGAGTGACTGAGAAGCATTTTAGTAGAAGGAGGTTCAGCCTCATATGTGTTTTTTGCAACTTTTCTTGCCTTTTTTTTTACATTTGCAAGTCATTTTGCAAACATATTGAGTCAATTGAATGATATTTTTTTTCAACAATGTGTTTTTATGTTGGTTTTGAATCATTTTATAGTTCCAAGTTTTTTCATTTGAGTACATTTAGGAATCAAATTTCACCTCCAAATGTGTTAGAAGGAAAATTTCAGCATCTTTTTTCAACACTAAAACATTATAATCTTGCAATCCATGCGGTCGAATGACCCACATCATCTACAACATGTTCACTACAAGATTGTACGGTGAAGATCTCTATAACTTAGTGACATTGAGATCTACATCACTTCAAAAACACTATTGTTTTTGAACCCAAATGGGACTTCGGCGGTGAGGGGTTAAACGGGTTGAAAACGAGTCCTCTATAGTGCCGGGGTATTTTAAGAACAAAGTGATCCAATGCAAAGCTTGCAATCCAAACATCAAATGGATTTTTCCACATTATTAAAAAAAAAAAGGACAAGACTCTACATTAAAAAAGACTTTGCAAACAAGGGAAGGTTGCGTTGATTGGCATGCATTCCAATGCGGGAAAAGGTGTGAGAATAATAAATTTTTGTGTAACGAGCCAAACCGCGGGTCCGTTATATTTCCAAAAATTGCCGGAGTTGGGACGAATAATAACGGGCCCGGGAATAAAGAAGGACCTATGCCGGATGCATTGGAGCACGCTTCTTGTTACAAATCTCTTTTACCTCGGTACAATGTCGATAGCATCGCGTTTGTCGTGCGCACTACAAATGCTCTTATAACCAGGCAATGTTCCTCCCGCCTATGTCGGGGCCAGGGTGAATTGTCCCTTTGTAGCCTCGCATGGGTAAATTTTTTATTTGCAGCCACTACAAGGGAAATGGGCCCGAATTGACTGTATTTTTGACAGAAAAGTGTCCAGAATGACCACCATAACTTTTGGAATTTGGCACTCTGTCAACGTGGTTAATATTACAACCTCTTTAAAAATCTTGTCAATTTTTCTGTCAATTTTTGTGTTTACCATGGAATTTCAAGTGATGAAAAGACAATTCCTTTATACAAGTGGGGTGGTAGGGAGGTAAGACAAACCATGTGGAATATCTACTGGAAGCTCCACCGCTCATAGTTAGTGAAAATTAAGTAGGAATAATGGTTAAAGTGGAATTTTAGACCTAATTTAAGCATAGTAGAATACAAAATTTTAGAAAACTTTGAACTAAGAAAATGTGGTATTTCAAACCAAATTTTATGTCCAAAAATCCATTTGAGATTTAAAGCTTCCAATCAAAAGTTATAGACAAATTTCATTGAGGGATTGGAAGGGACATTTGTTTTTACAATTTCAAACATCCTCACTAAAATTTGCTTATAACTTTTGATTGGAAGCTTCAAATCTCAAACTGATTTTTGTACATAAAATTTGGTTTGAAATAACACATTTTCTTAGTTCAAAGTTTAAGAAAAAAAGTTATTCTACTATGTTAAAATCAGGTCTGAAATTCCACTTTAATCATTATTCCTAAACTATGAGCGGTGGAGCTCCTAACCCTCATTTACATATTCCATATGGTTTGTCTTACCTCTTACCAACCCACTTGTATAAAGCACTTCTCTTTATACCATTTCTAACTTCTCGGTGGGTTGCATTCAAAGTTGAAGTGCTAATTTTACAAAATAATCTTGAAAGTAATGTTTAAAGTTATGGAAGTCCAGTTCTAAAATGCATAATGTACTTTTGAAACTTTAATTTATTTTTTAAATAAAAATATTTTGGTTGCGAATGTGAAAAACTGGCAGTCCTTCCTACGTGGCAAAAATTCAAATAATTACAATTTTTTGGGTGAAAAAGCTTGATGACGTGTATTTGATGATGTGTATCTTTGTCCGAAATGACAATCAAATTGACAGAATTTTGTCAATTCAATGTCCGAATCAAATACTCCTAATCTACAGCAGAGTTGATAGAATTCTGTCAAATTTATTGTCAAATAGGACACTGTTTCCCTTGTAGTGAGCATACGGAAATATTTTGAAATTACTGATGAATTCATATTTGCAATCAGAGGCCTCAAATTATGGAGGGATGGTGGAAAATAATCAATAAATGCGGCACAAAATAGTTTTTGTTTTTTTAAAATTATCCTTTGTTGGAGCAATGAGGGGGTCAATTCTCTTTGGCCCTATGTTGGGAAGGTGTTATGCTTTGTTAGATACCTGGGAGGAAAAGACTTCTCAAGTAATGCAAGGAGCCATAGAGTTGGCTGAGGAACCACTGGGACATCTATGGAACAATGGCCTCAATTACCATATCCGGAGACAATGTGGTATAAGTGCCGCCCGCCCGCTCAAACCTTTATCATTTCCACCTCCCCTCTATAGATTGCCAGGCAATTCTTCAGGTGCCATCGCCAACATCGTCGCCTGTATAAATTCTAAACATTTCCACCTCTCCTCTATGGATTGCCGAGCCATTTTCTAGGCGCCATCGCCAAGGTTGCTGCTACTACAAACTACCCAAAACCATTCATAGAAGACAATTTTGTTCACTGTAATGATCCCTTTCAAATGGGACCCCTGTCTCATTGAAATTAGGAAGTAGAGAAGCCAGGAAGTCATTGTGATAGAAATGACTTAGAAAAGTCTCAAATACCCATAAAAGTGAAAAATCCTAGGTTGGCCTGATATAGTACAATTGACTGTGTATAAGGTAGTGTCTCGGGTAGTGTGCTTTAAAAAGCGCCCATCTTCTTCAAACCGCCCCTATTTTTAGGTGGACAATGGAGATGGGTTGATCCTTAAATGGACTAGTTTAGCAATTGAATGCATGGAGAAAAAATTATTTTTCTATTGCCAGAGCCAATCATTGTCTTTGATTTCCGCTCATCTCTTTACAAGTTGCAAGTGGACAGATTTTGGAAGACCTATGGTCACAAATAGGTGCCTATGCCCCCACTCTTTGAAAATTTATAATTAATTCAAAAAAGCTTGGAAAAATACAAAACCACTTGTGTTAGATTCCACATCTATTTTTCTTTCTCTGAAAAATGATCTAAAAATATTACTGCCCACAGAAGCCTGTGAAAAAGGCGGACCAGATCTTAAATGGTCGCTTTAAGAGCATACTACCTTATATATGCTCACCTGACGAGGTGAGCGCAGTCAGTCCCAAGGGATGGGAATCCCCAGCTTCCGCTTCGGCCTTCAGTTGGTGAGAATTGATGAGCCGGCATTGAAAACGGAAGCCATGCTGCTGCTTAGAATGGACGCGAATCACGCGATCCAGTCTTTTATTTTTATTTTTATTAAATTATTGCGTTTTAGTTCGACTATAGTAGGCGCACGAGGCGGTGACTCAGATTCTGGAATCTTGGATACGAGCTTACCACAACTGAAGGGAGGAACGCCGTTGCTGTGGAATTGAAAGGAATTAACAAGAATCGAAGGAACTAAGGGCCAGCTTACATGTGAGCCCGGTGGGCAAGAAAAGCAACTAGAAGACAAGAATAGTGCCACCGATGATTGGTAGGCGCGGAAGGAGGAGAGACAGTTTCACCGAGATCACTGTGTAGAAAACATTGTAGAAAACACTGTAGAAGGAGCATAAAAGTGTTTTCTATATTTCGTCCTTGTTGACTCTTCCCACCCACCGATACATGTAAGGAGGCCCTAAGGTAGTTCCAGGAAGATTTCCTTGAATTGCAGGAGACATGGGAAAAATATGGGATGCAAATTTCGATGGAATTGAAGACAGAGCGGGGTGGCGAAAGCCGGTTGCTATTACCTCCCCGGACCTCCAGCAACTAGAGGGGGCTGTCCAGTCCGGCAGAGAGCTCCTAGGGTTTCCATTGTACCTGGAGCGTCGAGCACTTGTAGCCTCTACTCCTTCTGTTCCGTTGGGCCAGCCGCTATATTGGGCAACGCCTGTTTTGTAGCATGCAACATGGACTATAAAGTAGGAGGCTCTGAAATGGAACATGCATTAAGAACAGACCTTATAAATGGCTGTGAAATGGACATGAGTTTGTTCTGAAATTGACATGTATAGTCATTGAATGAATCAAGGAAAAAAATATTAACAATTGCAAGAGACAATCATTTGCTTTGCTTTCTCCATCTTTCTTTAGAATTGCAAGTGAACCATTTATAAAAGACCTAGGGTCATAAACAGGGACCTATGCCCCAACTCGTTTGAAAATTCATAAGAAATTCAAAAATGCTTGAAAAAATACAAAACCACTTGGATTAGATTCCTCATCTATTTCTCTTTGTCTGAAAAATGAGCTAAAATTATTCCCATTCAATGAAATACACAAAAAAAGGCGGACCAGCCCTTAGATGTGCCATATCTGAACCTCCTACCTTAGTGGGAAAACATTCTGTTTTGTTTTGAAAAAAAGGGGACTCTGGTCAACCTTCTAGGTTTGAATTTCTGTTTTGCACAGATTAGAGGTTGGAAGGCCGACTAGATGTCCAAGCATTGAGGATTTATCAATGGGAATTAGGAATATGGTGTTGGACACAAAGTGAACAAACTCTTATTTTACGCCATCCTCTAAAGTATGTCAGAGTTTCTTCTCTCATTTTTGAAAAGAAGGTGGCATGGGAAGAGAGTTAAGTGTGGGAGGTAAGCAATGTTCAAACTAGTATGGAGAGGACAATTTTTAAGCTTATTTTCAACTTTTAATTGTAGGATTATGCACCTAATTTGTATGTCCCTGCTGTGAAAGCCAAAGGAAGGCTGAGAGGGGGGCGGAAGCCCCCTTCAAATTAAAAGACAATAAGAAGGATTACAAGAAGGCAGGCAGCACCGTAAAGTGCCACACACCATTTCCAGACGAGCAGAAGCGCGGTGTCCATTCTGCAGCAAAGGTATTTTCTAAGAAGGTAAGGGTATCAGTGTCCTTAATAACTAAATGGAAGTGCTTCCAGATAGCCATACCAGCGTGAATAGTGGAGAGCCAGGCATTACCTAAAACTTTGTTTGAGCTAAAAGTCTGATCAGCATAACGTTTGCTACATCTTTCCGTCCAAATATGCCAAACTAAAAAACATCTAAGCAAATCCCAAGACTGATTCTGAAATATAAATTTACTAGTTTTACCTGTAGTCGAGGTAGTGATGTTTCCTAACAAAGCTGTTTGTAATGAGTCAATAGTGGGGGCATTCGACTGCTCTGCTAAGTTGTTGTATCTTCACCATAAGTCCCGGGTGCAATTACACTCCCATAACAAGTGTGGAGTATTTTCAAGTGGGCATGGGTACATTGAGCAGCTCACATCCGTTCCTGGGATCCGCCACAAAAGCCAATCTTCTGTAACAATTCCCTTGTTCAAAGTCTGCCAAATGAACATAGCTTGTTTTTTGGGTCTTGAGTTGTGCCATAGTAGTTGAAGGTATTTTGTAATATCCAATTGGCTAAATCCTTGTTTCAGCATTTTCGAATCAGGATTGGTTGTTCAGCTTTCTTCTTCAGACCTTGTACATATCCTCTTCTAGCTGTATATCCGAAAAAAGGTGTCTCTCTAATTTTATCAATTTTCTTTCAGTTCCAGTCAGCTGGATCCCATATTAAATTCTCAATGATCTCTCCCTGAACGGCCCAGACTCTGCTCTGTCCATTTGGTGCTCAAATAGGATTAGTTTCTGAGAATGAGTTCATTTTTCCATCCCAAAGTACTACTCTGGCCTGTGACAGATCTTCTTCTTGGAGCTCAAAGTTTCCTTCGTCCCTTGACAGCATTCCTGTCTCTCTGTTCCATTTGAATTTGAGAATGATTTCTGTTTCTGTATCTCCCTTTGAATGGTAATAAAAGAACCCACTCCCTGGTGAATGGAGCCAGTTTGGCTGTCGTCTTTTTGGAAAAGCCCTGGGTTCCCAAGGCACATGAGATAGTGTTTTCAGTCTTCTCTGTCTCCCTTTTTCTGTTACCGCCCCTTGTCTTGGTAACCATCTCTGAATTTCCCCTATAGGAATCCAGTCTTCCCTGTCTTTGTCCCATAAATCTGCTATTGTTCTAATTCCAGCTCTAGCCCATAGATGTAGTCCCAGGTTGGGCCCCATTCCCAATGGGACATTTCCAACCTCTAAAATATTTGGATTCCCAAATAAAGGCTGTCTAAGGAGTTCTAATCTGTCTGTCGGTCCCATCTGTTTCAGTCCCCCTTTTACAGAGATAAATGCTCTAAAACAAGCCTTGATAAGAGGGGAATGGTTATTATTTCTAAGCCCCTTGCTGAAGAATAGCCAATTGGGTGATTCAAACCATTTGGCATCTCCTATAGGTCTTCCATCTTTGATTTTGTAACATAGTAGTTTTTTCCAAGGTTCATTGCCCGGCGCTAGTCCTCTTACTACTAACTTGGCAAGTAATGCTTGAGTTTGAAGGTATGGATCCATCAATTTAATTCCGCCTTCCATATGTGGTAAAATACACGCATTCCATTTTACCCTGGCAGCACATCTACCATCCTCTTTCCCTGTCCAAAGATATTGTGTCAATAACCCCCGTATTACATCACAATTTTTGGGTGAGATTCCGCAGCAAGATGCTGTGTACCAACATGTGGCCAGTAGAACCTGGTTACATATGATCACACGTCCGGCTTGTGATATAGTTTTGGTAGCCCATCTTCTAAGCTTCTTCTTGATTGAGTCAATGAGCGGTGCTGTATTTGTATTTGGTGGTAGATGGTAACCAATAAGTGGTCCTAGATATCTAACTCATGTCTCCTCCGGCACCCAATTTAGTCCAATATCTTCTCCCCATAAAAAGGATTTTGGGTTCTTCGATGCCCATATTGCATTTGTCTTGTCCCAATTTATTTTTGACCCCGATGCCAAACAATAAATTGATAGAACTTCATATGCTCTAATTAAGTTCTGTAAAGTGCCAATGAGGAATAACGTAGTATCATCTGCATAAGAGGCGTCTGTAACCCTTGATCCTCCTGGAAGTGAGAATCCTTCAATGCCATATCTCTGATCCTCCATCATGAATCCCAAAGCATCCAATACTATTACAAATAGGAATGGAGCTAATGGGCATCCCTGTCTCACCGAGCGAGTTAAGTCAAATCCTTCTCCTACTTCTCCATTGACAATGATAGCCGACGAAGTGTTTTTATATAATGACATAACCCCCTTTATAAATTCCCTGTGAAAACCCCTTTTTTCTAAAACAGCCTTCATAAATCCCCAAGAGATTCTGTCATAGGCTTTTTCAAAATCAAGGAGTAATAAGGTCAGATCCTGTCCCGATTCTTCCGCATAATGCATTGCTTCTTGAGCCAAAAAAATGTTATCAATAACGCATCGTCCTTGTACAAACCCTGTTTGATTGGGCCGCACTATTTCTGGCATAATCATCTGTAGTCTTTTAGCCAAAATCTTCGCAACCAATTTATAGAATGAGGAAAGTAATGTAATTGGTCTAAAGTTTTTGATGAGGGACGAATCTCCTCCCTTTGGGATCAAAGAAATAATACCTCGGTTGTGTGTCCTGGACAGCTCTCTTTTTTCCAAAACTTCCTTCACCGCCTCCAACAATGTTTCCTATATTGAATCCGTGCATGTCTTGAAAAAATCTGTAGGTATACCGTCCTCTCCGGGTGCATTGCCTGAGGTCAAGTCCTTGATGGCATCTTGTATTTCGACCAGGGTCACTGGTTTTATGAAATTTCGGTTCTGCATCTCGGTCACTGTGCTGGGGACACTGCTCAGCACCTGTCTGCGCGCTTCCAAGACCTCCTGTGACTCCCGACCCTCTGTATACAAGGCGCCGTCAAGGACTTGAATTCCTTCACCGCCTTCAATTTTCCTGGTTGATCTGTGATTACATCTCCTCCCACTAATAATTGTAGGATGTGGGCTCTCTTGTGTATATCTTTGAAAACCTGAAAGAATTCATGCGAGCATTTGTCCCCGGTTCTCAACCAACGGGCTGAGACCGCATGATACTGCACCTCCAATGCTTCAAGAGTGATTTTATGCAAAGTTGTTTTTGCTTTGTCAAATTTTTGAGTGGCCTCCTGATCTCCTGGAATTTGTGCTAGCAAGTCTTCCGCTTCTCGAATTTCCCTTAAAGCCTGATTTTCCATCTTGAATTTGGCCACTCTTCGTTCTTTGTCTATTTTGTTGGCTTTTCTCAGTGCTCGCTGCTGTGCACATTCGATCCAGTCCATCCAGGACTCTCCCTCCATCGGTTTGCTTTGCTCGTGCCATGCTTTACATAATCTATCTCTGCCGTATTGATTTTGCAGGATTTCAGTCTTCATGAAATCCTTCCGTGGTATCGGTTTGAACATTGGGAGAAGCCTGAACTGTAATGGCGAATGATCTGATACTTTCATCTGCGGGTGTGTAGTTAAAACGCCTCCTTGATCTCCTAGAGAGGCTGAGACGTAGATTCTGTCTATTCTGGCGCATCTTTTTTCTCCCCCTGTCTTGTTGTTGTCCTATGTGAATCGCTTGTTTGAGTCCTTTCTGATTTTGTCTGCATTCCACGTATCTTCTAGCCCATAGTGGTTAAGAAGTCTCGTCCATGCTGCTTTTTCTCTTCTATTTGAGTTTGTACAATATCTGGTTCCGCCTAATCTGTCTTTCGGTTCTTCAACCATATTAAAGTCTCCTAGTAAGATGTAAGCCTGTCCCGGAATATTGGTTGTTACTAGGTCTTGCCAGAGCGTTCTACGTTCGTTAGAGGCTCCTGGTGCATAAACATTAATGATCGAGACAATAAGATTGGCGTCCGATTGGATCGATAAAAACTGTGCCCTTCCAAGTATAATAATTCCTTCATTTACCACTGATGATGATAAATTTCTGGATACTAAAATTCCTGTTCCCGCTCTCCATCTACCCGCTCCTTGTACGTTTTGGATAGCCGGGTTCCATGCTTTATAACCATTGGAATATGGGAAGCTTCTACTCCTGTTTTTGCATTTACTTTCTTCCATCTAGTGTTCCTACAGAACAATGATTTGAGGTTGATTTGGCATTCTCTCAAATACCCTCCTGATGTGTGCTTGTTTGTCTGATCTCTTGGTACCGACTCCTGCACCCCTAATATTGTGAGTCGCTATTGATAATCCCTTCTCCATCAAGAACTAACCGGCTTGGCCGGGCTTTGGGGATCTGAGGTTTCCATGTTATCTCCTAGCTCTCCAGCTTGGGTATCCATGCGGTATTTTTTTTTTGTTGTATCGGTGATGCTTGTAAACCTGGTTGCCAGTCCGCTCCCTTGCCTTGCTGTCTCTCAAATCCAGCCCATTCTCGGAGCAGTTTGTGTACCTGGGTCTTTTCTCCTTTAACTTCTAGCTTTGCAACCACTCCCAGCTTTTGCCAAGTCAATCTGATCCTTTTGAGGCATTTAGCCTTTTGTGTCACTTTTACCACCGCCAGTACTGTAAATTCATGCTTGTCCTTTGACAAATCCCACCTGGCCGACCATTGTATGGATTCCCATTTGTGAAGGTTCGGTGGTTTCTTCAAGTGTTGTTTGAAATGGTCCTTGATTTCAACGAAGATGCGGGCTTTGATCATTTCGATCTCATTCTCCTCCTCTCCAAATGAAAGATTCAGAGGTTCTGATACCTCGTATCCGTCATAGTGTGGATCTAGCAGAATAACCGGCTCTTCTCCTTGATCTTTATAAACTACTGGCCAAATAGATAGGAACTTCTTTCCTTTAGGAGGAGTTATTGAGCTTTCCGTTTTGAATACCTCTTGTAAGGAATCCTGTCCCCACAGTGACCACCAGCTGCTAGATAAGTGTGTCGATGATCTGTCATGATTGGGTCCCTAGAATTTCCCGGTCAACTCCTTAGCTGCTGTGGGACTTTTGAATGTTGTAGCTTCTGTCTCTGGAGCCCGGGGTTGTTTTCTCTGTTCGGATAATATATCATGTACATGTCCTTCAACTTGTACTTCCACTGCACTTATCGATTTCAGTTTCTCTCCTTGTATCTGAATAAGGTCTTCTTCTACTTCGGAGTTCTGTCCATCGATATCTAACTCGCGTCTGGATTTTCCTCTGTTTTTCCTTTCTGTAACCGCCGAGAATTTCATCCCTAGCGCCGGAAATTCTTGCTCCGAGAGATTAGCCAATGTTCCGAACGGATTGGACGATCCTTGGGTGTCCTTCCCCTGTTTCTCTGAATAGTCTGTGAATGGTCCCTCCAAATTGCTTATTTCGTTTTTGGTCGTTGGAGAAGATTCGATTTGAACCTGCTCCATTTCGGTGTCTTCCCCTGTCTCTGTGAGTATCACTTCTTCAGGGTTGTTCACCGCATCCTTTGCTTCCGACCTCTTTTCCTTATTATCGCTCTTCTTCTGAATCCATTTCTGTTTTGTTGGTAGCTTGTCCGCTTCACCTTGAGTGTCTGATTTCTTCTTTAGTTTCTTTTTCGTTTTGACCACTGTAAAGCCATTCTGTTCTAAGAAGGCTTCTTCTGTCTCTCTATCCTTTGGATTCTGCTTCGGGCTTGACGGTGAATCTTTTTTCCTCGAGTTTAAGGGGCAGTCCGCTACTAGAGTATGTCCCTGAGTATGTACTAGAGTATGTCCGTGCTACTTCACTAGTTTTTATTATTTTAAGAAAAAAAATCTTTTAAATCATAATGTTGAAAGTACTCTATACAAAAACAATTCTAAAAAATTCATTGATTGGCCGCAAAATACAATTCCTCATATTATTTACCTTGTTAGCTTCCAAAGTCAACAAGTTTGAACAAATGCTTAGAATAGTGCAACAAACTTTTGTCAATACTTCCCAGTGAATAAGGTTCAATTGAAAAAGTTTAAATTAAGAATTGTGTCTTTTCCAACTTGAAGAATTTGATATTATATTAGCAAATAGAATTGAGAATCTATGGGAATTTTTTTTGTCATTACATCTTTGATTTTTGTGATCATTTTGTTTCTAATAAATATAATATAGACTTGGAATATGCTAATTTAAATGGTCAAAATGTTTTTGCAAACCCACCTAAGATAAAACAATCAATTGTGGTTAGAATTAGGAGTTTTTTTAGTTTTTTTTTAACAAATAGAAAGAATCATTGCATTCAAACAAGAACCAAGCTACAACGTGACCAAACTAGAAAAGATGGAAAATGAAGAGATAAGAGCAAAAGAACCTGAATCAAGAAAAAAAATAGTCTTTTTAAAAAGGCAAGAAGGGGGATCCTTTTTGTTCTAATAATACTGTTACCAACCCTATGAACAAGGATTGGGGATTTGAATCAAATTTAATCAAATTTGGCCTAAATAGAAGCAAGAGTCTTGTGGACATTGGCGAGCCCCAAACTAAGCCTTTAGCTGAGCAGCATGACTTGAGTCCAAAAGGGCCTCCAAGATAGCCTTCTCCGCAAACACCAAAGGTCAATTATGTTGGAAGAAGACCTTACTATTACAAGAGATTCATATAATTTAGAAGATCAAACCTCTAAGTAAAGACTAGATAATCTTGAGCTCTTGGAAACATTGTGGGGTTGAAGACCCAAACACACCGGGAGAAGTCCATCCAAGCATGGAGACCGTCAACCAAGATAGTACCTTGGAGATGGTGAAGGATGGATTGAGCATAGTCTTAGGCATCTTTGGCATGAGGGCAAGAAAAGAAACGATGTACTAGCAATTATTTGATCCCAAGGCTACAACAAATACAACTTATATCAATTTCAAGATCGATCTTGGCTCTCTAAAAGTAGACAAAAAACAACGTTATAAAAAACTGACCACATAAATGTAGACTCCTTCTATGAGTAAGTTTTATGCCATACATCCAACCAATCGGATGTAAATGAAAGGGGGAGAAGTCTTGCCCACTTTGATGATATCGTTATTTTAGATTGGCATTTAAAGGTAAGGTGTTTGCAACCTATGGCAGTCGTATATAAAAGCAATTGAGTCCAAATTCCCATCTCCATTTGCCAAGGTTGAATGTCAAGGATTGTGTAGCTCCAAAGTAGTGAAGGTACAAAATGAGGCTTTGATCTTTGTGAATCTGAGAGATTCTCACTCTCCTAACAAAGTTCATATGATCAGTATCCATTATGGAATAGAGAACCAAGTAAAGCTATTGAGATGTTGTGCCTATAGTCATTGTCATGAGAGATCCTACCAACGTCAAGGTTTGAATACGGGGAAGCAAGATTTTGTAGTTAGGGGTAGAGTTTTGCCAAACTAGAATAGGGACAAGGTCCTCTAGTCTATCAAATGTTCCTACCATTCTTCCTTGTAAATAACATTAAAATCTTTGGAGATCATGGCCAACCAATCTAGAGGGATGTTTAATATGAGAAAGGACTAGAGCTCTCTTTCAACGTCTATGAGGTAAAATATAAACAAAACTACTTCCTATGGTTTGAATTCATATGTTTGAGAGTCCCAAAGATCCCCAATTGTGCACACACTATTTTGTATAAGAATTTTTGCCCTTTTCTACTGTGAAATTAAAGTTTGAGCCAATATAGCTTGTGTACTACCAAAGACTAGTCAAAATTACTTTGTTAAAGTTCAAGGGAGGCGAGGGTTCAATGTGTTTGTCTATTTGCTTCCATGCTATTGTGATCTGGTTCTATACACGGGATTCTTGTATAATGAACGGTTTATGAACCATAAGCTAGGCTTGGGATGGAAACCAATACCCACATTTTGGGTGCGGTTTCATTCTATGGATTCTAACCTTAAGTAATATTTTGCGGTTAATATGCTAGGTTCAATCGCAAAAGTATCCATTTAGCTAAGAGGGCAGTGAGTGAAACCTCAAGATCCAACAACTTCAATCCCCCAAGTTCATTGGGAGACAACAATTATCCCAACAAACTTGGGCATGAGCTGTAAACTTTGTGTTGCTCCAAAGAAAATTCCTCAAACTTCCTTTTATGGAACAAAGAGCTTGGATGGAGCCGCTCCATATGGCTATAAAGTAATATAAAGTGGATAAGAGGACGGCATTTACCACGGAGAGTTTGGCCTCATGTTATTGCTGAAATTTTTCAAATTTTTTTTCAACAAAAAGAGAAATGTGAGAAACAGTGAGAACAATTGAAATTATATTTTTTTGACAAAGTATGAATTTGCCATGAATTTTTGAAGTGTTCACTACATCATGGCCCCAAAGTCTATAGACTACCTTAGAATCAACAAAATTTGCATCCATCATGCTCATCTTGTTCTTCTAAAGCAATTATAATATTTTCTAACATGGAAGGCCTAAAAAGTCAATTCTCACAATGAATTTACACTAAAATTTTGGAAGTTCCTAATGAGGTTACTAATCACTCCATTATTGTCATATAAGACATGCATTGTGGCCCAAATCTCATATATTGAAAAAATCCATGATGGGGGCATTCTCTAAGTCCACTATGGGGTCATTTGATCACAATGGACTGTTTTAACTTAAATCCTATGGACATTTTAGTTTTAAAATTTTGCAAAAAATTGAGTTAAGAAATGAGACTTATAAGATATTCTATACTTGTCTTTGAAATGCAACTCTCTATATTTTTATACATCTCTAATCATTATAAAATGAAAAAAAATATTGTTTTTGTAGGTATAGATTTTTTTTGAGGGGTGCTATTATGTGAGCCCAAGATCATGAACATATGAGCCTAAAAGACTATACACATACGTTCTAAGTGTCTATCTTATTAAAAAAATTCATGATTATAAAGTACCTTTGTTATAGATACCTATAGTATAGATGTTTATATTATAAGAACCTTCAATGGTTGTAGGATATCTACTTATACATATGTTCAAGACTCATAAGCTCACAACTTTGTACTCACACACTAGCATTGTTGGAACTTGCATAAAAACACCAAAACCCCCATTATTGTTCACGAAGTACTTTGGGAGTTAAAGTCATTTTTTGATTGGTGTAACATTTTAAATATGCAAAAAAAGACTCTCTAAAATAGATGTTTTATATTAAAATGTATGGATGCAAGATTTCTATTTTGATTGTTTTTAAGGATAATTTTAGAGTTTCCCATATAATCAGAAATTTTGAGTAAAATTAATGATTTTTACTATGATCAACTAATTTCCTGTTCTTGTGATTGACTTTCACTCACACAAATATTTCAAGTACGTATTTGAATAGGTCCACCCCTCAAGCATAATATGAGTTTCCTACCTCATAGAGAGTCCAATAACCTATAGGGTCTTATATCCCATAATACCATCATAGATACTCTCCAAACACTTTTTGATCAAACTAAGTTTAATTTTGATTGCATGATTAGTTCACTATTAATAGATCATAGGTGGCCCTGTGGAGGTATTAATTGTTTGTTCCACCTTCAATTTCATAGGACAGGTGAATCCAATGCAATAAAAAAGTGCTACTTAGTAAAGAGGTGAAGAAGTTGAACAGCTAGCAATTCAATTGAGAATAAAACAAACTACTGACAATACTATCTCTTTTGCGTTCTCACTACATGGATATAGAAATTGACAAAAAACCCTAATAGAATTAGATTGGGCCAACACTTGCTAGTGCGGCAATGCAACTTATGAAGGCAATTTGACAAGTGGATATTTTGGATTCTTATGTTTTTATTATAGTAATGACACTTGATAAAAAAATAATTTTGTTATTTGACATTATATTGCTAGGAAAAACTGAATTTAGTGGAAGTCCCATCTCACATTTTAGAAAATGCGAAAGGCCCCCCTTAGCATTGGTTAACAATGTTATGCATTGGAAAAAGTCATTGAACAGGTGTCATTATGTGTGAATCCACCAATTTAGTGTTCATTACATTATTATCATTCAGTTGTACTGATTTATAAGTGACACTGCCAAAATTTATCAGTACTCTATTCAAATGAATTTTAAGAGTGAATATCTCCCTATTTTTTGAGTCCTATGCTTCCACTTCAATAGCCCTTCCTTTCCACTTGCAGAGTAACACACAGTATTCCTTCACCCAAATCCATCTTTTTTCCCAGTCATTGTGGAAAGTGATGATTCAATCGTTGAACCAAGTCTTTTCCTCACTTCAGTAAGAGCAGTGAGAAGAAGTCTCGCATTAAAGCACATCCACTCTAAGAAAAGCTTTGGGCCACAAAATAAACATAAGAGGAATTCACCAAACAGTCAACTCGATGGGGACACAGAGATTGATCACATTGTCAGTAAACTAATTTGTTTGTAATTACAAAAATGATTCTACATGATGCTGGTAAGACTCTTGCTAAGAAATATGCTCACCTTTCCTCACCAGCATCCGAGGTCTTGAAAAATGCATAGTAAGCATCATGAAATCATTTTCTCAATATGCATGACACAAGAATGAAATGGTGAGGCTTGGTGGTTCCATCCCATGCAAGCCTCTGCGAAGTACACAATTCATAATCACAAATTTTGAGGACACCTAAGAACCTCATTCAATATAAACAATGACACGAGTTCAAAAGATCGGAATCTACAATAACGTTACAGAAGCCGAACTGTGCCGAACACTACAATTTTCCCAATACCCCCTGTATCTAATGATGCTCAAGTAATCACAAATTATACCTTCTAGTACCGTCGAGTCATTAAGAAGGGACCGGTGCTGTTGAGGGTGGAGAAGATTCGCTCCCTTTCGAATTGGATGTCAGCGAGGAGACGGCTCCTTTCAGAGGGCTCCAGCGGTTGAATGAATATGAAGGATTCTTGAATGCTCTCACAGAATTAGCACACACAAGTAAGGTGCCGCCTTCATGCATAAGTACCTGCATTCCAACTGGTTACAGTTAACTGAAAGTATCAATTTATACAAAACTTATAGGTCCCATCCCACCACAGCCCTTAGAATGCTCATTTCTAACGTCAAGCTCTCACAGTTGCAGAAAGGCGCTCAATATGGAAACCAATGTTTCGAGTTGGGTATCAAATCAAAGGCTTTCCTAAGCCAAATCCAATGTCACTGCACCCGATTACTAATTCTCCAGATTGGACACGCCATGAGTGATTAAAAATTTGCGATCCACGGTGATGGTGGCGGTAAGAGATTTGGAATCTCACCAGCAACTACAAGTTGCAACCTCACCATAGTACACCTGAAGTTGAGTAGCACTCAATTCCATGTCTCAAGGCATTTTAAGTCACAAAAGGAGCCAATTTGACTTTGCAGTCGTTTCTTCCAATTTTCCAATGAGGAAACTCGGTGCATAAGCAATTTCAAGTGAAAACGTGACAAAAGAGGGAGAACGTACCGTGAGCCAAAGAGGAAGAACTCCTAATACTGAGGGCAAACCAGCAAGGCATATGGAAAATAGTGCAAGCCCAACACTTTGTTTAACCTGCAATGGTAGCACTTAATATTATTGTGGAGAAAAGACAGGTGATAGCATTCAGTCCTGACCAACATAATTGAAGGCATAAGATGACCATACATCAACGCCTACAGTGCCGTGTATACAAGCCTAGGTCAGAAAAATTAGAGACACAGCATTCTTAGCCTACAAACAACAATCATCTCGCATAAAAGAAGTGCATTCAAGGTCAGCAAGGAAGAATCGTTCCGTTAATATAAACAGATCATACCAATGAAGTTGTTTGATGCGCTTTGGCGATAACAAAGGGTACACCATCAATTTCATTTTGTAGTAAAAGCACATCTGCCACTTGAACAGCGGTTGCACTTGCATTCTTCGCAAGCACAATTCCTACTGTTGCAGCTGCTAATGCAGGACCGTCATTGATTCCATCCCCAACCATTATAAGACCTCCACAGCCTGCTTCACAAGTAGTAAGAAAAGAATATTATAAAACTAACATCACAGCCTGCTTCAGAGGCAGATGTAATATTTTGAAACTGAGATTCTTAAGGTTCCAACCTCACAAGCTATGAAGAGCCCAAGCATTGTTGTATGACCCCATCCAAGGGCAGCTTTTAAAACATTGTGTTTTCTGAACATTACCTTCCTCTTGTGTCAAGAGCTTCACTCGAGAGAGCTTATCCTCTGGCTTCAGCCCTGCATGAAAATCATCAATTTCCACCGATTTTGCCACTCTTCTAGCGGTGGACGCATTATCTCCCGTCAACATCAATACTCGTAGGCCAGACAACACCTTCAGCGTCTTCACTACTGCTGCTGCATTCTCCCTCAGTTCATCCTCAAAATGAAACAGCGTAATCTGTACAGCGCTCAATATTATGTTAAAACATAGCGCCATATATTATATTAAACAAATGGATCTGGCAAGATCAAGCATCTCTCTAAATAATCACAAACTAGGTTAACAATTAGGCACATCAAAAACTGTTGGATATACAAAATGGATCCTACTAATGTCAACTCACAAGCATGTACTAAGGAGACACTGCATTGCAAACTACTGATAGACAGAACTATTAACAACCTACTGACTGCACACAGGAAGACAAACAAAAGTTCCCACAAAGCTACGATTCGGTAACAGAATTACCTTCTTATTCACAGAAAGTGCAGCCCGGACCAGCTCTTTACTGTGCATGGAATTGCCAGCAGCTTCCCTTATCTTTGCAGCCTCTGACGAGCTTGGTTCTGAAGATGCCACATACTCCAGGGAGCCCAAGCGTGCCTTCTGACTCACCTTGTCTCCAACCTAACCATAACACCAAACAATGAGGGAGAAGCCACACGACAGAAGCAGGCACTTATGTCGAGCCGAGTCCACATGGCTTGAATAACAGATAACGACTCTTCCTTTTCTCCATTTTCATAAACTTTCAAGTATCAGTGCCTAGAAGAAAAACATCTGCTTCCTCATTGCCAAGTCATCTTTCATGTGCCATATAAAATATCCAAAGCATGCGTGAATGAAAAAAGGGACTCTTCTCTCTTTCTTGCCATTCCTCTCCAGTGGTAGTCACTCGCTTTAATAGAGCACGGGTATGCTCCCACTCCACTGCCTTTCCTCTAGTTTTCCTTTAGTGTGATAAGCATATGAGAAACTATAAATACGTCACTACAAGAACAATGTTAAGCACTGTAGAGAGTTCAGTTCAAAGATGCAGTATGTGGAGGATTACCTCTACGTTAACAACAGCTGCTAGCCCTTGTCCAGGTATAGATTCAAAATTGTCAACTTCAACTCCAGGGAGATTCTTCCCTAGTGAGTGATCTACGACAGCCCTGCATGAGATACAACAATCATATTGAAAATATTGAACTTTCAAAAGCAAGCAGCTTACTAATATTATTAAAGCGTTAAATGATTTTGGGAAATTACCGTGCGATGGGATGAGTGGCCCCTCGTTCCATTGCGGCGGCAACGGCAAGTGCCTCTCCCTCACAATTGGGAGTGCAACACGTTTCTGAAAACAGTTGGTGACCGCGAAGTGGCTCTATTGCCTTGCATCGAAGCTCTCCAGTTGTCAGGGTTCCAGTCTTGTCAAATGCTACAGTGTCACAAGCAGCTAATGCATCGAACACCTCTCCTCCTTTCAAAAGAATTCCCTGCGACACAAGCACCATGCACATGTTAGGTCAACTAGCTTGTTTCTCAACCGACGGCTATTGGCTGTATCAATTTGAAGCGTATTTTTAACAAGTAGAACCACAAACTGCTAAGTGCTGCAACCAAAATAGATAGAATCTTCAAAGGATTAATCAGCAACGTCCTCTTCCAAGACACGAAGACATTCAACTTGTTACCTTTTTAGCACAAGCGCTAATGGCAGTGGCATATGAAAGTGGGGCAACTGCCAAAGCACATGGTGAAGCAGCTACCATCAGACCTAATGCACGATATAGAGAGCCTCGAACGCCTGAAAGTACAAAAATCCAATATTGAATACAAGCAATACCTAAGTCTTCTGTATGTCCCGACGACAAACTAAATCAAGATTCTAGTAAGATCCAAAATTTCTGGAATCTGAAAAGCAATTTCACTGTGAAAATCGCTGGAATATATGACATTAGTAATCCTACATACAATTAACGTCATATGTTCTGCAGACGAAATAAATCCATGATTCTGTAATCCCAATGAATTAGTAAGTACAGTCTAGATTGAATGAGCTGAATTCAAAACCCAGTACCTTCAGAGCTCAAAAAAGGCCAATTGAATATAACAGGGCCAAGTAGAGCAACAGCAGCTGACATGGCCACCACTAGTTGACTATAACGTTCAGTGAATTCATCCAACCACCGCTCCAATTTTGGCCTGCTTGATTGTGCCTCTTCTGTCAATTTCATGATTCGGGCCACTGTCGATTCTGACCAAACCTTTGTTGCCTGAAGAATCGCGGAATCAGGACATTTATAGGAGATCAGGCCAAAAAAACGAGTGTAAAATACAATCAAGTCTCATTTTCAGCTGAATATTGTAAAATATCCAGAAACTGACGTGCAGGAAGCATCCAATCTCTCATACTGGAACCTAGGCTTGGAAAATGCTCACACGAGCAACAAGAAAATAGAGCGTTGAATACCTTCACGATCATGATTCCATCCAAGTTGCGGGCTCCACCAGGAATAGCATCTCCTGCTTGCTTCTCAACAGGGGTGGCCTCTCCTGTCAGATGCTCAACTGTAACTGTAGCCTTCCCTTCATACACATCCCCATCCACAGGAACTACCTGCACGACACCCGCTTTCAGATCAAAAAAGTTGCTTCTAAGCTTTGATGTTTGCAAAGAAAACCAGGCACTATCATCACCACAACATGCAGAGAAAACTTAAAACAGCATGAAGACTTTGATGGACATACCTCACCCGCTTTAACCAGCAAATAAGAACCTACGGCAACATCTTTTACAGGCAGCTGTTTGTAAGGCACTGACGACAGTGGAGGAGCTTTTCTCTGATCAAAATCATCCAAAACAAGAGCGAACTCAGGATTTCTGTCTTTCAGCGCCTTCACATCACCCAATGCCTTTTCTGTGAAATGATCCTCCGCTGCAGAAACGTATATACTCAATGTCACAAGCCGATGAAAACCAAACATGTTCGAGTTTTGGTGACCGCAAAAGCCCAAACACTCAAACCACAGAACTACCGTGCACACACTGTCAATCAACCACCTTCACTGACCCTGAACTCTGAACCATACCAAGGTGAGACAAGCCGAACATCGCCAGAAGAAGGCCGCCTTCCAGAGCGCTTCCCATAAACACTGACGCCAAAGCTGCAAATGCCATGAGAACATGAATGTTGACGTTTCCTCCTGCCACGTCTATGGTCGCATCTAACACAGCTGGTACCTGCGCGTAAAACAGTATAAGTCCAAACCATTTCAACAACAAATTGCAAGAGGTGGACCTAAAATGCACAAACAATAGACTCTGTAAACTCAGTTGTCGTCGATGCCGCCAGATTACTTCAGATCATAGCTGCAGCCTTAAAAGGCATTACTTCATGTCAACTTTCACTATGTCAGCAGTGATCCGATCGTCTGATAACCCTGATACACATCAAACCTGCCAACATTCTAGGGCAGAAGCAACGACCAGTCACTGACCATAAGATAACCATCAAATTGCCTTATCACTCAATGCAGCATGAAATACTAGCTGCAGTGAAGCACAGCACACAAGTCAACCAACAAATTTATTGACTAAGAAATTGTCGTCAAGAAAAACATACCCCTGTTAGAGGAAGCGCAGGAATTACGAGAAGATTTTGATAAGCGGCAGCCTTGGGGAGAATGAATGGCAAAACCGCTCCCAGCAACAAAAGAACAGTGGAAACACATACAACCGTAAGATTCTCTCTCCATGCGTCCGCAATTGCGGCAATTCCAAGGACTTCGGACGCCCTCTTTATCAAATTCTGTACAGCGTTCAAGGTGGTCGCATGTCCGTGGCTGTGTCCGTGACTGCAACCGTGTGAATGTGCTCCATGTTCCTCGTGAGAGTGAGAGTGGTCATGATCAAACGATCCGTCCGTGTGATCGTGCTTTTCTTCCTCCTGCCACAACAAACAGTTTTAAATAAAATGAGGGTATGATAAACCAACAAACAAAATACAAGAAAATTTATAATACATATGTCCAGCAAGTGAATATATTTGTTCAGGAAGTCGCAAGCTTTAAGGTAGAGGAACCTAATTGAGTCGCCCTGAAATATTGTGAGACGATTACACACTGACTTTGCAAATGTATGAGACCTTAACATACGAATTCGTGTTGCATTTATGCCATCTCCCAGCAGAACTTCGAACCCTCGTAATATTTTCATAGAGTATCCAGATAGTACTTTCTTTGGTGCATTGAAATCCAATTCCATTTGCTAGTAAGAATATAACCATTGTCGTAGAAGTAAATATGCTCAACGCTGAAAATGTCGCTCTTAGATGTGGTTTTCTTTAAGATTTCAACCCCAGCTGTTACCAAAATAACCACAGACCCTAAATCCAATGAGAGGAGCGCCCTTACATGAGATTCATGGTGGTCATGGCCATGCTGGCTACTTGTCGACGAATGCGAATGTTGCGAACTGAAAGCAAGCACTACTCGAGCAGCTACTGAAGCGCCCAACAAAACCTTGAACAACCTAGTATCAGGAGCTTTGTTTGCACCGAAACTGGAATTGTTGACCCTGAGTGCGCAAATTGCTTGCAGTCGATTTCCTGCACAAAACAAAACGACACAACACAAGTGAATTGAGAACGCTGAGCAATGTACTCATGCACAAAACTCTACCTCACGGATCCATACAGCCAATGTTGGCTTCTATTCCGATGCACATCGAAACAGCACTGGCAAAACCAAAACGGGATTGCATTTTGCCAACGATATACAATGATAAATCACAAAATATATATAAAGCAGCAGCAGAAGTCGATTTCTGAAGTGAATTCAGAACGCAAAGTAATGAAGCTACACACAACCCTAGCTCACGAAACTATATCACTACAGCAAATGTTGTCTTTCAATTACAGCGTTCGCCAAACCCGCACTGCTAGAACCTAAATTGGAAACAATTTCGCTCACCAAATGCCATGATAATCACAATTCGATTCATAAACCTCCCGCAGTCAATCACCACAGAAAACAAAATCCAAACAAAGCACCAATAAGTCGAATTTGGGAAAAGTAAAGCCCAAGAGCGCACCTCCACAAGCGTCATTCCCACCGAAATTCTTACGACGCTGCGCTGCTCCATCGAAAGCTTCTCGCCTCAGCTTGCTGGAAAACCCTAGCGCGACCTCCCTGCTCGGGACGATTCCGTATGTCTTGTGACTTGGATAGGATCCCGAAAAAACTGCCCCGGACTTGGAATTAAGCGTCAAGGGGCTGCCAGAAGCCCCAACGCAGCATATCAACATGGCGGACATCGTTAAATCCTGCCTACCTACATTTGTGTCATGGCCATGGAAACTATCAATTGTTGCAAAAGCAGAAGCCGAAGGCGATGAAGAGCTAGGATTCAGATTACGGCAACCCTCCGGTGGTCGGAAACGACGGCCGTTGGTCGATGGGACTGACCAACAGTCGGAAGCCAAGTGTCGACACGAGGATTTGCTTTTGAATTGTGGACCAGAATGTGCTCACAGTGTCCTCATTCGTGGGACATATGGAGTCACTTCGGGGCTCCACGAGGAAGGAGTTTCAGAGCACCGCCACCAATTTTCAAGCACTCAAACACACTGTGGAAACACACATGTGATACCATGACTCAATTGTGTTCTCATGGTTGCTAATGCGAAGATTGTGAACACAAGTGAGCACTCATTCAAGGGTCATTTACAAACCTAGACACTTTCTATCTACAGCATATAACAAATTTTCGTAAGTTATTTGCCAAGTGTGGTGGCCGTGGAATTCTTCGCTGTCAAATTGCTAATCTTACAACTTTAGGCATTGAGTGGATATTGATTAGGAGGATATCGACCATTTACCAACAGAACTTCGTAATCTTCTGTCTAGGGTATCCAGATCACGCATTCTTTTTTATCTTCTTGCGTTTGTTAACAAGAGCATATAATCCTCTTGATTAGTTTAATAATAGTAACTATGTTACGGCCACACGTCATGATTTTGAGTGTCCCTAGGACTCTTCAAAGCACTATATAACTGGGTGCAATTCCGTTTGAGACCCAGAGTTGTAGTCGCTGCTTATGCCAAGACGTTTATTAGGGTCAAGTGCAGGTTCGATGGACAATCAGCAGTGAGTACTGGAATTCGAGCATTATCTCCGATCATGTACCGAAAGGGCTGTGCCGAGACTAGAGAGGATCGTGCTGGAAAGAAGTCATTGCTGCCACTGTCCTGCATTGGCCCTGTCCAGTCTCTCCACGGCCCTCTCCGTGTGTATCTGCCATTACAAAGTTAGAAACATCCAGGCATTCTTAGTTATTCAAACGTAGTGACTCCAGGCGCCCTGGGTGTGTTTCCACCAAAGAGGGCTACCTTGCTTCGCGCACTTGAGGTGGAGCTCCATGGTGGAATCGCATCCAGGATGCTCGAGCTACGAAAAGGGCTGCTGAGTTGCCAGGATGCGGGAGGGGATGATTGTGAGTGTACACACAGATGTGCACGCTATTGCGAGAGAGGAGACATCAGGAGGCGGTTGGAAGCCTTCAACTTCCTGCGTGCAAATCCTGAACCTTGATGGATTTCTGCGCGTGAATTTGAAGGCTCCCAGCCTTTCCTGAACACGGGGACAACAATACAGCCATTCCAGTCGGTCATTCTTCGATTTAGAGTCGACAACATTATTTCTATTTCAGAGGAGAATTCGATACATGTGTTCTCAAACTGCAGTAGTTTCATACATATCAGATCCTGCCTGCATCGTGCAGCCACAAGAGCATACTAGGATATGGTAGATGTACTGATGACCCAGGTGTTACTTCCCATTTGAACTCGGCATCAACTCATACACTAAATGATTGGATTAGGCCATGCGGATCATGTTAGCGTGCTGCTCGAAATACTAAAAGTAGGCGTGGAACTCAAATGTACTCGGAATATCGCCAAGCGCCCAGAATTTAGTCTCTGCACAGGTGTCAATGAAGTGGACGTCAGTCGAATATTACCATAACTACAGTAGTATCTATCTAGAACCAATTATCATCCACATAGGCAAAGTAAATGGATACCTGATAAACATACGTTTGCAGCATGCGAAGTCACAGAAATTTCTTGACAGAGTAGCTAATACTTGACAACGCTTGACAGGTTCGTTAAAAACCGCTAAACACAGTATCCACGGTCCAATACAGTCAGTGTAAGTAACTTAATTGTATACCCTGAAACGTAATCGTCGCATGTGCAAATGCATGTTTGCTCCATTAGCTACCAAATATACAACGTCGCCAACTCTCAGGGATAAAAATGTGCATGAGATAGATGTGTATGCGAAATACCTCCATAATATCCACGTCAAATAAGTCGTCGTTCTTGAGCATAAGCTGGTTCAGTCCTTGTCCCTCCGGAGATGAAGCAGCTTCGGTGGTTGAAGTTTGTCAAATACCATTAAAAGACGGTAAGCCCACTAGACAAACCTCCTAAGTCCATCCAAGGAGGGGTATTAACTTGTCGTTAAGCTTTCCGTTTTCTCTTGCTAAGGGACTTCAGGAAATATCCAATCAGTTGAGAATATGTTTGATGATCCATAGCTTGGCCTTCCATGTTCCTAGAAAGAGTCTGACAAGCAAGAAGAAACTCCCCTCTTCCAAAAACCTCGAACACTAAAGGATCCGTCTCAATCTCTGCTACAACATCAAGGTTCCTGAACTCAACCAACTCTTCCAATAGCTTCGGTCGCAGGTCCTCTTCAATGAAAACATCGATTACCGCTCCGTAAGTTACTAAGTCAGGAGCAATGCCATTATTCTGCATTGTAATGACCAATTCATGCAGCTCCCAGAACTGTTTCATACGGCTGTATGCTAAGGCCATTATATTACAAGTCGTCAAATCTGGGAAAACCCCCGCATATTTCATGTTCTCGAATTCCATCTTCAAGTCCTTCATTGCGAAGTTGGCTGCACGAGATATTAGGAGAGCGTTCCAAAGGCAGTTCCCAACTGTTCGTCTTCTCAAGCCAACCCTTTTCACGAACACACTCAGCTGAAAGAACAAACTATTCTTCACGTATGCCCCCACCATCGCTTTGATTGTCAGATGACCGGGAATGAACGAGTATTTCGTCAAAATCCCATAGTGTTTCTCCATTTCCTTGACTAAACCAGCTTCTGCATAGGCCTGGACCACTGCATTCAGAGTAGGTGAGTCGGCGAACATGTCATTGCGACTCATTTCTTTTGCTGTCAGTTGCATATTCTCGAAAAGCCCTCCGCGCGCGTAGGCTTTAATCATGGTCCTGTAAGTAAATTCATCTGCAGGAACACCGTGGGTCTTCATTCTGTTGAAAGTTCGCCACATGCTATCATACATCCCATGTTTGCCGTACGCGTGTATGAGACCTGTTCAAAGCAGAACACCATACAGTATACACCGCATTCAAATACCACGACAACGGAGTAAATACAAATGATCATGCGATGTTAAACAGAAAATAGAGGTATGTCATAAGTCAACGCACTATCGAACTGACAAAACGGTAGTGGATGTTTGAGAGTGGGGACCGACCTGTATATGATACAGCATTAGGTTTGGCATCGCCAGACAAAACCATGTCTTTAAGAATCAATTCAGCCTCCTCAAATTGCCCACGTTCTGCATAACTCTGAAGGAGACAAGTGTAGGTAACCACGCTCGGGCGAAGACCTAATTCACACATTTCAACAAATAGTGCTCGAGCTTCTGTTGGCATCTGCGCTTGACCAAGCATACGAATAAACTTCGTGTAGTGGAGTTCACATCGTCGGTAATCATCTTGCTGCTTCCACCATTCAAACACCTGGATTTTAAAATCAACCAACAAGCACACCACTTGAGCAATTCAATATTAGAAGTAAAGACGACTGGAATTTCGAGAAATACAGACACATAGAGACTCACTCATCCTTTGATTCCACATGCGTAGGATATGAACCCCTAAGTGCCAAAATGGCCACTTCCATATCTAATGGAGTCATAATAAATCAAACCACTCAAGCACCGTAACAAAGGTACCGGACCCACATTATTGAACAGGCGAAATAGGATGGCAAAGTTAATAGAATTGACAACTAATTTCCAAAGAGAACTTTCTACTTCGAGCTTGGGCACTTAGGGGTTCATAGATTCACCTCCAGAGCCTCGTGCATTCGGCGATGTGAATGTAAGTACTCCACCACGGCCCAAAACACCGGTGGACTCCACTCATTCGTGCTCTTCAAGATATCAAGAGGGCTGCGCCCTGATCGAAGCTCCTCCACCACCTCGACCCTCTTCTGTTTTCCAGATTTCTTGCGAGGCTTTTCGTTCGGCACAGGATTCTCATCCTCTTCCAGATGGAGCACTGCGCCTGCATCATCCAAGGCCATCGCAAATGAGGAAGAGAAATACGGAGCTCGTAAGGATGACGTCCAACAAAAACTTAAACAACCGAGTATAAGGAGATTTGTTTGCACCGAAACTGGAATCATTGACCCTGAGTGCCCATATAAATTGCAGACGACTTCCTGCACAAACCAAACCTAAACAACACGCGTTAATTGAGAATGGGGATTATTGCAAATAAACAACCCTACCTCACGGATCCCTACAACCAATGTAGGCTTCAATTAAGATGCGCGCCACACCGGCACAGACAAAACCGAAAATGGCAGAAACGTCCGCCCACTATACATCATGAAAAGAAACCAAATTCGACGCCCCACAAACCTTCCGCAATTAAACTACACAGAACACAGCCGAAAAAACACACAATAAGTCCATTCTAGCAAGAGGGAAGCCCAAGCACACACCTTCACATGCGCCATTCCCACCAAAGAAATTAAGACGCTGCGATGCTCTACCGAAAGCTACTCGCCTCTGATTGCTGGAAAACCCTAGCGCGACCTCCCTGCTCGGAATGATTTGAAATGTTTTGTGGCTTGGATTGGATGCCGAAAAAACTACCCCGGACTTGGAATTGAGCGTCAAGGGGCTGCGACAAGCCCCTTGGCAGCATATCACCACGCCAGACATCGCGAAAAAGCTGCCTACCTAAATTTGTGTCATGGCCATGGACACAAGCGATTGCTGCAAATAGAGGCTGCAGACAACGAAGGAACGCCCCGGGATTCAGAACCAGAAACCAGATAATCTGTAATACCCTCTAGGCCGCAACTCAAGGCAGAAACTCTCACGAAAGTATCCTCGTCCGAAATCATCCTCGGGTACAGTATCCTCCAACCCACCACTTGCTTCGCCAATTCGTATCAGAAAAAAATCGACCTCAAACGCAGACGCGATTCACAAAGCTCCGAACTCTAAATCACACACCAAATCTCCAACAACAACGGCCTCAATTTCGATCCAGCAGCAAAGGCCGGCCAAGAAGGAGGTGTTGTTCAAGCCACTGAATGCGCTCGTAATTTGACAGATTCTGCCGAAATTGGGGTCGTTGAAATCACGAGTACAACAGGAATTCGACGACGAAGTGCTGCAGCGAGAATCCGCACGGCGAAGTGCGAAATTCGGGAAGAGAATGTGCGGAGAACGGATTGAAGATTCGTTAAATTCAGGACATCACCCAACTTCGTTCGTCAGACTTTGGACTCGCAATTTGGACGCCCGTCTCCTCATTCCTCGTCGATGGGCGTGTGGACATTGAAATTCGTAAACCCTGGGACCTTCCTAAAACCTAAACCATGTCTGCAGGTCAAATTATCAGAGGCCATTGAGCAAGACTGTCTCGGTAATCCCAGGGTGATAGGGAGCGGAATGAAGATTTGGAGGTTTCCAAATCTAAAAAATAAAAAATAAAAATTTCACTTGTAAACACCATAGAAATGGAAGACGTACAGTGAATTTTTTTGAAGTTTGACTACATAGTCATAGGCTCTTTCCTCCAATAATTAATCTTACTAATTCCTAATACCCCAAAAGTGGTTTATGAACAGTTAAACAATCCATTTTCTTATTGAAAAAGATGATATTCATCCAATTTATTTATGAAGAGTTCTTAGAGTGGGTTGTTATCACTAGGTGCTGAATTGTTTTTCAATGAGAAACTATTCAATTTTTTAGGGAAGCTATTGCAAAATTCATGTTAGATTACAGAAATATCTTTTTATTGTGTTTGGCAATTCCTACCTCCTTTACTTTTTTATCTAGATTTTAGCCATTCTAATGTTTTGTTTTGAATTGGAGCCCAACTAATAAAATGAAGTTTTATAAGTCTAGTTTCTATTCCATCTTCAATTTTTGGAAAATTATCAAAATTGAATATTTCATTGTCATTTGAACATAACATAGTATCAAAACAAAATAAGTACATTTGACAAGAACGCATGTTTCCTTTTTATTTTGTCAAATGTACTTGTGCATTCCTTCAATTGATCACAGTTTTGACTATTAGCTTGTGTGTGTTTGTATCGCTGATGATTGACATTGTTTGTGTGTATTTGGTACAATTAGCTAAGGACTGGTGTTGCTCCCTTATTTTGTTTTGATACTATGTATGTTCAATCTCTCTTAGTCCTTGTGTTGTGTCAATCGGTGGAACGATTAAGCCGCTAAGTGTTTGGTTAAGAAGTTAAAGCCAGTGATTGACTGAGCAGGTCCTTGATAAATTAATCTGAGTAAGTGGTAATCTTAAGGTCAATTGGTGAGTATGCTGCTGATTAAGAACTTAACCCCTTTAGGATATTAACGGCAAGAATTGGCCTACGGTTTACAATACTAAAAAATCTACATTCTCCGTTGCTTGGGTGTTGAAGGGTTAGGGCATCCGCACAAAGACATTCCCAAAAGGGGCGCCAAATGTTGATTTGGTGTGTGATTTTGGAGACTGGGCCCTCATTACTCCTCCTATGCCCCACGGCAAATAACCCAATAAGGGGTTTCAAGTGTAGTATGTAATGTGAAGTAGTTTAGTTGCTTAAAAATCAAATTATAGAAATTTAATTTTTAATCCATTGAGAACAATGATTCCAACCACCACTTCACACAGATTCAAAGGCATCTCCAATTTAGATTGAGTTTTGGTTGACTACAGAAGCTCTTTATATACTTGTGGGGTGGTAGGAGGTAGAACAATCCATGTGGGATATGTAAATTATAATTAGTACAAGCTCAATCACTCATATTGAAGAGAAAAGTAAGAGTTGTGTTTGAAGTAAAATTTTAGACCTCATTTAGGCATAGTAGAATAACTTTTTTCAAAAAACTTTGAACTCAGAAAAGTTGGGAAATAAAGATGAATTGCATCTCCGAAAATCATTTTGAGATTTTGAGTCTCCAATTAAAATTGGTTATCAACAAAATTCAGAAAACAGATGGAAAGGATTTTTTTTGACATTTTCAAACATCCTCTCTAAATTTTGTCCGTAATTTTTTTTTCTTATGTGATCTCTAATATGTCTATTTTGAATTTGTATGGTTACAATTTAAAAAAATTGATATAACTTATCAAAATGTTTGCTTTTTGTTATTTAGAGCAAATTCATAGAAACTCAAAAAAATCCTTGGGCATTTAGGGGTTATAAGTGTATGACCTTGCCTGTCCAATTGTTGTAAACAAATCTGATTAACCCCTAAAGGACCAGCCTTCGTTTTTTGGCTGTATAGATTTTTTGGGCAGGTCATTGTGACCAGAAATTTCCATATTTTAGGCTGAAATTTTAATAGAAGTTGTGGACGAGGAATATCTTTCATATGCAACAAATTTCATGACATTTGGAAATAGGAGTCAAAAGTTATAGCCTAGTATGTTACTTTTTTTCGTAACTGGGCAGTTTGGGCAGATTTGAAAAAATCATTTTTTTCAGAAACCTAAATTTGAAATTGGTTTTCTAGACTTAAATATACAAGGAAAGCTTTGAATCATTCCATTTTGATCAACAAGTCAAAAGTTATGAGGATTTTTAGTTTGCGGGCAGTTATGGATTTGCTATTGTAAAATAAACTTTGAAATCCTTTATCTTACCCAATTTTCAATATTTTTGAAAAAAAATAAAATCCTAGGATGTGAATTGTTTATTACAACATTTCAACCATTGGGATTGTCATTTTTCAATTCCATATTTTAATTCTTAATAATTTGGTATTTTGATTCATTGTCTACTACTACCTACTTACTATTTTTTTCCTATATGTTGTACAATTTCAAATGATCTGAAAATTTGCAAGCATGTAGACAACTTGTTTAGGAAAAAGAATCCAAAGAGGAACCATCATTTTGGTCATTTTTTCATAGAAAAATGAGCTTGTGAAGTGCAGCTGCCCGGCATTTTGTAGGGAAAAAAAATGATTTTAGTGAATTTGAATGCTTATATCTTGCAATCCACCCGGTGGAAATGTCTGAAAATCTTACCACATGTTATTGATACTATATATTACAAGATCCTACGGTTACATGTGTCAAAAAAAGTTTTTTTTCAAAAATTTGCTACTTGTACTAAAAATTGCAGTTTTTGAGCTTTTTCAGTGAAAACATAGTCATAGAACTTTAGGGGTTAACCTGGGATTGACAAATTGACAAGGGTCTAGATGTGAGTAAGGTATACATTGTAGTTTGTACCAATTTCTTTTTTGGTTTTTTGACAAATGGTTATGTGGCCTTTCTTTCAAGAAGGTTTTGAATTTTGTAGCTCTTTCATTTAAAGGGGTTGAATTGAAGGAGGCCAATTTTAAGTATGCAATTTTGAGTACATAATTTTTGTATGCATTTTCTATATTTTGGGGCTCTATACAATAGATGAAATGAGGTTTTGGAATCATTGTAACAACGGTGTGCAGGGCCATCATTATAGTCTAACATTTTTTTAACACATTTACCTTTTTTTTTCAATAGGCTTGAAGCTACCCAATTTTTTTTAGGAAGTTGGGCATTTAATTGACTAAAAAATATTAGTTTGTAATATAAATTCAATTTGAACCAATTTTGAACATTGATTTTTTTATTATAGTGCTTTGACAGTTTGATTAGGGTCAGGGTTACACTAGGAGGGTAGAATCCCAATTGTTAGTTTAATAAATCGGTGATATAGAGGAAGGTTTGTTAGTGGGTTTGTATACAAAGACAAATTGACGGAGCTACAATGGAAATGAATCTTCTGGGATTTGGACAAATCGTCTTGTTGTTGACTTATTGGAACATGGAGAAAGAAAGATCTTGAGATTAATTGATTGGAGTGTAATTCCATAGGAATGAACATTACACCTTGCATAACTTTGCATACAGAGACAATTTGACCTTAGACTAATTGTGAATTTGCATACTTGCATAAGTAGCAATTAGGCTAATTAATTAGAATACTCAATTAATTGACAGAGGATAAATTTAATTAAGGAACTTGAAAATGTATGTATGTGATTATACACTATACCTTGGCAATTGATTAGGTTGATAGTTGCATCACATGGCATATGACAATTTGACCAATCCTAACAAATTGATCTTATAAGCCTAGTATAAGAATGAAATGTCATTTCATATGTATGCGTACATGGGGCATGGATAAATTACTAGGATAGGCTAAAGAAGTAATCCCACATTCTTTAAACGTTAGATAAAAATTAATTTTATTTCTTCAATTATTGAAATGAGTGATTTTCCTACATATATGTGACCTTAGATACAAAATGATAGATGAATTGACCTTTTTCAATTAAATGAACCACCGTTAGGGGATTCTTTGGGTTTTATTATTCAAAAAATTTCATGCTACAAGTGACAGAAATGAAAAATTCCAAGTGGACATAGAGCCATAGCATTGTAGTTAGGATGAATTGGATGTTGTGTTACATATTCTTGAAAAGCTAGTGGAAGTAAACATCCACGGGTCTGAAGAACTTCAGGATTCAAGTTTGTCAAAAGTTATTCTATAATGCCTAAATGAGGTCTGAATTTTCAACCTTAAACACAATTCCTACTTTTGACTTAACTACGAGTGCTTGAGAAACTACAACTTCTAAAGTATTTATCCTACATGGTTGTTCTGCCTTTTACCACCCCATGTGCATATATATAGCTTTCTTTTTCATTGGAAAATCAAATTACTACTCCCTCCGTCCCAAAATGATCTTCCTGTTATACAAAATGGGCCGGATTAAGGTTTAAAAAAAATTGATTTGTAATTAGAGTTTGATGCACTCCTATGATCTTGCAAATTTGAGTTCGAAATAAGTTTTGAAAGTGTAATTTTGAAGCACTTAAAAATTGGATTTTGGGGGCATTTTTAAGAAGCACCGCTAGCCAATCATTCTGTGAGTTCCCGCGCTACCTGTGAAGATTTTCAGTCTTCCCGCGGTACTACTCTCCACATTAGAAGTCCAAGTCACAACCGTAGCTTGGCCCACGGTATTATTGCAGATTTGCATGGGCCCGGAATAGTTCATGTTTTGTGGAATTCATTGCGGTTTGGGTATTTGTCCCCCCTAAATGGAAATCTGTCATGAATGGTGGAACTGAAGGCTTTCTTTGGCCCATTGGATGTGACTTTATTTTTAAACAAATTAAAAAAACTAGAAAGCACATGGCTTCACTACAGTAATATGTATAAGGTAGGAGGCTCTGAAAGCGAGCATCTAAGGGCTGGTCTGCCTTTTTCATGTGGTTTCTTGTATGAGATTATTATTAGCTCATTTTTCAGACAAAGAAAAATAGATTGTGATCGTAACACAAGTCGTTTCGTATTTTTTGAAGCATTTTTGAATTACTTATGAATTTTCAAACGTAATGAGTCATAGGTCCCTATTTATGACCCTAGGTCTTCCATAAACCGTTCAGATGCAGTTTCAAAAGAGAAATGGGAAAACAAAGAGAATGATTGGCTCTTGCAATAAATAATATTTCTTTTACCGATCCATTCAATGACTACAGAAGATCCATTTAAAGACCACCTTATGTCCATTTCAGGCGAGTCTACATGAGCAGTTCTAAATGCCCGCTCGCTTTCAGAGCCTCCTACCTTATGATGGCTCATTTTTCTTTCCCAATGTGAGGGCTGATTTTCACTAGCTCACAAAACAACACTCCTTTGAGCAAGATTACAAACGAAGAATCCTTATAATTTCCGGCTACTACCTCGGTCCTTGTAATCCTCGTCACTTTCCAGAATTTCAGGTTGAAGTCCACCCAACAGAGCTTCTCCTCAATGGCTCTCCTCACAAGCATTGATGACTAAATTAAAAGTCTACAGTAACCGGTCTGCCTATTATCTATTCTTATAAAGGAAAAACAAAACCCAAATTCAACATGGATTTTTTTATAATACAAGCACTGTGCAAGACTTCATTCCGCGGGAGTTCTTCCACATCATACAAGAAGATCATTTTGGGACAAGATTTGAAGCCCATGTATGAATTGAAGCTGCATGTTCGGTACACTGTTTGTTTCTTTTTGTATTTTGTAACTCTACAAAACGCACAAGGAAAAAAACCCAATAATGAAGCAATCGTACAGAACCAAGGAAGGGAGCGGCAGCCTGGACAAGGAGCGGACAAGGAGCGGCCAGGGAGCGGGTTCTCGTGACCCACCAGCAGGCTACATCCCCCACTCCCCCCCCCCCCCCAAAAAAAAAAGCTCGAGGGGGGTACTGATTCATCATGGGGGCAGGGCCAAGTGGCCTTCAGTTGACTTGGAGCGGGTTTTTGGGTCAAGTGGCCTGGGCTTGGAGCGGGTTTTTGGGTCAAGTGGCCTTGTCTCCGTACCATTCCCCCGTCGCTCGTTTCAAACTGGGACTGGTGGAGAGCGTTACCGCAGGACCTTGAGCCAGGTTCGTCGACTCTCGGTTCAGCTTCCCCTTCTCTTGATCTAGCTTGAAATCTCTTTATTTGGTGTGTGTGTGTGTGTGTGAAACAAGCGGACAATCTAGCTTGAAATATACATCTAGTGTTATTCAGTCCTCTATGCTCGTACATGGTAGCCACCAATGTAGCTCAGGGACGTTGCGTGCATCTGACTCAACGCAAGCTTCAGACCGTGAAAATCTGGCCCAAGATTTCAGTTTGCTTGTCGTTTGCCGAGGTATGGCCTTGTTATGAAGTCAGAAGCCAGGTCTCAGAAATTCTAGTTGATGGTTGGCAATTACTCAGCTCGGTTGCCGTTTTTGAATCCTTTCCAACACTGAATGGGATTTTTTGGGTGGGTCTTTGTCGGTTCTTTGTAGAGGATTCCTGTGCTTAAAAATTTGTATTATTTGGATGCAATACGCATAACATAGTAGTTGAACATTGAAGTTTGAATGGGTAGGGTTCCAGTCACGACCCTCAATTTTTTTGAACCGTGAATGTTGCATCAACAATGTATCTCATGGAGTCCCCTTTGGCTGTAACAGAGCGTTGGGGTGTCTACTTTCGTATGAGTCACTTGTTTTGATACCATTTGCATTTGTAAATGGGTGGCTTTTCAATCCCCGGGGAATGGAAAAATGGATCATTTGCAGAGGCTTGCGAGTATTGTATTGGTATTGGTAACGCATATTGATAGCAAAGTTGAGAGCTCAAGCAAAAGGGGAATGGATGTCAACGCTTATTTTTTTCTGACTAGTTCCGATTTGCGTGATGGCTTTATTCCAAATTTTTCTTAGTTGATCCTGTTCTCAGTTGGTGGCATGCCACTTGTATTGAAGAATGGTATGAGCCCTCAACTGTTATTTCTAGTTAACTTGTGGGATGTACTTGAATTTTCCTTTTACAGATCATCCAAGTTTGGATCCCGCCAAGACGCTTAGAGAGCGGTCACAGCAGTTGATATTCACATCGAAGTGCTGACTTATGTCAGGCGTTGGCGGCTGTGACTCTCTTATTCGGTACGTTGACAAGCGTTGGGAACTTGATTGCGACAAATTCAAAGATTATAAAGTAATCAATCTTGACAAGAAACAATTTGCTTATCGGATATGGAGGGAGGACTCTGAAAAATACCAGAAACGTGTGCATGACAAGGAATCCGAAATAAAGGACACTTGGACAGAGGTTTATCAGCTGATCGGATTTGACAACGTGTTTCAAGGTGTGTGGTTCCAAGGTGTTACCCAACTAGCTGCGCAGCGGGGTTGCCGCTTCTCCGCAATTCCTATCATTCTTTCAGTTTTTGTGTCTTTGGTCACCATTGTGGCAGTTTATTTGAAGACATCGAAGGTGCGAGACCTTGAACAAAGTCTACACAAGGACGAAATTCAATCCTGGGTATTTACTACTTCCGGAGTCGAAGATAACTTTTGTAGTGCCATGAAACGTACTTCGAATTGCAGGATCTAATGAAAACCCAAGTATATCATATGTGAGCTTGTAATTCCCACTATGTTATGGGATGAATTGTATCCTAAGCCAGTATCCGTGGGTTATCATGTGTCCCCTTTATATGATCATGAACATTATTAGTGGAATTTGTACTTTGTGAACGTATTGTTTGTCTCATCGTGCCATATCGGTTTCTTCAGGGTCTGCAATCCTGCATCAGTGCATGTGAGCGTGAAGGCGTAAACTTTGAATTTAATACAATTGAAGATGAGGCTAACAAGTCTACGGTCTGGATGCGCATCCACTTTGACAAAAAGTCGGTGGTATTTAGAATAAAATGGATTATTCTGCTCGTGTCATTGACCATCGCCTCAATTCTCTTTGCTGGGTTACTTCATTTGATCATGTGTGGCAAATACGACTGAGCAGCTAGGCTGAACAATTCGGGTAAGTTGCGAGTACCCTATTATTGCTCACTAAAGCATCACTGCCAAGTTTCGTTTCTCTGAACATCAGCTTAATTTAACTTATAGGAACAAACGTGAAGTTGAACTCCCGTGAGTGCTCTGACATCCATCCCAATCGTGGATGGTGTACGGAGTGCTTGAAGCCAATGCTTTCAGTTGCCCAAAGACCTTGTCGTCATTCATCCAAGCAATTCTTGAATCTTTAAAGGATGATCTTTCTTTATAACCAATTCAATGAACTTGGTGAAAAGAATGTGTTTGTACAAAGATATGAGTAAATATGTGCTGAACTCATAATAGGATTCAGTTGATAAAAGGTTAATCTATCTCCCACTATGACTATGAGGGATATTAGTAATATCTATGTCAATCGGAGTATTTTGATGGAGCGCCTAGACATAAGATGTTGTAATACTTGAATTTATTTGATGTCATACTTAGCTGAGTTAGCTCATCTCCTATGAGGAGAAGGCTGAATTTTGATGACCATATGTGGTTTTGTTTTCAGGTGACGAAGCAGTGAAACTCATCCTATACGATGACAACAATCAAAACAACGTTAATCAACTCATCTGGACATGCACTTATTCTAAAGGAGGGAAGTGGAGGTATGTTCTGGATTCTGAGACAATTATCGAATGAACAACGTTATACGATAAGTCTTGATCTTAGTGCAACATATCGAGAATATGTGGCCATAATTCTAGTTGGTTCTGACCAAGTGAGGTTCCACTTTTCAAGTGACTATTTGATCGAGTACCATGTCGTGACCGTGGTTAAAGAAGCCGCGCTTGATCCCAATAACGGGGTTAGACTGCAGGGGTCAGAGTATGGACATAATCGAGAAATTCGCCCGACGAGGAGAGAAGCTTCAGGATCCGTTCCTTGGTGGAGGCACCCTTGGAAACGCTTGAAAGACCTAATCCCATGAGAGATTCAGTTCAGACCGAGTATGTCCGAATCACTTCGTTCTCACCAAGTTCACGCTCAGCGTTGTCCTTCTCTGCAACCGGACATGGATGGTTTCTCCCTCTCTGACATGGAAGCATTGGCTTCGAAGTGGCAAGCATGGATGGGACACAAGCAGCATGACCTCACTTTCCTGTGCTCTGTCCTTGAAACAACAACATCGTTCTGTATTTGAGATTGTCGGAGCAGGAAGGTCATTATCTACAGTAGTGAACCTGCTGGCCTATAGTGTCCTTTGATTTTTAGACTCCTTGAGAGAAATTACTTGCTTGAGGCGTCCTTTAATTTTGGAAGCCTCGGAGCATCCAATATGGACGTTGTCGTGTAGGTGTGTCTTTTTGGTTAAAGCTTGAGTCTTTGGAGTTGTGCTTAGTCTGCAACAGTTGAGATTTCCTTTTCGGTATGTGTATCTGTTTGTTTCACATATATTATATATTTTCTTGTAGTATTTATTTTTCTTATACGTGTTTCCTTGTCATTTTGTCACATTCAAGTTGTGTGGCTACTAAGGTAGGCACCCCCAAAATGGCACCTGACCTTAAAGTGCCATCTACAGGTTGTGTACATTTCCAAAATCAGTTATGTACCTATTTGGATGGAGCGCTTTCAAAAACAAACTTTGACCCTTAATAACTTTTGCATACGGTGTCCAAATGCCACGTTCTCTGCTGTGTTGGAACCTCCTTTCACTTGCCAACAAGAATATATGAAAATTTGACCAGTCTAATAGTACTAACTAGACTCAGTAGCAAAAAGTGGCGGTTTTGGGTGTACCCACCTTACACAATAAAGATTGTCTGAGCAAATGTTGTAAGGAAAAATTTTCCAATTACAAAAATGGAGTTTGGAAGGATTCCATAGTTTTTCAGTTGTTTTTTCCAAAAATAACTACCCTGGATTTTTTTAGCTGAAGATTTTGTTCAACCCATATTGGTCACATAGGTCTTTCTTATTTCCAACAAAAGATTGGTTGTAAAATCAACTAAGGGTTAGCTGCAATAGAAACAATTGTATTGGAATCTTCACCATAATTGATCACTTTCATACCAATATGAATGCATCGGATACTAACATTATCTTGCATCATTAGAGCTTCTTAACTTTAAATCATGGTATAAATGGATACTTGAAGTATGATTGAAAAAATTGATCATTTAAAAAAAATACATATGCATGAATCGTAATACTCAATGACTGAACTAGATTCCTTCATCTTGTTTGGTTTCCTCTCTATAGAACACTTTTATTGGTTAGAGGACTCAAATGTCTATTGTGAAGAATTAGCACAATATTCATAAAGTTAGAAAATATCATCCAACCTTGCCATCAAATCCATTGGAGCTCACTAAATGCCTTGCTTAATTGTGTGTATATGTGCTTAATATAATTGATTCAATACACATACAAAGTATATTGTTGGCTAAAGTTATGCCATTTCTTAAGGCATTCACGTCCTCTTTGTTTCTATAGAAAGTAATGCAATCTTATCTAATTGTAGTATTTGAATTGAAGACACATGTAGGCCTAATTTGTATATGAATTGTATATTGCAGTATAAGCCATAATAGTAGTTTTGTACTTCCCAACAAAAAGGCAACATATCAAAGACATCAGTTGGATATATTTTTGTCTCTAGTTGAAGATTGCATTTTCTTATAAAATTCTAATATTTTGAGCCTTAGCCTGAATTCATGTCTATATTAGGACTAGTTATTTTTTATAATATTAAATTAATAATTTTTTAATAAGAGCCGAAAATATATCCAAATAATGTCTACACACACATAAAATTTTGACTATTTGATCCATTTTGGGGGGCACTTAATTGCTATGAAATACTATACAAAGACAAATTGAGATATAGAGTTGGGACTTTAGCCTCCACACTATGGAGTTCTAAACCCCACGTTTCATATTTTTTACTCACCTTCTATGACCCAAAGAATTTGGGATTTGACATTGAACTAGGACTCACTTTAAAAGTTGAGAATTGGGACATAGTGTGAAACACTCCTTATATATATAAAAAGATCTATTTTCAAAAAAATTCTCTCCATAAAACTGTTGGCAATCAAGTTAACATCTAGCATCAAAATTTGTTTGCAATTTGAAGCCATCACATAAAAAACTAAACAAAGTTTAGACTTTAGAGTGTGTAGGAAGAACATTTTGTTTTAATTTTTTCACTAAAATTTGTACATAATTTTTTCATGGAGATTTCAAATCACAGTGGATTTTAGAAGGTGAAAGTTATCTATATTTTTAATATTTTTAATAATAATTTTTTTTCAAAAAAATTATTTACTATGCGTGAATGAAGTCTGACTTTATACTACAAACTACAAATATTATTATAGTATTTTGACTTGACTATGACAATGAATGGTTACAAAACTCTCATCAAAATTAAACCACATGGGTTATTTTACTTCCTATCACCCTGCTAATGTAAGATTTTCTTTCAATATTTTAACATGGATTGATGTGTGAAGTAGTGAGCTTTTAACATGTCCTAATTCAATAGATTTTAATTCACAATGTTAAATTTCAGTTAATCTTCAAACTAAATACTAACCTCGATACTAACTTGGTGCATTAAAGGCTTGATTTGTTGTTTAATGGAAGTTTCAATAATTTTGAAATTTTGGCAATTAAGTTTATTGTCCATTTAGAGCTTTGGGCAATTAAGTTTATTTATTTATACAATATGAGTAATAGGATCAACTAATATTTTGACCATCTTTATCATAGTGAGGCTACTAACAAATGAAGATAGGTGCATAGGTCTTAATAATAGCCTAGATTGTTGTAATTAAAAGCACTAGTAAGACTACAAATTAAATTGTCAAATACATTAGTTTGAAAAAAATCTTCATTAAATATAATAGATTACACTAATAAGTCAAAGTACACAATCCTCACAACACAAGGAAGAAAAGATTAAAATGTCAATTTTAAGAAGTTATGGACAAATTTCAAAGAAAGAATACAAGATGTTCTTCCTACGCACACTCTAAACTCTATCTAGTTCTTTATATGACAACTTCAAATCACCAAAAAAAATTAATGGTAGATGCTACTTTGATTTTTCACATTTTCATGGAGAATTTTTTTTAACTAAATCTTTTCTTATGTATAAGAGGCAATTCATACTACATCTTGAGTTCCAATTTTCTAAGTTCGAATTCAATGCCAAATCTCAACTTCCTTGGGTGAATAAGAAATATCGAATGTAGGATTTGAAACTTCTTAGTGTAAAGGTCAAAGTCCCAACTCTTAGTCCTAAGTTGTCTTTTGTATAATATTTTATAACAATTAACCCCTAAAGGACCAAACGACATTTTTTGACAACAAAGCAATTTTGGGCAATTCACTACACTAAGAACGATTTTTTTTTGCTTTGACATTTTCACACCAAATGTGGTCAAGGAGTAGCTTTAACCCCTAAAGGACCAGCCTGCAGAATTTGGCAACATAAAAAATTTGGGCAGGTACATGTGGCCAGAGATTTACAAGTTTGAGGCTGAAATTTTAATAGAAGTTGTGGACGAGGAGTACCTTTCATTTGAACTAAATTTTATGACATTTGGAAATACGAGTCAAAAGTTATGGCCTAATATGTTACTTTTTTTCTCAGCCGGGCAGTTAGGTCAGATCAGAAAAAATCACTTTTTTCAGAAATAAAAATTTGAAACTGGTTTTCCAGAGCTATCTATACGTGGAAAGCTTTGAATCATTCCATTTTGACCAATGAGTCAAAAGTTATGAGGAGTTTTAGTTTGCGGGCAGTTTTGGAATCTCTACTCTAAAATAAACTTTGAAGTCTTTTATCTTACTCAATTTTCAATATTTTTTGAAAAAAATAAAATCATAGGATGTAGATTGTTTAATACAACATTTCAACCATTGGGATTGGCATTTTTCAATTTCATATCTAAATTCTTAACAATTTAGTATTTTGAATCATTCTCTACTTCATTCTACTTACTATTTTTTTCCTATATGTTATACAATTCCAAATGATGTGAAATTTTTCAAACATGTAGCCAACTTGTTTAGGAAAAAGAATCCAAAAAAGCACCACCATTTGGGACATTTTTTCATAGAAAAGTGAGCTTTTGAAGTGCAGCTGCCCGGTTTTTTGCAGGGGTCAAAAAACGATTTCAGTGATTTTGAATGCTTATATCTTGCAATCCACGTGGTGGAAATTTCTGAAATATTTACCACATATTCTCAAGTCAGCATACTACAAGATCCTATGGTTACATGAGTCAAAAAAAAGCTTTTTTCAAAAATTTGGTACTTGTACTAAAAACGGCAGTTCTTGAGCGTTTTCAGTGAAAACATAGTCATGGAACTTTAGGGGTTAAGGTACAACAATTTTCATAACTTTTCACTATATGATTAAAAATTTATTATATGATATAAGTAGTTTTCATTGCTCGGCGATCAACCTTGGCAACAAAAAAAACTTCTTCAAAATCACTTTTATAAGAAGTGAAATTTTGATATTGGTTCCCTAGATTTAGTAGAAAGCTTGGAATCATTCCATTTTGATTAACAAGATGAATTTTATGAAGAGTTTTAGTTTGTAGGCAATACATAATCTCTATTCTAATATAAATTTTGAAGTCCTGTACTAAACTCAATCTTCAATATTTTTTTGAAAAAATTAAAATCAATGAATGTAGATTGTTTATTACAACATTACAACCATTGGATTGGAAGTTTTCTATTCCTTAACTAAATTCTTAACAATTTAGTATTTTAAATCATACTCTATTTTTTCCTACTAATTAATTTTTCCAAGCATGACTATAAAATATTTTTTATTGAAATTTCATTTGTATTTCCAACTTATTTTTTCAACATATAATGGAAAGTAACAAGTTTTAAAATCTACACATTTTTGTGCCAAAAATTTGAAAGGTGAAACCTACCATTTGGGAAGAATTGAAAATACTTCTTTTTGAAATCCAAGCAACATAATATTGCAATTGGTAAGATTGAATTTATATAGAATTTTAGTGCCCTCCAAATGGATAAAAAGGACAAAACCTTGTTTTGGGGGCATTTTTTGCATCAAATCTACTTTGAACAGATCTTAGCCAATGAGGGTGGTTTATATGGTGGTTTTTTTCTAATTTTCAATTCAAAACAATAGTGAGATTTAGAAGCTAAGTTAGGCCACCACTTTTCTTTGACCCAATTTAGTCTCCAAGTCCCACTTCCCACTTCTCCAAGTCCCACTTCCGTTGCACTAAAACTCCCCCAAAGTACTACCATATAGGCATTTTGGAGTAATATGTGACTTTGGACATATTATAAAATTTCAAATCTCATTTTTTAACTTTCCATTAATCATATTTTGAGAATTAGGTAGGATTGGGACGGGGATTGGGACCAAAGAAGCAGTGTTGAAACACTCTTAAATGAGCTCTAAATTATTTTTATTAACTCAATTATTACCTTGAATATGATTGGTGCAGTTGCCACTTTGCTATGCCATATAATTTTGAGGAAGAATTTTCAAAGGAATTTTAATATAGGTTTGGCTTATCTGCACCATTTTTTCCATATCATGAATGGATAACTACATTTATTCCACTATCAAAAAATTTCATTCATTCATGGATATAAGCAAAAAAAATTGATATTTTGGGAGAAGAATTATAAATCCCATTTAATTTGTTGGATTAATGTCATTTCTATTTAAAATTAAATTTTATTGATGTTAAAATGGTATATTTTTTTAAACATTTAATTTAGTGGATGAGGGTTGAATTTCCTTCAAATTACAATACGAATTTGGACGTGAAGTCAAGGCTAAGGCTCAAATTATTTGAATTTTACAAGAAAAAATATAATCTTTAACAAAAGACAAAAATACATCCAAATATATTGCCTTTTTTTAGGAACTATAGAACTACTATTATGGCTTATATGTTGCAATGTGCAATTCATATATAAGATACGCATACATGTGTCTTCAACTCAATAACTATAATTAGGTAAGATTGCCTTATTTCCTTTAGAAATAAAAAGGAGGTGAATGTGTAGTTAAACTTGGTTCCTATTTGGAAATTTCCACCAAGTATAGTTTAATTCGTTCCAGGGAGGTCTATCAAATAGAATTGATTCCTTTTAAATACCTAATGGGCATTGCAACCTAAGAATTTAGAAAGTAATTCATTAACCACATGCAAATTTGTTATCCTCACAAGTAACTCTAATTGCACAATTTGCCACTCCACTCTTAATGGTCACAAGGGTGAAGTGATTATCCAATTTGGATTCTTAACACTTTAATCTTTCTCCAATTGGGACTGCCACAGGTACAATTTGATGGTCTCTTAAACTTCCAACTTGGCTCGGTCACTTTTCACTCTTGCGCCTTGTCTTCTTTCAAGGGAACCATCAATGTTTTCTTCACCAACTTGGAATTCACCTTCTTCATCTCACAATTTGGCTTTGAATACTTTTGACATTTATAAAACTTACACTCACTTCTATTTAACTTAGAAGTCAACCACTCTTTTCACTCTTAGCATTTTTACTCTTTTAAACTGTAACTGAATAAACTGCTTCCCGTACTTCCACTCTCACTCCAATTAGGTAGATGTCACACTCTCAATTGCAGACACAATTCAAAGATTAGAGATAAACCAACACTTAGACTTTACCACCTAATTGGATTTCTCATCACTCACAGCACACTTAACTCTCTTAAATTAGCAAACATCATTCTAACCATAGATCACTTGAAATTCATATAAAAGATGACATTCCTACAACGACACTGCAAACTTAACTAAGAACAACTTGATAGACATTTTTCATATTTAACCCCTAAAGTCCCAAGGCCATTTTTTCATCAAAAAACACTCAAAACTGCCATTTCTAGAGCAAAGAGAAAAAAAATTAATTTAATGTTTATTTTTCATATTTAACCGTAGGATCTTGTACTAGACTAGTGTAAGAATGTGTGGAAGAAATTTCAAATTTTTTGACCATGTAGATTGCAAGATATTTGCATTTAAAGTGAAGGAATCTAGTTTTTTGTACCTTGCTCAACTACATTTTTTGGCTTTGAACCTTTTTAACTTAAAATTTTTGCTCTAATGATTTTGAATTTCTAATTTTTTATAATGAAGAATTGAGTTGAGAATCTAGAAAAAAAAAATTTAAGAAGAAACACTTAGTTTTCACTTATTAAAAAATTATTAAGTAGAAGTAGGTTCAAGATTGAAGGAAAATTTAAATCATTAATAGTTCTAAGATAGAATTGAAATATAAGAATCTCAACGGTGAGATTGTTCTAGTAAGAAATCTTGACCTTGTGAAACTTTTTTATTTTTTAAATTGTTAAAATTGAGTTCAGAAGATGAGTCCTACAAGTTATTTTTTCAAAAAGATGCTCTAACTGCCTAAAAAATAAGATTGACCATAACTTTTGCATAACAAATCTAAATGGAATGAATAAAAGCTTCCCGTGTAAATAAAAATAAAATCTATATGAAATAATTTTTTAAAATTTTTAATTTAAAGTTTTTTTGAGGATTTTTTTCTGCCTGCCGAACTAAAATTTGGGTTTTTTGTGCCATAACTTTTTCTCCCGGGCACCGATTGAAATAAAAATTACATTTTTGGAAAGCTAATGTGATTCTCTATCTTCACAAAAAATTTCAGAGAATCACAAAAGATATTGAGCCCATAGGAGCCTGCCCGAAATCCATTTTGTCCCTCAAGGGGACAATTGGGACTTTAGGGGTTAAACACTCAAATTGATAATTCAGATAAAAATCATTCTTTCCAAATTATTACGCATCATACATGCCCAGTCAAATCAAACACACATAACTCCCTCAAACATATCACAGACGGCAACAACCAACTCAATTTGAATTTATCATATATTAACCGAATTGGTGAATAAAATCATCGTTTACAACTTAATGTTTATTGATTTACTTCAGTTTAAAGTCTCATTCCTTCCTTCACTCGACGTCATTCTCCTTCAACTTCCCATTAGTATCATATTTATCATTTCTTATTTTTTTCTTGATTGTTCCTATTCGGCCACAAATCTCACTTTCAATCTAAACCTCCAGCATCATCACACACACACATTATTGTTTTTTAAATCTAAACTCCATCAGACTCTTGCATACTGCTCATTCTCACATTTCCTGATTTCACTCAGTCTCCATACATCTCCATAATTCCCACTCAAGAACTGATCTGGCACACCTTTGTGCGACTGCAAATTCAGCTTAACTCCACTCCATCCCGGCTACGACAGACACACAAACTTCCACACACTCCTGGATTACCCTTGTAATGATGCAGGATTAACTCTCACACACTCAAGCACCAACTTGGAAACACAAATACATATAGACCATCAAAAACAACCTTACTAGCTGGACAAATTCAAAATCTCTCCAAAATAGTGGTCCTCACAATGATGAAGACAACAACCTAATAGGACTCCGAACCATGCGGATATCCAACTCGAGAGAGACAAGCAACCACCTAAACCACCTAAACCACCTAACCAAAATAACTCCCAACTTGCAGGTCAATTCCTGGATCCATTCCGACTTGAAATTGTTCCTGGACATTTCCCACTTGGATGTTACTTACATATAACTTAAGGAATCAAACCCATAATTGACATTCCCGAATGATCAACCTGACTACTATTTGGAATGTAAACTAGACTCAGACAAGGACCCCCCAACTAAGTGAAATACTCACAAAAAAGCCAAATAAGAACACCAATCAACAAATAACGGATAAATTATTCCAAATAGGTTCTCACATATACAACAAAAAAGACAAAATGTCAAGAATAATAGCCTATCTACAGAATGCCTTAGGAAATGGCATAGTTTTTTGTCCAACTACATGTTTTCTATATTTTTATAATTCAACAAGGTATTCGATGAGATCTAATGGATTTAATGGCAAGGTTGGATGATATTTTCTAACCTTATACATATTGTGCCACTTCTTCATAATAGGCATTTGAGTCCTCTAATTCAGTAATAAATGCCATATAGAGAGGAAGCCAAGCAAGATAATGAGAGTTAGTTTAGTCATTGTATATTATAACTTATGCACAAGCATTTTTAAATGATCAATTTTTTCAAGCATGCTTCAAATATTCATTTATACCATGACTCAAAGTTTGGGAATTCTAAATGATATAAGATAATGCTAATATCTAATGTATTTGTATTTATGTATCCATCTATCCATCTATCCACATAAAACATTGTTGGCATTTTTTGGGTGGTGATTTCTAAATTTTGACCACCAACCAACCTTCTAAAATGTTGTGTCTAGTATTATTGAAGAAATAAAAAGAGATAGTGAAGTGTTTTTTCACTAATAAGGCATCATTTTGGAATGAAAATGGAAACAAGAGCTAATTTATTTGGCAAGAACTTATGACATTATAGTATGAAATGCTAAGAAGATTTTACTTCCAAATCTAGATAGATCTTTAAGGCCAAGCATACAAGTTGGTTTATCCAAGCCTTTCCCATTCAAGGGATAACAAACTTTTTGAGAGAGCATTGTAGCATAAAATAGTGTTTAGAAAGATATATAATTTTTGAAAATTTAAAGTGTACCAATATACTTCAACAACCTACCTTATTAGACCTACCAATTTATAATCCAACTAAAACCTAATATCATTTTAGATATACTAGCTTAAAACTAACTCTAATACCTTTCATTTGCAAAAATGAACCTCATTTCTAAGCAAGTTTTATCTAGCAATAACAAGCTGAAATTACATCTTTAGACACTGGGGGGAGTTACAATTGAACACAAATATTGTAGCATTTCTCAGCGGTGCTAGATTGTGAGCCTGCAAGTAGGAGCCCACGAGCGTTGAGCAGGGATTATGCGAGCGGTTAATTTTGAAACAAGAAAAATCTTTAAAAATGTTAGAAATATTTCTAAAAATAAACAATATTTTTTTTTTGAAAAATACTATTTTTAGTAAATTATACCACCCTATTATCGTGGACAAATGACTGTGTACCGGTCATCGTTAAAACTAGGATTATTGACCTATAACTGTGCTTATATACAATTTGTATAGTTTTTTGTGTGGGATTAGGTTATAAAAAATCAAAAAGATGTATTATGAAGGCCAAAAAGTAAAGCACAAGAAATTGAAATTGAACTAAAGGATGGTCTGCATTGGATACGACGGCAAATACAATATTAGTCCAAACAAAAATACATACTTCTGAAACTCTATATTTAATTTCTCTCTAGAGTCATCTACTTTCAAATGTCAATTACTCAAAAACTGTGGCTCTTCTAGGCATGTTCTAGATTCTCAGTGGGAGTCTTGATGATACCAGCCCTAACAAGAAGGAGCTTCACTTCATTGAAGCTGAAGCTTGGAGAATGTATAAACTTATCATCTACCGGATTCATTTTGCAAAAATAACGGAATAAGTAGTAAAGATGTTTGCAATTCACGTATTGATGGCGACCACCAATGGCTGAAACGACCATGTCTACAAAATCGGGACAAGCGTACTTTGAGTACATGCCAAGTGTGATTCGATAAACCTTATGCGTTGGCTCCATTCCAGAGTGAAGGGAGATTATGGCTCCAAGTCCAGGGAAGGGGAGCATGGTTACCCCCAAGATCATTCCTCTGACATTAGCAGCACTCTCCCATTTATTGCGATGCTCTGTAGTGGGAGCATTTGCAATACGTCGAATCGCCTTACTCCTTCTTGTTGATGGATATGTATCTGCATGCAAAGGGCTAGGTTCTTCGTAAAGCACCACATTGAAAACATTTGACATTGTGAACAAACGTCAAGGTGACATAGGAGGTTTCTCTTGCAGTTGAAAGCCTGCTTCTTGCAACAATAGTGTTTTGTGGCGGGTCAAACATGTGTCACTTAATACAGGCCAGACGTCTGGTACTTGAGGCCAGTCAATTACCCAAGCACACTTAGAGCCTTGTACACATCGTTCAATATCATCTGGACAAAACCAGAAGTCGGTCATGATCTTTTTGTTTCCACCATATTGTTTCTTCCGACCACGATACGTTGGGGCTGGAGTGCCTTTAGATCCCTTCGAAATTTTGGCAACGCAACGGATGTCGGTACCTTTTTGTTGGGCGTGACATTTGCAGCTAGATTTATGGGACAATCTTGCAATATGCCATTTTGAAATGTTACAATCACTCTCCATTGCAGTCGTGACGTGCGGTCCACTCATAGAGGTAACCAACATATCTGCTTCATTGGAAGGCGCTGTGGATGTACCAATAGACCATTTTAGCACCCAAGGCTGAGAGAAGTTTAGCTTATCCGGACGATGAGAATCACCATCCGAACCAATGGGGACGTCCAGCTTGCGTTTGCTACTACCAAACACCTCTTTGCCTTCCAGATGTGGAATACGTGTTCCAACATCAATCAAGCTTGGAAGGTCATTCAATGCCTCTGCAATCTTCTTTGGGTCTCCACTACGTCTAACGCCTCGTAACTTCAACTCTTCTTTTGATGGTCCTGACCTTGATGTTGTGCCATTTAGGAATGCTCGGTTCTTTGTCATTTGCATGAAGGCTCGAATGCAATCATCACAAGTGGCAGCAAACAGGTCATTACCGCGATTACTGGACTGCTGCAACCATCTATTATGAACGGTTTCGGATAAGTTGCATGATGGCATGTCTGCCATCTCCTCGAGATTCAATTCCTGGAAGGAAAGAAATGGGTAGTTCAGATCAAACTGCAATCTGCAATCGAAAACGAAAGCCACACTACAGATATTCTTGTATGACTAATAAGTTAACGTATCTACTAAGAGGCAAGGTTTCCCCTCGGCGCCGAGGGGAAAGACCCTCCCTATGGTAATCAAAATTCCATTTTTATTCACGAGACTATTAGGTATGTAAGAAAAAAAATGTAAATTTTTGTTCCAAACATACATTATAAAAAGCAAGTTCACTTCTATAGAATATATTGTGGAAAAAAATGAGGGACTAATTAAAATACCATTTGCATGAAGCCACCCCATTGCCGATATCGGAAGTGCCAAAATGCTAGCCACAACTCCAATTCACGCAAAGCATCTTGTGAGGCTGCTCCAGATGAAAGCCACCAAGAACGAATCGCCAAGTAACGAGTTTCAGCTTCCTCCATAGTCTTGGAATCTTTATATTACTTGCAAAGACAAAGATGTTGGTGTTGTAGATCGGGTTTGATGAGCTTCTGGGTATGACAATGCAATGAAGTACTCCAATGCAAGAGACAAGTTCGCTCACGGTTTTCCATCTCTATTTTGGAATCCCCCGATCCATACACAATGCAAACTGCGTTCCAATTAGCTTGTGCACTATCTGCCATGAAGCCCTTGAAGTTCGGATTTTGCACACCGTTGCGTCTCATGACATCATTTAGTAATCTCCACATGATGCTTTGAACTTCAGTGTCTTCAGATTGCATTTCACAGACAGCAATTGTCATCACCTTCCTACAATCTGTGTCATAAACGTGACATGCCATTGTTGTCCAATCTTTCACACGTTTTGACGTGGTCAAACATGAACCATGCATTTTCTAAGTCTCCACCCGGTTGCATGCGCTTTACCAAGTCCACTCCACTGCCAGGCCCTTCTACCAACATCTTAAACAAATATACCTTCTCTTTTCCTTGTCCAGGGAACACACTCTCATGAATGTATTCAAACTTTAAATTCCCTTTCATATTCATAATACTATCTATGACCCCATTCTTGCCAGTCCTACGGAACGACGTAGTAATATTACGGATGTTTGGTGACCTTAGTCTCTGGAACTTATCCATGACATCCTCTAACAACTTTCCCTGCAACATCACTCTAGGGCCCTCTCCATTGTGTATCAGGTGGTTGTCTAGAAATTGCTTACTAGCTGCAAGGGCAATGGCTGAGTTAGTGGCAGGCGGAGTCTTAGCAACCTCACATGCGATAAGACTGGAAATATTGTCTACAGACTCTCTGCATGTTCCAGAAGCTATAGGATGCTTATGATTACTTAAGTGAATGCATGCTCGGGTCATTAGAGCAGTGTCACTATGGATGTAATATATCCTAGCATCACAAATGCTAAGACACTGTGGTGGACATTTGCATATCTTGCACAGAAGACATGAATTCTTTGGAGGGTTAGCGCCAACATAGAATGGAACTAGAGTATACCCACACCACTCTGTCTCGTTGCGTTTTGAGAACCGCTTCAAGTAGGCACAGTCCAAATTGCAACACACCAGATGGCCTGCACAAGAGGATTTTCTGAACTTCAAGCCATCTTGGTTATGAATGTTGGTTGTCATGGTCCTACACCAAGCATGACCATCGTACTTTTTATCCATTCCCTGTAGATTTCCTCCAGAGGATGATGAACATGAAACACGAAGTGAAGGCAATTCGAATACTACGTCTCCATCGAAGTCGGCGGGAAGATATTGTACTCTATGGTGGCTCAGTGAATTGTAGTCTAATGCTGCAATTTCGTTCTTGGATTTACGAATTGATGCAAGATCCCGTAAACACCCAACAATACTAACCGTTCCTACACTATGAGGATACGTTGGTAGGCGAGAATGGGTGGACAATGCAGGACTACTCGTTGATGACTGGTATACACTAGAAGTTGTTCTCAAGACATCGTCTGGAACTCTACTAGGCAACGGTGCTGGAATATTTGGTTGGCTAGGAGACTCTCCCTCAGACTCGCTAGAGAGATCTATGACAGGGCCAAAGGCTTCTTGCTTCACACGGAGAAGTGGAATTGGTGTATTGGCAATTGCAACGTGGGCACCATCCGGCGAATTTCTAGTACTATGTCGAGTACATGGCATATCCACGGTAGAATGGCCTGACTGGCGAGGTAAAACCTCTATTGAAGCGTTCATCACGAGAGACGTCAACCCATAAGCTCTGTAGCGAACTGGTCGAAGGTGCCAAACATGACCGTCTTGTAATTCTAACTTTAACATATGGACGTATTCCTTCAGGTGGCCAGAATCGGACATAACCTCTTCTTCTACATATACACTGGACTAAACAAAACCAAATCGGACATGAAGAAGGTGGAGAGGCACTACAACATACCCTTTTGACCCGAGAGGGAGAACAAGTGGAATCTCATGACCATTCGCTCGAATCGCGGCTATTGAAAGAAGAAGTAAAACTAAAAAGTATAAGTCAGTTGTAAGAAGCCCTCGGTAGATAGTGGAAATCAATTGGATGATAGAACTTATAAACAATATACAAGAAGAAGGGGAATATTTCCATGGATATAATGAAGCCGGAATGCGGTAAAACAAACTCTTAATGGTAAAACAACATTTAATGTAGACTCCAATTTTGAATATCTAGATCCTCTATGTAAATGCCCATTCATATAAAATCCTCTCAAAGGGAGCCGTTTGTCTTACCTAACTCATAAATAGATGTACACTGAAATTCAAAAATCAGACGTTGTCATAGTAGATGTAGGTATAGGAAAAATTATGCTTAAATAATGCAGAAGGTGAGAACTACATTTCTTGTCTAAGTAAAGATTGGTGTATCCGAAAAATAATAATTAAACCACATGAAGCCACATATGAAAAAGACATTTTTTAGGGCCTATAAACCATCTATACGGTTAACTATAAATATTTTCAGAGAGATGTAGGTAGATTTTAATTCTCAACACTAACACGATGTTGTCAATGATCTAAGAGCCTTGTATATGGAAAATCATATAGATTATCTACCGTATCCCAAAAATCAAATATGGGAGATGCTAGTGACTGTTGAAACTACTGGTAGACTAATGAGGTCGATTACATTATGAAATACTTAAATGAAGATACTGACAAAGATCAAAACCTACAATTTTAAAGATTCATATAGAGAACTACCAAATTTGAATTCCGTGACAACCGATATGTGGGCATCCTATAAAATGAGGGTAGACGCTAGTGTCAAACCAATTTAGTGAATACATGGTGATATGGTTTCTGAAGTATACGTCATGCCTTGACAACAGTGTCAAGTGCATATTAGAATATGCAATACTATCATTGTGGCAATGTGCATATAAATCGATTTTGGTCATTCCACAATATGATCTTTTAATCTCATGCATGCAACAAAAGATCACACTGAGAGTGGTCGCCAAAATACAAATAGGAAGCGCAGGAAGAGAGGTAAACTTTTGTTTTCTTCTAGGAAGACATTGCAACGCTCACAAGTTGCTCAAGCCAGGATTAATAGATCAGATGGAATGACACCTCTTATGGCAAGTTGCAGCCTTCATGTTGAAGGGGACAAATCAGTTCTGGACAAAAACGAAGGAAGCGTTCTAGAGGTATGAAACATCAAGTTGAAACTACTAAAGTTTTGTGTTGTAGGAAATACGTCCAACTCACATATATGTGGATTGTACGTTTGTTTTCTCAATTCCATAACATTATTGTTTATTAGGGTAGCTCTGCAACATATACAAAACCTATAGATATTATGAACACCACGAAATGATTATTAAGTGTGATTCAATACCTAGAGTTAAATAATATAGTATCTTTCCTATGGTAAGAGAGTCGATTGACAAGCTTGCATGAATTGCAACTAGATAAACTCACCTGATATGAATGTGGGGTGATTTTTAAATCGCATTGCTTCAGTCATTGATCGAATCAATAAATAACTTATAATTCTTTGCAAGAGGCAATCATTCTCTTTGACTTCCTCATTTCTCTCTAGGAAGTATATGTGCTCAGCTTAGTAAACCCTAGCAATACAAATAGGAACATGTGACTCGTCTCGTTCGAAAATTCCTAAGGCGAACTAGCCCTTAGATACTCGCTCTTTGAGCTTCCCACCTAATCCAATGAAAATTATACCATAATTTATCTAGACAGTGAAAGCATGATTTGTGTCGCATATATCAATAAATTTGGGAATGGATGCCTATCATTAGCATTCGGAAGTGTGTGTAGTATTAATTTCAGGTACTGCATCAGTTATGCGTATTTAGTACGAATACGTATACGAAAGCACATGTCAACTCTAATAGCCTGATGTTGTCTCCGGGAGATAGTCTTCCGCCCGAGTGTCGCAAGCCAGCCTTGCATACCAGCGTCGCAAGCCAACCGCGGAGAAAAGAAGCTCTTTGCGGTTCATAAGAATTACGGACTTCGAGAATCGTCAGACAGAGGAGCACTACGAGGTAAGACATTCAATTGATCAACGCTATGATTCTGATAGAAAGAGGCACTTACTGTTTTGTGCTTTGGATTTAACCTAGGGTTTCATTGTGTCGATATTTCCACAGCAGGGATCTCTGGAAATGACGAAGCGGCATGCGACACGACGTGCTGCACTCGCGGGACACCACGCGGAAGAAGAAAATCGAGGAAGTATTGAAGCTCCACCATTGAGTGACGCCGCGGTGACTCGGACCACAGATGCCCAACAGATAAACATGCCGCGACCGTCTTCTTGTACTGATTTTCAACTTAGGGCGTCGGCACGTTTGGAAAAATTTCTAGAGCCACAAATTCTACCCCGTGAGGGGGGACAAAGCCCACATCGGTTCCCACCCTAAACCAAGCCTCGGCGCCGAGGTTTAATCAGGACCAGTGTTCGAAGTCCCGTCTAGTGTTCGAAATCTTTGACGGGTGACGTGGGTTCACCTTCCGTTTGAAAATCTGGGCCCCCCGTCCGCGCCTCGGTGCCGAGGAGCATCGCTAGTGCGTGGTAATATATTTTTCGTGACGCCCATGTGGACAGGGGGGTGGCGCGAGGGGGAATGCTAGTATGTGAGCGTGGAGCGGCGAGCAGCGAGCGGGAAGCGGGAATTGGTGAGCGGGGAGCCACAATATTAGGACTATAATATAATTTTTGGAAAGTGAGAAATTTGAAAATAGATTAAAGTTTAGGAAAAAGTTGAGGGAGGACTTGATGCTATTGGATGAAAAGTGGATGAAAAATGGATGAAAAGTGGATGAAAAAGGTGGATGAAAAAGGTGGATGAAAAATTGGATGAAAAATTGGATAAAAAATTGGATGCAAACTGATGAAGAACTCGTATCCTAGTTCATTTAGAATGTGACAATAGCCGGCGAAGGCAATTTTGTAGCATGTATGGTTTTAGGAAAACGAAGCCTCTACACGTTGTGATTAGTCGAGTACATAGTGTAGTACTTCAAAGTGGTTAGTAGACAATTACACGACATGGCTGAAAGAAGTGCACGACGACTGACACGGAGAGGGTGTTCGTATTTCGCAGTGTAAAAAGCTCCGCGAGATAATCTGGACGAAATAATCCTCTAACATTAATACTTGGATAACAATGCAATTTCAAATCCTAAACTAATGTGTACAACCGAAGACAAAAAAGAGTGGCAGATTACGCAAAGGAAGACAAATGCAGAACGGACAGCCCAACCTAGGGCAGGTGCATGGGCAAGAGGTCTTCAAGGTCCATGTCTTGGGCCCAAGAAGACTTCGGGAGTGTTGGCTTCTTCGAACAGGTATGACAAATTTTTGGGAAATATAGTTCACAATGATAAGTATTTTACGAAATCAAACACGTGGTTTCATGAACGAATAAAATTAATATAGTCCCGTCTCGACACCAAGAGATGCGTTTAGGGTTTAGGACTCATGCAACACGGGACTATCAGGTTCAGAGGTACCAAAACACAAATACCAAGTTCAATACGCGGTCAACGAAATTATATATATGATTCGTGTATAAGTAAATTCTAGACACAGTAATAAAAATGGAAACATTACGGTCCTCGAAGGGCACATCAAGAGAATGATATGTAATACTAAGGAAAAGGGATGATACGACAAGCACAATATTGTAGGAAGATGGCAAAAAGTAGACAATGCATTCAGCAGAAATAAATAAAGGACCGGCAACAATGTAGAGAAAATAATTCCCGATTTAGGGACATAAGCATATACGGAAGATATAAAAGTAGGGTTTGGAAGTTTATGATATAGAGAGATCTCATATTGTACTACCCTCGCTGTTTGACGTTTCTGACTGTGACTCAACAACACAGTCATCCACGAAGTCTAGAACACAAGGATCTATCCACCGAGCTCGAGAGCTTGGCTTTAGCTCAAGGGCAATAAACTCTCCAGCGTTGGACTCAGCATACACAGGTAGCCTAAATGGTTTAGGGGGGCTTGGAAAGAAATCAGGCCTCCCAAAGAACGGCACATGTGTCAGAGACCTCACTTTCTTGGCCTGCCTAGATAATGGAATGAAGAGATAATTAGATTGAATGCTTAGTGGAATGAGAGTAGACAATGTAAAGAATAGATTTTCGAGTTAAACTTACTCACTGAATCGAGATGTCTTCACAACATGCTCAGGCTCCACGTCTCTTTCATCCACATCTTGAATTTTTGGAATATTCTGTGCTAGTGCCGGTCGAGAAAATCCATCCGTGCGTAGAACCGGTGCAATCAGAGCGTCAAAATCTCCTTATCCTCCTCAAATGCCAAGACGTGCCAGCGCGATGCACGGCATGCTTGAATGCTTGATCTTGAAAACATCCATGCGATTAAAAAAAATTACTTCTGAAAATCCCTTTCAGTTTGGTCCTGGTTAAAAAAATCAATGAATTAGAGAAGTTTTGTTACCTGTCGCTGCTGTGCAGTCTACCACGACGTCCCCTGGTTCCGATAATGCCTCGATAAGCATTTGTATGAATTGTCGCGCCTTCTCTCGAGGACTTCTCCACGGAATGGAACCATTCATGGTGACATCTTCTTTGTTGCAGAAATTCTGGAGTATATCGTCCCTAGCCACATCCACACCCACCTCTTGATGGGATGGAACAAACTGGAATGGAAACTCTGATTTGGTTTTGGGTCCCGACTCCTTCACTAAAAGAGAGATTGAGAATCGCATGGTCTGCAAACAATGGAGAGGTTAACATACGATAGATCAAAGAATCACAAGATTTAACAAAATATAAAAATAAAGAAATGTAATTACCGTTTTGGTTTGATCAACTGGCGATGTAAGATGTAGGTGGTTCATGTCGAACCACGTAAGAAGAATTCTAAAATTGTACGTCTTGCAACATCCGAGAAGGTGATTCTTGTGTCGAGTGGAGGGTGCTGGGTACATGACCAATAAGGCGCCCTTGTCGTAGAGGTACTCCTTCGCAAAGTCAAAAACGGGAACTAAGAACCCTTTCTTGAACTCATTCCAGTCGGGAATCAAGGCAGGTGGTTTAGACACAGTCGACACATGTAGACCTTCGGGAACATCCACAAAGATGAGATACACTGCCTCTTGAGTACTCAATACACCATCGAAGTACCTGTCCTTATCAGTACAGTGCTGCAGAGTACAAAGAGGTGTCAGTTAATTCACCTGGACATGCAATTGGAGCATCACACCATGGCCAGAACGAACATGTTCTAAAGACCTTCTATTGACATGTATTCTATCCATGTTCCAATAATGCACGAACAAATAAATGTTAACATGACTAACCATGTCTAGAAAGGCGAGGACGTCATCGAAGGCTTTTTCATCTGTAGGTAAGGAACCCACTGACAAGTTCAGTATGCACTCATCAATGTCTGGAACGGCAGGAAGAGTTTGAACCGTTGGTGTAAGTCCATGTACAAGTCTCTCTTGAGTAAGGGAGAAGCCAGATGACCCTTCCCTAACGTCAGCTGCACTTGTGGCAGATTGGGGATCCGGAGTGTAGGCTTTCCTCTTTGTCCCTCTCTTCTTCGACTTCTCCTGCTCCTTCTCAGCTTGAGCGGCCAGTCTCTTCTTCTTGCTGTCCTCGGTCTTCTTCTTAGCCTCCTCCAGCTTCTCCAGTTTCTTCTTGTCTGATATATCCCGTCGTTTTATGGCCTTCGCTCGAGCATCGGGATCCAGACCAGCGAACTCATCGAACTCTGGGTCCACAATCCCAGTGTCATTCAAAGTGTCAAAGAGTGCTTCTTCTTCGGGTGGAGTAGTGTCGAAGTTGCGCTCGAGGTACCACGGGCAGGCTTGCAGGTGAGCACTGGTCCAATTCTTCAACTGCATAGGAGAAAACATGCAGTCTAGAGAAGAGCGATCCAACCATGTCGTAAGGAACGGCGGTAGATCTTCTTTGGAGATGGCCTTCTTGATGTACAACTCAAACTTGAAGTACCTACATCACCCCGAAAATACATAGTATCAGGAAGGAAAAAGTAGAGGGTGCAATGACGCCTCCTAGCCTGTCTTCCATTGGGCCCGAGGTCCACTTTGAATTAAAGGCTATTGACAAAACTTATAAAGTGAATCAATTAAAGTACACTGTCCGATACACAATGACCTGACCAACAAGGAAAGGGCAAAAACACTGTACCGGTATATAACTCGCTTGACAGCCAGAATAGACCTTCTATAATCTTTGAACGACTCAGACTTCTTGTATGCATTAGCACCCTTGAACACCCCCGTGTACGCATGTTCCCAAAGCTTCATGCGCCAACTCTCGATATATTCTAACAGGGTCTTCGGCTCCATAGCGACAGTGAGATCGATAGAAATGTTATCAGATCGAATGATTGCATCAAACATTTCAGAAGCAGAGTCCTCGATCTGGACACAGGATAATATGACAAAATATTAAGGGTCTCATGCACCATCAAAATATCCTACAGATTGAAGAAATACAATAGATGGATTATTCAAAAAGCACCAAACAAGACAATTCCAATGCTTACCCCAACATACCAAGATGCCTTTGCAAGAAACTATAATAACCTCTCCTCGTTGATCGGTCTGGCCGGAAATCTACGTGCCTCTCGTGAGGGGCCGGAGGAATTCATCCATTTCAGCCACCTCACTTTGAATGGTGGACTCGTATTGCATGTCGCAATCATTTGTAACTTCTCCAATGTTAATTCGGGGACAGAATATAAGCTCCAATGCCTCTCAATCTGCAGACAATCAATGAAAAGAGAGTGAGAAGAATCGAACTGGAAACATCTGACTTCACATAATTGAATAAAGGAAGACAAAATACCTCCTTCAACCACTCAGAACCAAGTGCGGGATTCGCAACCGCAACAATCTTTGACAGTTTCTTGTAGAGCTTCTCCGTAGAATCTTTAATCGAAACTCGCATGGCCGTTGCCAATCCCTCCTTCGTAGCTTCACTAGGTGGAGTATCTTCGTTATACTTCCTGACTGCGGCATCAGCAGCCGACGCAATGTCTTGCTGAAGAAAGAGAAAACCGAATTCGGACTTCAACACGGTAGCACCATTTTAGAGTACAATGAAGTGATCCTTTACTCATACGGAGCATGCAATATCATCAAATAGACAGAACTTCATACCTTGAATATGAACGACGTAAAGATCTCAAGCGACATACTGTACCAAGTCTTGCGAGAATTTTGGCTACAAGTGTGCGCTTCTTCTGGACTAAGCAACTCATGGAATTTCTCAAGTCCCATGACCCCGTACTTCTCGACCCGATATAGGATATGTACGAGGTTTGTTTTAATATGAGAATTCTCCGTCTGCCTGAACCAGAGAATGACAAGAACATCAAATATCACTAGAAACATGAATGAATTGAATCAATACCAGAATTAGAGAAACTCCAACACATGAATGAACCCAGCATGACCTCGCTTACTTGTTTATGTTGTGCATTGCCTGCATAGCGACTCCAATTTGATTCCTAGTGTCGAGGACAATAGCATCAACACTGTCATGCCAAGACGCCTCGGTGCTGTGAAGCCTCTAGATGTGCTTCATCCAAGCAATTTGTCTATGATTACCATCACAGACATAAAACTTGTAATCCAGCAAATGCTTCAACAATGTCTGCGACTTCAAGAATATGTTGAACTTGTCGTTCGCCGCATTCCAATGTGGTCCCCATTCAATTTTCTCAGCATCTGAAAATACAACTGATTGCCTCTGCTCATCAGATGTAGAGACATAGAATACTCTTGCGCCTTCGTCATATCCTCGGCTAAATTGATTCTCTAACAGTGTAAGGTCACATTCCAAGGTTGGTCGTACCATTGGCATTGGAACCATCCTACATAGAGGTATCTTCATACGAGACTGATCAGAGAAAGTGAGCCTCAGACTGGAAATTATAGAAACTGTGTCCATCGTCTGGGATCGCCGAATGTCATCCTCCATGTAGTGGGGTTCAATTCCCCGAATTCTATCATCCTCCAACTCGTCAACCTCGATGACTTCATCGGTGGAGCAATCGTATGGTTCCTTCTACTATTAGCCACACACATGAAACACAAAATTAATAAATACAGATATTACTCCAATCAATGAATGGTAGACTTATGGGTGTGTGAGCCAATGATAAACCTTGTTTATATCCTCAAGAGAATGAACTTATTGGATTGAACAATCCAGGAGATTCAACCACGGCCCCCCAATAAAACAAACTAAATGCCATATATGCATTTCTCTACTAAGGATCTGTAGTTTCCACAGCACAAGATGTAAATGTCCTTGTCTCCATCTACTGCAGAGATAACCTCATCATCTTGATGATTACATGTACAGAAGTCATGAACTTCAACATCATTGGATCCCAGTGAAGTACAAGTAGACTTAGGAAGGGGCATGCGACCATCCCTATACATATCATCCAATGCTTGATCTAGGTCACGTAATAGATTGTCAAGGTTTACCACTGCCATGGGAACCTCCTCAGGTAGCTCAGGGACACCAACTTCTGTGCCGGCTGAATGGACCACTATAACACCAGCCGGTCCAGTATCCTCTTGCATTAAATCCTCAGAAGCCCGCACCTGCTAGCAATATAGAGAATCGAGAAGACCACACAATTAGTACGCGGATAAAAAAAAAAGACAAAACTGTGTAGGACAAGCAGGTATGTCGGACATAAGAATAAAAGGAAACTATATTTGACCCATGAGCACATGCATCCAGAGTCCCTCTCGGGGCCGAGATAAAGTTCCCGGTGATCAAGCCAAGCAGCATAGAGAGATCGAATATAAGAGGCCGTGACTATAACAAATCGACCAAATGAAAAAAAAAAGCGAACATGCTTGGTAGGCATGGCCCGCTCCCTGGTGCGGTGACCACCAGAACACAGAGGATCGGGTGGGGCTTCCCAAACAAGAAACAGCTGCGTCAAGTGTACCAAAACCAATCAGAAAATATATACATGACCTCGTGACCCCGTGTGTCATCTTGGGGACAAGACAAGGTCCACCGTGACCAAGCCATACAGCACTAGGACGAAATTCAAGAAGAAGTGACATTAAGCAAATCGACCAAGTGATCTAAAAGTGCTTCGCATTCCTGGACCGCCTGCTAGTGCGGTGACCACCAGAACACAGAGGAGCGGGTGAGAACTCCCGATCAAAGCTTAGCTCCGTCAGTTGGACGCATACCAATCAAGGAAATATGTGCATAACCATGTGACCCAGTGTTCTCTCTCGGGGCCGAGACGAGGTCCCCTGTGACCAAGCCATGCAGCACTAGGACAAAATTCAAGAAGATGGGACCATAGCACGTAATACAACCAAAAAAAAAATGCGAACTCGCTCGTCAGGCTTGGCCCCCGCTCTGCACGGTGACCACCAAAACACAGAGGAGCGGGTGAGAACCCCCGAACAAGACTCAGCTCCGTCAGTTGGACGCATACCAATCAAGGAAATTTGTGCATAACCCGGTGATCCAGTGTTCTCTCTCGGGGCCGAGACAAGGTCCCCCGTGACCAAGTGTCGTAGCACAAGGAAGCACAAATCTTACCTTTAGGTGTTTTAAACGACAAAACACCCAAGATGACCCGTGTATCGTTCCCAAAGGACTTTAACTCGTAGTTTCCTCAAGATTACCGGAATGGGATCCAGAACCACAAATCAAGACAAAGAGGATCCGGAACGGAATCCCGGAAACACCCTCTTTGACACCCGTACTCCAAAATTACTGTATCTTCTATCTTATATAATTTCATACAACCTCACTAGACATGGACGAGTGTCATCATCCTGTGCCTCTCCTTGTCTATGGTAACTACTTATTTTCCTAGAATGCGGATGCAGAACCGGAAGGAGTGTCCAAACCCTGTTCCTCTTCCGAATCCGGATCTGTACCCTGGTCTTTTAGTAACTGAAAGTAGAAATTTAACCTCTTATCCGGAGGGTTCCGCTCTTAGATTTAGGAAGGAAGCGTAAATCCTACCCTTCAATGTATTATAGTGACTGAAGTTTCACTCAAAAGAAACATAAAACAAACCCAAGACAAACACCAAAGCCTGGATGCGGATTCTTCCTCACAACTGGTCCGAGAATTAATCCGAAACAGTAGGTCACTCAGGAAACCTCTACCTTCCTCTCTTACTACAACGACAGACTTATCCGGACAGAATTCTAAGGGTCGGATTTCTGGTACTTTGATAACTAGGGGATCCTGACAATCTTCCTGTTCCTCTCTTCCGGATTCAGCAGGACCTCTCAGACGTTAGTTAGCGCTCACCTCCACTCTCGGAAGATTTACCCAACCTAAGAACGGCTATCCTGCTCAGAAGACATCCAAGAAACTTCAACAACCAGAATTTATCCTAGTACACAATAGTTTTACAAACCAAATTCAAAGACTCTCAGAACCGGATCCAGACGGAATCCGGGGGTAACTCCTCCTCTTCAACTCCTTGAAATCAAGTTACTTGAACTAGTAGTGGACAAAACACCACCCTCTTCTCAACACGAAACTCAGACTTTGCAGATGAAACCCGCGGAGTAGAAGCTCAAGCTTTCTTTGCAGAAAATTGGCATTAAGGAAAAACAAGAGTATAAACTGCCCGGAGTTGGAACTAACTCCCAACCCCTAAATACCAAACTGAAGGGAAACCCTAAAGGTCCCCAAAAATCCAAAATCAAGATCAGAGAATGACACGCGTCATTCCCTATCCACTAACCGTTGACTTTCCTCTCATCCTCCCCTTTCCACGAAAAGTGGATCTCAGATCCGAAATTCCCCGAAAAGAGGAAGTCCAGGTGCATCCTCCTGGAAAGCACCTCATGAGTTGCTTCCTACCTACTTCCAACTCTGGTTTCCATTTAGCTTCCTAAAATCCTTCCTAAATAACTTCCTTCCTACTTCGGAAGCCGCTTCCTATCTACTTCCTAAGCCGTTTAGGAGAAGGTTCCTCATACTTGGCGGATCCCTTCCTAGGCGGCTGTATTCTACTTGCTGACGCCTTTCCACCAGTTGTCGCTTTCCCCTTGGACGGCGTCTGGGCCTTCCCCTTGAAACTCGCTGGAGAGATTGGTAATGGCTCGGATTCCTCTTCGGATCCGGATTTCGGATGAGACTCTGATCCGGAATCGGATCGTGATTGGCCTTCCTCTTTCTCGGAATTACTTGGAGTCTCATCTTCCTCCGAATGGTGACTCTCTGAAGACACCTCCCTCGCCCTCTTTGGCGTAATCTTCCTCTTTGTCGTGCTGGGGGTATGAGAAGAGGGTTTAGAACCCTTACCCTTCGGTATTTCTAAGTTGGATTCCGACTTCCGGGTGCCTTCCTTCGATCCGGATCCGTGTGCAGATCCTTCCCTCGCCTCTGTCTTGGCCTTAGAGGAATCCTTCGCTGGTGTCTTCTTCTCCACTTCTCTTTCCTTTGGAGGAGATATGATCTGAGTTGGCCGTATCGGCGTTGTCTCCTTCCTCGTTTCCACCCTTGCCTTCCTCTCTGAACCCGGAAGGTATCCAGCCTGTTGGAGGGCTTCGCGGATCTCGTACATAAACTTTTCGACTGCCTCCGAGTACTCCGCCAAAACCATGACTGCCTTGGCTGCTGCTTCCGTACCAGCCTTGTGGATTTCCTCATCATAAAGCCGAGCTTTGTTTAACACATCCCCGGAATGGGATACAAAACTCCGTACCCTCTTAGGGTCTCATCAGACTCAGCTGACAGTTCTCTCGCTTCCTTACTCTTTTCCAAACTCTTTTCTAACTGCCGGTGAAGATCCTCATTCCTCTCAGTCAGCTCCTTTACTTGAGTTTCCCACTTCCGGGCATCACTATCCCGGATCAGACCCTCTACTTTCTCTACTAGCTCAGACACCTTGATCCCACCAAGCAGTCCACATACCTTTCTCACTGCGCCTCTCTCCGTATCTAGCTCTTCCCGGATCACCTCTAGATCCAAAATAACCCTCCCTAGTGGATCCTCTCTCTGGACTTCCGAATCCGAAGTGTTCATTCTATCCCTCTGGGGTCCTTTCTCCTTAAAAGAGGTTGGGATCCGCTCTGACACTGTCTTCCGTTCGGAAGACCCTTTCTTCCTCTCGAATGAACCCCTCCCGGATTCCTCGTCCGGTCCTCTCTTCTTCTCTCTTTCCTCACTCTCTCGGGGTGGGGTTATGTTCAGTTTTACCAAGGTTGCTGCTGCCTTGTAAACCGTCCTCTCAGAGTTCCTCAGCGTACCTAGGTAATCATACAAGTGGAAGAGGAAAGGCCCAATTGGGGTTGCCTTCGTGTTCCCTAAAGAGATGACCATCTTCCCGACCAGGTCCTTCACTATTCCTGCCCAGAAGATTTTCCTCTCTCCACTCAACACTCCAAAGATTGTATTAGCCCAAGTGACTGTGATCCGGTTTGGACGCTCCGGATACAGAATCGGGACTACAAACTCCAGCATCCTCCTTTCTCTCCCTATCTTACAATCAGCTACTGCGTAGCCGTCCTTAGCATGGGGAGGATTAGAAAATTTACCTTCCGCGAACTTGTTCGTCCGCGAAGCCATCCCTTCTCCCGGACGTGGAAAGTCATACACCTTCTTCCACGTCTCAATCGTCCACTTTCCGGGCAGAGCACGATTTGTCTTCACCCACTCGTTGGACTGTCCGCTCAGCAACTCCTGGATCATCTCCTCACTCTTCAAACTCCAAGGGCGACTAAGAAACCCCGCTACTCCGATTTGACTGAGATCCTCCTCCAACTGTTTCCTCTCTCTCTCATCCTTCGGAATGGCTGGAAAGATGTTCTTGATCTTCAGCGCTCCAGAACCACTGCCTTCCGCCTTCACCATCTTTCCCTCAGATATCTGTTTCCCACTACAAACCTCGCACAGTCCCTCAGAAACTACAGGCGATTGGATCCTTCCTCTCTACCGGATCCGGAAACTCTGAACTTGCTTTCCTCTCACACCTTGACAATTCCAAACAACTCCAAGCGCTCGAGGGGTGCTAAAAACATCAGAACAAGAAAGGAGAGTGGAAGTCCTAACCCCTGGGGCATCTTTCTCTACTTCGTTCCTAACCGTTTAGGTTTCCCGTTTCCGCCGTAATCTTGGGAGGATCTGACCGTTGAACGGTCATACCTAATTTCCGGTAGAGCCGTTGGATTCAAGAAATGCTCTACTGACTTCCGGTAGGTCCCGCAGCCTCTTCCGGTACGTGTCTGCATCCGATCTCATCATTTCGAGATATTCCCGGGTACTGATCCGAATCCTCTTCCGGTTCCGGTTCACGATAAAAACAGGAAGTCTTAACTTCCTGTTAACATGATTATCTCTCTACTACTATACCTATTGAATGGGAATGTTAATCTTGATAAGATTCCTGGTTTACACCTTTACAAACCCAAAAAAAATGTACCAATAATTCATTCCCCCATCTTTCTAGGTATTTAGGCTAATCTTCACATTTTGGTCTACGACACCAAGCCATGCAGCACTAGGACAAAATTGAAGAGAACGTGACATGAAACAAATAGACGAAACCAAAAAAAAATTTATCCAAAAGGGATTGGCAAGCTTGTCCGGTCTCTGGTGCGGTGACCAGATGGTCATAGGGAGCGGGTGGTTTTTCCGAACGGGACTCAGCTCCGTCACCAAAACCAAACCGATCAACGAAATTTATGCATGACCCCGTGACCTTGTGTCTTCTCTTGGGGCCGAGACGAGGTCCCCCGTGACCAGGCCATGCAGCACTAATACAAAACTAAAGAGAACGTGACATCAAACAAATAGACGAAACCAAAAAAAAATTTATCCAAAAGGGATTGGCAAGCTTGTCCGGTCTCTGGTGCGGTGACCAGATGGTCATAGGGAGCGGGTGGTTTTTCCGAACGGGACTCAGCTCCGTCACCAAAACCAAACCGATCAACGAAATTTATGCATGACCCCGTGACCTTGTGTCTTCTCTTGGGGCCGAGACGAGGTCCCCCGTGACCAGGCCATGCAGCACTAATACAAAACTGAAGAGAACGTGACATCAAACAAATAGACGAAACCAAAAAAAAATTTATCCAAAAGGGATTGGCAAGCATGGCTCGCTCTCTGATGCGGTGACCAGATGGTCACAGCGGAGCAGGTGGTTTTCTCGAACGGGACTCAACTCCGTCACCAAAACCAAACCGATCAACAAAATTTATGCATGACCCCGTGACCCCGTGTCTTCTCTCGAGGCCGAGACGAGGTCCCCCGTGACCAGGCCATGCAGCACTAGGACAAAACTAAAGAGAACGTGACATCAAACAAATAGACGAAACCAAAAAAAAATTTATCCAAAAGGGATTGGCAGGCATGGCTCGCTCTCTGATGCGGTGACCAGATGGTCACAGGGAGCGGGTGGTTTTCTCGAACGAGACTCAGCTCCGTCACCAAAACCAAACCGATCAAAAAAAATTATGCATGACCCCGTAACCCTGTGTCTTCTCTCGGGGCCGAGACGAGGTCCCCCGTGACCAAGCCATGCAGCACGAATACAAAACTGAAGAGAACGTGACCCTAGCACGTAATACAAACAAAAAAAGATAAGAACACGCTTGGCAGGCTTGGCCCCCGCTCGCTGATGTGACCAGCTGCCTTGAGCGGAGCGGATTGGGCTTGCCTTAAACCCTAATAAGTCCTCTAGATTCAGCCATTCAGGCCGTTGGCGATGCGTACTGAGTCTTGGATGCGAGACAGGATGAGAAGTTGAGAGTTCAAAACCCTTACCTGGTTCCAAGGAGAGGCTTCTTCTGGACGCACTACTGCCTGTGCCGAGTTTGCCGAAGGTCCTGGGATTGCATTCGACCTCTACTACTAGAAAAATCAGCGTCCAAATTGACAAGAAAGTGTTGATTTGGACGTGTCAACTTCTGTTAATTTAGACATGTTGATGTGGACATTGTCCAACAAGTATTTGTTGATTTTTTGTTGATTTGGACAAAATCCAACAAAAATTTGTTTAAAAATTTGTTGGTTTGGACAAAATTTCAACCAAAATTTGTTGATTTTTTTTAACATTTTCAAAATTTTTTAATCAATTGCAATTTTTAAAAAATAATCGGCCAATCAAAAGCTGCCATATGGCAGTGCCTACATGGCAGTCCACACCCAAACAACATCTACATGGCGGACTGCCATGGGGCAGCGCCTGTGTGGCGGTGTGTGGCGGACTGTGCCTACATGGCAACCGCCACATAGGCAGGTGGGTGCAATGGGGTTTGAACCTTGCACCCCTTGCCTAGGGGTGGAAGGCTCTAACCATTGCACCGCATGTAAGAACACATGTCCCGAGTAGGAACAAAAAATTATTTATTTCCTTTTTGAAATTTTTTGTCATTTGTTTTTTCAACTCAGCCAACTTTGGGGGCTGTTTTCTCATAGTATCTTACATTTTTTCAAAAAACTTTGAACTAAGAAAAGTTGGATAATCAAGTTAAATTTCATCTCCAACAATCCGTTTGTGATTTGAAGTCTCAAATTAAAAGTTATGGGCAAAATTCAGAGAAGGGTTGGAATGAATTTTCAACCCTTCTCTGAATTTTGTCCATAACTTTTAATTTGAGACTTCAAATCACAAACGGATTGTTGGAGATGAAATTTAACTTGATTATCCAACTTTTCTTAGTTCAAAGTTTTTTGAAAAAAGTTACGATACTATGAGAAAACAGCCTTCAAAGTCAGCTGAGTTGAAAATACACTGAATTGTGAATTACTAAGTTAATAAAAAATACGCCCATTGCACATAGAATGTCAAACTTGGTGGTTTAAACATTTCCCACATTAAATGTTAGTGATAATAACTTCAATTTAATTTAAGATATTATGAATATTTGACAAACACTTTACGAGGAGGTGATTTGGTCACAATTCATATTCAAGTTTTCTGTAATTTAGAACATATAGTTTGAAGAGCTCTACATTAGAATTTGAGAATTCTTAATGTAGAATTCTAATATTTAAGAATTAAGAATTTGAATTTAAAAAACTTAAAATTTGAATTCATACCCCTAAGAACAAAGTAGCCTTTTTCGACAATATAGCTAGTGTTTTTGGTCATGTATTTAGAAATTGAATTTCTGTTTGTTTGTTTTTTAAGTTTTTTACACAACATGTGGTGAAGGGATAGTTTGAAGGACTCACTATATTTATAACTTATGATTACATGATGAGAAAGTTATTGTATAATGTATAGGTTTTCTAGCTATGTGTGCATATAAGCCAAGTAGATCTAAATGTACTTTTTAAATAAATAGGAATTTGAAATTGATTTTCTGAAATATTAATCTTGTGAAAAGTTTCAAATCATTCTATATAGATTAGGGAGGTGAAACTTATGAATAATTTCAATTTTTAGTTTAAAGTAGAATCTCTACACTAAAGTAAACTTCAAAATTCTTTCTTGAATGCATTTTTAAATATTTTCCAAAAAAAATTAAAAAATAGGATGCAAATTGTTTATTACAACATGTACATTAGTACATTACAACCATTGGGTTTGGAAACTTTTAGTTTTATAACTAGAATTTTTTTCCATTGAATATTGTAAATCATTCTCAATTTCTATCAACTTATTACTTTTTTCAAGTATGAATATGAAATATTTTTTATTGCAATTTCTAATACAGATTTTCTAATATACTTTTTCATCATATGATGGGAAGTTGCAAATTGTAGAATTGATATAAACAATTAAATTTTTGGATAAAATGTTGGAAAAATGAAATATAGTCATTTGGGTTGAATGAAACACTATTTTTTTTTTAAATCCAAGCATAATGATCTTGCAATTGGTAAACTTTTTATTTTACAATTTCAAGAGGGAGTATTAGGTCAAATTGAGTAGAAGCTAGATCATCTAGTTAAATTTGTTGGAAAAAACAACATAAATGAAGATTTCAGCCTTGCTTTGAAAGCTAATATACAAAAGCAATTATGGGCCTTAATATATGAAAGGATATGGAGTTTAATACTTCAAATATGAATCATTCTATTGAGTAGTTCAATTTAAATTTTAGACTACTCAAATTTGATTATTATAAGGTTGGAAACTTTGATATAATCAAAGTATTTGAATCAAAGTTAAATTAGATTTTGAATTTAATTACAACTCTAATCAAATTCAAAATCTAATTGAAAAAAAATACAATTCGAACTCAAAATTCATAATTTCCGAAAAATTCTTAAAGATTCCAAAAACAATTCCAAAAACAATCCAAAAACATTCAACCAAAATCTGTTGATTTGGTCGTTGCACTATTTAAATGAACAAAAACTTGTTAAACCATTTTGTTAACATGTGCTCAAATCAACAAAAATTTGTTAACCATTTTCTAAACTTGTGCTCAAATCAACAAAAAACTGTAAAAACGGTCACTGTAGTACCCAAATCAACAAGTTTTTGTTGATTTTTTGTTGATTTGGACGTAATTTTCTAGTAGTGCTCCCCGCCCTTGGCCGTAAGTTGTGAACCCCATCCATATTTGCTTCGCTCGCACTCAACTTCGGACAGTCCATGCTCCAACAACGTCGGAAATTAGAAACGCAAGGAGAAGAATTTGGTCGAAAGGATTGCACCGCTGCGCTAGTTCGGGCTTCCTTGTTGCCCTTCTCTTCCTCGCCGTTCCTGACCGCTTGTGTCGTCCCCGACGCGCCAGCTGGATCCCCGCCGTCGCACACTTCCCGGTCGCCCCTGCCTTTCTCGCCATCCTTGACTTTCTGGAAGAACTGGTGCGTCATTAGTCCTTTGGATGGACTTTACCTTGGATTTCTCTGACGGTGTTTCAGTATTTCTCAGTCCTGAAATTCTCCATCCGTTGTTTCCTAAGGTAATGGATAATCCATATACCTTGTGCCTTCTGTCTGTGGGGATAAATTTTGTCGATAGTGTGTCAGTGATTTGATTAGTATAATTTATAAAACGATTATAACATTGTGAGTTTACAAGTTCATTAATGATATTAGCCTTAATAATCAGTTGATAGAGTCACTTAATAGTATTTACTGTATTCTCAAATTCTAATAAGAAGTTCTACGTAATGGTCTCTTACTATAGTGATGAAATCCTTATCAGCCCTGATGGACACGCATAGACAGTGTCAAACATACTCAACACGATTACACTCATGGATATTGGCATTTATGCTGTAACGTTTGTTTCTGATCCAGATTCCTTTGATGTACAGTAGTAGTTGTTCGAAGGGTATGGCCTTCAGGGTCCCCCACATATAGTTGAATAATGTTGGGGTAGTTCAGGATGTTATATAATGATTACTCATACACATTAAATACTCCTGGGTCGTTGTTGATACGAATGATCGAACTGTATTCATCTCAAACGATAAAGTCACAGTTTTGTTAGTAGTAGAAAATAAAATAGTATATCACATAATATGCATCTTCATGACGATGGATATTAGTAATTCAAGTTCCTTCCGTGCCTGTGTATCTTGACGCATAGCCGTCAGGATTCCCTTGTTTATCACTTTAAATACATTTTAAGAAGTAGCTGATTGTCGAATGATTGGCTGGAGAAAGGTGACATTGTATTTAATTATTGTCAGACATTTATTGTATTTTATTACTTAATTAGCTTCGTACCATCACTATGGGAACAAAAATTAATGCCTACCGTCCTAATTAGTGGCCGGGATATCCATTTTTCAATCGCAATGCTTCTTCGGAAGGTTTCCTTGTCATAGAATTTGGTCTTTATTACAAATGTTTCGGTTATATTTTATTGCATACAATGTGCTTACATGTTAACGTTGGAGGAGTCTATATTCTTACTTTTGTAGGTCGGCCGAAATCCTCTTAACCAACTCAGTTGTTACTTCTAGTGAGGTCAAAAATTAATTATAAATATCATTATATATAATGACGGCCATAACGCCAAAATTGTGTAATGAGGCGTTCCTAATATTGGTTTCATTGAATTATAGATAAACTATCATCCTCCGCATCGTCCGGTATGCAGGATTCAGTTTATTTGCTTGCTGTGTTATTTCATGTACCTCCCTGGACTATGAGTTCATAGTTTACATGTTAGAGAGCGTCACATGGTGATCGTGAGATTGTTTGTGTCCATGCTGTGAATTGGAATATTCAGCGATGTCAGAGTTTCTGGACATAGTGATCGTGAATGGCGCCGCTGATGGGGTTCCTATACTGTTTCCATTGGACCTTGATGGTCTTGCTGCGGTGTCCGCCTTTCGATTGGATATTAGATTTAACTTACATGCGAACTCTCTGCATATCGATGAAGAAATATCTGATGTAGAGACGAAGGTCCTAACTCACATTGTCGGTCAAGTACCTATTTTGGAAGGCGTAAATAGATTGTGGCACTTGAAAGCTGGGAAATATAGGGCCTATGGGGTAAGTAATTCTGATCGGTCGGAATCCGCAGACTTAGTGCCTGATCAGCGTTTTTCTTCTTCGTCATTTCAGACGCCACCTATGAAGGTTCCTAAAGTTGAGCCTGGTGTCTTCACAATAACCCTTCTCAGCGATGACTCTGACACTGAGAACACGGAACCAACTTTGAAAGCATGGGATCGCTCGTCAGATATTCCAGTCCCTAGTTCTAATTTGGGAGAGCAGACTGTTACTATAATTCCTAGTACCAAAACTGCTTCTGTAGCATCGGTAATTGATTGTTTAAAAGGACTTCGTGGACGGAAGGGATGTAGAAATGCTATGTCTAAAATAGATTACGACACAATTACAACACACAAGGTTACAGTGCTTCCTCCGAATTTCAATGGCGACGTTATTTTTGAATTACCAGCCGTTGATTCGTTGGGGGCTCCATCATATGCGAAACAAATGATTGGTATGGATAAGAGGTACGATGGTCATGTGTGGACGAAAACGATTACTACAAATATAACAAACAGTCATGGCTTGTCGTTTCGTACCTCCGTATGTGTCGGTCATCTCAGATGCGAGAACGGGAATTGCGAGTACTTGGGTCGAGTGCAAAGAACAAATCCAATAAACGAGTTGGAGTGGGAAGGCTTCTCTCCTAGCCCGCTTGATATTGGAGTACCGCATCCAACTGGCTCTACCCTTGTCTGCAAGATTTGTAAGGAAGCGCCAAGTTGTATATCTTGTTGCGCTGTGAGGGTGTATTACGTCTTGGAGAATCCGCTTATAACTCGTGCATTTGTTCATCTCGGCGATCATCAGCATCTCGTCAAGGATGGTGAGCTTCGCGACATGAAGGAGAGGACTCGAAGCCTAATAGAAGATTAAATGGAGAAGACACCAATTGGCAGAAATTCAGCCATTGTTTTGGAGGCCACAAAAGAACTGTTGGGTGAACTTCTTCTATGCCCTGATGGAGAATTGCAGAAGACTTTGAATATTGAAGAACTCGTACCTGTCCTGGATAAATGTAAGTATTTCAGTTCACCCAGTATTCGTAACGAGGTCGCTTCTTTCAAGTACCTGAGGAGGTTTGGAGTTATGGATAGCATAACAAAGTTGCGGGGGGCAAGTACTTAGGCATTTGTTCAAGAGAGCAAATTCCCAGGTCAAGGCTCTGACAAGGACAAGGTCTTTGTCTTCAAAATGTCGGAAGTAGGTCCAGGCAGTGGAGTAGACTTGGTCAAGCGTATGCAAAGTGGTGGTGACCTCCAGGATGCTTGGATGATGTTTGATCATGTGAAATGGGTAAAAGGATGGACTACCATGGCATGCCACGTTTATGACAGTGTATACTGTCAAGTAATGACCATTGCCATGTGCGACATGCAATCAGAAGACTGTATTGCACAAGTCATATTCTGGACAAACCTAAATTTAGTTCTGCAGAGACATGGGGTCCCTAAAACTCAGTTCAAAGGATTCATGGCAGATAGTACCCAAGCAAATTGGAATGCCGTACGAATTATCTACGGATCAGGTGACACTAGTGTACCCATGGAGAATCGAGAGCGGACTTGCCTTTTTCATTGGACCCAATCCATGGAAAAGCATACAAAGGCTGATATACGAGCAGATTTACAAGATCAACACCGACTTCTATGCAAACAGTACAAAAATGCCATTTCAACGGAACAATCTGAAGAACGTTACCTTGCGATTAAAGTATGGTGGACCTCATCCGGTGCCACAACTGAAGAAGGCCTACATCGTTTGGAACTTTGGCTCTCATTTTTGCACTTTCGTTATCGACAATGGGGGGGGTTCATGCAACTGGTAAGTGTATTTCTTCAGCAAGTCTTATTTTTATGTTTTGACAAGTGGCAAGTGAATTAATGATGTTAGTCGTTTATACTAATTTAACATGCTTCCGATGTCTTCAGGATCTGTTTGACACGGAGAAGGCTGAGATGCCCTCGTGCAACCTCGCCGAGACTGTACACAATAAGTGGCTTCAACAGTCTGGAAATCGTGGGAACAATTTATACATTGCCACTGTTGATGATTTTGTCAGAGCGTTTATGCAGATAGTAAGGTATTACCAATACCTTAAAGGCGGAGATGCGAGGACGGGTCCTAGAAAGGAAGAATTACTACTCCGCGTTGCCCAACGATCAGCTCAACGAAGCGGGAATCCGAAGGTGCTCACTGAAGCTATTTCAAGCCTTCCATCAGTTCAAGAATTTTTTAGTAGACAGCCTCATTTTGAAGGTGAAGAAGTATTTGGATCACAGAAAAGAAAGGCAGACCACCCTTTGGGATGCAAGCATGATTCACATAGACCGGATAAAGTGAACTTCTCACATCCCCGAGTACAGACAAGATCGTGGAAGGCTTCTACAAGTGCTCCTTTTCTAACCTTAATTGTAGAGGATGTGTGCCCAACTGTGGAAGTAGACGTACCCTTGTTTATTGAAACGCGGTAGGAATCCCAGTGCCGTACTCTAGGTCTTTCCTTCTATGTATTATGTATCCAAGAGATCGACTGTGATGTCCTGACTTGGCACATTGCAAGACTTCCCCAAACATCTGCAAAGGCATGTTTTGCCCTTCAAGCAAATACAAAGAAGAAATGCACAACAAGGATTGTCCAAAATAGCGTCAGCACAGCCGCACCAACATATACAGGTATGATGGTGAATTACAAGAAAAATAAAAACGAGCGTATGGAGTTCTATTTTTGCAATGATGATATAGAACGTTGTGTGAAGGGGACGAAGCGGAAGTAGGTGTTGTCTAAACCCCCCGTTCCTGACATTTGGCCTGTTAAAAGGGGCACTGCCTTGTCAAAGCAAGAGATTTTAGCCTTAGAATCAGCTGGCTTCAGACTTCCTCAACGTGAAGTAATTTCACCTCGCAGGTTGTTTGGGGGAGAGTGTGGGGTTGACTTGGTCAATGCTTATCCCATTCCATTGGCACCTGAGGAACATCCTAAATTACGATCAGGAAAAATCATTCGTCGGAACCTAAAGGCATCTACAGGGAAGCATGCAAACAATACCGCTTCAGCTATGATATTGAATGCACAAATTCATAGAGTGACTATGGTTCCTCACCCTGGATTTGGATGCATAGTTTGTTTAACTTCTAGAGTAGAACCGAGGACTGAGCAATACATGCTTACGATTATTTCCTTCTTACCGTCATTTGTAACCTGCAATCCCCAGTACATGGCTTCATTCATGCTCCCAGTTTTAGTTTCAATGAGGTGAAGCTAATACTTCTTAGTGGGATACTTAACCACTTAGACCCTAATTAGAGAGAAAGTGCTTATACATTCCCAGAGATCTTCATGTGACCACAAGTGTTATTAATGAAGTAGTAGTGAGACCAGAAGGGTCACTACTTGCATTTTCTGAACCTTGTAGGAGTAAGCCATCCTATCAAAATAATGTACTGGAGTTCTCTGTATTGCTTTTTTAGATTCAGACATTATGTTTTGTGTTTCCAATTAACATTGTATGAATTTCCACATTTAATTTCAGTACACCGCATAAAGCAATGGAACCTTCTGAGTTTTGGCGTACATGTGAAATGCTACAATTCTGTATAAATGTTTTATGATTCCGAACTGTACAACAAAGGAATGCATAGTTAACTAGGTTCATTAACCATGCAACCACTTCAAAACATAAGTTCTCTATAACACTGATCTATTGTCTTCCACGATTATAAAGCATTGTTATTACGCGGTCTTAGGTCCTCAGTTAGCTGAACCCTCTTTTGTAAATGTAGTGTCGTCGTTCTCGTAAAAGGCAATATTTTTCAGCAAATCCTTGTCATCAGTTAGTCATTTAGATTTTGATGAGTTTGTCATTCGAGTAGTTATCCATTTTCATGAGCGAGTTCCAATTTCTGAAGCTCTGATGTTGTGAAGCTGTCCCATTTATTGTCACCCACCTTTCCCATCCAATTTCTTCATCCACTTTCATCTACTTTGCTACCCATTTGTCATCCAAATTTTTCATCTACTTTTTGGTCCACTTTTCATCTACTATTTGGGTCCACTTTTCATCTACTTTTTTCATCCAATTTCATCTATTGTCCGCCCTGTGCTTCGTCCATTTCTATGTACATCCGGATTTTTTTTCATCCATTTCCATCAGTTTACATCATATTTTTTATTCGTGTTCATTCGACTTTATTTCCTTATTTTGAAGAATTTCTTTTTAATAATTAAAATCTGCCCTCCCCGCTCACCACTTCTTGCTCCCCGCTCTCCGCTCACGCGCTAGCAACGCTCGTGGCGCGAGTACTTCCCCACGAGCCCAAGGGGTTCACCTTCTGTATGAGGATCTGGGCCCCCCGTCCCCTCCTTGGTGCCGAGGAGCATCGCTAGTGCGTGGTAATATATTTTTCGTGACGCCCATGTAGATAGGGGGTGGCGCGAGTGCTTCCCCACGAGCCAAGGGGATCACCTTCTGTATGAAAATGTGGGCCCCCGTCCACGCCTCGGTGCCGAGGAGCATCGCTAGTGCGTAGTAATATATTCTTAAACACGCCCATGTGGACAGGGGGGTGGCGCGAGTACTTCCCCATGAGCCCAGGGGGTTCACCTTCTGTATGAGGATCTGGGCCCCCCATCCCTTCCTTGGTGCCAAGGAGCATCGCTAGTGCGTGATAATATAGTCTTAAACACGCCCATGTGGACAGGGGGGTGGCGCGAGTGCTTCCCCACGAGCCAAGGGGATCACCTTCTATATGAAAATCTGGGCCCCCTGTCCGCGCCTTGGTGCCAAGGAGCATCGCTAGTGCATGGTAATATTTTTTTAAACACGCCCATGTGGACAAGAGGGAGGCGCAAGTGCTTCCCCACGAGCCCAGGGGGATCACCTTCCGTTTGAAAATCTGGGCCCCCCGTCTGCGCCTCGGTGCCGAGAAGTATCGCTAGTGCGTGGTAATATATTTTTCATGACGCCCATGTGGACAGGGGGGTGGCGCGAGTGCTTCCCCACGAGCCAAGGGGGTTCACCTTCTGTATGAGGATCTGGGCCCCCCGTCCCCTCCTCGGTGCCGAGGAGCATTGCTAGTGCGTGGTAATATATTCTTAAACACGCCCATGTGGACAGGGGGGTGGCGCGAGTGCTTCCCCACGAGCCCAGGGGGTTCACCTTCTGTATGAGGATCTGGGCCCCCCGTCCCCTCCTCGGTGCCGAGGAGCATTGCTAGTGCGTGGTAATATATGTTTTGTGACGCCCATGTGGACAGGGGGGTGGCGCAAAAGCTACCCCACGAGCCAAGGGGTTCACCTTCCGTATGAAAATCTAGGCCTCCCGTCCCTTCCTCAGTGCGTCTCTAGTGCGTCGTAATATTTTTTTCAATACGCCCTGTGGACAGAGGATCTACCCCGTCACCGATAGAATTGGAGACGTAACCAAATGGTAGGGGATGCCCGAATGTCCTTCATATTATAATCCTTCTTTGCGTGATCCAAGGCTCCACGTTGAGGGACTTGATTAAAAATCTTATTTATCAACATTACTCTCAATCATATCTGTGTTCATGTCCGTATTGACCAGTCTACATATGAAACTACTAATATGAAAATTTGGTTTCTGGTTTTCATGACGGATTTGTAGAACAATTTATGATTACGTTTCTTTTCCATTACAGGAGTTGGAAGGGATACCGACTACTTTGTTTTTGCAGACATTGGAAAGAGCTCACACTGGTGATGATAATGATCTAGAGAGGACCAATTCCTTGCAAGATGTGGTGAATCAAGAAATGGAGTTCACTATCGAGGATTCCTTTCGGAAGGCACAGAAAGTGAATTCTGTTGCTTCCATATCGGCTTTGAGATTGACACCTCATTCCGTATCTCGTTTGCGAATCCCTTTATGTCGTCTATCTGTGATGCCTATGATCCGGCCAACGCTTTAATGTGATCTAACGAGACTCGAGCAAAAGTTTGTTCATGGCTATCGAGATGGGTCTAGCGTGTTTTATGTTTCAGCCACTAACGAGCAAGGAGAAAATGAGCAAGTAATTGAGGCCGAAAAGGAAGCATGGGGGCCATTGTGGAATGCTGAGAATGATGATTTTAATGCTAAGCTCCAAGCAACACCTAAACTGGAGGGTTATATGACCTCCAAATTCTTCGTGTGTGATGGTAACCATAGATTGTTGGCTTGGTCCTCCTACATTTCCCAACATCATGCCAACAACAGGGATTGGCACATCTCAGTGGACTCTATAATACTGGAGACAAAGGGAAAAATTGGAGAAGTCATGCATGCGATGCATGATATTAACCAGTAAGCGCATCTGTGCAGAATTTGAATTTCATTGTCTTCTATTGAAAATTCTTCAATGTTTTAGTGATCCCATGTTTTTGGCGTTGCAGACAGACCGAGAATTCGTTCATCAAAACGAATTTGGTACACACATTATACCGTGTCCAAAAATATGGGGTTCTTCCGTTGGACAAATTTGCGGAGCATCTCAGTACATCAGAAATGGCACAATGCACCTTAAACACTCGAAAGAGTTGGTACTCCATGTCGGTGGATGTCTTCACATCATTCATTTTTCGGGTAATACTTCTTGTATTCTTATAGCTTCAACTTCTATCTTGCCTTATTATTTCATGGTTGCATTTTCTGATTCTTTTGTTGTTGAGCAGTATGAGATTGCAGCAGCAACTGATTTGGCAGTTAGAAAGTACAAAGAAGATACTGCTAAGGAGGATCAATCAGCAGAAGGCATTCTGGCGGCCATGAGATTGGCCACAAAGGAAACAACGTCCAAGTTGGCTCAAAAAATGAACAAGTTGACAGCGGTTGCTAATCCCCAACTTGGGACTGAATTTCTTAAAGAGGTATTATGATGTTTACTACTTCAAGTGATTCATAGTTCTAATTGATTTATGAATTGTTGTAACTTTGAATTCTATGTGGTATAGATTGAGAAGCATTGGACCCAGAATATTATTCTAGAAATGACTTTGGACAAGCTGCAAATGATTACAACTGCCAATGTCCGCAGTGAGCACAAAGTCAGGTGGCTACAATGGTGGAATAGCTCAACTGCAACACGAAAGGCCAGAAGGTTTCTAGTGAAGCCAGTCGGGGAGAATGAGTTGAAGTTATTTTTGGCGAGAGCTCGTTGGTATGCATCGGTAAGTATTCATCACAAGTCTAATAAATTATGAATATGTGCTCGTTGTTTTAATAGCACATGCCGTTTACTGTAACTTCTATAGTGTTTTTCAATTCCAAAACTAATTTCAATCACTAGACAAATTGAGGAACTTGGGTTTGAAATGTTTGATGACATTGTCAAAAAGGACTAGTTGCAGTTGACGATGGACTCTCCCAAAGAGCCAGACACTTTTCCAAACTACCTTGAGGGATGGCGAATCCGTGTCTGGGACAAAGCTTTTTTGAGTCATTTCAAAGGGGGAGAGGAATTCAAAAAGTTAGATGACTTTAGAAAGTGCAAAGGCACAGACTTGGTGGTCAGACGTGCTATTTTCCGGTATGAAATTATTGCCATGTACTCATTTATTCTGTTTCTTTGAATTGGATACTATTTTTCCTTTAGAAGTTACTTATTTTGGTTCACATGTTTTGCAATAACAGGTATTTCAAGTATGAGCTGCTAGCGAAAGGAGCCATTGCTAAGCGTGATTTACCTCTTTTTCTATCAACGTGGTTGGATGCCTTGTCTGAGCACTGCATGTTTTCTCCATCGCAATTACAGTGGTGGACGAGTTTGCACCTCAAGACCGGTGCTTGGTATTTGGATTGCCCACCGGAGTTCACGCCAGAGCCAGAGGAGGAGATCAAACAGTCTATCAATTCTCATAACATGGAAGAGTACGATGAGGAATTTGCGGCCCTTGATGAGGATGCCAGAGCTAAAGCTGTGAAGAGGAGGAAGGACGCTGACAAGAAAATTGCTCTAAGGAACTTAGAGGCAGTAAACAAGGCTAAAGAAAAACTCACAAAGAAAGCCTTGAAACAACTTGAGGCTGAGGAGGCATCAGCAACAAAGAAAGGCAAGGGGAAGAAAAGGAAGCAGCACCTGGAGCCAACCAGTACTCAAGACGCTGGCTCCGAACACCAGCGATCATTTTCTCGAGGTACAAAGAGAGATGCAGACTATGTTTCACTCAGCGATGGTGGCATGGTATATGGTCCTCCAACCGTCGAATTTCTAAATGACTCAGAGATTTCAATCTCTGAGTGCATTTTTAATATTTCGCTTACAGATGTGATGGCCGATCCACTACCCCAAGTGTATGACAACATTATCAATTTTATTGATAAGGTGAGGAGTCTCATTTGCTTTTATGAGTTTCTTAACTTTTTTGTGGTATTTTTTTTTTTTTTGGTTTACTGACTGTTAGTTATGTTTTGCAGCATAAGGGAGACAAGGTGCGCTTTTTCAAAGGAATTAGAAGTGACAAACCACGAGTTGATCTGATTTTGACAGATCTGCCTGAGGGTTTACCAGTCCCAAATTTATCTGTGCCTGCTAACAGCGTTCCCAAGTGGAATGTGGAGAACCTCGCTTTACTGGAGGCAGTTTTTGAATTTGCCAACGGTCATCTCCATGACGATGGAGCTCTAATTGTCATTTATCCTCTAAAGGCCATTACGAAGGCAACTATTGTCAGATTTGCTACTACGTACTCATTTGAGAAGATCAAGGATTGGTGGGGAACAAATTGGTTACATCTAGCCTCACCCGTGTCACCTTCACGAACGGTACGTTCATTTTACCTTTGTAATTGGAGTGTATGTTCATGTTTTCCATCTTGTTCTTGCCTTAGCAAATGAGTTCATTGTCCAAAATTTTGTTTTTTCCTATAGTGATGTGTTATGTTTAAAATTATTTGTCTTTCATGGCAGGATTGAGTCTCTTTGTAACTGGGTGATATATTTTAGTTATACCTCTAGATTGCCATTGTGCATGTTATATCCATTTAACGTTTTCATGTCCCTTCATTGCTGCAGAATCAGATATTTGGAATTGCCTTGTTCGTGCGGAACTTGCCTGGAATTGGTCTTTCTAAGTTCAAATTCCAGCCAAGTCCTACTTTGCTTGAATTAGGAGTGAATGTCCCTCGCGATGATATCCTTCAAAATTTTATAAAGCGTGAGACTCTCACTGTGGACAGCAACTCCAAACCTTGGAGAGGGGCACAAGAGAAGGATCCTCGATTCTATCAAATGCTGATAGAATCATGCTCATTTCCAAACGATGTTGTTTTAGACTGCACTACTGCAACAGGTGATAATTCTTGCTTTTTCTAGTTTCTCTCCAGATATTCTTTTTCATATTGTCTTTTATCTTTTGAACCCTTCTGTTCCTAATAATCCACTATGTACTGTTTTTGGTTTTAGGGGCCTCCGTCCATGCCTGCAGGATTTTAAGTAGACACATTCTTGCACTCGAGGAAGACAAAGCCATCTTTGATGCAATTTTGGCACCTATGATTCGTGCAATTTGAAGTGACCCAAACTCAACTGCAGCAGTCCTTTTACATTCTGAGGATGAGGACGCTATGGAACTTGAAATTCCCCACATAGTGAAAAAATCTCGTTTCAGTAAGTAAGTCTATCTATAGCTCCATTTTGTTTTTCCAATTCATATATATAAGTATATAACTCTAAACCATTTTCGTTTTTGGTTTACGTTTGATGGACTATTTTGTTGCATCTTGTCAGAGATGTTCAAATGATCTCTACTTATTTATTTCTTATTCGCAGCATGAACTCTAACACGGCATCTCATCGGCCTTTTTTCACTTTACCTAGCTTTTTCCCAAGTCCGGAGAAGCCCTACATATTGCCGTCATATGCTCAGGCTTTACTTTCAACATTGGCATGTCAACAAACTTTTCCTACACGCATCAAATCTAGTACTATAGATCCTCGAGTCTTACAGTTTCTAGATGTTGCTGCCTTAGAATCAGACATGGATACATCATCGACTGATAGTAGTGGTCACTCTCAGTCTATGTCTACATCTTCTATTTGATTCGTTGTTTTGGTGCATTGGACATCAGCCCATGTTGGATTCTATTTTTATCACTTATTATACGTTGTTTTCTACCCTTCAATCAATAGTATTCAGTATACCTCACTTTTTTACACTGTGAACTCTTCTTTTAGAAATTAATGGCTTATATATGACATAGTATTCATAATTATTAGTAAAGAACTGGAATGTGAAGTCCTTTTCCTATTTGTTTGAAATCATATCACATGTCACTAATTGCCCAAATTTCTATTTTTAAACTTAGAGCTATTAGGTACATAAGATATTCAAAATCATATCATATGTCACTAACTCTACTACCCTCTGTATATAGGATTATTGTGCATATCCAGATAGGCACATGGGATATTGAAAACATCCATTTTTGAGGTTCTTAGGAACAATATATGACCATGGATTCGAAGTCTAGTTTTGCAGACATTTTATAACTACATATGAGTGAAAAAAGTGTTTCATTAAACTAAGGAATTATTTTAATGGATGAAATAAACATCATCAGTTAAAAAAAACAAAGTCGTCAAAAGTTTCTATAAAGGTGACTCCTGGATTATGTATTTTTTTTATAATAAGGTAAAAATTGCGAAATGAATATTTGTAATCAATTTTATTATAAATCAACTGAATTTCTTTTTCAATAATAAAAGTTGTATGACAATTTTTTAGTTTCTCATCCTACATTGAGAGGTGAAGTCAGTATTGAGAAGTCCAGCGTCATAGGGACCTCGGCCATTTTCTAAACCAAAAAAATATATGCTCACATGCTCATAGGCTCACACTAAAACGCTCGTAGGCTCACAAGCTCGTGCTCGTGCTCGCAGGCTCACAAAATAGCAACCCTGTAGCATTTCTCAAGCTTATCGAAAAAATTCTTGCATGGCAAAAAGTGGTTGGTGCAGAAAACTCAAAAAAACAATTTCACTAAAGAATTCTTAATCAACCAAGAAGGTGTTTAACCTATAAACAACACGGAGGACGTTTCTTTGCCAATGAATGACAAAGAATCTCTCTACGCAAGACAAAAGGACAATATTCCTCCTCCAAATTTTGTATGAAGAGGAAGATTATCAACAATAGTTTGACTTCCAATGAATACTTCTGCATTATTTTAAGTTAACAATACACATGGTGCTAAAGCAAATGATTTCCACGGTGATGAGCTTGTCATTTAACCCTTAAGTGCTCTGACATCCAATTTTTGGATGATTAACAAATTAATATTCTTGTTTCTTTCTCGTTGCTGCTTGGATGAACGTCATCATAATTTATGGAGATACTTTATTAAGTTCTTGTCCTATCTATTGGTTGGATTTGGTGTTATTAGAGTACATATTGTCCTAAAATTACAAATGTAGAAGTATGTTAAGTGGTTGACCAAGCCAAAATTGCATTGACTCTAGTTCAAAACTAAATTTGCAAAAATGAGGTTATAGATGTAAAGAATACAAAAATTCTAAAAAATCACCATGCCAAGAGAACCTCCTTTCAAATCCATTCCAACAAGTTTTACTCCAAAAATGATAATATTTTGCTTGTATTCAAATTTTGAAGGAATTTTAAAATTTTCCTTTCAAAATTCATAAAAAAATATTAATGATAGCACTGGTGAATCTAACCATACGGATGGAATCTAAAATTCAAATCAATAGCTTTTATTGTTATATCAATTCCAAAATATTCTTCTAAATAGTACTTTATAATAATTTTTCTCAAATTGTCAATTCTGGAGAAGACTTTGGATGTTTAACCCAGAAAAGACGCCATGGATGTTTAGTGTTCGATGAATGACAAGAAATACAACTATTCATCTTTGGAATTAGTTTTGGAAAGTAGAGATCTTTTACAGTATTTTGACTTCAAATGAGTTATTTTGATTTTTTTAATACCAATTATTCCCACGGTTTCAGTTCCACAGGGACCCCTTCCAAGGTTAACCCTTAAATGTCGAGGCGGATATTTTGCGGCCGATGAATGATAAGAGAATCTCCTGTGTAGGATAAAAGTGCAACTATTCATCCTCCAAATTTTGTGGGAAAAGGGAAGATCATCTACAATAGTTGGACTTCCAGTGAGTGCTTTTGTATTATTTTAATCCAACAATTCCCACGGTGTCAAAACAGATGATTTCCACGGTTATGAGCCCGTCTGTCGTTTAAGAGTTAAGGTTCAAGAATTAAACTTTCATCGCACATCTACCAATCTTTTCCCTGTCCCCACTGTAGAGTTCAACGAGGCAATCGAATGTTCGAATAGAAGGGAGCGTGAGGGGAACCACGGGAACAAAATGGGGAAACCCTAAAGAGGGAGCAGGGCGACGCTCCAATTCTTTCTCTTCTTCGTTTCGACGCCGGAGCTTCAGCCGCACCCCATCCCCATAGCCCCCGGAGGGTCTGTCAATCTCCGCACCTCACCATGGGGTAAGCAATCAACAAAGCCGTCTCTTTACCTCTCTTCAAGCATACAGCAGATGCGTGATTGGAGATCATTGATCGGTTTTCTGGACGACGAGATTTAGGGTTTTGCCACGTTGTCGGTAGTCTCTCTCGCTGCTGTTATGGTTGGTTTTGTGATTCAGCAGGCTGCGTAAAACTTGCTCTCTGATTCTCTGAGAGTCAATTCAAATGTTGCAGACTGCCATTACGTTTGGCAGTGAGTAGTGTTTACAGGGGTTTTCATCAGACTGAGCTCTCGCAGCTGAGATTTAGGGTTTTTCCGAGGAATCGTTAGTCTCTCTCGCTGCTGTCATGGTTGATTTTTGAATCTTGCAAACTTGCTTTTTGATTTTATGAGAGTGAATTTTAATGTTGCAGACTGTGCTATTATGTTTTGTATTTTGGGGGGTTTCGTCGTATTGAGCTCCCAGAACTGAGAGTTAGGGGTTTTGTCGGGCATTGTTAGGTTCGCGGATCTCGCTCGTCGCTGTCGTGGTTGGTATTTCTGGCTGTGTAGAATTTTGCAACATGACATCATATTGAATTCTCTGGTTCTCGAAGATGTAATTCTGTATGGTCCGAATTACATAATTTGTCGCCAATTTCTGTGTATTGGAAGTGATGTTTATTGTCTTAATAGGGATCAGTCTTTTTCCTTGGCAGTGTTTGGCAGTTCACCAGTCATTGCACCAGTGGGTTTGGATGTTGCAGGCTATGTGCAATTCTATTTGGCAGTGCACTAGAAATTGTATTTTTATGTATTCTGGTTTATAGGGTCAAGTAGAATCTAAAATGGTTTTGATTATAAACTTCACAAATTCATTGATATTTACGATACTTGCCATTTAATGTCTGATACTAAATACATTTTTCACTCTAGTTCTATTGGATTTTTTTTGTTGATCATGATGGACTCCCTCAGCATGCTTATGAATTAGTTGACTTTTTATTGCGACCTCCATTTTGATTCTTCTTGTTATATATATATATATATATATATATATATATATATATATATATATATATATATATATATATATTATGATCAGAGGACCGCATATATTGTCGTCAACTTGATGTGGAATTTGTTGTGTATTGGAAATGGTGATCAGTGTCTTAAGGGACACGGCGTTTTCCTTGTTAGTGCTCGGAACCTCACCAATTGTTACACCTCCTAATAGTTTATTGATATATTATATTGCAGTAAGACACGTGGTATGGGAGCCGGGCGAAAGCTCAAGAACCATCGCAGAGCCCAGCTTTGGGCTGATAAATCTTACAAGAAGAGTCACTTGGGTAACGAGTGGAAGAAGCCTTTTGCTGGCTCATCTCACGCCAAGGGCATTGTTCTTGAGAAGATGTAAGTAGGAAATTCAGCTTCTTTGAATATTTTTAATGTAGTTCATGGCAAGGCACCTCATTGTTCTACTTTTTGTCTTTTAGGGTGATTCTATTGCTTACTGATGAAATATCTGGCGGATTCAATGTCTTCTGCAGTGGTATTGAGGCTAAACAGCCCAATTCTGCCATCCGAAAGTGTGCTAGGGTGCAGCTCATCAAGAACGGAAAGAAGATTGCTGCTTTTGTCCCCAACGATGGTTGTTTGAACTACATTGAGGAGAACGTAAGTGATTATCAGGATGTGGTGAAAAGCTTTAATGGAAAGTCGAAGTCTTTGTCTGCGGTGCTGTCTTGTAATTAATTATAGACGCGTATGTTTATGTGAATGTTTACTTGTTTAATAATTGTTGGTTTGTGATTTGTGTATTTAACTTCTCAACAAATCCGGACCATTCCCATGTTCTGATCGATCTATGCTTTTGACTTGCAGGATGAGGTTCTGATTGCTGGATTCGGACGAAAGGGACACGCTGTGGGAGATATTCCCGGAGTTAGGTTCAAGGTGGTGAAGGTGTCGGGAGTATCGTTGTTGGCTCTCTTCAAGGAGAAGAAGGAAAAGCCACGATCTTAGGTTCCCTGACCTGTTTTGACAAACCCTGTTGTTCCCGATTATGAGATACATTTATTGAAATGTCTTGTTCATCAGCTAATCTTGTATCCTTGTTTTATGGATCTTTTGTTGGAAGGGCTGTTGTATTGAATGTTTGACTAATCCATTTCTAACCCGACCATTATATTTGGTTGTATTTGCGGAGTAATAGTAAGATCGGGTCCTGTTGTTTGGTTAGTTGCAAAAGTTGAAACGCCGTCGTTGGGGGAATTGACTCTTTTCAATTGTATTGAAGTTCAATGTTCCCCACCAAACCCGTACACGTGAGACACACCCTACCCAACATTTGTAACTAAAAGTTGTTTTGTCTTTGTTCTCTGTGAGGATGGTTTTTTGTCAAAATTTCGTTTGTACTTCCAATGGTTTCGATACCGTACCCAGAGGTCACCTTCGGCACATGTTTGCCGAATAATTAATTAAAGTCCAAAAAGCACTTCGGCACTTTAAAATATAATTTCTTAAAAATTCGGCATTAAAATAAATAATATTGTATTTTCCGGCAATCACCTTTCATAATTCAAAAGTCACCTTAGTTGTGAGTGGAAGAAGATGTATAGACAATGTCTTTATACAAGTGAGGTGGTAGAGGTGGAACAACCCATGTGGGATATGTAAATTTGGATTAGTAGAAGCTCAATCGCTCATACCTAGTTAACTCAAAAGCAAAAATTGTGTTCAATGTCAAAATTCAGACCTCATTTTGACATAAAAGAATAACTTTTTAATAAAACTTTGAATTAAGAAAAGTTGGTAAATCAACCCTTATTTCATCTCCAAAAATCCGTTTGAGATTTTGAGTCTCCAATAAAAAGTTATGGACAAAATTTAGAGAGGGGGTTAGGAGAGAAATTCTCTTTGACATTTTCAAACATCTTCTTTGAATTTTGTCCATAACTTTTGACTGGAGTCTTGAAATATCAAATGGATTTTTGGAGATGAAATTAGTCTTAATTTATCAACTTTTCTTAGTTCAAAGTTTTTTGAAAAAAGTTACTCTACTATGTCAAAACGAGGTCTAAAGTTCTACATTAAACACAATTCCTGCGTTTTGACAATGAGCGTTTAAGCTCATCTTCAAATTGTCCCATGTCCTTTAAGGATTCATGAACTTCACTATAAAAATGACCTCTCTACCCATCACTTAGTGGACATGTATTGGGATGTAGATGTTTTGGAACATTTTCTAAGATTTCGGCTTTCTTAACGATGAATTTTTCTTAAATTCGGCAAGATAACTTGTTAATTTTCAAAATCATTAGGCTTAAAATTTTTTAATTATTTTCCGCCGAAGGTGACCTCTGGCTACGGTACTCATGAGTATGGAAGTGCACTCTGTTTCGGATCATTTTGCAGTCGTTGTCCTCTGTAAAGTGAATTTATTGTTGAAAATGGGCTCTCAATGAAAGAGAATCACCAGATGTTTACATGGGGTGGAGTAGTTCTCTTTCCATTTTAAAAATTGGGATCCTGAAGCTGGACTTCGGAGCCTGTAGCCATCTACAAGGAATACACCTACAAGCGAAGAGTGCTGTATAAATAGTACTTGCAAAAGGGATTCTTCATGTTCTACACGAGCCAAATTGAGCTTTGTAGTAGACGTAACTGAAAAACTAAATTTGCAGGTTGTTTGGTCATTCCAAAGACCTCTGATGGTAAGATGCCCTTGGGGCTGTGCTGGCCTTGTGCTCGGTTTGGGGGCATTCTCCTTGAGTTGTAATTTTTAGACTGTGAATTGAATTTGTGTTTTATCTCAAACATAAAATTAAATTAGAGAAGTGAAATGTATTTCTAGGAAGTTAGAACAGCAATCAGTCTGTAAAACATTAAATTAAATTAGAGAAGTGAAATGTATTTCTAGGAAGTTAGAACAGCAATCAGTCTGTAGGTAGCAAATTTTTCTCAAATATCTAAATAGTGAAAATGTGGATGTAACCATTAGAGAGAAAATGAGGCATCAAGAGGGCTGCCAAAAAGTCACCAAATCAGTTTATTAACCCCTAAAGGACTAGCCTGCGTTTTTTGGCAGTATAGAAATTTTGGGCAGGTACCTGTGACTGGAGATTTTCATATTTTTGACTAAAATTTTATGGCTGAAATTTTTATAGAAGTTGTGCGTGAGGAATATCTTTTGTATGCACTAAGTTTCATGACATTTGGAAATACAAGTTAAAAGTTATGGCCTAATATGTTATTTCTTTCCTAGCCGGGCAGTCCGGGCAGATCAGAAAAAACACATTTTTTAGAAACAAAAATTTGAAAAGTTTTGAATCATTCCATTTTGATCAATGAGTCAAAAGTTATGAGGAATTTTAGTTTGCAGGCAATTATGGAATCTCTACTCTAAAATAAACTTTGAAGTCTTTTATCTTACTCAATTTACAATATTTTTGAAAAAAAATGAAATTATAGGATGTAGATTGTTTATTGCAACATTTCAACCATTGGGATTGGCATTTTTCAATTCCATAACCAAATTCTCAACAACTTTGTATTTTGAATCATTCTCTACTTCTTTCTACTTACTATTTTTTTCCTATATGTTGTACAACTCCAAATGATGTGAAAATTTTCAAGCATATAGACAACTTCTCTACAAAAATGAATCCAAAGAAGCACCACCATTTTGAACATTTTTCATAGAAAAGTGAACTTGTGAAGTGCAGTTGCTTGGTTTTTTGCAGGGCCCAAAAAATGATTTTAATGAATTTGAATGCTTATATCTTGCAATCCACATGGTGGAAATTTCTGAAATTTTTACCACATGTTCTCAAGTCAGCACACTACAAGATCCTTTGGTTACATGTGTCAAAATTTATTTTTTTTCAAAAATCTGGTACTTTTATTAAAAATGGCAGTTCTTGAGTGTTTTTGGTGAAAACATAGCCATGGAATTTTAGGGGTTAATCAAAAATAGGCAGCCTGACAAATCTAGGTGTAGTGCATTGTCAGCTTGTGTGAATTTTGCAAAGGGTGTCGAGACTCAAAATCATGGTATACCAAAGATATGTTTAATAATCATTGGCATTAGATTACACAATGATTAACTGACAAATGAAACAAATTAAGCCAAGTGAAGTGGCTTTTGAAGCGAGTTACTAAAAAAGTTAGATACACGGATGCTTTTGAAATAACTTCACAAGCCACTTAATTGAGAGTGTTTGAAGTTGAGAAGGAAAGATATTTATACAAGTGGGATGGTAGTAGATAAAACAATCCATGTGGGATATGTAAATTATGATTAATAGGCACATAATTGCTCATAATTAAGTGAAAAGTAGGAATTATGTTTATGGTTGAATTTTAGACCTCATTTAGACATGTATATTCAATCTAGTTATTTTATATATCCAAAAATCCGTTTGAGGTTTAGAGCCTCCAATAAAAAGCTATGGACAAAATTTGGAACAGGAGTTTGAAAATGTTAAAGAAAATTTTCCTTCCAACCCCTTTTAGAATTTTGTCCATAACTTTTTATTGGAGGTTTTAAACCTCAAACAATTTTTGGAGATGAAAACTAGATTGATTCTCCATATATTTTTAGTTCAAAGGCTTGTGAAAAAAAATATTCTACTATGCCTAAATGGGGTCTAAAATTTGACTTTAAACATAGTTCCTGCATATGACAATGATTGATCTTTCTTCAAAATATCCCATACCCTTAGAGAGTTCACCATGGACAAAATTTGTTTTTTCTATAAAAACAACCTCTACACCCTTCATTCTCACCAATTTTTTATGAATTGATTCTATCACACTGCCATTAAAAAAATTCTTGATGGTAAATGTCATTGGACTATTTTCAACATTTTTTTTCTTGATGGTAAAAATTCTTGATTAGAGTACAAAATATGCAATATTTAGGGTTAAGGTGCATGACAATACCTTAATCTTGATTATTTAACACCTTGTACTTAGATTTTGAACCATTGGTAGTCATCCAACATCGTGATGTAAGGTGAGTGACCATAGGGAAAAAACCAATCCTTGAGTAAAATTAAATGTAATCGTGGGGTCCTTTCAGCTACTCTGGAGTGGCCCTCTGGAGGCTTGAGAATTTCTATAATGTTGTTCTTGGAAAAATTTGGATACTGATAAGTACTCTTGATTGTTGGAAACCTTGCTAATATTAGATGTTTGCAAATTTTCTAAGTCGCTACCCTATGTATAGGTCAATTTTGTAAAAAGAAAAAATGAATCCAAAAATGAATCACTCCAAAAGTCAAGAAAATCAAAACAAGTTGCCAAATTGTCCAAATTCTAAAATTAAATTATTTTGGTGCCAAGGTCCCAAATGCAATCTAAACACACAGTCATATTGGCAATGGTACTATTTATAGGATTGACCAGGGTCTTTCTCTTTGGCAAATTTGGTTCAAAATCTCAACTGGCTACAAAGAAAAAAAATGTGGATGAAGTTGCCAAAAAAAACCTTTAACAAATGAAAAGCTTGTCAAAATTTGGATGAAATTGATCAATTTTAGGCAATATTATGGATGAAAGTACATTGATTTTGATTAGGTAAATATTTAATTTTTTAATATAAATGAATTTTAATTCTAATTGGAGAGAACTTGTATGGATTTTTGAAAATTATGCATAAGTATTTCAATTCTTCAATATTTTGTGAGGTTTATTTTTAATAAATATGAAACCCAAAACTTTCTACATCTTCTATTACTTAATTTGGTCTTCACCTCACTTTCTGGTCCTCTAGAGAACCAAAGTCTTTTTTTCCGCCAAAAAACACTCAAAACTGCCATTTCTATTGCAAAGAGTAAAGAAATTTGCAAATTGTCTTTTTTGCACATCTAACTATAGGATCTTATACCTAACTAGTATGAAAATGTATGGAATAAATTTCAGAAATTTTGATCGCACAGATTGTACAATATTTGTATTTGAAGTGAAGAAAACAAATATATTTGTACATTGCGGGACTAGATTTTTTGACTTTAAACCTTCTTAACTTAAAATTTTTGCACAACAAAGTTCTGAGGTATAAATCCTTATAGAAGGAAATTAAGTTGAGAATCTAGGAAAAAAGTTATTTAAAAAAAGCTTAATTTTCATTCAAAATAAATTGCTAATTAGAAGTAGGTACAACCGTACAAGATAGAAGGACAATCTAAACTATTAATATCTCTAAGATGGAATTAAAACACACTAATCCCAGTGTGACATTGTTCTAGTAAGCTAACTAAACCATTGGGAGTTTATATTTATTTTTAAATTGTACAAATTGCATTCACAAATGAATTCTACAAGTTATATTTTCAAGAAGATGCTTAGTTTGTCTAAAAACAAGATTATCCATAACTTTCACATCACTTATCCAAATGAAATGAATAAAAGTTTTCCATGTAGAAAAAAAATATAACCTAAGAGGAAAAAATCCAATATTCAAAATTCAAATTTTTCAATTTTTTTTTGTTGCCCAATCTCCCCTATTTTGAGCTTCTCTGGATATAACTTTTGTTCCTAGACACCAATTGACAAAAAAATTACATTCCCACACAGATAATTAGTTTTTTTATCTTTAAAAAATATTTAAGAAAATCATGAAAAAAATTGAGATTATAAGTACCTACCCAAAATCCAATTTGTTCCTTAAAGGGAGAATGGTCCTTTAGAGGTTAATTTGATATAATTTTTACAAAAACTATCTTCTAAGCCATTTTAATGTTGAAGCTTCTTGTATATAATATAAGTGTATATAATATAAGAGTTTCTTAATCAAGATTGGAAGACCATCTTTTGTGTGATGAAATCATTCATAATTATATGGGAAGTCAAAGAAATGTTACAAAGCATGGCATTGTGGTGAAGATGGAGAACAATTAATCCATAAAGGTCAAGCCTAAGCGCCGGGTAATTGGGTATGCTCTTAGGGTCAAACCTCAATTTTCAAAATAGTGCATGTTTTTAACTGTTTTAAACCTTAACTAAGAAAATATATCTCCATTCATCTACTTTTTGTTCCATTTTTTTTAATTGTTAAACTTATATTTTTTGTGAATTTCTAGATGTAGCATCTTAAACGCTTAAAATATACCACTTTTGAACTTTTTCTAGAAAATTTCTCTTTATATAAGCTCTTAAGGATTATATTAGTTACACCATGATTTTTGTCACTATAATCTGCATTTTTGCTAAAATTTCATACTATTTTAAGCATTATGCCATGACTATGATTTTATAAAGAAGTTATTTTAAAGAATTTAAGAATCAAATAATCCTAATTTTAATGTATTTAATTATGAAAAAATTAAATTAAAATTTGGATATATATTATTAAATGAAAAAAAATCAAATAATTGAAAGATGAAATTTAATATTAAAAACTAAGGAAGTTAGATCCAACAAAACATGCAATGTCCTTTTAAAGGTTACCCCCTACAGGTACAGTGAGAGTGTTCTCTAAAATTAACAATTTGAGGAAAATCATCATAAAGTACTACTTGAAAGAATATTTTGAAATTGATATACAACTAGAAGTTGTAGTTTTTAAGTTGTAGATTCCAATTGTATGGTTCAATTCACCAATGTTGTCATCTATAAATTTTATAAATTTCTATAAATTTTAGAAGGAAAAGATCAAAATTCCCTCTAAATTTGATTACAAGCAAAATATGATCATGTTTTGAATAAGTAATCCTTCAACTGTTTGGGACTGTGGGGATTCAACAGTCAAGTGTTTTCCATGCAACCAATGGAGCAGGTTTGTGTGGTTGGTTTGTGATTTGTTGAAAAAAATTCAATTGCATTTGTTTGTACTCAGTCTGAGCCAAGTTATGCATATTTCTTCACCTTTCCCCTTTTAAACGCTGTCACAATGCCGAGTCCAGTTTTAAAGGTTTTCAAGGCAGATTTGTCACCATTCCATTGGTTGGTCAGAAATACGTTATAACTCATAACACAGACCCTCTTCCTACACCCTTAGATCCCTCGAGCATTAGTTCATAATCGCAGGCACAATTAAAACAGAAGCAAGATTTAACAATGATCTGAGTTTCGCTGGTGGAGGCGACAGTCACGCAAGTCGAGTCTGTTGGAATGGGAGATCGTGTCTGTGTTGTCTCAAGATTCCACGACGGTCGATTTTGCATATGATGTGGAGTATATGATAGCTTGAGAAATCGACTTGAATCTCTATCAAGTGGTCTCAATGTGTGCATCTGTTCAGATGAGAAGGTTGCCAAACCACTCCCTGTCACATGCAAGCTTGAAATTGGGAGTCAAACTTCTGTTGAGTTTGCAAGAGAAAGCGCGCCACACTGGTATTCAGAATCAAGACTTGTTGGTAGAGAAGTAACCAAACTTCTCCCAGGCAGTGAACTTGTATAATTCTATTCACCGCGCATTTAGAGCGAAGAAATGAGCATATATACAAATCAAGGCTAATTTCTTTTCGATTCCATAATTACAGATTAATTTGGCAGTAGCCAGCTGTTTTTGTGATAGGACGAGTTCATCTTCCGAAAAGAACAACTGGAATCAGGAACAGCAACGGAGCCATGATCAGGGTGCGATTCTGGTCCTGCTTATGAATTTACAACCCCAGGTGTATGGTGGAATACATGCACACGAGTAGCTAAGCCTCAATCTACAGCGCCAGATGCATTCGGTTTCGGGTGCTGCTGGCACTTCATATTGCATTTCAATGCTGGACGTGCCCACTCAGGTCTCCAAAGATGAGACAACGACGTCGACGGCACTTACATGATCAGGTGTCGATGTCAAGTCGATCGGTGGTCGTCTTGGTTTGCAAAGAGTGACCTTGCGGGGGGTCAATGCGATGCTTTTCCAGAGGTCCAGAAAGTGGGAAAGAGTTGGAGCTTGGTGGAACTCCTCCTAATGAAGACGCATCCTGCAGGGCGAACATGCTTTTCCGAACCAATCGACTCTCCCCATGGTTGGCAAGCACCAACTGAGTAGCCAGAAGATCAACACAACGACTTCCCGCATCATTCATGTGAATTAGTCTCGCAAATCGCAACAAGAGAGACTGTCAAGAGATGAATATATGATCAAGGTTGCAAGAAAACAACCTGATATGCTCGTTTAAAAGCTCAGGTGAGAGTTCAAGGTCTACTATACCTGGAGATAGCTGAAGGAAACAATCAGATACTAGGTGATTTTCTGCTTTGCTTGATTGCTTGTGTAGGTGATAGAGAACGTAAATAGAGGGTCTAGGAGCTGGAGAAGAGTTGCGCTCGAGAGAATGGTGGTGAGGTACACACAACCTTGCAGCTTTTACTTTTAATGCAGGGATAGTGACTAGCGAGGCCTCGATCTCTTCTTGGGATTTATTTTAAGTATCGGGGAATTAAAATTAAATTGCTCGATTCCTTTCTCCATTGCATTGCAAATACCTGTCGAGACTTGAAATGAGCTGATTTTCCGAGCCTAATACCGAGGCATAATTGGGACCTCAGAATGGTCAGTATAAAGACCCACACCCCTCTTCGTTTGAACCGTATTCCTCGTCGTTGAGCCCTGGCTTTCTGCCTGCTGTAGTTTTCTGGCAATTTTCGACAGTTTCCTATCTATATATATTTGAACTGGGATTCAGGTTCTAGTTCTGCGAAGTTCTGATATTCACTCTCGTAAGAGCAGGAATATGTTTGACAGACCTGGGGTTATAGCGTCTGCCGTTTAATTCCGCGCTCATCGGGGCTGCAGCTTGAGCTTCAGCTGCTCATTTCTTGCAGGCGGAGGAGCTCCAACTCACGACCAGGTAACGCCTCTTGCTTTTCGCAGAGATCTGTGTCAACATAAGTCTCGGGATTTACCCTTCCTTTGATTGGAATCTGCTCTTCTTTTTCATTTTCATGTCCAGCAGTTGATGGTTTCGTACGGTGAAGAGGATGGAAGTCCTTGCAGTGTCGGTGGAGTGCAATTTTTTGTCCGAGGGTTCTGTCCTTTGGATGTTGTAGTATTCTATAATTTCCGCTCACCGATTCTTTCTTTCGTCGGTTTGGATCTTAGCATGTTTTTATCTCAGTTTTTAATGGTCTGCCTTTATTAGTTTCTGTCTGTGTAGCTTGCATTCGATCTCTCCTGAAGACTTTTCTGCTTTTTATAAAGGTCTATCTCTCCTAGAATTGAAACTGCTACAACTGATTTCACTTTCTGGTATCGAGTGATTATGCTCGATGACTTTCCGACAGCTGCTGTTCTCTATCCCGATGCTGTTGTAGAATCCAGAAACTTAGCGTGGAAAAGTAATGACGGTAGGGTGATGTTCCTTAAAGAGAAAAGCAAAGTTAACAGTGAACTATTAGTGAAGTACTACTACAGTGAAGTACTTTGCAGTGAAGTACTACTACAGTGAACTACTTTGCATTCATTATATGAAATCTTTTCCTTTTTATTTGATGCTTAGCAGGCGCCTAGTTATATAGCTTCTGATTTCATCTAAATTCGTTCCGGGTTCATTACTCCAACTTCAGTTGGTTTACTTTTTGCGGTTACTCTTTTCCTGTGGATTACAGCTATGTCGACCAGTTCTATAACCGATCCAGCTCGTTCGGAAGCAGATTCACCCAGTGCTACCGATGCGGCAGGTGCAGGTACTTGCGCATCCGCTACCGTTGAATTCGCACTTCGTAGGAAGAAATGCATGAACTTCCAGCGTTTGTCTCATATTGACGTCTCAGAATCTGAAATCTGAATTCATATTGTGAATTCGTTTCTAATGACAGCAAGCTTCGCGCTTCTCGATATATTGCACTATCTAGAAATGCAGGCCTTGGAGTTTATTGTCTCCTTTTTAACCTTGAGATTTTATGGATGTTGACATTTGTCCTTTTGAATTCCAGCTTATGGTCCTATTTCCAATCTGATCAGTCAAATGTCTTACACTATTAATTCCTTGGCGACCTGCAGATAAGTCGCCCAACGACATGAGCACATACCCGGCTGATATTACTGATCCATTATTTCGGCACATAAGTCGCGACTTTACGACTCGTGAGCTTGTGAAACTGCAGCGCGTGAGTAATTCGTGGAAAACTTTGGTGTCCGACCACATCCCGATCGTTGCACAGACTCGTTGGGAGGACGACACGAAGGATTGGTATTTCCCATTGCGCGTCCATTTCCATCGTAGGACCTGCGATCTCCCTCCTGATACGGAGTCATGGTTATGCTCTTGTGGTAGCCCATGGTGGACTTGGTCTGCTGTCCATCACTCATCAGGAGAAATTCACAGCCTTCCTCCCGTTACTTCAGGGGGCGGATTCGAGCCTCGCTTCGACTGTCTCATCGCCAGCGCCGGAGGGCTTTTGCTGTTCATGGACAAGCTTCCGCCCAAAGAGGATCAGCCAACAGCTTCTCGGTTGAGCGAGGGAGCTTCTGCAGCTTGGTTGCGCCAGGACAGAGCCTCCTTTTGTTCAATAGACCAGGTTTGGAGACCTCTTTTTGTAAGCAATCCTTTGAAGAAAGAGTGGCGGATTCTCCCTGCAGCGGATCCTCGAGATCTGGGGCGTGCTGCATGGGGCTATGTCGGCTTCCGAGCGCACATGGTTGTGAATGAGATGGCGAATGCGTACAAAGTGATCCTCACTTTCAGAAATTTTCTGTTGGTTTACAAGTCCACGTCCAACTGTTGGAATTGCCGAGCTTTTCCCGAACCAACTCCATGGGGATTTTCTCCCTCTTTCCCTTTTTCACGGGAGTTCAATCTTGGACCTAGCGCAACTGTGGGTGGGAAGCTGTACTTTGCAGCGCTAGAAGTTGCAAACGATATGGATATCCGAACACTCGGTTGTGTGACGGTGTACGAAATTGACGAACAAACAGGGACATGGAAAGCTCCCGTTCGGTACGAACTTCGGAATTACATCCCGAATTATCCCAGGCTGTATTTTCATCTCGACTTAGGTTGCCGACTCGGTAGCTACGGGATTGGATTTCTCGGATGCATGGGGAGCATGTACGCCATCATTCCTGCAAAACTGAACGTAAACATGGCTATGGACGCTGAGTGCATGCGACGAAATGATCTGAATGATGAAGGTCCGGATCGCCGTTATTATCAATATGGTTATTTGCCCCTTCAATTCTACGTTTTGCAACTGCGTCAGGGTGCCGACTTGGCTGCGGGCCGACTGCTGATGCAGATTTCATATATTGGAGGCAATATTCAGACTGGGAGAGAGTATACAAGGCGCCTGTGCTCACTGCGGGATTATGGACGGGGGGATTATATCATTCCTCGTAGATTTACCACGAAGATATCGAGTTGGTTCCGGTGGACCGCATGGGGAAGCGTGATTTGGTTGACTTTTTTGGATTATTTGCTGCAGTATGATGTTGTGTCCGGTCAATCGAAGACCCACATCCTTCCGGGCCACTCGTTTGCGGATCTGTCTTACAGGCCTAGCTTCCACATGACGCCTTAAGCAGGGCTGCATGATCAATTCAGCATTGAGCACCGCCAATGAAACTCAATGATTGAGTTTTGTAAAATTGGTATTCGAGTCCAGTACTTTGGCACTTCTTGGACGTGCCGGCTAGAGAATACATTTTTTCTTGTCCTAGTTTCAGAGGTTCGTTTGGATGTATGTCACAGTTTTTAGCGCCGCAATCACGCGGTCACGCCAATTCGATCAATGGAACACACAATAGTGAGGTTTCTCAGACGTCGGTATTGTTTGTTGTTTGTAGCTGTTGATAGAGATCATAGATCAGGGAGTCACTGTTATTTTTGTTGTAGTGCAGCAACTTAAGACACGATGTAGCAGAACTTGACTTGAGCATAATGTAAAAGTTTACTAAATTGTGAATTAGTATTGTAGTTATTCTATCTAGAAGAACATTTTAAATCACAAGCTCGTAAAGGTGTGACTTAGTTCTGTAATTATTAGATCCACAAGAACATTTAAAATACAATCACCTAAAGGTGGATCTGACAGAGGTCAAAGCTACTGACCAGCTCAGGAAGTGGCGTCGAGCCAACCCGCCTTGGTAATCCATTTTTGGCAATGGCATGTGAACTTGAGCTCCTATGTATCTCAAGCAAATCATTTAGAGAAAATTGATCCCATTATCAATCTAATTTGTTGATGATCTTGGAAGAGGCTAGGCCTAAATTGGAGCATCATTCACAAGTTCTAGATCAAGCTGTAAGGTGGAAACACCCTAAACCGTCCTTATACCCAATTCCGTCACCATGTACCAGTAGAGTACATTCTTACTACAAAAATGTGCACCCTTGGTACATAGTGATGGAAACGGGTATAGGGACGGTTTACGGAGGTGTTTACGGTCTGTTTTCTACAAAAGTACAGGTGTGAGAAACAATAAAAGCAATTGAAATTATGTTTTTTTGACAAAGTATGAATTTGCTATGAATTTTTGAAGTGTTTAATGCACTACAGATCCAAAAGGATTTGTAGACTACTTTAGAACCAAAAAATTTGAATCCATCATGCTCATTTTGCTCACCTAAAGCAATCATAGTATTTTCTAACATGGAAGCCGTAAAATGTGAATTCTTAATATGAATTCACACAAAAAGTTGGAAGTTTCCTATGAAGTCAATAACTACTCCATTACTGTCATGTAAGACATGCATTGAAGCCAAAATCTCACAAACTGAAAAAATCCCATAATGGGGCCATTCACTAGGTGTCCACTATGGGTCTTCAAACATTCTAACCATAATGGGTTGTTCTACCTTATAGTACATACCAAATCCAAAGCCAAGATGATTGATACCTTCTATAGTTCTATTTTCTTATTTTAGAATAATAGATAATAAATGTCGATTTATTAACCTCTAAACATCCAAAGTCTTTTCTAAAATTGACGATTTGAAAAAAATCATTATAAAGTACTATTTGGAAGAATATTTTGGAATTCATATACAAATAAAAGTTGTAGATTTTGAAATTTAGATTCCATCTTCATGGCTAGATTCACCAATATGCTATCACTAATATTTTTTTTATAAATTTTGAAAGGAAAATTTTAAAATTCCTTCAAAATTTGATTACAAACAAAATATTGTCATTTTTGGAGTAAAACTTGTTGGAATGGATTTGAAAGGAGGTTCTTTTAGCATGGTGATTTTTTGAAATTTTTGTGTTATTTACATCTATGACCTCATTTTTGCAACTTCAGTTTTGAACCAAAGTCAATGCAATTTATACTTGGTCAACCACTTGACATACTTTTACATTTATAATTTTAGAAAAATGTGTACTCCAGTAACACCAAATCTGACCATTAGATAGAACAACTTCTTCATAAAATATCTGCACAAATTAAGATGACTTTCATCCAAGTAGTAATGAGAAAGAAACAAAAAAATGATTCTATTTGTCATCTAGAAATTGGACATCAGAACACATAAGGGTTAAATGGAAAGTCACTAGTGCAAAAGGATGGTTGAAATGACATGCTGAAATGACAATTTCAACCATGCTATGGATAATTGCCATTTGGCAACACCCATATTGAAATAACATATTTGAAACTTTGGTAGATTTTAGATAAATAATTGATCCCATTATGCTTGTTTCAATCAAAAATGAATTTAATCTCATTTCAACCAACCAATTTGGTAGATTTCAGAAGAAAACATTATCCCATAACAATTGCTATGGAGAAGTTAGACAATTAGTAGAAACAAATAATATGAGTAGGAAAATTGTCCAAGACCTAAATTTCTTCTTCAAAACAATTAATGTCCAATACAAAGGAATATATATATTAATTTGAAAGAATATATATATGTACAATACAAAGATTTTTAAATAAAGAAGTCTACATTTTTTGAAGATTCCAAACAAAAAATGTACATTTTTTTGAAGATTTTGAAAAGTAAAATCTACATAATAATAAGATATAAAAAAATGAAATCTACATTTTAGATAGATTTTGAAATCTAAAATCTCTTTTTAGATATGATTTCAAAGAATTAAAATGTACACCATAAGTATATGGAAATGACATATTAATATGTCATTTAAACCTCCATGTTTAAGTGACATCAAAAAAATGTCATTTAAAATGTCATTCAACCATCCTTTTGCACTAGTGAGTACTCCATTACTTTGCATTGACTTTGGCACATTTAAAATTCAACAAGCTAGTTAGCAGCCTGAAACATAAGTACAACATTCATTGAATTGTTAGTACTTGTTGTTTTCCTTGCTAACATTTCAAGGTATTGTAGAACTGATGCAAAGGTATGTAAGTACGGTGAATGATTTGCGGTTACTAGTTTTCATTGATTAAGTATATTGAATGTTAGATGGTATGGTGTGCAGTACACGTGTGTCTATGCTTTATCGCAAAGGTAACCCTAAACTTTCTACCTCATCCTCCAAGTTGTAAGTTACGGGAGACAACCCATTCCTGATCAATCCCCCATTCTTACAATGTAGGCTGTATTTTTACCGTTTAGGAAGTAATGAACAACCATAAATGATAGCACAATTCCTAATGCAATTTTGGCACATTATGATTGGCTACAAGACTCTTAATATTCCAACTAGTCCTTGTTGGATTTGGCAACCATCCCTTGTTGGAAATAGGAAGGTCTATATGACCGGCACAGGTCAAAAAGAATCTTCAACTAAAAATTCATAGTAATTATGTTTTTAAAAATAAAAATAAAAAAACTTATGAAAACCTTCTTAATTATATTTCTACATATGGAAAAATTTACCCATCGGAGAATCCCACCTTGTGGATATGTGTATTTTCTTAAGTGGTCAGAAATGGGTTGCCTCTCTTATAAGCTTACGAAAAACTGTGGGAGAGGCACCTCCGTTAAGCTCTTCCAGAGCTTGCAGTCTTCATATTAGTATTTTCCTCGTGACCTGTAATTAAACCGCACTTGCAGAAGGTAGCGCATGCGAATCTAGGACACATCGTACACGATTTACTCATTGTACTGTACATCAAGGACACCTGGAAGGACACAATCATAAACCACGTCATTACTTCGGACAATTGAAGCTCATTCTTCAAGCACAAGGTACCATCAAAGTAATATTGCTAAGCTAGACTACCACATATTTAATCAATTACTCCGTGCAGGTACACCAAACAGCAGATCCCATTCCCAAATTGAATTGCAAAATCGAAAAGCTTTTATTTTGGTCTCCAGCAGCCAAGTTGAAATGCCGCAAACTCAAAGAGAAATTCACAACCTCACGGTTTAACTTAACAGTTCAAAAGCCGAGAACACACTTCGTAACTTAACGTCCTTGCAAAGGATGCATGAGAAAGACGCAACCATACGTGTTTCTGGGGACTTAGAACTGGTGACCCCAGTGGAACCACCACTCCATCTTCTAGGGTCTTGAACTCTTTGGGATCGGGGACAGTTCTACCGACGCCCTTCGTGCTGCAATTACCCAAGTCGAGGAAGTCAGGGACACAACCCGCAGATAAGTACTCGAAATACGCCATATATATACTGTAGACCACGGCAATTACAAGAGGGCACATTAATGAATATTTCTGTGGCGGAAAGCAACTTCTTTGCAATTAATAATAGTTACAATTCTCGGTGTAGTCGAGGAGAGATGGGCACAGAACTAATACCTAAGCTTCCCTCTTGGCAAATCGTTAGCATTATAGTTGGGGTGAAACAGCTCGTTCATGTTTCCCAAGGTCACCTAGAAGTTACATTGTCCATGAAACCCATTAATTTAAAATTTTCACTGAGAGCGTGCATATGGACAATCTCCTGCAAGTTCGAAGGCATAAGTGGTCTTTCAAGGCTTTCAAGCAAGATATCCAGCATGTCCATTTTTATCCTCACAAAACGATATAACCATTATCCTTGCCAAAACATGTGCATACTCAAGGCTATGAATCACGGCGTACCTCTGACAGGAGGAGCACGCCAATTGGATCTGAAGGACTAGTGCAACAATAATCTGCGCTCTTGGAGACCATATCCGCAAAACAGACACCCTTACCAAACCCATATCCGGTGATAGGAGCTTCTGGACGTGCTATTTGCAGTCCTGCAAGCGATGGTTAAACGTATCAGCCAATTCAGAGAAATTCTTGTGATTATAGATGGCTTCAAGAAAATAAATGTTCATGGGCAAGCCCCGACGAAGAAATTCAAGCTATTCAAAAGCAGAACTAAGGATCCAGGAGCTTTCATAACGCAGGCAACAAATGCCAACTGAATTTCAGGAACATGAACGAAGGCTCTTGCATTGGATTTACAGTGGGATTCAAGAAGGAGTGATAAGTACAAACCTTGTGATAGAATGCCCGTCCAGTTACTCAGTCGCGATCCATGCCATAACAACATACGATTTGGTGTCTTCTAGAACTGGTGACACAAAAGAAGAAACACAGTGCGTTAATGACATTAAAAAAAAGCCACAATCGCTGCAAAATCTAGTTCAGTGTTTGCTTTAAGCCCATTATTGTGAGGAGAATCCAGGTCCTGATTTACACCAGGACAAATATCTCATAATCTCATCATCAAGGAAACTGCCATAACTTAAGAACTGCACAGAACGAAGAACCAAATTATTAATAAACTACAGTAAAATATATAGAGACGAAAACGTACAGAATGAAAGCGATCCGATTCGCCCTCTCTCTGTACTTTGAAAACGTTCACAAGTTCGAGCTTGTAACCGGAATGCGTCTGTCCATGCGTCTTCTCCACATATTCGTTAATCTGAACAAACATTAAACCACAACTGAAGGATGAAATTTTATCTCTGGACATTGCAATTACATCTCTCTAAATACGTAATTCAATAACTGCTGATTGAAGCGCTTCGAGAGGTTCAATTGCAAAGTTCAGCCTTTAAAAGAGTCAGCTTGAAGGTTCTGCTCCAACGATATAACAAGATCTGATAATAAAATATGTCTCGAATGCTTGAATACGGCAGTCAGAAATACGACTGGAACACGAGCCCAAATGGATATGCCAGTTCACCAATTCAAATTTCCTCGCATGCAGTGTCCAAGGGCAGTAGTTCACAATTCAGGCAGGCTTGTAATGAGTGTATGCTGGGTCCTGATTTGGACAAAAGAACCCCCACAGTGTAAAAATTGAAGCACAGTAAATTGATCTCATTGTTCCAAAGACATAGGAAATTGACATGTGCAATGTTACAAATTGATGAAAACCGCAGGAGTGAGAGTAGTGTACACACTTCGTCCTCCGGAGTGTCATCGACTAGAAGCTTTGTGGCCACCTCAATTTCACCCAATGCTTCCCCCTACAATCCAGTTGAAATTTCATTTGCCACGACATTTGAGAATAGGACTAATGTTCACGTAATCCATACCAAGAACAAAACTATTGAAACAATAAATCGTATTAAGATACTTGTTGGCGAATAATTAGCATGCATCTATTAGAGTGGACGAGAAGCGAGTAGTACCATCTCAAGCTTCTTCTTCAGTTTCTGCAGTGTCGATGATAAATTGTGTTGTTGATCAGATCACCAACCAGAGAAGAAACCAGTTAAAAACACATATCAATGGCTTTGGATTTTCGACTGTCCACAAACCTATCAAAACCTGTCGAAACTGAACTGAGAACTTACACATATCTTTAAAGCCGAAGTCGTGGGGAATCACTGTGTAAAACTCACTGCAAAAATAATTCCAGCAGGTTTCAACAGGTAATCAACATCATATTTAGTTCGGAACACAACAGTTGGAAGCCCAGAATCACTACAGTAGGTAGCAAAAGTGAAAAGAAACCTGCTTAATTAATTCTTAGATCTCTCTCTTTGATAAAGCCGATTTATCTTCCAAAGCAGCGGCTAGTCTCTTCAGAACCTCATACCCCCGATCAACACCCACAGAATTGGATGTTTCAGAATCTAATATTTGGAAACCAGCGATTCCACACCAGATTGGAACTAGCACTTCTTGACAATACCAGATTAGAAGGCTCAAGTTAGAATGACTACAGTGATGTTGTTACATCAACCACTAATCTGATTAAATGCAACCAGCAGTAATATTCCCAAACAACATAGCGTGCAGAATCAAAATTTCTTACCTTTAGAATCGTCGTTTTGCTCAACTTGATAAGAGGCATCTTCCGCGCCTCATAACCTGAGACGCAAGGCAGACACACTAAATTTCAGCAGACAGTCCTATTTGGCCAAGAGATCTGGCTATCATCCATTGAGGCAATTGTAAACAAGTCACTAAGTTGTACTAAAAAGTTATGTCATAGAATCAGGACGAGACAGACAAAAGAAGAAAACTGAAGCATCCAGAACTTGATTGACTCAGGAAAATTAAAAGGTTCCGTATTCACCTTCATCACAACAGCTAATTCTAAAAACTAACCTATATTTAGAGCACAAAAGTGAAGGACAGTACTCTTAGGAATGAAAATGGACTTAAGGACGTGTCACATCTTGAAGTCGACAAGCAGGACTACCTTCATACTAGATGAATAAACAATGAGGAAGTCCAGGGTTGTCACAATGGGCGGTTTTGGGTCATCGGACAGGACGGACGGTCTAAGCAGTCTAGATGGGCGACCATGCCATATTTAACTACTTTTGGACTTTTAAGGGAATTTTGGGCTTTGTCCATCGGGAGATCTCCCGATGTCATAGATATCTAAAATCTAAATCGATTGTACATTTTCAAACCACCTAGTCCAAAATCTATATCATTTTTAGATTCATAAAATCTATAGAAGTCAAAGTTTATAATTGTCTTAGATGTCCCTTTACCAATTTTAGACTTTGCAAAGTCCAAAAGTAGTTAAATATGGCATGACTGGACAAATATAAGGATTTAGGATTTAGAGCTTTGAATTTGACCATAATTAAGATAAATCCACCATAATTTATGATAAATCCAAGTGATTTAAGGTAAATTAAGGTAAGCTTCCATGATTTTAAGGTAAATTATCATGATTTAAGGTAAGTCAAGTGTCATTAAGGTAATTCCACGTTGGATTTTTTACCTTCATAGTAAGTCAACTACATGATGACTACATTGGACAGATGGCACCTCTACTGGACAAGCGAATTGGACGGAAGGACACGCGGTCTGTCTGTCCAATGTGAAAACCTTATGAGGAATACACTTACCGATTTCCTCCATCATCATCTGCCGCATCATGTTCACATTGCAGACAAGATCAACAAACTCTTTCACTCAGTCTCCAATCAAGTTTGCTTGGCTTGTCAGCAACTGGTTTCTTTGATTCAAATTTTCTATACTGGTCCTACAGGGAGAACGGGAAGGCGTCACCCCCCCCCCCGGTGTAAACTTGGGAGGTGCAGCTTTACCCCCCCCAAATTTTCTTAAAACAGAAAGTTTGAGGGGGGTAAAGCTGCACCCCCCAAGTTTACACCGGGGGGGTGACGCCTCCCCGATCTCCCTGTGTCCTGTAATGTGAACAATAAGTGAGAAGTATTGCACACACGACGTCAAATCGAGAACATTTCTTCAACATCGGCAACAAGATCCAAAAAGTCTCACAAACTGCATCGATTTGTCCTAGTAGTGAGTCTTACAAAATGAATCTACATGTGGTAATAACTATTTAGACGGGAGGAATATTTTTACCAGTGAAATTTGTGATGATAGTTCAAAATGGAGAGCACTAGTACATATGTAGTGGGCAAAAAAATTCTTCCCTTGTAAAAAGTTATAACCATGATATACTATAAGAAACCCGTGTTTACGCAAACGGATTTTGTTGGACATCCAATGTAATACCCTATGTTTTTATGTCAACAAATAACGTCCAATGTAACATCTTCATGTTGTATTGTATTGGACATCAATGTTGACATAAAAACATGAGTTGTTACATTGGATGTCCAACAAAATCCTTTTGCTTAGACATTGAAAACATTGGTTCCTTGAAGTTGATTATGTAGGTTCCATCCTTGAACAATAGAAATGTCATTTGGAAGTTAATATAATCAACTATTAGTTTACAAAGTGAACCTTTGATCTTTAGATTGAGCACTTTGGAGCAATCATACACAATTAGCATCTTGTCATCATAATCAACTCCATTGTTTCAGTCAACTACATAGATGCCAAAAGTTTGCCAACAGGTTAAAATGAGCCAGTTTTACCAAGAATTTGAAGCACATAGAACTTGTTGTTTTCTTCCACATTCGTTTGATTGAGCATGGCATCGAACACCTCCAATTTTTGCACACATAGATGCATTGTTGGTCAATCTATTGCCAATATAATCATTCAAAATAGGAACTCTGAGCACGTCAATAGGATTTTCCATTACTTGCAAATCTTTCGCATGTTCCTATAACATATCAAGTGTGAATTTCTCTATTCATCTCACCTCCATCAATCAAGTAATAGAATACCAAATACTCTCAATCCATCTGAAAGAATTGCATCTAAGACACACTGAAGTACCATTAGAAAGTAATCAAGTGCCGCCTGAACTTCCAAATTTAACAAAATCTGGAGAGATGAAAGTCCAGAAATAATGGTCGGCTATCAGCCGAGAGCTGCCAAAGTGTCTTATCAGCAATCTATTGAAGAACATAACTCACTCATATACTATCTAAATGGAGCATATGAGGTATTTTTTGACATCTACGTAAAATGTGGATGTCATAAACACCTCATATGCTCCATTTAGATAGTATATGAGTAAGTTATGGCCATTTGAAATATTCGTACGAGAAGAAACATCAGTTGGCAGCCGATAAAAATTCAAAGTCTAATTGGTCCACAAATGATCAATTTGTCCAGATTTTGTTAAACATTTGTTTTAATGACAATGTGATCTTTCAAATTGTGCACAAAGAAAAAGAACTTACACAACTTAATATGCCCTCATAAATGTGATAACTACTTTTGATACTACTATCAATGTATTGGTTGAGCCCAACATGTCCCTTCTTCAAAACCACAACTTTGGCATCCGCAAACATGAGCATAAGGTAAGTCTTCAAGTCAGCTTTCATCAGAAACATTTGTCATTCACGAAAAGCTCAAAAACCAACGGAGAGAGCATCCACACCTAGATTACACGATATAATTTGAAGCAAGAACCGCCTTCTCTATTGAATTCTACTAGTGTTGATGACAAATATTCAAATACATTTGATTAAAAGAAAATAACATAAGAACACTCATTCACTGGAAAAAGAAACTAGAGTTTTTCGATATCTAAGTTGACAATATTTAGGTGATATCAAATGTAACAACCGTCCTATGTTTTTATGTCAACAATAACGTTTAGTGTTACATTGGACATCATTCTTGACATAAAAGTATGAGCTGTTACATTCAACATCACCTAAAATCTGCCACCTAAAACATAGATTTTTTATAGTGACTCCAAGTAAGTGCCACCAAGTCCATACTCTATTCAAAAGAGTAACAGCTCAACAATACGAGATTCTCACCCGCTTGATTATCTTTTGGTGCATTCTTGTTGGTCAAAGCACCGTTGTTAGCTTCCGAGGCTTCAATCAGCCACTCCACCAGGTCACGTTTTTTTATCGCTTGTTGGTAAGCCTCTGTTGGACAAAGCTTCTTTGATTTCTTTCACATTCATAGATCTTATGTCCTCCACCTTCATACTTTTCGTCCTCGTCTCCATCAACATTGCCATCAACCACCAGTTTACTATCTTTTGAAGCCGCAGCTTCAACAGCGTCAGTGAGCCGCTCAACCAGCTCACCCTTCTTCCCAGAAGTGGACAAGTCCCTTTGGGAGAGAGCCCGCTCTATTGATCAGTTCTTTTGCAGTCATTCCGCTCACATCTTCCACCTTGAGCCTTTTTCGCATTCTTGCGTTCCTCCTCATCTGGCGGAGAATCTGAAGATCGTTTCCTTTTCTCTCCATTTGCCCCATCTCTGTGCCCGTCTTTGGATGCAGCTTCTTCCTCTGCAGTTGCTTCATCAAGTCGAGAAGCCTGCCACCAAACCTTGTCAACAACTCTTGAAGTATGTTATCCCCAAATATAAAAGACCAGGGATTCATGGCTCTAAGCAGGTCAATAAAATTGATCACATTGTCGAAAATTAAAACTTGTATGGGGCTAGATCTTATATCACCAGAATCAGTGAAGGACACTGCATCTGTGGGTCAACAATTGCAACCTTGGAAAAAAGTCCTCACATAACCTACTCAAAACTGCTGAAAAATCAAAGGTCAAGTTTGAGCTTCTTGGTCTTCTAGGTGCCAGAAACCCCACTTTCATACTTCCACAATGCATTAGACAATGTCCGTTGTAAGGCAGAAGATAAATGGTTCCCCTATACAATACTGAAATACTTACACTTGCAAAAAGATTATCAAAAATGAAAAGCAGAATTAAAGATGTATCGTGGCAGAATCAAAACTGTTCGAAAGAATTGTACGATACCAGAACAGGTTTCAGCCCAGTCGTGTCCAAGCCTCGCCTCTCCAGCTCATCTTGAAGTCTACTCACAGTCAATTTGATCGACATGATTACCTGAAATCAGTTGAAAAGCTCCCTCACCATCAGTTGAACCATCTCAGACAGTAAAAGGAAGAAAAACATGGTCATTATTCAACTTGATAATTTAATGATCAGTTTGATGACTTATCATTTTCTAGCGACCCGTCCATTTTCTCAAGCAAACGAAACACCTAAGTACGCTTCCAGAAACTGACATCTTTCAATTCTCACCTCCCATATCGTACTACCAGTATCATCCTAAAGAAAATTGCAAATGCAGGGAAACAAACACCACGTACCACACCAAATTTTAACGAAGAATTACGTCACACGCGTTACAATAACAAAAATATTCACGTTCGTCCATCCAGAAATTGACAGCGTTGCGGGAGCTTTTTAAAGATTCAAATTCTCTGTAAATCAATACATTGGACTTTAAAAAACTAGCGCTTAGACTTCTTAGAGCAAGGTCCTCATGAGCTTGGGGTTGTAGCAGCAGGAGAACTGAGGCAAAAGTAAGAAAATCGTCAATTTCGTTAAAATGGCGAAATTCTGTAACTTTGGCAGTTTTTACAGTTCAGAGCGGACGCCCTGAAATGTTCAACTGTCCTAGATTTCTGAAATCTAAACCATATCTAGATGTATGAAATCTACATCAGTCATAGATGTTGCTCTCAAAGTTCAAACCGCACGATTTGAAATGTACGTTTGTCCTAGATTTCTGAAATCTATATGAGATGAAGACTTATGTAAACTACACCCCTCTTAGATGTCACTTTCGCAGTTCAAAGTGGCCTCTCTGAAAATGGCGTACGGAATACCGCCATTTTAACGAAATTGCCGTTGAAAACGGAGTAAGAGTCCACACCCACCCCTGCGGTCGCTCTTTCAAGCTCAGTCTCGCATGCTCTGGCAATGATGACGGCGCACAAAAGAATCACCAAGCAAGTGTTTGAAAAAAGAAACACAACTTGCACGAGGAAGATTTACCAAATACTGTATTGAGGAGAGAGTATTAATTAGCCTCTTGGAAGCTCGGCGAGTGCACGTTGGTTGGATTGGAAGGAAGCATATTAATGCACAGCGTTGGAGAATTGGAAAGATTATTGACAAGAGGTTGACGAATCGTGAGGTTGAAGAATTGCAATTTGGGTCCTTGAAGAGTCGGTAATTGTTGGTTGCAAATTGAAGTCCATTCTCCAATTGGACCTTTCTCATGAAGTCAATTCTCCACCAAATTTAAAATTATCTGCATATTCTGATAGATTGGTAATTGTGGAAATCATCCCATTCGCTTAAAAAATTGCAAAAGCATTCATACTATTGTAGAAACCTTCCCTTTCACAACAAAATTCAGGGATGAATAGTTGCACTTTTGTCCTACTAGAAGGATTCTCTATCCATCACACAAAAGATGTCCTTATCAACGTTTAAGGATAAAATTCAAGGTGTAGGCAATTGTCCTACCATCCCTTCAATCTAGAAAGACTCTGCAGACTTGAGTGGTCCGATGGTTCAGTGTTAATTGTAGAAAATGAGAATGCACCTACTTGTCCAATAATCAGAGAATTTAGATTACTACCTTGGTCATAAAGGAACCATGTTGTTGTAGGATTAACTCTAAAACAATGTTGAAGACATAAAGTGTCCAATAAGTGCCTTTCTCTATTAGTGTAGAAAGTAACAAAAAATTGCACCTATTGGTTCAAAAATTGAATCATATTTGAGTGAGTGCCTATCACCGAGGCAACATTCTTCTAAAGTTCATCTCTTGCCAAGCACAATTTTGTACCTAAAATTCCCAAGGAATGTGTTATACTCATCAACATCTAGCAACATTGTTTTGAATCTAAATTGCTCTTTAGAACTTGAAAGTGTCTCAAACCAAGCGAGTATTTTGTAGATTGAGAACATAATAACAAGTGTAGTGCAATACTTTCCACATAATTATATGTATGAGATAAATATACTATTTTAGTGTTTTTCTAATTTAGAAATCATATAAATCTTATTAGCAACATATTTCATGTAAAAATAACACAAAATATTCAAATCAACTAAAATAGATATTACACTTTACAATTGTAGATGTTTTGTGATGTACATTTTTTAAATTCAAAATTTTTTGCATAGGAAATTGCATTGTTCTAGACGAAATAGCAAAGAATCAATACACCACCAGAGCTAAAAAAAATTGATTTTATATTGATCCTCCTCATTATCATAACTTAACACTATGCACTTTTTGCTACTGTGCTTAGTTACTATTACCATATTAGATTGGATTGGTCCAATTTTCACATTTTCTTGTTGACAAGTGGAAAGAGGTTCCAATGCATCATAGAATGCGACATTTGGATATTGTATGCAAGAGTTAGGAAGGATCAATGTAGTTTTTGTTTTTTTATAGATGTTTTAAAATTGTTTCTTCTACATCTGTATAGTCATATTGATTTTGGAGATGTACAGTCACAGAGTGACGATGGTGGTTTTTGGCAGGGGGGATCTTGGGTGTACCCACCGTCCTGTACTGTACAGTACAGTGTACACCCTCTGAAGCTTCATTCCACCTTAGTTTGTAACTGAAGTGAAAGAATGGTACATTTTCCACTTTTTTAACTTCATAACGGTGTCTGGAAATTAGGGGTTCACTGGCTTAGGTTCGAGACAGTCAAATCTTGTTTTCCAAAGGCAGTCTGTTGGACTCAGTGCTGGTGGAAAGGTATGCCACACTGAGGGCACGGTGACTGAAGGGAAGGGAAAGGAAGGGAACTTTGTTCACATTATGCTTAAGCTTAATATAATCACATCAGCATTCACACCCCTGACAAAGACCGAGTTTCTGAGTGTTCCCTACAGTTGGCAGCTGGGCCTGTACTGTACAGTACTGTACAGTACAGTAAGTTACAAGGTCTTGTTTTGAGAACACGAGCAGAGAAGTTAGCGTGTGAGCGACACTCATTGTAAGCTTGACTTCTAGTACAGCAACCAAGTTTTGGCATGTCCCCAATGTATCTGACCCCATTTCTACCCGAAATGAACTTCCTGGCTCAGACATCATTTGCGCGCAGCCACCCTTCAGGCACCCATCTGCTAAGCTTAGTACCCAAATAGCCTTGTCTGCAGTTTGACTCCTGGCTGCTACCTCAATTGTGGGCAAAGCACCATCGCACAAAGTAAGTTTTTCACCTCCTAACTTCAGCAAAGCCCTTGAGGAGGAGGAGGAGGAGGTTTGATTTCTTTGAATTATGTTATGGTGGGTGGGAAGAGAGCTGTGTCTGAGCGTGATGGAGTACCGTAAGGTACTTGATCACTAAATGTGGACTATATGTGGAAGAGGAGTGCTCAGCAATGATAGGTTGCAGAGGACCTTATTGATGGAAAGTTGGTAAGCAATAGGAGCTTGATCATGCAACTCCCAGTGAACAACGTCAACGTCAACAGCAAGCCCATCAACAACTAGGGCTCTGGGTGTGAGAATAATTGCGCTCAGTCGAGTTGACACACCAGCTTCAGTTCAGGCTGGGGATGCATAACTCTTCACATGGAGAATGCAGCATTGATGTTAGCCAGGGCTGCATCATGGACAGGTTCAACACATCACCTGCGTCGGCAACGACACAAGCATCACGGGGTAACCAGGATTTCGCTGGAACTTGTCAATCCTGCCTTTGGGCATTCATGTGGTTCAACTCCTACCGTGGTGGTGCTATTCAAACTTTCATATTGGTCATTCCTGGCATTCCTGGACCTTGGCTGCTCGTATGTTTGTTTCCTCTCCTGGCTTTGTCCTCAGGTGTGAAGTTGCCTTTGGGTGTTTTTATTGTAACAAAGTTTGCCACTTCAGAATAGGGTTCTCACGTGCATTGTAGATGTCAAGGTCAACATTTCACAATTTACACATAGTTACAAGAAGGTACACTGTAGAAGCTTACTTCGTGTACGTAACAACATTGAGTACTTTATCTCCCATAGTGGAATACAACAAAAAAAAATACATGTTTTAGAATGTAAAGGTATGGTTGCATTCAGTGATGTTATCTAACTGAATCTAGTCCAAAAGGTATTCCAAGATTTGGTCTTCATATACCACTACGTGCAAACGTATCCTAGCATCCACAATTTCATCTAATTTTACTTCCATTGGATCTAAGATCAAAGATAGGTTCTTGATTAACTATAGTCCTCTATCAAGTTTTACAACCTCGTTAAAATAAAAAAATAAAAGTCATACCACTATTCATAATACCATTTCACCATCATTTGCATCACATCACTACACACAAATTTAAACAACTAGGCAGAAGTTGTGTAGTCTTTTGAATTAGTGTTATACCATTCATAACATGGGAATTATGTGAGAGTGAAGGATTTCTAGTAATGCATTCCTACTACTGTACCTCAGTGAGTGTCTAAGCCTTTTATAGCCTACAAATATTTGCACAACAAACAAACATGGACACTATTTTTCAAAGTGACACTTGTTACAAAAGGCATAATATCAACTACAAGAGTGAAAAATGTAAACTGAATCACAATAGTACCAGTACATGTAACTGAAACCAATATAAGCCAACAATTGACTAAGCAACAAGTGATACAATTTTGTCAATCCTTCATGTAAGGTAACATGCTCTTAAAGCAACTATTTAAGGGCTGGTTCACCTTTTTCACAGGCTTCCGTGGACAAAAACTTTTTTAGATCATTTTTCAAAGAAAAAAAATAGATGTGGAACCTTGACACAAGTGGTTTTGTATTTTTTCAATAATTTCTGAATTACTTATTAATTTTCAAAGATTCAAGGCATAGGCGCCTATTTGTGATCATAGGTCTTCTAAAATCAGTCCACTTACAACTTGTAAAGAGATGAGCAGAAATCGAAGACAATGATTGGCTCAATAAAAAAATAATTTTTCCTCCATGCATTCAATTGCTCAACTGGTCCATTTAAGGATCACACGATCTCCATTCTCCACCTAAAAATAGGGGTGGTTTGAAGAAGATGGGCGCTTTTAGAGCACACTACCTTAAGTTAAGCCACTTTTAAATAGAATTACTTTATCCTTGTCTTCTTCTCAATGATGCCGTCTACAACACCCTTCAAATACCACAACAAAGCATTTCATCGCCATTAGTGGATTCGTGGGAATGACATCAACCACTGCATCTCCACATGCAAATGGAAAACTCTTATACATTGAATAGGGGATTTAAGAGGACCCATACTAATTGATCAACATTACACACTATATAAATATCTACCTTTGTTGTACATCAATAATTATTGAAGTGTTTGGGGTTGTACATCATGTTTCAAACATCTACAGTTTTCAACAATAAGTCCCTTTTAATTTTTTGGTCCCCTTAATATCCCTATTTAATATAGTTGCAAAACCTACTCATCTCCATATTTTTTAGACTTCAAGACCATTGTTTTAGCAGATATAGGATACTAATTCAATGGTTGGATGTGAATTGGTCCAAAATTTTGTTGCTTTTTGAGAAAGGTAATGACCCCTTCTACGGATTTTTTTAAATTAAAAAAAAAAAAGAGACGGTGTGAATTAAAAGGTGGATGCTTTTATATACGCCAGAAAATTACCATTCCAACTGCATTTGTTCACAGCCTGTTTTTCCGATGCAAGAATAATTTGCTTTGTGCTTGTGCTTGTGCATCTCTCTCAACAGTCTCAAGGTATCCAGGGAGTGAATTTGGGTGGCCATAGGCCTTCCTACCTTAATGGGAAGGCAATTGAGACTCATCAGACTTACCTTGCACTTCCATGACTAACCCCTAAATGACTGAACTCATCACCATTGATTTCAAGCTCAGTGTCCATCACTCAATTTACTGCCATTTTGCAACTAGATATGTATGACAAAATTTATGGATTTTTCTAGTGAAAATTTTAATTTTTTGAAATTTTTTGAAGAGAAAGTGAAGAAAAACCACATGAAACATATAATTATTATTTTTTAATCCAAAAAATTCACTATGTGTGTATATTACAATGACAAACGTCATAGTCTAAACTCAAATTCCATGTCATTATATAATTAGAGTTCAATGAACATTGAAAATGCACCCAAAGTTCAAATTGCAATAAACTATTAAATGTTTTAAATGTTTTCAAAATTTAGATTGGAGTAGAAACTAGGGTAGATGACCTTCAATTTGTTAGTTGGGCTCAAAATCAAAAATCATCATTTTTGTGGAGAAATTTCATATTTAAAGCAACTAAATTAGCATATATTTTGTGATCCATTTTTTTTAACAACTTCTCATTCACGTGAAGACAAACACTTGTAAAGACTACAAACTCAATTGAATGCTCTTCATAACAAGGAAAAGTAGCTCTACTGAACTCGTTGGATTTTCATCCAAATACCAGAGAGGGCTATGCCTTGTTTCCCACATATTCCCACTGCAACTCTTGAAGCCCCCAAAAGTGCAAAGGCATCATTCTTGATGAACAACTAACAGATGTCAATAGGAGGAACCCCTGAGCTTACTGCAAACAAAAATCTAAATCAACTCATCCATTACTTCATCATTGATAGTGCAAAAAGACCACAAGGGCCTTGTGACGGCATATCTCATTGAGTAAAAAAATAACTTAGATCGGGCATGGACTGTCCTCTCCAATTACCAAACAATATGTTAGAGTAATTAAAAAAAAAACTTGCAAAACTACTAAGTTTAGGTAGAAGCATCAATTGTTAACCACACCCGATAACCAATGTGTAGGGTGTGCTATTTCCAACCTTAGACTAAAACACAAGTTTGGAATGTAATTTTTTTGTCCTTACTAAGGTTGGGACTAATAAGGTTATGACACAAGTCTCAAAGTAGTGAACAAAAAAGTAGCAAGTATTTATTGAGTGATCAAAATGGAAGACTCTAGACATAGGCTACTAGTCAAGACTATTTCAATTTCAGGAATAAAACTCTGAATAATTTGGAATCCACATATTTCCTATCTTCTTTCATGGCAAAAAATTTTAACACTTCATACTCTTCCAAAATTGCTTAAATGATCCACTACTCATGCTTCTATTTTATACCCCATTAGAACAACCACCCAACAACATTGATGCAAGTATCATTCCTGACCTATATTAATCCCTAAAGAATCATTGTCCCTTTTGGAGTAAAAATTGGATTTTAGGCAAGTACATACGGTCTCAATTTTTGTCATGATTTTTTGAAACATTTTTTGAAGATGGAAAACTTGATAGTCTTGTTGGAAATATAATTTTAATTCAATTAGTGTTCAAGAACAAAAGTTATGTCCAAAATTAGCTCAAACAAGGAAGATTGAGCAACCAAAAAAGATTTGAAATTTTTTTTTAAATTTTCTCATAGATTATATTTTTATCTACATAGAAATATTTTATTCATTTTATTTGGATAAGTGATGTGAAAGTTATGGACAATCTTGTTTAGAGGCAATCTGAGCATTTTTTTTGAAAAAATAACTTGTAGGATCCATTTATGAATACAATTTTTATAATTTAAAAAAAAAATAGTTCCAAATGGTTTATTTTGCTTGCTAGAACAATCTTACCATTGGAATTAGGGCGTTTTAATTCCATCTTAGAGATATTAATAATTTAGATTTCCTTCTATCTCATACCTACTTCTACTTAACAATTTTTTTTTAAATATTTTTTTAATATTTTTTCTCCTAGACTCTTGATTCAATTCTTCACCATAACTCTTTAAACTTCAAAATTCTATAGTGCAAAAAAATTTAGTAAAGAAGGTTCAAAGTCAAATAATTTAGTTTCACAATTATGTACAAAAAAATTTGTTTTTTTCACTTTAAATGCAAATATCTTGCAATTTGTGCAGTCAAAAGTTTTGAAATTTATTCCACACATTTTCATACTAGTTAGGTGTAAGATCCTAGAGTTAGATGTGCAAAAAAAAAATTCCAATTTTTTGAACTCTTTGCAATAGAAATGACAATTTTTGAGTGTTTTTTGGCCAAAAAAAGCCCTTGGTCCTTTAGGGGTTAATTGTCACAGACATACTTGAATAATGTGAGAATATTTTCACAAAAACAATAGATGCTTGTAGGAGGCAACTCATTTTTTTTTTCCAACACCCCATTCTAACAATGTAGATTGTTCTCTTGCCGTGCAAAAGAGATGAGCAGTGATAAATTTTGGTGCAATTCCTGGTGCAGTTATGACACATTATGATTGGCTAACAAGGCTCTCAATATTGCAACCAACCCTTGGTTGGAAAGAAGAAGATTTATATCACCAAGTATGGGAGAAACATAATCTTCAGCTGAAAGATTCATAGTCATTATGTTTTGAGAAAAAAAAATCTTGAAAGTTATGAAAATCTTTCAAACTCTATTTTTGCACATGGAAAATTTTCTCTACTAGAGAAACCTGCCCTACATATACATGTAATTGTTTAAGTGGTCAGAAATGGGTTGCTCCCCTTATTCTAATAACTAACAAAACGGTGTGAACAATTCAGATTCTTGTGAACAAGGAATGGAAATATCTGCATATTAAGAACAAAACAACCGTTTTCCCTCTTGAATGGACTCTCTCTCTCTCTCTCAACTCCTTTCCTATTCTTTCACCGGAACCTTGGACTTGGGATTGAAAACTTTGAAGTGAAGAGAAATTCAGACCCCTTTCATATGTTTAAAAAAATAAAAAATAAAATAGTATGCGATACATGTAGTGCATCCTAACCTTTTGCAATGGTTGTGGTATGGCAATTTTGGAAACAGTGATAACTAAGGGGCACTTCACACTATGGCCGCCCAAGTCGAGAGGCCGTGGGATTGAGTGGCCAAACTTTATTAAAAGTCCAAAGAAATGAGTAATAAATAGGCAATAATATATAGGAATTGGAGCCTTCATTCGGTCGTGAAGCCTCCAAAGGCCAAGTCCAAAGTTCAAACCTTTGACAATGAACTCCCATGACCTCTCAACTTGGATGGCCAAAGTATAAAGCCTCTAAAGGTCAAGCCCAGAGTCCAAACTCATAGCAATGTACTCCCACCTACCAATCTAACGGTTGAGATCTTGTCATAAGTTGACAGCTTCTCGGCCATAGTTTGGGTCTCCATTTTTAATCAATCCAAACTTCCTTTGAGAGTCCGTCACTATGTAGGCAATTTATTGCCACGTAGGTAGTTGGAAGGTGATGGCGTTTGGACTTGTGCCTTCTAGTGTGAAGGATCGAGAGGCCAAACTTTTGGTTTCTTGAAATTTGATTGGTGGAAACCCATAGCCTCTCGACCTTTGGCCATAGTGTAAAGTGACCCTAAGATTTTTTTTGGAAGAAGGTCCCATGAAATCATAGCTAATCAAGTGAATTAATAGTGAACAGATTCTCACATGTGAAGACGAGGGCTCATTCGCTTCAGAAATGAGGACTGAATTCTTATTTGTTGGGGTCTACATTGACAAAAGCTAAAAATTGAGGGGGTAACCTAGACTCGAAGATACTTAAAACTGCCATTTCTATTGCACACAAGCAAAAAAATTTACAAATTCACCTCTTTGGTGCATATTTAAACATAAAATCTTGCACCAAACTAGTATAAGAACATGATTGTGGGAAAAATTTCAGAAACTTTCATTGTGTAGATTGCAAGATATTTGCATTTAAAGTGAAGAAAACATGTTTTTGAGCACATTCCATGATTACATTATTTTACTTTGAATCTTTTTAACTTAGAATTATTGCTCTTAACATTTTGGTTCAAATCTTTAACATTTTTGATGTAAAAAATTTGATTTGAGCTTATTTGGAAAAAAATTCAAAAATAATATACTTTAATTTCATGCTTTAAAAAATTGTTAGTAGAAGTTTGTATGAGATTGAAGATATACTAAATTGTTGATAGTTCTAAGATGGAATTGAAACACTAACCTTTTGGAACTTCTTTTTTGAAAAATTGTGAAAATTGAGTTAAAAAAACAAATCTAATATATTGTTTTCTTCAAAAGTTTTTGTGATTACCTTCAAAACAATAACCTCCATATTAATTTTCACATCACTAATCCAAGTATAATGAATCAAAGCTTTTCATTTACACAAAAAAAATAGTCTAAGAAATTTAAACAATTATTTCAATTTCTTCAATGGATTTTTTTGATTGCATGGTCTCTTGTTTTGAGGTTATTGTACAGCATGATTTTTGCTTGTGGGCATTGATTGAAATAAAAAATTATATTCCCTAAAGGTTAATAAATTTTTCTATGTTACAAAAAAATTTGCAAAAATCACGTCAAAAACTGAGGTACAAGAGCCTATGCTATGGTGTGCCATAGCATACTATTAAAGCTTCTATTACCAAAGGATCTTGTTAGTTGATCTTGTTTACCAAATGATCCCTTCAATGATTGTATTTAATTATAAATTAGCACCTTTAAATGAAATTGTTCGCGTTACATGAAGATTCTCTATAAATAAGATATACAACTTATTTGCAACAATGTTAAATATTTTAGCATATGTTCGATTGAGCAATGGTGGAGGGATGTCTTTCTCTACTTAGGGAATGGGAATAAAGAAGATTGCACTATTTTTTGCTAATATTTCTTCACGTTTGGAATTAGTAGAAATTAAGGAAGTGAAGATTATAGTTTGACTTGTTCTTAATGTATAGACAAATTGAATTCTAAGAATCATAAAATTAAAAATTAGTTTTAACTAATTCATTAGGTGTCAATGTCTTATTTGTCACACAATAATGAAGGCCTTGGTCAACACCATATTCCTCTCATTTATAAAAATAGGTCAACTTATCTTGCATAAATAGGGCCTTGGTAAAAAACAAGTTGTATATTTTAGCCAACACAAGGATTACTATATTCCTAAAAAGACTTCTTTGGCCACAATCACCTACTTGTATGTACTTGCAAAAAATTAAAGTCATTATCTCCAAAAAATTAAACTCACAACTTTCTACAACATGAATGTAATAAATGGAAGCTTTTCTTTACAATTAATCTATTTGATCCCTACAGGTTCAAAGTCTTGGGATAGATTTTTAAGAATTTTGAGCAAGTTCATATGGTGCCAAATTCTACAATAAATTTTTAAAACTTCTTTTGAAAAGAAGAGAATGTAATTGCTTTCTAAGAATATGATTTTTATTTCAATCTTTGCCATGAAAAAAAGTTATGCCTTCCTGTGCTCAAAATGATAAACTCTAGGCAATAAAAGAACATAATAATAATGATTTTTCTTTATATATTATATTCATGTCTACATTGAAATTTTTGACTCATTCAATTTGTATTAGTTATATGTTAGTTATAAAAAGTTTTGTTTTGAAGACAATCTAGACATCTTCCAAATCTTTTTTTGTATAAGATTCATTTATGAACTCAATTTTCACAATTTTTCAAAACAAGAAAGGCATAATATTTTATTTAATAGTTTATACATCCAATTAACATGATATTTTATTTTGTAACAGTTTAACCTTCCATGGTTACATGGTATTTATATTATATAGGTACCCATTTTACAAACACCTTCTATGGTTATGGGGGACATATGTTATAGTCACCTTCAATGGTTGGACAGTATCTACTTACACCTAAACTCAAAGCTTATAAGCTCACATATCTAGGCTCATGTGCTAACTTCATTGGTACTAGGAATACTACCTTAAAAATATTTTATTATTTTGGATGTATAAACTGTTACAAAATAAAAATAAAGTTCAAAAAATAAAATAAAAACAAGCCATTTCTAAAAACTTTGTGAAAATAAAAATAAAATAATGAAATAATGGAAATAATTTTGTTAAGTGTCTAAAAATGTATACGCATGCAAAGTGCCTTTTGTGCACATATGTTGAAGATAAGGAATTGTTTTTTCAGAAATGCCTAGATAGATACCTAGTTGTAATCTTGATGGAGGAATGTTTTGTCCTAATTTTCAAGTGAGATTCATTGCTTTAGAAACTTCTATACTAAAAAACATCAAAACAATAAATCTCTAAAAAAAAATAAGAAAATAACTTTTAAATAGTATATGGGTTTTTTTAATAATAAAAAAAAGACTATAGTTGAGATTCTATAACATACTTTCAATATTAATTTCAAATGCATAGATTCCATGCCCTAAAAGTTAAGCTTGCATTTAAGTTGGACATGCAAAAATATACATTATAGTATAATGAATAGCTTTTTCAATGCAAAGCTTCTTCCCCTTAGTCCAAAACAAACATACTTTACTAGTTACAATATGGTTAAAAACTTTGCAAATCAGGTCCACAAGTTTCGAATTAGTTTTCCAAAGAATATTTTCTAGTATGTGTACAACAATAATACTCATGGTATAATTAATGACAATAATCAATGAATGTGTGACAACATGCTATTATTTATCATATAAGGTGAGAAAATACCAAATTGTCCATTAGTGCTATTTCAGGCAATTTTATGACCAATTGCCTCCAAAAAAAAACAAATGTGCTTAAAATGCTAGACTTTAATTGTGGACCTCCACACCGCTACCACAATGTTTCCGAAACCTCGTTTCATTTGTCATGCAGAGCCAACACATATAGAAATTGCATATAAAAATTACTTATTCAAAATTGCATACTCAAAATACGCCTCCTTCATTTCAAGCCCCCTAAATGAAGAAGCCAAGGAATTAGGAATCTTCTTGAAAGAAAGGCCACATAACTATTGGTCCATTGCACACCCTTCATCCAAATTATTGTCTATGTACCTATTCTTGACAAATTTCCATTGAAAGTGCCCCCCCAAGTGCCATAAACCATTCTTTTACTTCACTACAATTGATTGTATTAATTCTCTAGATTTTGATTTTGTAACCAAGCTATGCAATGGCTCCAGAGGGAGCTTCCACTTTGTAATTTTTGTATGTTTATATTCTTTTCAATTTATGATTTTCAATTGCTAATACCACTAAAATGTTTTTTCTTGGAAAATTTGCCTTGAACTATGTTGAATTGCTTATATTGACAGTTTTGGGTGTTTTCACCTTAGAATATACGTGACCATAGAAACCCAAACATGTACAACAATACTTCATTCATTTGTACCAATGTGGTAAGAAGGAATAAGGTACGAGGTTCATAAATGGCACACCTAAAAGCTGAAACTGAACTTTGGGGAGATGAATTTTCTTGAAATATTTTTCAGTAAATTTTCCTTGAAAGGCAAGTAGAATTAACACCTAATCCAAGCCATTTCATATTCTTTGGAGGTTTGTAGAATTACTTATGAAATTTTGAAGTTGAAATGGCATAGGGCTCTTATATGGCCCACCTCCTAAAATGTACATTCTTTGTACATTGTTGAAAGGTATGAAAAAACAACATGTACAAATAGTGTACATTTGAGGAAGTGGACTGCTTTAGAACCTCCTACCTTACAGTGGTATTTTGAAGGTCATATGGTTTGAGGTCGACTTTCAAGGTCCCATCTCTCCTAAGTTATAAGGAATGGCACAACCCATAATTTAAAACTTCCCAAAATAAAGTCCTTACACTCAAAATTAAAACAAATTATAAATTTTTTCCTTATTCTTTATTGCCAGGCACACAGTTTACACCAATCAAACAAACAAACTGGGTTTTTTTTCTTGAATTTTTCATCATTTCATATTTTAGTGCCTCATAATTTGAAGTTCCCTAAGGTAGTGTGCTGTAAAAGCGACCCTCTCCTTCAAACCGACCCTATAATTAGTTGTAGAATGGATTGCAGGTGATCCTTGAATGGACCACTTTAGCTATTGAATGCATCAAGGAAAAATTGTTTTTCTATTGCAAGAGCCAATCATTGACCTTGATTTCCTCAAATCACTTTAGAAGTTGCAAGGGGACAGATTTTGGGAGACCTAGGGTCACAAATAGGTACCTACAACAGAAATCTTTGAAAATTCATAACTAATTCAAAAATGCTTCAAAACATATGAAACCACTTGTGTTACGTTCGGCATCTATTTGGCTTTCTCTGAAAAATGAGCTAAAAATATTTTTAATCAGAAAACATATAAAAAAAAGGCGAACCAGCCCTTAAGGGGTCGCCTTTAGAGCCTACTACCTTATCATATTTTTGGATTCATTTTCTGTCTGAACTAAAACCTGCTGAGGTAGCAAGTACCTGAAATTGGTTTGATCATGATGGACCAGGATAACTTAAAGGGAGCAATGACAACAACGTCAGGGCTTCAGGAGTTCAGGTTTCAAAGGAAAAGGAATGACATTGAATAAGCTTATACTCACGTCCTGCAACGGAACTGAACTTAATTTATCTTGTTTGGTCGGACCTTGGGCATGATGATGGTGCAAACTTGAGTTCATTGAAGTCCATTGTGAAAGCTCATGCCAGCTTCCAATTGTTGGATATGTTGAAAGATATGGATATATATTGTGCATGGTACCCTACCCTACTCGTAAGTGTGCCGCATTCAATTTCTGCAGCCATTTGCAACTGACTTGCTGAGTAAGCTCATTGCCAACGCAGTTCTGCAAAAGCACTCGACACCGTGATGGAAGAAATGAAAGTATTTGTAACACCGAACGTCTCAGGAGGCCTTTTTATTTTTGTCAAAAAAACACTTGAAACTACCATTTTCAATGCAAATAGCAAGAATTTGAAACATTTGTTTTGGAGGGCATATACAACAATAGGATCTTGGACTAAACTATAATGAGAATGTCTGGAAAGAATATTTAAAACTTTGACCGTATTGATCGCATGATAGAAGTTATTCCACGCCAAAGTTATTTTGTTGCTAGTCTGATTTGACTTTTACTTCATTTGAATAAGTGATGTGAAAGTTACAGACAATCTTGTTTTGGAGCAATCTAAGCACCTTCTTGAAAAAATTAACTTGTTCTACATGCAATTCTTATAATTTTTCAAAAAACAAAGTTCCATATAGGTTGATTTTCTTGCTAGAACAATCTCACTATTGGAATTAGTGTATTTTAATTCCATTTTAGATATATAAGTAATTTAGATTTTTCCTCTATCTTGTATCTATTTCTATTTAACAATTTTTTTAAGAATGAAAATTAATTTTTTATAAAAAAAATTGTTTTAGATTCTAAACTCAATTCTCCAAAAATAAAAATAAAACCTCAACCCCCCAATAGTGCAAAAAATTTAAGTTAAAAAGGTTCAAAGTCAAATAATCTAATTATGCAATGTGCAAAAAAAATTTATTTTCTTTACTTTAGAGGCAAATATCTTGAAATCTATGTGGCCAAAATTTCTGAAATTTATTAAACACATTCTCATACTAACTATGTGTACTCAGATCTTAAGATCAGATGTGCAAAAAAAACAAATCAATTTGCAAATTTGCAATAGAAATGTCAGTTTTGAATGTTTTTTGACATAAAGTCTCGGTTCTTTTGGGATTAAAAAGAATTATCTCAAGTTTTTTCTTCTCTTTTCTTTTGACCACCCTTGCTAATTGTGGGCTAACTATGGCATAACTTTTGCTTCTAGAGGCCAATAGAAATTAGAATTATATTCCCTAAAAGCTTGTTTGAATGGACCTTTGGCATGATTGTGCAAACTTCATTAGTGAAAGCTTAGACCAACTTCCAATTGTTGGATATGTTGAAGATAGACATATATTGTGCATGGTTTGTTATTATAATAAGGTAGTAAGTTCATAAACTGACCACCTAAGGGCTGGAATTCAATTTGGGAGGTGATACTTGTTGGAATATTTTTCAGTAAATTTTCCTTGAAAGAGAAGTGGAATTGACATCTAATCCAAGTTGTTTCATATTTTTTGGAGCTTTGTGGAATTAGTTATTAAATTTAGAAGTTAAACTGACATAAGGCTCCAAAACCGCCTGCCCCTAAAATATACACTATTTGTACATCAGTAAAAGCTAGAAAAAGACAGCATGTACAAATTGTGTACATTATAGAGGTGGGCTGTTCTAAATGCCCAAACACAATTTGAACTTCCTACCTTAGTATGTGTGTTGCACTCAATTTTTGCAGCCATTTGCAATTGACTTGTTGATCAACTTATTGTTAGTGCAGCTCGGCAAATCACATGACCCCCCCAAATGGATGACATGAAAATATTTTAATATTCTATTGTTATCTAGTTTTAGTCAACATTTCTTCATTGAGCTTCTGCACCCTTAGGTTGTTTCCACTCTTTCAATGGAAAGGAGTTTGCCATAGTTTATAGCAAGCTAGACTCCCAAATCTCCTCCACCGCATAAGGTAGAACAACCCATTGCAGTTAGATGACCCCATAGTAGACATTTAGGGAATGATCCCACTATGGTTTTTTCCAATACATGAGATTTTAGTCACAATCAATGTCTTACATGATAGTAATGGAGTGATTAAGGTAGAAGTACCTATTCATGATAACTTCAGCATTTCAACCTAGATACAAAGAGGGAAATTAGTGGAGAAAGTGATTTCAATTGCACAAGGATGTGGAAAGGCTCTTTTAGCTTATATAAACAGAGGTCTTTGACAAGCAGGTTTTTGACGAGGATTGTGCACTACCCAAACTACAAGAGGTAGTCCGTGACAATGTGGCACTTCAATTGGGAATTGTGAAACGGTGCAATTTAGGTGTACACTTGGCGCTACAAAAAAAACCCATTTGTGAATTCCTCATGTTAGTACTAATGCACATTTTTTTTCCTTTTAAATTCGAGTCTTTTGATGTAGTTGTCCAATATAAAGTGTTGAACTAGCTTTGCAATGGTTTTATCATGTCACTTAATTTCTTCTTGCAGTCTATAGTCCAAATAAAGACAATGAGCTATAATTTATAGAGTCCATAAGTGAACCGTTCTACTTGTATCATTAGTTCAAACCCTGATAGAATGTTATATTGTTATTTGTGTTCTTTCATGGTGAACCTTTCTGATAAATTATTGCATGCTTGTGTATTCTTTTCAGATGTCAGTATTAGACTATAATGATGAAAAATGTCCACACTGAAGTTTTTACAAAAAAAAATTAATTTACAACGTTGGTTATAGACTTGTGTATTTCAAAGAGCACGATACTACAATCATGTTGAACCAGTGCATACTAAATGCCAATTCTCTAACTGAAAACTAATTAGAACCTTATGTGAAGGTGCTACCAAGTGCAGAGGCCACCTACAAGCACTTCCAATATGGAGTTACTATATATATAACAAACCATGAAGACATCACTCACTAGAAAAATAGATATGTATATACTATATAGAGAGTAGTGGCGTCGTCCTCAATTATCAAAGGCGGTAGTAGAAGGAATGCTGGCAGGTTCCTAATCGATCACCATATTGTTGTTTTGGTCTGCAGCCACAGCCTTGTTTGGCTGCAATGTATAAACTTTTGCTTGGGTGATGTGCACTCCTCCACTTATGACTTGTGAAAGAATTGTTAAGCGCTTGACGACTTCACTCTGCTTTTGGATGGCAAGTCTAGTTGTTTCATTTGCTATATGTGCATTCTCATGTAGACATTGACTTTTTTGTGTTGATATTCCATTTGTTCTCTAAACAACTACAACTACACTCTGATTCTTCCAATTGCCTACTAGCATCTGTCATGTTTTTCATTTGACTGGTCATGACACTGCCACTAGTGCGGGTGGCTTCCGCTAGAATGTTGTAGCCAAATAATAAAAACATACAAATACTCGTATTATTTGCTAGATGTTTAACTTGAAACTCTGAAGTATCGCTAGAACTGATGACATGTGTAGTGGATTCCGTTTGCGTGTAATGGTTGTTCTCGTGGGCCTAATTTTTGGCCATCTATACCTGCAGTTGACAGAACTCCAATTTGATCCATTATGCCATGTCGTGCACTTTGAATGTTGCCTTCAATTCCCTCATATGTCTTGTATTTGCAAGGTCTATGGAATCCTCGATATCTAGCTCACTATCGCTAGGGCCTTGAATGTCTTTGCTAACATTACATACTAGCACCAAGTAATTGCTATCGTGATGTGTAAACAAATCTTGAGCATGGGGTGGATTCATGATGGGACACTTACTGAATCATTTGTAAATGTTGTAAAAGTTTTCTTCCACATGTATAGGACCAGGGTAGTCCCTCAACCTTCCTCTCTGGTACTATAAGATTTCAATAGACTGTCCCATTGCTTCTAGTTCTCGCAAATAAGTCTACAGTTTTCTTATAATTGGAGATGAGTTGCTTCCATTTTTTCTTGCAAGCAAGGCCATCTCATAGGCATGGTGAACACCTTACTCACATGAAGTCTCTACTAATACGTACCCACTTTGTGGCATCGGGATTCATGAGATCTTGAGCGTCTACAACATTTCCTTCCTCCACAAAAAGTTGATGCTTGGCATGAATGATAGCATTTATTTCCTAGTTATTCCAGTTGACTCCATAATCATTGTGTGTACATTTGACAACGTTTCCAGTATATGCGGTATTCATAGCAATAGTTGATCTTAGCATTCCGGTAGTAGGACGCAACAACAGTCTTGATCTCAGTCTGCCATGTACAATGATACCTTTACAAATCTCAAATATTAACTCATAAGAATTGTATAGTTCAGTTACTTAATTCAGCATCAGAGTGTGTGTTTGTGGTGTGTAGGTCCATTTAATTCTATAGCAAGGTTTAGAAAGACAATTACAAGAGTGTGGACTCACCATCATTTTCCAAGGAAGTTCCTTCAACTTTTAAATTGTAACTGCCAATGCCGAGACAATTCTCCATCACTATGGCTATACATTGCACAAATAAAATTAACTAAATAAAATTGCCATGTTTAGCAAATGTCATGCAGGAAAGATGATAGCATGTTCATGCACAACATCAATACAATTGCAAGACTATTGACCTAGATTGTAGATGTCACTCACAAGTATCAAAATCCCATTGTTCACGACACTATAGGAATTTGAGCTCCACAAAGACCACGCAATTTGACAAATACTCACAAATTGAAGAAAAACACAAAAGGTTGTACAAGGACAATGCTCCTTGTATATGTGAAGGTAATATGCATTTGGTTGCCAACAATTTATTGCATGCACACTAATACTTCAACTGTTGGGTCCAAAGAAATATTTAACATTTTATTTTAAAGTCCAACTTGCCTTCTAAATTAACTATTGCCGGTCTTTTGTAATAGGCCATCATGAGGCACATTAATTAACAACCTTCTAGGAGTTCTCAAATCTACATATTTCCTTATTTATATGCTATATAACATCTGAAAGCTACACCACTAGTACTGCAATAGAGTCATCCTCTCTTTGACTGACCACCACTCTTATCCTCTGTTAACCCCTAAAGGACCAACCTGCAGAATTTGGCAACATAAAAAAATTGGGCAGGTACATGTGGCCAAAGATTTACAAGTTTGAGGCTGAAATTTTAGTAGAAGTTGTGGACGAGGAGTACCTTTCATATGAACTAAATTTTATGGCATTTGGAAATACGAGTCAAAAGTTATAGTCTAATATGTTACTTTTTTTCTTAGCCGGGCAGTAAGGGCAGATCAGAAAAAATCACTTTTTCCAGAAACAAAAATTTGAAACTGGTTTTCTAGAGCTATCTATACGTGGAAAGCTTTTAATCATTCCATTTTGACCAATGAGTCAAAAGTTATGAGGAGTTTTAGTTTGCGGGCAGTTTTGGAATCTCTACTCTAAAATAAACTTTGAAGTCTTTTATCTTACTCAATTTTCAATATTTTTGAAAAAAATAAAATCATAAGATGTAGATTGTTTAATACAACATTTCAACCATTGGGATTGGCATTTTTCAATTTCATATCTAAATTCTTAACAATTTAGTATTTTAAAGCATTCTCTACTTCATTCTACTTACTATTTTTTTCCTATATGTTGTACAATTCCAAATGATGTGAAATTTTTCAAGCATGTAGCCAACTTGTTTAGGAAAAAGAATCCAAAGAAGCACCACCATTTTGGACATTTTTTCATAGAAAAGTGAGCTTTTGAATTGCAGCTGCCCGGTTTTTTGCAGGGGTCAAAAAACGATTTCAGTGATTTTGAATGCTTAAGGTAGAGGCACCTAATGGCATCCTTGTACCCAATGGCGTCCCTTTCTAGGAAGGGGTGTCATTTCAGAACCTAAATGTAGACATATCAAACATAACTTGTTATTTTCTAACTGAAATAATAAGCCATGTATGGTCCGCCTAGAATTGCATTTCAGAATGACGCCCCTTCCTAGAAAGGGACGCCATTGGGTACAGGGATGCCATTAGGTGCCTCTACCTTATATCTTGCAATCCATGTGGTGGAAATTTCTGAAATTTTTACCACATATTCTCAAGTCAGCATACTACAAGATCCTACGGTTACATGAGTCAAAAAAAAGTTTTTTTCAAAAATTTGGTACTTGTACTAAAAACGGCAGTTCTTGAGCGTTTTCAGTGAAAACATAGTCACGGAACTTTAGGGGTTAAATGGGACGCCAATTAGGATCAACATTCCTTGAAGATACCAAGTCTGCACATACAAGATTTTTATAGTGAACCACTGGCCAAACTCCACTGCCTTAAGTCCATGTCTACACGTATATGTAGTAAATCTGTAAAATCTACAAAATCGCCTCTTTGTAATGCTACTTTAATTTTGTTTGACACCAATTTGATAATTAAAAAAAATAACCATCCTATGTCGCACTAACAATCATTCTTTTCCTTAGCCACATCGGCCTCCAAGTAGGATCAGCATTCACAAATGACCATAGGTGTGAATGTTGTTTGCAAAACTTCTTTACAATCGTCCATAATTATCTCCCCTAATGCTAGGTGCAAAAGCACCCTAGCTGACATATCTTTCTACTTATAGTCACATTTGTCATAAGACTCCTCCTTGCCATGCCCACATGAATTTCATCTCTCCATATTGGATGAGACACTTCAAACTATCATGCTCAGAGTTTCTTGTGTTTTTCGTGATCAATTTTCAACTAAAAAAAGAGAATTTTTTTAATGGAATATTTGGATAAATTCTATAAGGTAGAGTGGATGAAATTCTTGTACTACTCCATAATCTTGAGATGGTATAGCTACATCATGGATGAAAATATATACATTTGGATGAATAAATGCTATTTCATTTATATTGTTCATATTTCACTTGAATCTTGGATGTAAGAGTAATCCTAAATGTCCAAAAGAAATAATGCCTTCAAAATCACCTCCCAATTGTCATTTTTGAAATGAAAGGCTATTTTTTTAGAATACATTTTTGAAAAATCTAACCACAAGATCTTGTTCATTACTATCAAATTAGCCTAATTTTCAATATTCTAAGAGTTTAGTTGTATGAAATTTGAGATTTCTTCATTCAAAATTTAGTGTTTGGGAAAAAAGTAAAGTTATTTCTTAGAAAAACTGATTTTAGGACCTATATCTCAAATTTTAACAAAGTAAGAGTTTTTCATTTTTGACTAAATGCAATTATGAATAGTTAAAAACTAATATGCATGCAAATTTTTACAAGGATTGGAGCAATAGAAGATTGTTTTGCAACAAGTGAAGTGCATTGGTAAAACAAAAAAATTCACTTGACTGGGTCTATACATTGTCCCCTGGAAAAAAAACCATAAGTTGCTAAGAAGTTTGGAAGTCGACTAGAAGAGCAATAAAATGAAAATGAGAGGTTCATCCAGGCAAGTCTATTGTATATTGATACAAATATGGACATAAATACACATATGGGGACAAATATAGAATGAAGAATCTCCTCTATAAAATGTCTCTCCTAGAGACATCTTGAGTAGGAGACATCTAGGGAGTGGAGAATATTGCACAAGGGGCCTAATTTTGCATTGTAGCCTATATATGTTTAGATATACATGGATACTTATAGTCATACAAATATAAACAAACATACATATAAATACACATGTGGATATGACTGTTGATATGGTGCTAATTATCCCATATCTTTTGGTGAAAATTAGAATTGGATACTAGTTTTTGAAACCTTGAATCTCAAAAAAAAAATGTAAAAAATTAGACACGGGTACTTGGCTACAAGTTTCTTGATTGTGGTTTTGTCTCATTGAGTGACTATCCACTATCCACTCAAGTACACTATCCCCTTACTATTCCCTCATGCTCCAACCAATCAAACCCTTGCCCGCTTGTCCACCTATAAATTTATTTTTTGGGGGGGGGATAGCCTTTAATTGGCTAGATTTCTCTCTTGAGGCAATCTATAGTGAGTATTTCTTTGAGTGATTCACTTTGAAAAATCACCCAAGGCAGAGTTTTTGTTCAAATCAAAAGTTCTTTTGGCCTCAAAAAGATAACTTGACAGACTCCATAAGAAAAATATTAAATTTCTAATAAATTTTTTTTGGGGGGGGGAACCTGGACAAATTTAAAGTTGTATAGTGACCTTAAAATGGTTGATTAGGCATTTAGAGGTTAGAACATCCTCAATGCCAACAATAAGTGGTCACAATAAATGTACTTGGATGGACGACAACAAAAATGTCCACCCAATGCAACATGCAAAATAATTTGAAGGCCTCTACAATTTCTTCCTTCCACAAGGCATTTTTTGTGTGAGCTAGCAAACCTTTGACATTCCATCCCAAGCCAATGAAGGAGCAGAAGAGCATGTTGACTTTAGTACAGCAGAACTCCTATAAGTGCACCTTCCACAAGTCAATAAACCTCCGTAACGTAATAGGTCCAAGCGGTCCTAGCTTATGGAATAAATTAAGTGGTGGCACTTAATGAGAGTAGGCCAAGCAATAAATGGTGGACGTCACCTTGTCAAAAAAAAATATATATATTCTTGTAAACAAGCTTCATGGCTTGAAGATGTGGCATGTATACTACAAGGGCAACTTCCTACATAGTGCGGACCCTCTCTAAAGTGATGCTATCAGGCGGTCCGAGCCCTATTCCATTAGAGGAGTTCTACTGTAACTTGTAACTTCAAGCCCCCAAACAAGTCTCCTTGTGATTAGCAAGTAAAAAGCGTCAGGTGGTTAGGGTTCCTAGTATTGCTCTAGGGTTGGGGCATATGTGACGGGATCTAGAGCTTCACAAAGAAGGAGATGTGGATCCAGGGCCAAATTGCACCATTTCGAAATAAATGTTTACTATTTGCCAGTTAAAAGTAATATTTTTTTGTTAGAAATTTCCACTTCTACTTAAAATGTGGATGAAATTGTCAAACTTGTATGACAAAATGCATTAATATGATTGAAAAGTGTTTCTTGGTCCAAAAGATGGATGAATGTAGAAATATAATGTTTCACCAAATTGTTCGTGATTGCCATCCTGGCACTTTGTCAAAAAAGTTTTTAAAAAAAAGACAGCTGCTAGATATTGGCTACCTCAAACCTGTTGAAGCTACCTTTCATTAGTCTTTTCAGATTCAATCTAGTATCTAACTATAGTATAAATTTTACTTGGGAACAAAACCCAAGGAAATTCTTAGTGGTGGTTCTTGAATTCGGGGAATAGTCAAATAGTTTATCGTTTTGTATCTAAGGTCACTTTAATGTATGATTTATCACTCAATAAATGGATTAAAATTTCATTATTTATGTATTTATATGATATAAATGTATTTACCGTCTTAACCTATACAAATAGCAGACAATCCATTACCCATGAAAATTTCTATAGACCTATGGTTACCATCTTGTATTAGAATTCTAATGTCAAATAGTCTAGGTACGTCAAATAGTCATGGCTCCTATTCTATCAACTTAATCAAATCCACAATACATATTTGTATAAATCCATCCTCTTTAATTACTTCTTTGAGTTTAGTGGATTGTCAATTGGTCTTAGTAACTATCTTATTAGCCTAATTGCTAAAATGCAGGTATGCAAATATCACAACAGTAAGGTCAATTGGTCTCAGTACAGTATACAAAGCATGCAAAGGTAAGAATTAAATCCTTCAATTCAGGTCAAATAGTCATTTCAATTTTTTCTTCAAGCTCCACAGCTTACAATATGTCAATTGGACCAAGTTCCACAGTGCACATTTACAATCTAACATGATTACTAATTGTTGCTTTGTCAAATAGTCTGCTATACTAATGTACTAACTAATACTAACTATTACCAATAAATGGTCAATTTGTCCAAATTCCCATACAAGATTAGCAAGAAAGATATACAAAAATTCTGTTTATATTGAGTTGTCAAATTGGCCAGGTTTCCACATCAAATCACAACAAGTACACAAAGATTTTATTCTATAACATAAGATTACACTCCTTGTACCTGCACTTGTCGATCTCACACCACTAGTCAATTGGTCATCTCATTTCAAACACAATTCCTTTACCAGTTATCTTACTTTAATTTAGTCATAATCGTAAGTCATATTAATGTAAATTTCCCCAGGCAATTTGACTATAACAACACCCATTACTACAATTGGACTCAAACAATTAGTCATACTCTAATGCTTAAGTTTCCATCACCAAATCACACCAATAGTAGTCTTTGAGATTTGGTTATAAATTAGAACAACATTGTTCAACAATTAGACCAAAACAACACATGGATACAATCACCAATCACTGGCTAATTGACCTTAATATCAAACATAATAACGCCAATCTCTGGCTACAATTTATTTTACCATAATAAGATCATGCAGAGTGTATACAGCACTTACTGTCTAATTGTCCCCAAACACAACATTAACCAATCACTGGTACATATGTATATATATTTATACATTTCAATAAACAAGTTCTTGACAATTTGTCTATTACAAGATTTAAATAATTAATCCACCAATCACTAGCTTAATCTTAGTTTATAAACTTAATCTCAAAGATAAATGAACTACATAAACATAGAAGTAGACTTTTGACAGCTTGACAATTAACCAGAACACAGGAATTGAATTTCCATTAAATTTATCTAGTCAATTTCACTTACAGTTCTATTAGTCTTTGATTCTTCTCACAATCACAACTCTCGTCACATTTTCTCTCGGTCCTTCTGCAGCTCTCCAGTGCACTTCATTTGCAGTCCATTTGTTAGCAACTCCGATGATGCGTTGCTCAATTGTTTAACAATATTCTCCAAGTAAAATTGATTTCTGTCTACTTGACTAACAACTAAAACTGAGGAGGCTCCAATCCCTGGCTGCTTTTCCAAAGTTCTTGAAAATACCACTCGCTGGGCTATTACGAACTTAAACAAATAAAGTCTATTTGACACAACAATCACCTCTCTACTCTTGTCTATTAGACCTAAACAAAATGAACAAGAGTTGGTACACCAATCACTGGTTGCCTTAACGCATAACAAATGATCAATTGACAAAATATTCAGACTTAATAGCTCTCAACTAATAGACTTGCAAAAAGAACAAGAAAGCAAGGCCAATCCCTGGCAATCACACAAAACAACAAATAAACAAAGCCAATCCCTGGCTACATAAGCATTAGACGAATAGACAGGGTTATATTGAAGAAATACACGGATACATTTAACAAAAAGCAAGCAATCATTGCAAGCTTGAGAGAGCGGAAAAACGAAGAGTTGATTAGTCTTTGTACCTTCTTGGCTGTAACTAACCGGGTGTTAACTGCCTTGTCTATTAGTCCTTAACTGACTACAACTAACCTTAAGTGGCAGTCTATTAGTCATTTCGATAACTACTTGCCTATTTGTCTCGGTTCACACTTCATTCCGACTCCTAATTAACTTTAACCTGTCTAATTGTCTTGTTCTTCAAAAAGCTTAAAAAGTAACCAAAAAGTCTATCTACACTAACTGAACTGAAACTTTTGCAGCTTCTTCAATGGATCCCCGCAATTGTCATGGCATTTAACCTTCCAGGCTTATCCCCACTGAGCAAGTACGACAGAGGTGCAAACTGCAAAGTAAACCAAGCTTAACACATGTGCCTGGGTGCAAAAAAAGTTCTGGAAATAAATTACAGATGTCATGAAAGCAAGTAATATTTTACATGGAAAAAGGAATTAACGGAGCTGCTTCTAATACTTAAACTTAATATGGCCTAATGTGAGAAGCCTAGCCTAATGTGAGAGTCAGTGCAACATCAGTTTCGCCAGAGAAGTTAATGTCATTGGGCCTAGTGGGGCCACCTTGTATTTAAGGCCGTATTTAAACAGTTCATACAAATTCTTACCAGAAAGGTACAATCTCAACAGCTTACAATAGGATCAATTCTAGATAAGCTTACATCTATTTTGTTCATATAGAGTCCCAAACACATGCATTCTCTTGACGATCAATGAAACCAACCAAAAATTTCTACAATTCAGCTATAGGAATGGTGTTCAAAACCCGATTTTGACTATATAGGCATTGTTATCTTAGTACAATACAACAACTGATTTCACTAATTTAAAAAAAAAGGGTGCCTTTTGTAAATGAGTGCTGTAATTGGATAATTAGTGTAGGCATAAGGTAAACCAGCCTATTCCCGTTAGCTTCCTATTTCCGACATCTGACTTTTGGCCCCATTACCACCCTGAAACTCATCTAAGTCCATCTATTTTTCTGACAAAATCAGCTCATTAATTCAGCTTGGGTAACGTGTCTACCATTGATTGGTGGATATCCAAATACTCATAGATACAATCTATGGCGGTAATGGGTTGTTGATCTGACTTTTATAAATTAATTCATGGGCGGATTTGTAATTTCAGGACAGTCAACTTCAAAAATTAATAGAAATTTCAATTTTCATCAAAAATTATAAGTCCACTTGGGTTTGATTCGTGAAACATGCATACACCTTTGAAAAATAGGTGCCCCCATTGAAGTTGACTCCAACATAGTCAGATCACAAATCAGGGTGGTAATAGGCTTGTCTACCTTATATTGTGCTGTCTGGCTGGTACAGCCACTTTTCAGTGCATTGTGCATTGTGACAAACTGTGTCACAATGCACTGAAACACATACCTCCCTTCTTTGTATTTAAACTGATAAATTTTTTTATATCTTCTTCCTTTTGTATTTAAATTAATAAATTTTTTTATACCTTCCCCCTCCTTTGTATTTAAATTAATAAATTTATTTTAAATTAAATTAATATTAAAAAAATTCAAGAACCCCCTCCCTTCTTTGTAGTTTCCAGGTCGAGGTGGGGTGACAATTGATATGGGACATATTGTGTATTTTGTATTTTAACCGTATCTTATGTTCCGTACAGTATATTGAAGTTGTATTTTATATCCATATCCATTCCGTATTTATACCATATCTATATTCAGTATTGTATTTGGATTCATATTTGGACGGCTTGGATTGAATCTCACAAAGATCAAGGGCTTGTGATTTTTTGAGAAATCAACGGCATCTTGGAGGCGAAACATTTTTCTGTTTTTTTAAATCAATGGTTTGTGATTTTTTTTAGAAAGGGGGGAGGAACTAATGCACTAAAAAGAGGTGACAGCCTCTTTTGAGTGCATTGGCATTGTACAAGAGAGGAGTCTTACCCCATAATGGATCTAGTATTGAAGGAGCAACTTATTGTTCTAGCGATCAAAACGAGTAAAGAAAATGTATTCTAAGAAAATCTAGAATCTCCTTGTGACTACTAAGAAGACCCCCCAAAAAACTTTGACAATCGAATAACAGGAACTAGGTTAAATATGTTCAAAACCTTCAGTTATTCACACAATGACAATGAATGTAAGCTGTTACTTTAGTACAAGTGTACAACACAGTAATCTATTCGAACTTGCACTAAGCTTAATTAAAAACAGGGTGCCTTTGCTAACGTAGTCACTTAGTGCTCAAATTGGAGATATCAGTGTAGACATAAGTGAGGGAGTCCTGACACCTAGTGATTGAGTTAGTACCGGTATTGAAGGAGACAGGCAGGGTGAGAGTAAGCTTAACCCCTCATCGCCGGAGGGGACGAAAAGTGTCCTCACAGAAAATTCAAAGTGATGTAAGGTAAACCAGCCTATGACAGGCAGATTGCCTGGTTTGCCTTGTTGACATATTTGAAATTTTGAAATTTTTTTTTTCATATAAAGCAAACATGAAAAATTGGTAGAACAATTGAAATTTTATTTTTTTGACAAAGTATGAATTTGTTACAGATTTTTGAAGTGAATTGGCCAGATGGCTCAAAACAGTCTGTAGACTATCCCACAACCATCAAAAACTATACCTATGGTGGTCATCAAACCACCCAATGCAGTTACAATATTTCCTAACATGGTTGAAATATTTTCTAACATGGACATGACATAAAGGAATAAAAAAAGTTAGTTCATGTAATGAATTACACTAGAAAGGGACGAGTTCCTAAAACAGTCTCTAACATCTCCATCACCATCATACAAAACATTGATTTCAGCCATCAACCTACCTAATAAAGTTTTGCTTACATTAATTGGAAAAAACCTGACACAGATTGATGGAAAACTGTAATGGGTCATCTTATAGATGTCTGTATTAGGCACTTGGCCTGTCATAGGCTGGTTTACCTTAACTTTTGCATCCGATGTCCAAACTCAATAAAACTTGTTGGTAAAGTTGCGCTCTCTCTTCTAGTTTATGTGGCAGAATTTTCAGATCAATGCGAGCTTTATTGATTTCTTGAAAGCCAATCGAAGTCCGTAGGTTCAATTTGAATTCACCAAACTGCATTTGAAGGCTGCAACTTCGGGGGCTGGTATCTCCTTCATCCAATGTTCGTTTTCAATAAAATTTGTTGTGTTATGTTCCCCTTTAAGTCTAGTTATTGTGGTTAGATTTTCATGTCAACCCAAGTTGTTTGGAATGCTTGGGAGCAATTCGAAGTTCAAAATCTAGACATTTTTGCATTACAGTGAACTTTGGTGGCTTATAACTTCTTCGTACAGGAGTTTTTTTCAATAATTTTTGTTGGAAAAGTTTCACATACTAGTCTAGTTCTTGTGGTAAAAATTTCATATCAATCCAAGAATATATGATTGACTGAGAAGCATTTTAGCAGAGGTAGGTTCAGCTGTAGATGTGTTTTTTTGCAACTTTTTTCACTGTTTTTTGACATTTCAAAACAATTTTACAAATGCAATGAGTCAATTAAATGTGTTTTTTTTCCACCAAAGTGTTTGTCTTTTGGTTTAGAATCACCTTGTAGTTTAAAGTTTTTTCATTTGAGTAGGTTTAGAAATTGAATTCCACCTCGAAATGTGTTTTTAGGAAAATTTCAGCATCTTTTTTCAACACTAAAACATTATAATCTTTCAATCTATACGGTCAAATGACCCCAAATTTTACTTACACCATCTACAACATGCACACTATAATATTGTACGGTTGAGATTTTTATACCTTACTCACATTTAGACTTATAACACTTGAAAAGCAAGGTTGTTTTTTGACATGGTTAGAGCTTCGGCGGTGAGGGGTTAACATAAGCTGACTGTACAAGTGAATCAATACAAGTAGAAGGAAAAAAAAAAAAACATGCTTACAAAAATCATAATCCCCATTTGACTGATAACTAACTTAATCATCCCTGAGCACTCAAACAACCATTTTTGGGTTGCTGCCCGACTTCAGGCACACAAACAAATTTTTTTTTTTTCTTTCGATTTTCTTTATTTTAATTAAAAAAAAATTGGATTGTCTTTCTATGTTTATGTTCAAAACTAAATTTGCTGCAGTCAAACAAAAGTTATAAGAGAATAGTACAAAGTGTTCATAATTGGCCTAGTGTTGAAAATGTTACTTGGGGGGAAAGAGTTGGTGTTCTCATTACTAAATCTTATTCATTTTTTCATAAATAAGTAGAAACCATCATTTTGACCAATGAAAAAAAATTCAAATATTAAAGATAGAAATTACATTTTTGGTGAATTTTTGAAGTTATACCTTCAAAATTCATTTGAAGAGAGTTTTAAAATATTTTATAATTTTGACCGTACATATACTTTCTACTTTTCATGCTTCACATTATCTTTTTTTGATGCAAACTTTTAGAAAGTTATAGAACTTATATTTTATAACACATTTTTGTTTTGTCTGAATCCCTTGGGCTTTTCGGGATTAGACCAAAAAAACTTCTATAATCCAAATCCAAGAACCATGTTCATTATCATGTTCATTTTTGTCTTTTAGTGTACTTTCATTTATACTAGCCCAATAAGGATACTCTTAGTGAAATCAGTTGTTGTGTTGTTCTAAGGTAGCAACACCTAAATGTTTTGAAATTGAATTGTGTATTGTAAAGTAAATTATCCCATTCTAGGCCAAATAGGAGCAGACCCATTGTAGGAATAAAACTATATTGGAGTGTATATTAAAATTCAAAAAATACTTACTACTAATATATTTTTACCCATGATGAGGTTGCTCCCATTTGGCCTAGAATGAGGGAGTTTATTTTACTAAGAAACAACACCTGCATGGTCTAATATTATTTAAATCAATTATTGTCATGTATTGAAGTACAAGCACCCTACATCACCTATATAAGGCCTTTACATTTGCCCTTGTTATAATATTATTATAATGAGTAATTAAGTAATGAAACACTTCTATAATCCAAATCCAAGAACCATGTTCATTTTTGTCTTTTAGTGTACTTTCAAAGCTCTTTATTTTCATTGTCCAATGCCAAAATGTGAATGTTCTTATACCTATTCAAAGTACATTTGAATGTGCTTCTAGTGATCAAAATTTCCACTTCTAATTATAAATTGGTCAAAAGTTAGAAGTTCATTTACAAGGATAAAATTCGGAGTTGGTACTAGGGATGCTTTAATATTTTAAAACAATGTGACTTGGTAATTAAATGAACTAGTACACAAATTGAATGTCTAATATATTAAGCTCTAAAGGAGTAAGGCCATTTTTTTGTCAAAACATACTTAAAACTGTCGTTTTTGTTGTATTCATCCAAGAAAACAAAACAAAATATTTTTGAAGAATCTAACCTTAGGATCTTGTACTTTACTTGTCTAAGATCATATTAAATTTTTTTTTATGAAGTTTGACTGTACATATTGGAAGATATTAGCATTCAAAGTTGTAAAAATAAGTTTTTTTTAACATTGGCTTGCAATTTTAGATGACTTTGACCGCCATTTGTAGAAATGCTTTGCATTGTGCACTCTGAATTTAGTATTTTTTGTGTTGGAGAATTGAGTTGAAAGTCCGGTAAATGAATTTCAAAAAATAAATGCATGATTTTCATTCTTTAAAAAATTGTTAAGTAGAAGTAGGTTCAAGATTGAAAGAAGAACTAAATTGATAATAGTCCTTAGATGGGATTGAAACACAATAATCCCAATAGTGAGATTGTTTTAGCAAGCAAACTTAACCTTGTCAAACAATTTATTTATTTTTAAATTGTAAAAATTGCATTTAGAATAAATGAATTGTATAAGTTATTTTTTCAAAAGTATGCTCAGACTGCCCCCCAAACAAGATTGTTCACAGCTTTCACATCACTAATTCAAATGAAATGAATAAAAGCTTCACATGTAGACAAAAGTATAATCTACAAGAAAGAAAGAAATATATATTTTTGCTTAGTGACATGAAAATTATATTTTGGATGGCTTAACTTTTGTTCCTAGACACCGATTGAAATAACAATTATATTTTAGATGGCTTAAATTTTGTTCCCAGACACTGATTGAAATCCACAAAGCTAAGAAGTATTTCTATCTTATGAGAAAGTTTTAATAAGTTTCACTCAAATTTGAGATTGTAGGAACTTGCCCAAAATCTAATTTGTCTCTCGAGGGGTCAATGGTCTTTTAGGAGTTTAGTACATAGTGTCACGTCTCTTGTCACAATCCATGTCACAAAATCCAGCAAATTTTCATCCCAAATAAATATCATCCATTTTTTTCATCCATTTTTTTCATCCATTTTTTTCATGACGAAAACCTAGAGCGCGAGGAGTAAGCGTTCCTCCTCAATGTGAGCGCGTCGATTTATTGCAATTTGAAGGTTGCTAATATAAGGACCTGTTTACACCCAAAATCTTTGGGATGGAGTCCAAAGAAATGGAGTGTTTTGATTGGGTCTTTGCTTTGGGTCCATAGCTATCTTCCAATCAAAACTCTCCATTTCTTTGGACTCCAACTCAACGTTTTTGGGTGTAATCAGGCCCTTAGTACATAGTGTAGGAAAATATCATCCCAACAAGCGAGGGAGCTCAGTCAGTCCTGACACTTGGTGGTGAAGCTCGTCATGAACTCGCCAGGCAAGCCTCGAGCCACTTCCTGTACCAGTGACGCCAAGACCACCCGCCATTTATGGATTGCTGACACTCTCATCAAGTCTCCCCCACTCCGCCTCAGACACTCTCCCTCCTCAACTCAGCTCCGCTCCGCTCAGCTCCCCAAGACTCCCACCCCGACCCAAGTCTGCCTGCTCAAGCCTCAGCCCACTCTAGCTCAGGGATATGGAATGAAGTTACGTCACGAGCTACAGTCTGGGAATAACGCATGCCAGTGCTTGTTGTAGCAATCCCAAGCTCGGGGGTACAAGCTCAAGGCTTTCGAGCTACCTGAGTGTCTGTACTGGTCCCGTTAATTTTCAACCGTCATGGAGCTCTATTGAGGTGAGACCAAAATTGCTGCAATGTGTTTCTGTCTTTCGTCTTTGCTGAGTAACTAGTTGTTGCAATGTGTGAGTGATTTGGTATGTTTTGGGATTGCGTCGCTACCGGAACGGTTGTTTTTTGTTTTTGAACGAGGTGGCAATGTGGAGCTTCAAAAAGGTGTAGAGGGTCGAAAGATTATGGTGTCAGCTAGACTCGCTGTATGTTGTGGAGGATTATATTGTAACGCAGCTGGTTTCGAAGCTTTTCAAATTGTACCAGCCAGCTGCATTGTCACGCTTGGGGAGCAAAGTAGACTGATGTCCTTGTTTTACGAGGTTCTCAATAGTCTCATGCTTCTACGGTCCGTGAAAGTGGGAGGATTTGAGTGCACAAGTTTCCACATGCGTTGGGTGTACTGTTTTTGAGTTGCAGAGTATTGAGCGTTAGCGGACATGGCTACTCTGAAGCTAAGGAATGAAAGGTAGTGACTGGACTGAGGTCCGTGGTTGAATAATGTGCACATTTGATTCTACTGTAGAGAATATTATTGACAGAGTATAATTCCTCGGAAATAGTTTTTTCAGAAGCTTCCGAAGTCGGCGTGTGGTCCGTAGCATGCACTTGAGCCCGTCTTTCACCTTCTCCACTCTTTGTGAATGAAATTCCTGCTGTCCTGTATTAGCCCTGGCTCTTCTTGCACCGTACCCGTCTTGGTTTAGACTCACTTGAGATAGGCCTCATTCAGTGTGGAAGTGGGCAATGACCCTAGAAAGGGGGAAAATGGAGGTACGAGGAAGGGTTAGTTTTTTGTTAGCTGAGCTGCGGTCATTGCTGTGCGTAGAATATCTGCTGCTCTGTGATTATATTTCATTTCTCGATAATTGATGAGCTTGTGACGTAATAGCAGATGTTCAGTTATTAGGGGCTTTCTCAATGGGAGTGCCTCAGAAATTGGGAGTATAGTTGTTTATGACGATATTGGCATTTCCTTGCAGGTGGAAACAATGCAGTGAAAGAGATTTGAGTGAAATCGTTGAAAAGCAGAGACATTGTACAGATTCTCAGTGACTTTTTTGGCTGACGGAAATCATGGGGGTGAGTGATATAATGTCATGTATCATGAGTGTAACCGCTTGTTGTTTTGAAAATTGAGCTTTTGAATCCACGTCTCTGAAATTCCGTCTGATAATTATCATTTTGAAATTGTTGTGCATTCCTGTGTTGAATTTCTTCACGTTGTAGCATGAAATTCACAAAATGTACCGTGATTAAGTGCAATGCCACCCATACTGAAGAAGTGTTTACAATGTGAAGCGCTTTTATCGAATCTGATGTGTGCTTGTTGTTAATGGCACAGCTTATTGGTGCTTACCGGCGAATGCTCTACCGATACCATGTAGCAATGAACGAGGTTTTCTCAAGCTATGGCTCATTCGTTGCTCACAAACCATGGATTCCCTTCATGTAAGACTTTGGACGTGAACGTAATGTAGTTGAATGTCCAAGCTAGCGTTTAGTTCTTGGTTATTGACAATTTGTTTATATGAATACTACTGTTTTGTTCTAAATATATACTCTGTTTAATTTCTCTCTGTTGCATCTGTAGGGTTGGGATCTTGCTTTTAGGAGGCCTGGCAGCCGGCTTGGTGAAGCGAACCACCGAGACAGACTTGGAAAAGCTGTGGGTGGAGCACAATTCACGTGTGGTGGAGGAGCGCATATACTTTAATAAAAGGTATGTCACTGAAGTGAATAATCACTAGAGGGAAAAATAATAAATATGGGATTTTGCTTATGTATGAGTCGATTCTTTTGGTAAGCCTTAGGATTACTATGATGCAAAGTCTTAATTTTTGATTAACAGGTTCGGCGGCATTCCACGCAAGGAGGCGGTCACCATTACATCTCGATCTTCGCCAGATGCTCAAATTGATTTGAAAAGATCCATGGATGCCTTGACTAGAGCCGTTGCGCCTTTGTATGATAACCTGACCATGGAGACAACTGTGGGAGGCGTAAAGAAAGTGTTGGGCAGTGTAATGTTCTTATAGACTTTTCTCACCTGCATTCCCCACTTGATCCCAGTCGTACACCCCTATAAAAAAAACCCAAGGTTTGACAATGAGCAATTCAATTCAATTGTTGGTTATTGTGAAAATAACCAACAATTCAGACAGGGACAAATTTCAGATGGGCCAAAGAATCGATCAATCAGCAACGTTGCGTATGTTTATAAAAAAAGTAAACTACAAATTGGAGAATGAGAAAAGTCGTCATATGACCCACTCGAAACACATGAAACTCAATTGCTAATGCTGCTTCGACAATGAAGGACAATACAAACAAAACTGGTAGGGGTGTAATATTCCCAATAAAATGAGCCACCTGTAGTGTAACTAGAATCATGCCCTATTGATGAAATTTGTTCTCAATTATGCTATGAGCTGAGTTCAAAATGCAACATAAATCAACAAGTGCACATATCACATTCCCATCCAGCATAAAAGTAATTCCTAATACAAGCTTCCTCTGTGTTTTCCAGGCTGATTTTTGTGAGAGACCTGTTGTCCCAACCACCCTCAAACCCGGCAAGACTCCCATCAAGGACAACAACTGGGGCGCCTGGGGCCTCCAATTCATGTCGCAGTGTTCCGTCTTCTGGGCGTACACAGGCGTGGTCCCGGCCTCGTATGCCCTTCCCGAAGGTTGGGGCATTGAGCGATTCCCGTGCACCAAACTGTCCCCCTTGGACTGTTTCAAAGAAGGAGGCGACTTCGATTACCCGGAGGAAATGAAGCTGCTGGAACGCCGTGTGCCTGATGTGCAAGGGAACCACAACATCAGCGTCATTGATCTTGTGCTTGGGCTCTACCAAATGACCACGGTGCCGGTGAAGTGTATCAATTTGTTGAGAACGAATGTGACCAGACAGTTCAAAGCCAGCGGCAGGCCGGTCGCGGAAGTGGAGCCGGTACGTGCACATCACAATCCTTTCTGTAAACACTCGTACCAATCCACCATGGGCTGAAATGGTTTTGTGCTGAATCTGAATCTGTGTGTGAGGGATACAATGATTTGAGGTAAAATGTGATATTAAGCAAGTAGTGCGTGTGGCAGTAATTGAAGTAGCCGGCGTAGCTTGTTTGCCTTTGTGAATCATGCCTAGAATCCTCTCTCCCCGGAATTTCAATGTGGTTGCCTTTTCCAGGTCATACGATACATACTAATGCCCATTTTTGTTTAAGCTTTTCAAGGGGGCAATGAACCTTGGTTGATAATTACTGTTTAGTGCATTCTTGAACGAAACTCAGTAGTTGACAATATTTCTAATGACTGGGCAGATTGTCAGCGAGATTATATCAATTATGAAGTTTGCTTTCACTTGGGGTTATCGCTGGCGCAAATCTTATGCGGCAATCAATTCGACCGAAGGGGTAAGAATGCAAACATGACTGTGATTGAATTTCTTGACCTTTTGAATAGAATGGATGGACTGAGTTGGTACAATTTTGTTCAAACCTTCTCAACTGTTTTTAGCTCACGTGGTACGTATCTTTTTTACAGGACACTACATCACCCCCTCTGCCACAGGAAAAGTCAGGAATTATGCATTTAGGAATAAATTACGGATATAAAATCTGATGTTGCTTGTATCAACTTGCAGATATTGAATCACTTAAACACAGCTATTGAAAATGGTCGACATAGGAGCCCTGATGTTGGTGTACCCCAGGTGAAGATTCCATATCCACGATTTCTTGTGAATTTGTGAAACTTGCTTTAATAAGAGCTCTGATAATACGCATAGAAAATGGGGTACCATTCAGAGTGTGATCGATCGAGAGGTTTATCTCTAGTTGCAGTTGAATTTTTATGGTTCAAAGCACATGAAATTTTAATTTTCAAAAGACAGAGTACATTCAATGTGAATTGAGCTAACTAGTGAGCACTGCAGGTTGTTGATTGCATTGTCGGGAAGATGCCTTGCTGCATGACGTGGTTTGGGGCCCATATTCCTGTGTTGACCTCCTTGGGAAGCTTGGAGTATGAACCGTCGGGCAAGAACATCACCAAGGTTTCTTCTCCTTCCTTTTTCATTCATTGTTTTGAAGGTCTTAAATATTAGTTAATCTTTCATTTTCTTATCGAGATTTACTGACAGAGGAAAATGGTTTGAACTTAATATCTTTTAACTTTGTCAACCTCTGAATTCTGCCGGAGATAATTCTCTCAAAGAGATGATTTACTGTACTCCGTTGTTATCCCTCGATTTCAATAGTTTTGGTTGTCTTGGCCAAATGAGGCAAGAAGGGGTGCATGCAATGCAACTTGTTGTAATTGTGTTCGCAGCTTGATGTAATACCTCCAGAGAACATTAATATAATGCTAGGTCGAAAGCTAAGTAGCTGACAAGCATCCCAGCACTTACTGGTGTCAAGCCTCCTCTACTACGGAAACAATTTCCATTTTTCTCTACTTTTGTTTTGTAGACGTGTAATTCATGTAAGCTTATTGGCAGAGAATATAACTGTATTAATTCAGCAGCATTACACACTGAAAGATTAGGTTTTCGCAGTAAAACCAAGTGCATTAGTGTATTCTACAACTGAAGTCATATTCAAATGCAAGGAGGGGGTCAGTGTACGATGCTGATGAACTCGTTGAATTGTGGTGATTCAATATTTCAGCTTGGAGGAGTGCGCTGGGCATCGAACAACTATCACCACGACCACCCTTTGTTTGCAGAGTACATGTCCACCAGATTGGCATCCAATTTAGACTCATGGAAAAGGGAGGATTTGGTTAAAAAATGGGAGGATTTCATGATACATGATTTGAACACCTTGAGGCTACATGCCCAAAACACTTCTTTTGGAGAAGGAGAAGCTTTTGAGGATCTTCAGCTGGAATTTAACACTTGGGTATGTAGACTTCGCCTGACGACGATGCCTGTTTTAGCTGGACAGGGTTTGGTTTTAGGGTTTTAGGGTTTAAGGTTAAGAGTAATCTCTCTTCTTCAGCTTAATCATTTCATTCCAAATTTTTGAAAAACCCAGAACTGATGCACACCCACTGTATTGTCATGTATTGTCTGCTTTCATTTGCAGAAATCCACCCGGGACATCATTGCAGACGCAAGCAATGCCCCGTTATGGCAAATCATCTTAGGCATAGGGCTTGTTTCTGCATATGGATTTGTAGCCTTTCTCAACGTCCGGAATCCTGTGCATTCGCATACCAGCTTGGCACTTGTGGTAAACTTTGGAACCTTGCCTGCAGGTCTTTCATTTGCTGAAAAATCAGCATTCAATATCTGACTTCACAGGTTCACTTATGTCTTTTTCAAGTGTATAGATTCCTCTTGAATTGGCACCTTGCTCCGGCTCTTGCGCTGGTTAGATTGCTATTAAGAAACTCAATAAATTGTTCAAGAAGTCAGAGAGTTCTATTTCTACGAAGGGTTAGAATCGAGGTTCTTATGACAGTTTCCTGTTGAATCTATACAGGGAATGGCAGTGGTGGCTATTGCTGTTTTCGCTGGCTTTGGCCTTACTGCACTCTGTAGCATTCCGTTCTCACCGTTAGCAGGCTCAGTTGTGCCTTTCCTTGCGCTTGGTTTAGGTGAGTGAATCTTTACGAACAATGTTTGCACCTGAAAATTTGCAAATGTTTTGGTGCGTGATGGATGATGTCCATTCAAATATGTTACAGAAAGTGCTAAAAAATGGTTGAATTCGGATTCATTGTGTAGGTATTGATGACGTATTTGTTCTGCTCACCATTTTGAGGAACTTTTTGGAGGATCCAAAGCTACAAGCTCTCAATACACCTGGTGACTTAATTCCTGAGCGTGAAATGAGGCTTACATTAGCTCTTGCTGGGCCCTCCGTTGTCCTCACAACATTCTCGGTTATGGCGGCTTTCTTCATTTCCTCCTTGGTAAGCGCTTCTGCACACAACTCTGTTTTCAATGATGACACAGAGTTCTAAAAACAAGCTCTGGTACCATGTTGAAATTTATGAAGGCAAATGTATTTAATTGAGATTGTAATACAATAAAGTGAACAAACCTCCACCTTTCATTATCTAATTCAATTTTGAGTAGCTTGATTATGCCTAACCCTTGTCTTACAGAATCCCATGCCCGTGGCACAATGGTTTTGCTGGCAAATGGGCTTGACTGCAACTCTGCACACACTAGGCATGCTTCTCATCTTCGTACCGCTTATGTCCCTTGATGCCCGCAGAGTGAAGGTACTTCCAATTTTTGCTTTGAAATTCATCTGATTTCATCATTTATCACGATTTTTTTCACCTTTTTAAATCCTCATGGGTACCTGGAGTTCTATTCAATTCCAAGAGAAGAGAATTGTCAAGAAGTTGACATGTCATTGATTGTCCAGGCTCGTTACAATGATCCCAATCTCTGGCTTTTTTGCGGCATCCGCAAAAAGAGCAAGGCACATGAAGGTATGACTCACTGAGCATTTATTTTTCTTCTATTAGGAAAATGGTAAAGCTGTTGTTGGATTTCAGCAGCATCGCATAAAACATATATTGATTGAATTTTAAAATGTTGATGCAGCTACATTTACCGCAGCCCACTACACCAAGGAATCGACTCTGAACGCAGGAAATTTCGATGTCTCCGACCCTGTTTTCCAGGAGAATTCGGGTAGCTCGGTCATCTCTCGTTGGGTGGCCAAATATTACGCCCCGTTATTTGAAAGCAACGTCTTCAAAGTTGCTGTGGTAAGGAGCCCTTTAGAAACATCAGAACATTTGCTGGAAATTGCTCTGGAAATTTGGAGAAAATCTCATTTTATCTTCAGTGTGAGTCTTTCAAACATGAGGAAAAATGAGTACTCATGGTGCTCTACCCTGTTGGAACTGGCCAGGTCTTTGTGTTTTCCGGGTTGCTGGTGTCTATGACGTATTTGGGTTTTGAGAAAGTGGAGCATGGATTGAGGCTATCCGACGTTACATTAACTGGTGAGTTTCGTTTCCTGCACTGATAATTCATTCCCTGTCCTTGATGCGAAACATAAGCGTGTATTCAACACTAAAAACTGAGGATGAATCTGAAGTGACTGACTTTCTAAAGAAAAATTCTACCTACCAAATGCTGAGATTCGTGTTTTGATACTACAGGTTCTTATCAGAATACATTTGCCAAAGTCACGGAAGACAGATTTCCAAGTTACGATATTGTAAGGATCCCCGAACTGGATCATTAGGTCGACAATTTCCAATTGATGCACCTTCTGAGAAATTTTCATAGTTGGCTCATGTGTACTCGTTTTTAATATTCTTGGAAGCGATCACATTGATACGGTTTGGGGAGTTGCTTGCAGTGGATAGTTACAAGAGATATTGATTATGTGAAAAGCGAGAAAAATCTGCTTGCGGTCTATGGAGCGCTTGAAAACACAACTTGGAATCCGCCTCAGCCAGGGGTAATTTCACTTGCAATTTGAATGAGCGCTTGAAGTGATATTATTCTTCATACATGTGTATCCATCAATTTATCGATGCAACTGTGAAAATAATTGAAAATAATGTGCAAATTACATGAAAGTAATTGCGACACTAAGTGTGGCGTTTCTGTGCTCACATCTTGATTCTGGTGGTGCAGATAATTGCGTCTTCACCGCTTGGAAATTTCTACCTGTGGGGCAGGATTGCGTTTAATTTGTCTTATCCACTTGTAACGGACAATAAAACGTTCTACGATTTTATCAAGAAATGGTCTGCAGGACCAGTTGGTATGTTGCAAAACTGATCATAATTGAGAAACTAGAAGAGTGGACACTTCCTATGCACCTAATTTTGGAATCTTAGCAATTGAAATGAGTTTTTTCTTACAATTATATACATCCCTCTTGTTTGACACTTCTAATAAACTAAATATCTTTTAATGCTCGACTTCCAACCAATGTTTGTTTTTCCTCACAAAACTTCTGTCTTCCTTGGAATAGGGGTTGCTTCCCTGCCAGACTTGTACTGTGAAGACAGTGTAACGAAGGAGCATCTCAGCTGCCTCCAGGATGCACATGCTCCAGGCTATAAGCCGAACCCCAACTTCCGCCTTGCTGCTACGAAGTCTGCGGTATGAGATTCGGAGACTCAAAGTGTGTTGAATTTTGCTGAAGTATTAGAGTTTTCCTAAATTCTGGAAAGCCAATCATCCTCTCTTTGGTCCTTTGTTTGCTTCTATTCCTAGATTGGATTTGGATTTAAGTTCGCAACTTTTTTTTAATACTTCTAACAACTTTTTTAGCATACTGATACTGCCATTGCCTCAATCACAGATGTTTGCTTTACATTTGGGTGCTACCACAGCTCCCAACCTTGCTATGATCAAGGATACAAGGTCTGTGGTTGACAAGCTGAATGAAAAATTCGGTGAAGATGTTGCATACATGTATGGATTCCCGTTCCTCTACTTTGAGCAGTATCTTCACAGCTACCGTGACCTTTACACTGTTGTGGGCTTAGCCTTAGGTAAGACCATCAGGCCATCAAATCCCTTTCCAATAATCTCTAACACCCTTTTGAAATTCACCTTGGTTAACGATTGTTTCTGTGTTATATTTCAATTATTTCTCTGTTATTTCATGAGCAAATGTTTGATGCTTTGATATAATTATGATTTTTTCTAAAGCTCCAGTCTCGCCCTATGCCCATGCTATACTTGAAAACTAACGATGTTGTGCGAATGGTGAAACAGTGGGTGTGTTTGTTGCGGTGCTCATCTTCCAATTCAGCATTAGCATGTCCTTGATCATCGTCTCTGTGTTACTTATGGTTGATCTCGAAGTGTATGGATTCATGTATGTAATCGGGGCTAAATTAAACTGTAAGCTCTCCGAACTTTTCCTCAAAGCACGCCTGTTAATAAATTTCATGTCAAAGAGTTACTCGCGTTTGAACTATACTCATTTCTTGATAGGGGATATCACTAATTTTGAGTTTTGCTTGGAACTTTGCAGCTTTGTCACTTGTCAACCTTGGCATCGTTGTAAGTCTCACACCCAGATATTTTTATTTCAGTGTTTACTGACACCTCATTAATGTGGTCCAGTTTTTTGTAAACGACAATGGGATCCTGTTAGAAAACTGGCTATGACCCTTTTTGTAGGAGTGTACACAAATCAAGTCGTTTTCTTTTCTGAGTGCCAAATGATGTCTTTTTATATATTCGTCCCTCTTGTTAGAACCTTTAGCTGCTTGAAGCACACTTTTCTAAACGAGTTTTCTGGGTCCCTCATCTGTGTACTTTCAGGTTGGGATGTCGTCTGAGTTCACCTACTTGGCCAGATCATTTCTCGTGGTTGATGGCACACGCAACTACCGAGTAGGGAAAGCACTGGAGTGGACACTGGAGCCCCTTCTCCATGGCTTCGGCACTCAAATAGCGGCCACAATTCCTCTCATTTTTGTGAAGTAAGTCCAACGCTTTCATCTCTTCTTTCTTTAGCTGCTCAGTTTCCCTTTAAAATGTCTGATTTATTCCTTCCTATTTAAACAACTTCATACTCCATTATCTCGGGGAATATTGCATTTAATAAACTGTAGTCCTCTACACGTTTGGTTTTGCTTCACATGTGCTAAAACAATTTTATACTTCCCCTTTCACAGTTGAAGTTTGACACATTGTTCTTGATTTTTTTTGCTTATTTTTCCTTGGCTCCTCTTGCAGGTACCATGCCTTCCGGCTCTACTACTTTGCCATGTTCACCGTCATGGGCGTGCTGGGCTTCTTGAACGGCTTTGTGCTCCTTCCTGTGATTCTCTCCTGGGTCGGCCCTCCTCCCCTTCCCCATGTGAGGAAGTCGAACCTGAAGGGGGGAGCAGCGGCGCCTACTTCGAGATACCGGGCAAGCCCCCAACACGCTGGCGACACGCCCATGATGTCGCACAATGGCGGCACCGCGTCGTAGGGCTGTCATACCCACTGGAGAAAATTCATGCGGTCGATCAACTCGAATAACATTCTTGAACGGGAAGGCAAGGCAGGGAGGCCTTCTACGGGATCACTGTAACCAGAATATACGGAGTATTCGTGTTACAGTGGCCCACGGCACATTGGTGGACAAGCTTGCGTGTTCAAGATTATTTGACAGGGAAAGGAGCCTCGATTCATCGAAAGCAAAGGATCCCTGAGTGTTGCCTTGAAGTTCAAGAATGTTATGCTTGAGTTGGGGTGGGGTGGGGTGGGGTGGGGTGGGGTGGCCGGCTGCAGAGTTATGTATTACAGTTGTGGTGTAAATTATATTAAAGTAGCTTACACTGTTTGTGTTTTGAAGGATTACCTAGTTGGATTTGACCCCTTTTCAATTGACAAGAACAATGGGCAGTGTGCAAGTAGTGTTTGACCCCTTTTAGTTCACAGTTGACCATTTCAAACTGACTGATAATGATTGTACTCTTTTGCGGGTACTGTAAAATTGTTGTTGCTGAATCAACTGATATTCAGAATTGGGTGTCGTTGGTAGAGGGTGAGATATGTGATCGTGTGTGATCGGTGGATTCCAGTTTGGATGCTTACGTGATGTGATATGAACGAGAATGCGTAGGAGGGACCAAAACATGGTGACCAATATATTGATGTGCAACGGTTTTCAGTAACAACATTAGTCTGTACCAGAAAGAGTAGCGAATTTATCATGAACAATTTTATTATCACAAACATTAGTGTGTACCATCTGTGAACACTACTGTGAGCTTTTGATGTGTAAAAACTTTCTCATGAACCCACAGAAATACTACCACATGTGACCCACGGAAACAGTTTTCAGAAAAATAAAATTTTGTTCTGACGCTAATGTCCTAGGTGGCGCTAATTTTCCCCCAAACGACAGTACCATAATAGGAAATCAGTGTGTTTATTTTATAGCACATTCAAGTTTTGTCCGGAACAAGTAAACGCCAGTATCTACATCTCCTCTTCATAGGCCTTGTGAAACAGAGTTAGTGTTCCACTATAAGGTCCTGTATCTATCTACTTGCAGGCCTTCCAAGTGTTCAGCACGAATGGCTTAAACCTCTCGGAAATCTTTCGGGTCAAACACAGGCGTAGGTGTCGACTGCGATGAATTGGCCTCCGGTGGTATTGGAGACCTCCTTTCGGTTCCACCAAACATGTCGCCTCCAAACCAGCGATCAAATGGGTTGCCTGAATTCTTTGTCTCGTCTCCGTCTAACCCAAAAACCTACACATACCACACAGATGAACAGATTGGAAAACTTTGGGGGAACAGTAGTACAGAGGACCCTGTAGACCCAGCAATGTATAATGTATTAAGACAACAAAGTCCTATTCGTTAAAGTATAGAGAACCCTGGTGTATTTATAAGAAAACAAAGGTCAATGAGATCAACCCCAAGAGGATCCCTTATTTGTAAATTTTTATTACACCCTACACAGGACAGTCTACATCGCAAACCCTACTCGATTCGCTTCATCCACGGGTCTTCAAAGCATCGGATCTAAACAAAGAATTCTACAACATGCTCGATTTCCTCCGAATCCTCTAAAGGACAAGCTAGTCCAACTGGGTCACGCATTGTACAAATGACTACAATGCAAGGAAAAGATTTTGATCAGAACACCCAAAAAATTTGTCAGGCATCAATTCAGATTGCCAATACCCAATCACAGCAATATTCATTAGATCTACACGTACTTTTTCGCCCATACTGAAACAAGGAATGAGTTTAAGGATGACTCTATTAAAGCAATTGATCTTGTGAAAAGCTGTGAAGGACGTTTTCCTTACATGGAGAAAACTCTGGGCCATATCCTCCGTCTCTCGCACAACATCCTCAATAGCATCCATTATTCCTCCAAACCCTGTAAAGACTCCAGGAACTCGAACAGAGGGGGAATCATGCCGTTCGGCATCTCGCTGTCCGAACCACCGAGGCCAATCCGGTTCCATCGAAGGCGCAGGAACAGTACTATTCCATGGCTGCTGCTCAAACCCTCGAGGTGGCCTTGGAAAAGATAGGGCTCCATCATTCTCTTTGCCCCCAAAAGGTGTGCTCCCACTCGCTGCATTCCCTTGTGTGTATTCAGTTTCAGATTCCACCACTTCTACAGGCCTGCGGTACAGCGCAAGTGAAAATCTCAACCAGAAAAGAGGAAAGAAACATGCACGAAATATATTCGTGATCTGCCATATTCATCACATGATACTGCACAGAAAAAACGCCTCCTTCAAGAGTCTCACAACCATGAAATAGAGGTTTCGTAAAGAAACATGCGTCACTGAATTTTGGAGCATGAAATTCAGACTGCAATTCAGAAGACATGAACGTAGGGACATCCATACTAGTCACTTACCCAAATTGCCAACCTAACATCCTACACAGTTGGTACATACTGGTTAGGGGGATGTAGACGCCCTACAAATCTCTTTAAGTGTCGGCTATAGATCATACCGGTACACCAATATATCGTTGAATTTTTCGTAACTTTTGGATTTGGTATCCAATAACGCATTCCTTAGTGCGATGGAATCCTCTATCAATTGCTAACTAGATCATAAATAAATTTGACCAATCTCATAGTTGGAACTAAGCTCATTACCCAAAGTGACTATTCTGGTCGACCCAACCTCGTTTGCATATAGAGCAAAATAGGTCATGGTCGACACAGAAAATACTGCGAGATGAGGATGCAGATAGCGTTAGGGTGTCGAGATAGAAAATTCAAGGGGAATTGTTCAAAGCCAAAAGCACGACAATTCCAATGCTGCGAGTCCTTCAAAACCCTAAATCCAGAGGCACACCACGACTCTCACCTGCCAGGACATCTTCGCAGCAACTGCTCCGTCCGCTCACACTTCTGCTCCCCATTATCGAGGAAACACTTGAACTTCTTAATAGTGCTGTAAGTGCAGGGGTCGTTAGGATCGAACTTCCGAGCAGAACCGCTGCTATCGCCTTTCCACAAGTCGTCCTTCCTGTCTTCGCTCACTGCCCTTAACCTCGCGTCCATGACTGGTCAGCGCTCACACTCCCCGACACAAGCGCCAATTCCCTATACGCCAGACCAAGTAACCTTCGGCTTATTGATTCCAAATTTTGCAATCAATTTACAATTACAATTCTGCAACTGATTCATGATTGCAAAATTTACGAATTTTACACCTAATTTACGATCATATGAAATTGAGGATGAAAGAGGCAAACCCTAATTATGATTTTGCTCAAATAAAGTGCAGGAACCAACATTTGTTACGCACCAAAATTTTGAAATCAGAACATGCTCCAAGCAGGTTGGCGATGCAGTCACCGAGATCGGATTTGCGAACTCGCAGGAAGCGTTCAAACCACGTGAATTGCAGCACCACGTTGAGGCAATGAAACGCAACCAAGAACTGAACGGACTCTCCTGGTATTGAGGGCCCTAACGAGGTTCTGAAAGAGGTCCTGTTAGATGAGGATCTGGGATGACGGAGGTCACTGTGCATCATAATGATGGATTTTGCTTACGTGGAAATTGACATGGAAATCGATTTGGAGTACTGGAGTAGCTGGATGAATTTGCATTCTGTGGGTACTGACGGTGACTTTCAACAGAAATTCAAGTTTGCAGGGATTATAATGTTCAGTTGAATTGGTTGTTCAATTTGAATGAAAAGTCAATTAACAGTGTACTATGCCATTTTTACTATGCGTGTATTCACTTGCTGCTTCATGAATTTTGTATAATGCTTGAATCAATTCATGTAGGAATATGACGAATAGAGAAACTTGAAAAAATGAAAATCTTATGTTCTAAATTCTTCATAGGCCATCATTTATTTTATCTAGAGAGGTCTAGCTCTATACTTTTCCATGTCTATTAGGGACTCTTAGAAAATAAATATGTCCATAAAACTTGGATGTTGCGGCCTTGGATGTTGTGGCATGGCCGATTTGTGTTCTATCAATGACAAAATCTTTTAGTTTTACAATGTATATTAACCCCTAAAACCCCGAGGATATTTTCTGCCAAAAAACACTCAAAACTACCACTTCTGTTGTATTCACTTAAGGAAACCATTTTTTTTTGTTTTTTTGGAAATTTAACCGTAGGATCTTGTACTTAACTTGTCTGAGATCATGTAGTAAAAATTTCATCAAATTTCACCGTACGGATTGGAAGATATTAGCATTCAAAGTTGAACAAAAAGGGTTTTTTCCAAGAAGATGCTTAAATTGCCCAAAAAACTAAGACTGTCCATAACTTTCTCATCCCTAGTCCAAATAGAATAAATCAAAGCTTCACATATAGCTAAAAACATAATATTTTAGGAAAAAAATTCAAAAAAATTATTTTGACTTTTGTAATTTTTTTTGGGCTGCCTGGAGTGCCTGCCAATTTCCATTTCTTGCTCATTGTGCCATAACTTTTTCATCCGGCATCCGATTGAAACAAAAATTATATATCCACAAAGCTCTTGCAAAGCTAGACAACCTCAAAAAATCTCAAAAAAATTCACTTCACATTGAGACAATAAGAACCTACCTGGACCCAAATTGTCCCCCAAGGGGACAAGCGGGGTTTTAGAGGTCAAATAAGTTTCATCATTTTTTTGCTAGAAACACAGATGGCTTAGATACACTACGAGGAAAACAGGGTCAAGATGACAAAACTTTGACGGAAAATTGTCTAAGATGACAAGAGCTGTTAGATTAGTATTTATTCTTGTCAATATAGCATTAATTTGTTGATTTTCCTGTCAATTTTTTATCGTATTGGACTGCTTGTGTTTCGCGGTTGTTTATGAATAAAATAATCACTATATGGATGAAAAGCGGTTGACTGATTGATAGATTTGGTAATGAATTTAACAAAAAAAAAATAATACAAACAATTAGCAATAAGGTTCCTAGTTTCTATCTTGCTTTGCTTACATGGAAAAATTAAAACTATTTCTCCTCTTAAAAACACAACAAAAATTTGGCCAACGCTGTATGACACTGAAGAAGCAAGGGAGGACAGAGGACCTTCCACATTTCACAGTTTGAATGCATCTATTTTTTCCCAGTAGTCATGGTTCACGTTCCTAGACGTTTCTTCATTCCTCAGAGTACACTAAATTGAAAAACACATGAACAATAACAAGGCCGACTTCTTCTTCCAACATCTCTATTGCATTTGTGTCCCTTTTTCCTCCCTTTCAGAAATGGATATCTAATTTCGAAGCCTTAATTTCTACCAGTACTGAACTCATACTTACAGACGTTTAATTCTAGATAAAGAACAGTCCAGGACTCCCAAAATCAACAAATACAGTCGGCGTTATCTTTCGCGTTGAAGTCCTTCACTTGCTGTCTTGCTCCCTCGAAGCTCCATTTTCCATAGAGTTTTACCAGAACTTGCAATTGCCGCCGTTGTCACTTGGTCCATTTACACGCTGCTCCACCTAGCCAACATGAGGTGTTACGATACAGAGTATGCCACAAAGCCATTTAAGTAAACCTCCACTACTAATAGGCACTTAGACAGATAGCTAGTACAATAATAACTTCTATTAGAAGTGCACATTTTTGTAACAATCACGTCTTGCAATGAATTTTCTCACCTCCTCTTGTAAATTTCAATAATTGATTGACGTCTTCGACTTGTTCACTTTATCTCTACCTGTTTTTGCCTCCTGCCCCACTGAAAAAATGTTGCTGTGCCAGAATTCCTTTTTCAGTAGTAGCCACTGAGCTCATTTAAATGCTTCCACAACAAACCCTCACAGACAGACAAAATGTAGATTACAGTATGAATTTAACATGCACTTGCACTTCTAAAGAAATCTACTGCAACATGTACCGTGACAACTGAGTTCTGTAGACATATTCATTTCCATGTTGTCGCTCTCCCAGAAAATTCAACCTTTAGAAATGTTCATTTCTGGTTCAAACAATAGTAATTTGGAACTCCTTACTGAATTAGACGCTAATTTGAGGATGCAAATTCACGGTTCTTTTACCTTCATATACACTTTAATCACAACGACAAGACATTTCTGAACTGTCAAACGTCATTAATTTATAACTACTAAGACAAACCTTCTTTGTCGCTTTCACTTAATGACAGATAATAAACCGCCCTCAAGTACTTTGAGATTTCTGGTAATCATTGGCAATCAAGATTCAAACAGATTAACTACGACGACAAAGCAGATACAAGTTAAACTGCATTCCATGATGCAGCCTCTGTTGTCCCATGCATCATTGACAGAAATCAAAGACTCCTCCGAACAAGAGCGCATCACATCCCAAACATACGGATGTGTTTTCACAAATCCATTCTACTCACTAAGAAACGAAGATGCATCAGAATTGAGCTTCAAAATACAAGAATTATCAAGGCTTATCCAATTTCCAGTGACTGTCGCTGTAATCTACCAGACTCGGACAGACTTCTCCACTGTGAATCTCAGACTCATGAATCCCCTGACTCTTCCTGAAATGCAATTTCAAGCACATATGATTAGCATATCTTCAAAGATATGCTTAGAAATACTTATAATCTAAATATTCAGACGATTTCTACAATTAATGGCACCACCTCTCGTACATCCACAGCATTCCCCATGTACATGACGAACACCTTCCTCTTCCACAGTGCAATCTTCCAACTCATTGCTAATTTGCTTCCGCCATACCTGTTGCCAATTTCTTGTTCTCTTGCTGAAAGATCCTACAGACGCTGCGGAGCACTAGTCAATAGCAGTAGCACTACCAGCATGCCGACTTCAGCTGTTACCGGTCCGACGCAGGAGAGGTCCTTCGAAAAGACCATGAAATCCACATTCTTCGTTTGTCTGGTTAGTTGCTTCTCCTTGGCTAAACATTGTCTTCGTTTTCATCTTGTACAGCGGACCTCAAACTAACTGTACATTTTTTGCTTCTCCAGACTATCCCACCTTGGTTTGTTGGCAGCAACGGAAACAATATACGTCAAAAAGCGCGTCTACGGTACGGGGAAAGAAGGCCCTCCTCGCTAGTGAACATTCAAGTGTGCTTCGTCGAACGACAGCATCGAGTCTCTTTTGGATCTGGTTGGGGTGACTTCGCCTGTCGTCACCACGTCGAGGAAGGGAACCGTCTGAAGTTCGAGTTGGTTGGCGAGTCTTGCTTCCATGTCTCACATTGCCAAGTGGAATCGACAGGACTCTCGTTATTTGGTGGAGGGCGTTGGCAGCAGCGAAACATGATTCCAGATGTCCCTGCTTTCAAGGGTCCATGTCTTCATCAGGTTAAACAACAGAATTCAGCTCTTGGTATGTCAAAAGAGGACATCTATCTGCATGCACGTTTTCGAAGAATCCATGTCCAGTAGCTTCTACATCCCTCCTCCAGTTCTCACATGACTACGAAGCATTACTGCCACTACAAACTTGAGTGCAGATTACTTCTTAATGCAGACGACTTTCTCCGCGTTTTTTACTTCTTTTTCCCCTACTGCTATACCTAAGTCACTTACTGTAGGGAAACTAGCTGTTACATAGCGGTGGCTTTATGATGTCCCCTATATTTTCCACTGTCATGACCCATTACGAAAGTAGGGAAACACTGTGGACAGTATGCACAGACCTCAGTCAACTATGTCAGGTCAACTTTGTTTTAAACATGTACATGTTACATACTTCAAAAATGCATAGACTATCCAGATTGAGAGAGAAGACTTCATGAGGTAATCATACACTTCCAGAAGCAGTCCACGCGACCGTTTTCGTCATGTGAGGTCTTTCCCTCTTCACATGAATATGACGGACACGTTCATGGATAACTTAATCTACAGGACTCGGCACTCTTACTCTCTTCCAATTCCTACTTTGGATTGTTGTTCACTTGTCAAACAAACATGTTTGGAAAATATGACAACGGTCTCTACACCCCACGTTTGCCAAAATAGGTTAGCAATAACTAAGCTACGAGTTCATCTTCAAAGTGAAAATCAGCACAAAAATGTTGGACTTCACCTTGCCGATAATAAGGTAGCACTACCACGCTACTGACTTCCACGGGCGCTACCAGCAACTATATTTACAGGGCCTCCTTCATTTTCAAAGTCGACTTCATAGTAAGTAATTCACTCCTGCATGTGCTGATCGGAACCACTATTTCATAATGTCTGCAACTGCAGACATTCACAAATTTATTAACTACAAGGTCTGCGTCCAACTCCATCACGAACAACACTACAATTACTGTAGCCAATGACAAATCACATTCGACCGTTCTTATCAGTGCACTCTTGACATACAAAAAATTAAAAAAGCAATAACTTCTTCGATATAAGGGTAACAACATACCTAGCGACTTCGCGTACGACATTGTTGAAGTTCTAATGCTAACTCAGTTTTCATTTAGCATGACAATGAAACATGAAAAAACTGAATTAAAATGATGTACTCCTTTTCAATTCGAAAAACGAATACATGCTCTTCCTGCAAATTACTGAACAAAACTTTCTGTGCACACATGTAGCCATAGTACCTTCACAAAATGCTTTCACTCCAAAGCACGAGTACTAACGACTGCAAGCAAATGATCCAATTCGTTTTTTCAATAAATCCACTGAAATCGAAGTCCTCACTTCCCACTTGAACTCTTCCAATCAAAACTGAATACTACTTGATTTTCCACAGCAATACAAGAATTTTCCTTACTACTTTGGACAACATGCTCTAGAATTCCTCCGCTAATAAACCTACATCCACAAACTTGTATCTGTAGACAACCCTGCTAGTAAGAGGTACACAATACATGCAGTCATACAAAACTAACGTAACTTTGTTAATCTTTAAAAACAATTCAGTTTAAGAGTGGTCCTACCCAACAATGCAGAGAAGTTCCTCCTCCACTTATTCTGTTTCCTCATAATGAGCAGAAAGCCTACTGAGGACAGTTTAGTTTTTCCAGAAATACAAACGTAAGATTTTACCGTTGACGCTGTGGACAAATACAACTTTATTCATACTCACTTTAAACCACTGCATGAAAAAAATACAACATCTCCAAGCGTGACGACAAATTATGTGATTTAATTAATGGACGAGGCTTCTCTGTAATTGACACATACCAATACACTGTCTGACAAACTCATCTTCACCTTCCTTTCCTTTTAAATACCACTCCAAAGAAATGCATCAACTTCCCGTCTTCCTAAGTGCTTCCACTCTCCCTGTATTTTATGGAAAAAAACGCACTTCTCAGTTTCAAAACTGCAGTCCACGTTCCGTGCTTTGTGTTAGAAACAATGCATCCAACTTCTTCGTGCCCCCCCCCCCCCCAATTTCCACTTTCTGTTCAACCTTCTGGTTGGTCGTCGTTGTATACTGTACGTGAAAGACTCAAACCAATCCTACACGTACATCAAGTTCTGCTCACACTAGCCGAAGACTTCATCAATCGAATTCAAACTTCGCAGACAACAATTCATTCCTAAACACTACATTTCTCTCCACTCAACAGAACCTACCCATCGACTTCTCTTTCACAGAGGACTCAAAAACAGCTAGGCAGTGGACCTCATGTAAGTAACCAAGAACCACTTCACAATTTTCCTGGAAATTGTGAATCCTTTCTCCATCTTCTGTCAATGCACTCATACTAAGATTCATTTTTTAGACAAACAGCACCTTCTCGGCCTTAGAAAACAACACAAACGGAGTGGAACTTGCCTCACTGCTTGAGATGGATTGTGAATTCTCTGGAGAAGACGACGTGGCTGACAAGCTAAGACTGCTGTTTCCGTGGTCTCCTGAAACTTCCTCCCTGGTGTTCATGACATCCACCGTTTCAGGTCTCCGGCGAACTCTTCTGTGGTGAAGACTTGTGCTCCCATCTCTACTTCTAGTTTGACCTACACTCCCACTGACGCCATTGTTTCTGTACAATTCTTCCTCTTCTTCTCGTTCATCTTGATCAGCTGAGAACTGGCCTTCCTGTGCAGCAGTATTTGATCTTCTTGGATGTCTTCGCCCCACACGGATGCCACGTCCAGCGGTCCTACAATGCGCACGTCTACTATTCAGTCTTCCAGCAGCGCTACCCATGTGCCTCCGTGGCGGCCGAAGAGGTTCCAAAATAATATTGTGACCTGTACGTGCAGTTGGTAGTTCATCTTCTCCCACTTCTCTCTCCGGTCGAAGTCCTTCAAAATCGTCGTCTTCACCCATCTGAAACAGTTCTGCTTCCACATCATTCACGTCATCGGGTAGTACTCTTCTTCCTCTCACCTCTTTCCTTAGCACAACTCGCCATCCAGGTGCTTCATTGGCCTACGAATAAAATACCTGTTCACAATGCACTGGAAATGCAAAGCTGTCTCGAGAAATGTTCCCGTTTCTCCTAGTGTAGTTTGCTAAAGTGAAGCCCCACCTATCCTTTTTGATTGTGGCATTGTCGCCAAGGTAGTTTGCTTTCACGAAGTCACAAACTAGAACAACTAGACAATGTCGTCTATAGTTTAATTCAAGAATCTCCTCTATGTGTCCCACGTATTCGACATCAACGTCCACCTGGTTGACATCTCGGATTCCATTTCTACAAAGCTGCTTGAATGTTGCAGAGACTCCACTGTCTGCTGTTCTCATACCTTGTTCTGAACTCAAAACTCTGTAGTGGTTTCCATATGCGTACATTCCTCTGTACGCGGCTGCAACAGGTAACGGACCTCTTGCGGTGTCCATTACCTCTGCATCAACGTTCACACCCTCCTGTCGCTCCATCCTAACTTCTTGCAATACCCAATCATAGAAGTCTGGTAGTTGGCTGAGCTCCACGGGGTAGGCAAATCGATTCCGACGCCCTTGTCTCCGCTGTTGGCGGCGGTAATTTTCCCTCTCATGTTGCCGTTGCTCCAGACGTTCTGCATACCTCCTACATGGCATTTGCAAAATTGAACAAGGTAAGAATCAATTTTTTTCTCAACAATTCTCTATCCAATTTTGGACTATACGAAACTTAGTACTGCCTCGTTTAAAAATTTGAAGTACTCTCTATGTAAACGACTGTGTACATTGATTTCTGTGGACTCTGCCAACTACATAATTGCCTTGTAATTCTAGTTCGGTATGACATTCACAGCAACTTCAGTAATCAGTAAACAAAGACATGAATTTTCTCTTAGTAGTGAAACATGTTGTTAGTCACTACAAACTTCTAGTATGACATCTGCACGTCCTCAAATGATACTGGTTCGAACTCTGCCTTCTCGTAGTTCAACTACAACAGTATCAATAATTCAAGTGGCCCATCCAAAATGACAGTAATACAGAAATTGCCAGTTTCAATGAAAATGAAAACGGAGCAACGAATCAACTTGTCAGGAAATAAGATGGGTAAGGATAGTCACAGTTACGTACCTCCTATATGGCTCCATGTGCACCGTATTATCCAACACAAAACCATGAATTAGTTTTTGAAATTCAGGAGTCATTAGTCGATCTCGCTTTGCTCCTTCCAATATTTCATCATACATGGTTGGCTCCTCCGCATCGTCCCATGCACGCTTAGTTGTCGCATTGTATTCACGAAGGTATTCATTCATGAATCCAATGGACTCTTCTCTCATGTATCCATATGCCATACTTCCTTCTGGTTTTGTCTTATTTTTCACAAACCCTTTCAGACCCTTCAGGAATTGCTCAAATGGATACATTGAGCGCGTATGAACAGGACCGCACATGAAGAGTTCTTCTGCCAAATGTATTGGAAGGTGCAACATGATGACAAAAATTGACGGCGGAAGTTCTTTTTCTAGTGTGCATAAAGTTTCTGCGACATCCTGAAGCATTTGCTCTTTCTGTTGAACGTCAACCACCTTAGCAAATATTTTGCGAAACAATCTGCTAACACGCATAATTGCTCCTACAAATTTTTCATCGCATACGTTCCGCAGTGATAATGGAAGGACCTGTTGAAGCAAAATGTGAAAATCATGCGTCTTCATTCCTCGAAGTTTACCCTCATGAATTCTAACGCCCAAATTACTGACGTAGTTCGTCGGATATTTCAAGTCTTTCATTGTAGACAGGAAAACTTGCTTGTCTTCTTTGTTGAGAACGTACGGGGCATCTGGCATGAAAAACATTCGACCGTCTGCATTTGCTTGCAAGTGTAGGTGTGGACGAATTCCTCTTGCTCGCAGATCCTCTCGTGATTTGGGTCCATCTGTTTCTCCCAGTAGTGTGCGCAAAAGAATATCACAAATGTTCTTCTCACAATGCATCGGGTCCAGTGTGTGACGTATTGGAAGGTCCTGCGGAGGTTGGAGTACCACAACACATAAAGTTAAAGTATAGTAATTGTTCAAAAAATTCAGAGCTGCTCTTACATTGTTTCTGAAGAAACAAAGTGCTACGTACGCCTTGTCACCTGCAGTGTCTACTATGTACATAATGAAAGGAAAGATGTCATAGTCGCAGAATTAGTTAATACAATTTTGCCACTCCACAAAAATGGCAGTAACAAAGCTCTCTCCAAGATTTGATGAACATAATAATAAAATACGTAATTGCAGAGCACACATGATAGTGATAGGTATCGAGAATTTTTTGGTAAAAACAACACTTACAACAAGTTCAGCGATGTGCAAACCTTGGACTTAATGGACGAAGAAAACGAACATTTGGAATTATTTTAAAATACTCTTTTAACTTCGTATAATCAGGAATCATAAATGCAATTACTGATCACTGCAAACTTGTAGATTGTTGACACGGCAGGGAAAAAAAAGGGTTTCAAATGTAATTACTATGACATGGATGTTCTATTGTGGACGCTATTCATTTTCCAAGAAGTTCATGACCTTCTGTGGTTGGACAATGACGAGGCACTAGAATCAAATACTGTGTTCCCTTCAAATTACTAACTTCAGAGCATCAACTTACGAACTAATAATCATAAGGAAAAATGGTGAATATGACCTCTCACTTCTGCAGGAAATCGAATGAAACGGGAAGGCAACAGAAATTTCACCTGCCAATAAGGTAACCGGAAAAATACGCTTACTCTCTTCACTCCAGTTGTCTTCACGGGATCTGCCTTCGAATTTGCCCGTCCTCCACATTGTAAAAATGACTCTCTCCATGCACCTCTCTGAACTACAGTGATACCTGATTGTCGTGGTGGTGGTGGATCATGGTTGGACTGGCCATTGAAGGCTGCACGTGCATTTTTCCACCTGTGATTCTGTGATAACCACCGTCGATGACCGAGAAACACTGTTTTGTCTGCAGCCGTAGAGTAATCTGCAACAGTGAATTCGCCACACACTGGACAACCAGCATAGCCTTTACCAACTTGTCCGGACACCAGTGTATAAGCGGGAAAGTCATTTATGGTCCACATTAGAAGAGCACGCAACCTGAAGTGAGGAGTACGACCTGGTGGTGTTGACATGTCAACAGCTGGAACGCCAACCCACAATTTTTCCAACTCCTGTACTAGCGGTTCCAGGTAAACATCAATTGTATGTTCCGATGGCGAATTAGGGCCAGGAATAATCATTGTCAAACAAATGAAGAAACGCCTCGTCACAAGATAAGGTGGTAAGTTATTAAATACCATGAGGACAGGCCAAACAGAGTGTTTTGAAGATTGAAGACTGTATGGATTCACTCCATCCAATGCCAATCCCATTCGAATATTCCTTTCCTCGCTTGCAAAATCTGGATATCGTTCATCTACAAAACTTCACTGCTGGCTATCCACGACGGACCTCATTTTGCCATCTTGTGAGTGGTTGGTTGAGTGCCACTTCAAATGCTTAGCTAAAGACGGGCACCGGAACATTCTTTGCAACCTCTTAATCAAAGAGAAATATCTAAGTACTCGAAGTGGAACTGAGTGAGAGCCTGCTATATACCTCGATTTCAGACAGTGTGGACATCTATCTAACTGTGCATTTTCCTGCCAATACAAGGTTTTCCCGCAATCACAACAATGAATACTCTCATGGGAAAGGCCTAGCTTCATCAACAGTGTCATCATCTCATATGAATTCTTAGGGCAGTTGTTGTTCGGCGGCAAAACGTCATGCTTGAGAAATGTCAAGAGCTCATCCAAACAGTGATGACTCACCGAAAATAATGTGCATAAAGACATGAGTATGATGCTGAATTGTAACCTGCTAGTGCTTGACCCATGAAAAAGAGGTTCCGTCGACTGTTGGAGTAATTCCTCCAGAACATTACTGTCATCAAGTTCTTCTGCCTCGGATGAAATGTCTTCGAAATCTAGAGGAGCGTCTTCGTCTTCTGAGATTTGCCGATGAATTTCGTCCACTCGTGCAAAGTAATTGTGGGTCATTTCTTCGAAATTCACGTCAGTATTTGGAGCCACAGGTTCAAAGTCTTCAAGAACTTCTGCGTCAAAGAACTCATCTTCATTGCCAGGGAGATCTTCAACAAGAGAACCACTGCTGCTAGACTATGCGTGCCGGCCTTCATTTCCCTGCAACAAAAAGTATGACCTTTCCTCGAAGTTATAAAGGAAGGAAAAGCTTGAGGAAATTGTAGGAACAATTGGATGGAATGTCATATATAGCACTATGCAGAAGGTGTGACGACGTGCATTTTTTCTCAACGAAGAATTGCAATTCCGAATTGAATGTCAATTCTGAATGTTCAATTCACAGCGTCATCGAAAACAGCTGTAAATAACGGAACCTGGAGGAGAAGGACCAGTACAAATATGAAGTCAAAGCGTAATAAGTAATGTCGTCTGAACTTACCACAAGAGGTTGCTGCAGCCTTTGATCTCGACCATATTTTAGATGGTGCCTTTCGACCACTCGAGCGGCTTGTCTCTTAAATCCATGACATCTTTCACAGCCGCACGGGTAACTACGAATGCCTTGGCGTTCAGCCACTCTTCTCTCAATGTGATAAGCGTTTCCAAGCTGCTCTCCCCTCATGTTGGCTTCACTTAAACCTGGGTAAAAGAAAACAGTTACTACTGAACTAAATGAAACATTCATCAGTACGCACTGATCCATGACCTCATTTTACATTTGAATTAAAAAAATTTCACCTTGATATAGTGATATACCATAGATGTGAATTTGTCCTACCCATATGCACAATGACTGTAGAATATAATGTTGTGCGTGCACCTCATTGCTGAGCAATTTGTGCACTGGACAATAGTCCATAACAAAGAGTCTCCCAAGTGCTAATGTTGGGATCTAGAGTCAGTCTAAAATTGCAGGAACTGTGAACAATAGGAATTTCAAATAGAAATTAGAACTTCGTGATGACTTACCTCTGAAGCAGACCTACTATAATCGGATTTGTGGATCAGTTCTTGAATGTAGGAATGACAGCGGCATTATTATGCATTGTCGGGGAGGAATGTTGTCTGCGGTAGCAAGCACGGTGAAATTACTTCTTCAAGATAACCTAAATGTCTCAGACGGAGCAGAAATTCAGAAAACATAATGTGCATAACGTTTGTTTTCGAAAGATCTTAGTGGGTTGTTGCTTCAGGAGTCCAACAACGACCTGTGTAGCTTCCATTCAGAAGAAAATGGAAGTACTATATGAAGTGAAGAGGATCCTAGTGAGAGTTATCCTAGGATCCTTTTTCATAAGTCTTGGATTAAGTCTGATATGCTGTGTTGGCCATGCCGGAAAAAAGAATGACGAGACGCACTCATGTGGTTTGTATAGGAACATTCACAAGTGGTACAGAAGTTGTCGTTCAGGATTTTGCAATTTCTAAGAAGCACTATTTCTCTACATGTCCAGCAAACTAGAATGTTGGAGGCATGGTTCCAAACCCATTTTCCATCATTTTGAACTGTGAATTCCGTATTCAGTACTGACGGATGAACATAACGCATTTCTCTAGAAATAGAAAAACTGAGGGAACTTTTTCAACAATCCATGACTCCATCGTGTCCGTGGCCGCTACTGCAAGACTCCTCTGGGAGGAAGGAAACGCAGGATAGAACTCAACAATGAAGAGTACGAGAACAAATTTAAGTATCGCAGTAAGCGATAAGAAACGCACCAGAGATTGCTCTTAACGTCTGTCATTGAAATTCAAAAATCCTAAATACATTCTATGTACATGCAAAAAGTTAAAAAGGAACCCTTACTGTAGAAGGAAGGAAGCAAAATTCACTTACACATTTTTCGAGTGCTTCAAATTGGCACCAGTGAAGCAGACAGTGTCAACTGCTCCAAGTGCACGCCATTTTCGACTTCCGTTGTCTGCAACCCCTCAGCTTCACCGACCGTTGTTAGAGAGAGTGCATGACGTATTGTGCAGGGAAATTGCGATGGTGAATTGTTCTTGCACATGCAGGGACTCTGTACAGTGAGTTTTCACAGACAAGAAAAGGCCGCATTTAATGTGTAATGTGATGTGTTTGCAGGCCTTCATGAAGTTGTGAGCATTCAAACGAAATTGGTGACTACACAGACTATTCCGCGGACGTTGTTCCACGAGTTTCTTATAGACATGCACGGAAGCTGACGATGACCAAATATGATGGACGCGCGTTCAATTACCTAGTCAGTGCACATAGAAATTTGTTGCGGAGTGAACAAAATGTAATCGCATTGCAGTAAGGTGTACCAGATGCACAACAGTCTTCTAGGGTTTGGGCATTAGGGTAATTTCATCATAATGTCAAAGTCTCATAGCCACGGTCTACAATTCATGTCGTCTTTGTACGAGCCTAGACCTTGAAGAAACTAACCTGCACAGGTCTTTTGTGAATAGATGGTTCTTGACAAGCAATGCCAGGAAGAGAGTCGACGGCGGACTATCCCTGAAAGACGACAGTGCTACTGGAAGAGAAAGTCCAAGTCGAAGAACAAAGTGGACGGTAAGTCATCTGTGAATGGTATAGGTTGTGTTAGTGGTTGTTGTAGTTTGCCCCATGAGACGTTTGCGAAGAAGTACAGCACCGTAATGAAACTTTGGAAATGGAGATGCGGTCCACAATAGTGCAGGATTTTGGAAGCTTTAATTTTGGAAATTCTTAAATTCCATCTTCTTTTGAATATACAGTTGTCAACCTGGAACGCTTGGCAAGATGTCCGTTCTTTTCGGCTAGGGCTGCGCATTGTATAATTTGAGCGAGGTGGAGGACGGCACAGCAAAGGAGACGTCTTCTAATTCCGGCGCGGAATTTTCGTACAGAAATAACATGGCATTCTAAATTTGGGACAACAAACTACAACGGATGAAGATGGACGTGGAAATTAGTGTAGATGTTGCCCACAAATTTCTGCAGTCCAGATTAATAGGAGGTATAGTTGAATTTGTCTTTCTTTTTTTTAGCATGGCCGAAGACGTCCTGCCTAGGGATACGTGCCTTGACAACAGCGTTTATGGGTGGCGCCGCTTTCTTTTACTGGATTCTCTTAGTTCGGTTAATTGAAGGTGCTATTATAATGTGTGCGGTGCAGGTTGTGAAGGGATGCGGCTAATTAATGAAAGTAGGGAGACGATTGAAAAACGGCGGAACTCAGCAGTGGTTGTTTGGCTTCCTCTGTGGTGCGCCTGGACTCAATTACTAAGGATGAACGCAAAGGTGCGTGGAGCATGTGCTGTGTACCTCAACTGAAGACGAAGTAGCAGCGACAGAACGAAGTGCACCATTCAGGGAAGGTGAATAGAACAAACGGAAATTGATACCAAAGAAGAAGTTCTGGATGTGTATAATTCATGTCGGACTGACCACACCTAAACTTTCAATGCAGAGGTAGTGGACTAGCGGCAGTTTAGAAGGTGTGTTGAATGACACAAAAACTTTCCCCGTATCCAGTTTCGGTGAAGGAGAGCTCGTAACTGATGCTGTCTAACATGGCACTATCACAGTTGGTGCACTAATAGTTTTGACAACGTTGTACAATTGTGCAGTTCGGGGGATCGACAAGCACAGGCATGACAAATGAAAAGTATATGTCATAATTAATTGCAAGGAAAAGGGAAGCAAACGTTGTTTGGTGCCAAACGAAGACGTCCTTTAGCAGCTGTGAGTGTAGTTGGCAACTGCGTTGTAGGAGGTCGTGCCGTTGGATTTGAAGTATGGCGAAAGAGGTAAGTATTCAAGACAGTTCACTTTGAATAAGTTGCTGAAACTTGGTTGTACTCCATTAATTTTGTAGAGAAACGACAAGTGAATAGAACTATGAATGGAACACTTGAAAGGGATGAACAAGAAACAGTCCACCGAAGGATCACTTCATTTTAGGCATACATGTGTTTCTTCAATTTTAGGAAACAAAGTTGATGTTTGTGGTTGCACGGAAGTCCTGTTAGCGAGGACATAGAAAACTGCGTACTGACGTATTGACGACAACGTCTCAAAGTGTCTGTGGCCGTCACATAATCGATTTTCTTGGAGAGGAGGTATGACAAACAGTTGTTACGTACGTTGTAGGAGGTAAAATAGTGTCAACATTGTCTGAGTGAAGGAGTGAAAGATTTCGAGGAAAACATGGAAAAGAACTGGGCAAGCATTGTGAAAATTTTTAATGACTAGGTGAAATTTCTATTTCGGTGATTACAGAATTTTCTAATGCATTTGGATGTAGCAGAAATTCAGTATGGGTGTATTTTTCGTACGTTCAAAAAATATTTCGTGGACGAGTATTTTTGAAATTTGAAAAAGAAGTTTGGAAGTCTTATTGCGACTGTGAATCAATAGGTTCCTCCTTTGTTATGAGGAAGCCGGCAGAGTGGGGAACTAACTTCCACGCGTTCACTCTTTTGAAGTGATGACATGCATTTATAAATTGAGAGTGGCATGCACTTGTCTTGGCCCCTGAAATGTGATGTTTGTAAATTATTGCAGAAGCGGGGAATGACTACATCGAGCACTGTCGACGAGGTATGTCATTTGTGCATCTGCCAGACGACACAGGGAGTAGAGGTTACCGTCCATAGGTTTATATTCAAAATTGGTTCTCGATATGGAAGGCATTAAGTGTAGTATGTGTGTGTTAAAGTAGTAGGTGTATTAATTCCTTCACTGTCCAGGAGACTTACTAATGCAGTACACATTTTCGCAAGACATGGGACCTCGACGAGGTGGTAAGAAAGCAGTGGAGGCATTTGTGCTGTGGAAAAAACAAGGAACTGTTCGGAGAAGTGGAAGAGCTGTTGTTACACCTGAAAGTGCCTCCAATGTTGAAGACAAAAACAAAGGGGTAGTACTCCGTCCAGTTTCCGGTATTTCGAAGTCGCAGTCGAAGGCAAAGTCAAGACATGTGTCGTCAGGTTCAGATAAATCGCCGAGGATCGTCGGAAAACCAGGCCGGTAGTCACAGGCCTCTACACATGCAGGAAACAGTAATGGCCAAATATGTGCAACGAAGGCTCAAGGTAAGAGACAAAATCAATGCAGCTTGCTTTGTGGGCTTCACAAATAACAGTGTTTTGCTTTATGATAGAAACCAGGGAAGGAGAAGTAAAACACGTTATAACATGTTAGCTTCCATGTAGTGATAATATCAGTGGTAGCAATGATAATTTGACCAAGTAACAGAAGTGAAGCAGTGCAATGGCTGTAGGTTCCGACTGTGTTATACTGATTTCGTTGTCGACACTACAGGCCGTCCCCTCCTCCATGCCGGAGCTTCAGGACGTCCACTTTCGCATTCTGCGAGGCAGGAGTCAACAGACTTATAGTGTTCTTCTAAGAGTTTGTTGAAGAGTTTTATTCAAAATGTGCAGACCGAGGTTTTCACCAAGAACAGAGACCCACGCTTCGCTGATGTAGAGGTGGTGCGTAAGAGGGACAGAAGGCAGATTTTGGAAACGTCTACAACGGAAGGCTCGAAGGTCCTTCCGTCACGGAGGACATCGGTGTCTTCAGGAAGCGAACCCCCCGACGATCACGAGACTCGTGAGAAGTCACCAATGACGTTGACGGTGGCCGAGGACAACGAAGTAAGTTGTGTGTTGTACATGTGTTCGTTGCGTTTTTCATGATTTTAGCACGTCGTGTGCCAACATTAAATTTTTGGGTTTAAGGGTATTAGGACGGAGATGTCAGTTTATGGTGAAGTTATAAATTGAAGTTCTTGTAGAGGATAGTTTTCAATCGAAGTGCATATTTGAAGTGAGGTTTCTTATGAATGTGCACATTGACCTGTTCAGCAAGTTTCAGGCAAAGCAGACGAAGCAAATTATGAAGAGTATGTGGAAGATGGCCTCCAGAGTTCTTGGTCATTATCAAAGAGACAGTCGCATGTACTAGGGTTGTTTAAGAACCATATAGAAGACGATGGCATCACTGACGAAGCAGACAAGGCACGCGTACCAGGCAAGCGTCACGAGGAGCCTTACGGTGATGTGAACTCTGAAAGGAACGCTGAAGATTTACTCTACCCGACGGTAGCGGAAAAAAAAAGAGAGAAGGAAAAAAAGGTTTTGGCTGGAGAAAGAGGGCAACAAACGTCGAAAGGAAGGTTTGCCTCGGAATTTTCTTTTAGTGGATGAAAAAACAGGCAAGCCATACAGTGTGGGTGTGGGGGATTGGAGAAAGGAACTAATGTTGTTGTCAAGGAATCTGGACCCTGCCATTGGAAACATCAATAACCAACCTGAAAGTGCAGTAGCAGAAATAGCTGAATGGATTCAGCAGACATGGGAATACAGCTCCCCAATCAAGTTTGAAGTTGTGAAGGAGGTCATTGCCCGTGGTGTCACGTTAAGGCGTGGAGAGTTGTGGAAAAAAATTCGGAATGGCGAAGAAAAACCAGACGGACTATCTGACCGAACTTGGCGAACTTTGCAGAGGCAACTTGACAACCCAGCATCAATCAGGAAGTCTGAGAATTGTCGTATCGCCAACGCCAATAGGGTGAACTTCGGCCGAACAGGGCCGTCAGGAGAAGTTGGAGTAAGACAGAGGCTGAGGAGGATCTTACGAAGATCACCAGATCCTGAGGAAGTCAGGTTTGAAATGGCAAGGGACAAAAGATATGGTACGCGTCAACAAATAAAGGATCGTGACTTGAAGGTCATGTGCGGAAGTGCCCGTCCACAAAGATTGACCATAGACGTGCTAAGCCGTAGTGAACACATCGGAAATTTGGAGGAAGATGGAGGTGCTGGCAATGAGGACGAATATCTGGCAAACAATACAGTGGACGACAAAGATGACATGGAAGAACGTGCACTTGTAGGAAGTGGAGAAAAGGTCTTCCAAAGAAGCTTAGCTTCAATGTCCTCAGCAGAAATTTGTGAGCATCCCTTTGTACTGAAAATGATGCAACGACTGGAAGCGCTGGAAGCTAGACAAAGTGAAGCAATGCTGGAAGAACGGAATGAATCAAGTGCAGAGGTGGGAATTGTAAGAGACGGAGTTCAGATACAATCAAATCAGCATGTTCTAAATGAACCGTAAGAATTTTTTTGTATGGGAAGGATGTTTTTCGGACGGGAAGTACAGTGGGAACTTATGTCCAAAAATGGGAAGGGAGGCAAAACAGTTTATGACGTTCTATTTTTTTCTGTGTAGGGAATTTTCAGATCTGTTGGTTTAGTCCGTTTAGTGGAATGACCCCTCAATGGATGTTGTGATGTATGCAGGAAGTTGCACGTGTTCATGCATCGGAGGAAATTGAAAGCACAGCACCAGCGAGGAGGAAGAGTAAGAGAGCACAGGTTGCCTGAGGACAAGAAACAAGTACATACTTGGCAGAACAAGTAAGTGGTGCGGTAGTGGGTGCAGCGGAAGAGGTGCACAAACAAGAACTAGGTATAGTCCGCCATACCTGTTTTGGAAAGAAAATGTAGAGTGTGGAGGAAATGAAAGGTGAAGTTGTACTATGAAAGCACAGTGTGGAAAAGTAGTTAAGAGTAATACAAGTTTATTTGTAAATGTTGTTGAAACAAAGGAAGAAATTATGTCAGTGTTGGTGATGGAGGGGATCTATAGTGTAGTAGTGCTTGTAGAATTTCCCATAAATGAAGTGTTTACTGGCATAGAAGAGTAGCAGTGAAGGTGAGGGAGTTTTGAAGCAAGCATACACATATGTAGAATGCTGTGGAACACTATCCCGGTGAAGGAAAGCATTCTTACTTTGGAACATAAGAATTGCAAGGAAGTTGTTGTTTTTCCCATTGCATTAAAGCTGGGCGATCAGCATTTTGTATGAAATGATTACACTAGTAGAAAACGCAGGAATTTTGACATAATTCTGTTGATTTGGTCGTATTGTCTCGGTCACTGTTTTGTTGATTTTAACAAAAATCTGTTAAAATTAACAGATTTTTGTTAAAATCAACAAAACAGTGACCGAGACAACACGACCAAATCAACAGAATTATGTCAAAATTCCTGCGTTTTCTACTAGTGTTAAACTTTTTTAACGTTCGGTGAAGGACTTTCTCACTTTCTAAAGCCGGTGCATGACAAGTAGTGCTTCCTTGTGTTACAGCAATGCAAATATTTGTTCTCCCAATGTTGTGTGCAAGATGGAGATTATGGACAGTAGTTGAAGTTCATGTGACTGTACTTGCATTATTTCAATCCAACAGAGCAGGCAGTGACAAGAAAGCTGTTGGAAGTGTGCACTTAAAAGTCTGAATGCATGTAATTTACTTGTTTAGTATGTCAAGGCAGATGAAAGGAAGCCGAGAAGCGGTCATACACAGAAGGGGATCTAAATGGAAGTTGGACAAGGCAACGCTTTGTGTGGCCAAATTTAAACCAAATTTGGTCGCAGCACGCATTTTTCAGCCTAAACTTTGGATTCATTTCCAAAGAAACGAATTACAAGCCATTATTTTGAGCATATGTTGACAGAGATTCTGTCCAAAATGACAGAATAGTTAACAGATTCTCGTCAAATACGTGTCCGAAATGACAAGTTCCCAATGACAAGACATTTGACAGTTTTCCGTCAATTTTTTGTCATATTGGACAGGAAAAACCTCGTAGTGATAGCTTAGCTTTGTCATCATACCAAGAAGGGTTGACGGGCATCTAGAATGTAAATGTTACAATTGTGTGAAATAAGTTTTGAATTCCTACAAGCTATAGGAAATAATTACATGTGATTTAGGTAAGTAGTTATTATAAGTTCATCATCTTCTTTAAGCCAAATAGCCTAATTGTCCATCAAAAGACTCTAAACACTATATTCATTAAATTTTAAGGACTTTTATATGAATTTAGAACTATAAAGACTTTAAGGTGACAAACCTTAAATATCCAAAATATCCTATTTTTAGCAAATTTTTATACTACAAATAGTTTCTATTAGCTTGTATAAATTAGATGCTATAAATGAAATATATAGCCCATATGTAGATTGAAGAGGACTCAAGTAGGTTTAAGGTGGTGCAACTTGGGAACTTTGAAAAGTCCCGAATTAACAAATATAGTGCCAATCATTTGCCCTAGAGACTCCAAAGGCCAAAGACACAACTATTGAGTTAAAAAACAACTATCTTCAATATTCAAAAGTTGGAGAATTCATACAATCATATCATGTGGGCAAATAATCAAATGTTACCTCCTAAAGGTTTTTGACTATGTTTTCACCAAAACCGCTCCAAAACTACCATTTCTAATACAAGTACCATATTTTAGAAAAAAACAATTTTGAACACATATAACTGTAGGATCTTGTACTACATTGGTTTGAAAGATTTGGAAAAAATTTCAAAATTTTTACCCATGTGGATTGCAAGACATTAGCCTTGGAAGTGACAAAAATCTTTTTTTTACCCCTTAAAAAAATTAGGCAATGCACTTCACAAAGTTAGATTTTTATAAAAAAAATTCCAAAATGGTTGTAACCCTTTGGATTCATTCTTAAAGGCCAGTTGTCTACATGCTTGAAACTTTTTAGATAATTTGGAATTGTACAACATGTAAGAAAAAAATAGTAAGTAGAAAGAAGTAGAGAATGATTCAAAATATTAAATTGTTAACCATTTATTTATGGGATTGAAAAATGCCAATCCCAATGGTTTATAATGTTGCAATAAACAATCTAAATCTGATGTTTTTATTTTATTTCAAAAATATTAAAAATTAAGTAAAATAAAAAACTTCAAAGTTTATTTTAGAATAAAGATTTGGCATAATCACCCGTAAACTACCCACAACTAAAACTCCTCATAACTTTCATTGCATTAACCAAAATGGAATGATTAAGAATTTTTCATGTATATAGAAATCCAAAAAAACAATTTCAAATTTTTATATTTCACAAAAGTGATTTTTAAAGAAGTTTTTTTTGCTACTCAGGTTGCTTGCCAAGCAATGAAAACTACATATCATACAATAACTTTTTGATCATGTAGTCAACAATTATGAAAATTGCTGGGCCTTAAAGCTACTCCTTGGAAAAATGTTTTGTGAAAATTTCAAAGAAAAAAAACAAAAATTCCATTTTTAGAGAGCTGCCTAAAATCACTATGTTTCCAAAAAAAACCTTTGGTCCTTTAGAGGTTAATGATTATAAGCAATTTCCTTGTTGAAAAAAATAGTGACTTAGAAAAAGGTATTTTATAAACAAAAAATATTATTTACAAAAGGTGAGCTCTACCTTTGCTATTTAATCCTTCATTGCCTAAGGCCTGTTTGAGTTTAAAAACATCATTGCTTTTGAAGTGTTATAGATCTCAATGTCACTAAGTTATAGAGGTCTCAACTATACAATCTTGTAGTGTACATGTTGTAGATGACGTGAATCAAATTCGGAGTCATTTGGTCACGTACATTGCAAGATTAGAATATTTTAGTGTTGAAAAAGGATGTTGAAACTTTCCCTACCAACACATTTGGAGGTGAAATTCGATTTCTAAACCTATTCAAATGAAAATACTTTAAACTATAAAGTGATTCAAAACCAACATACACACAATGGTAAAAGAAAATATCATTGAATTGACTAATTGTGTCTTCAAAATGGCTTTCAAATGTAAAAAAAATAGCAAGAAAAGTTGCAAAAAACACATCTAAGGTTGAACCTCCTACTAAAATGCTTCTTAATCACTCTTAACTTCTTGGATTGATATGAATTTTAGACACATAAACTAGACTAGTTTGCAAAAAAATTCCAATATTTTTTTATTGGAAACTAACACTTTAAGAAGAAGAAATAAGCTGCCGAAGCTCACTATAATCCAAAAATGTCGAGATTTTGAACTTTGAATTTCTCCCAAACATTCAAAACAACTTGGATTCACATGGAAATTTCACCACAGTAACTAGACTTCAAGGATAGCATAAATTTTATTTAAAAAAAATTGAAAATAAACATAGGATGAAGGAAATACAAGCCCTCAAAGTTGCAACCTTCAAATGCAGTTTGGTAAACTCAAATTGAACTTGTAAACTTTGATTGGTTTCAAAGAAATCAATACTTCTTGGATTTATCTAAGCTTTTTCGGCATAAACTAGAAGAAAGAATGAAAATTTTCTAACAAGTTTTTTTGAATTTGGACATTGGATGCAAAACTTACAACACTTTGAATTGGACTTGAAACTATGTGAGAACACTTTTGGTCACCTTAGGTGATGAGGGGTTAACCCCTATGTGTCCTTGGCATTTTGGGGGTCAAAGACATAATTGCTTTTGAAGTATTATAAGTCCAAATGTCAATAAGTTATAGAAATTTCAACCATATAATCTTGTAGTATATGTGTTGTAGATGACGGAAATCAAATTTGGAGTCATTTGGCCACATAGATTGCAAGATTATAATGTTATAAGGTAGAAACATCTATACCAAATCTTGGAATGCGTTTTTTCTCCTCTTTAAGGTTGGAACTAACTAGGTGATGATACATGTTCCAAAATAGTGAGCAAGAAAGTAGGAAGTAATGAGCAAGAAAATAGTTCTTGAATGATTTGAATTGGAAGACTCTAAACATTGGCTATGGGCTTGGACTACTTTTTGGCTCCCAAAAAACACAATTATTTCAATTTTGGAAATAAAATTAAGAAAAAATTGTAGTCCCTATATTTCCTATTTTTCTACAAAGGAAAAATATGCATCCCCTCATACTACTAATCATGTGTCACAAAATCACTTAAATGATTGGGTATGGATGTTTCTACCTTAGTGTTGAAAAAATGGATGCTCAACTCATAAGCTTTGAATGGCTCCAAAAAAATCAGTACATCTTGGATTGATCTGAAAATTTACAACACAAATTTGAAGAGAGAGCGCAAATTTTCCAACAAGTTTTATTAAAATAATGCAAACATTAGATGCAAGCAAAACTTTGAATTGAACTTCCAAAATATGTGGGGACACTTTGGGTCATAGGCATATGCAAGATTTATTATTAAGTCTCCCTTAGGGCTTTAACAACCTAGTCTTTCTCCTTGACAAATTAATTATTTGTCCAACGATTCTGAAGTCTGAAGTGATTCATTACAAAGAAAAACTAATTTATTTGTACTGACTTTGCATCTGGATAAAGGTCTCAACATGGATGTCCAAATGTTCATCTTTTGGAGGCTATTTTTTCAAAGATGTCAAAGTTGAGTAGTTGACAACCTTGATACCAAATTCAAAACATCTAGACTATAATTTGTAGATTTTACATGATGCCCTAATTTCAAAATAAGAGTAGAAAACGGATCATTGTGTAGGGGATATTTTGACAACTTTTTGTTTCTATTTTAATAAATGAACAATTTTTGATTATTTCGAAATTACTACAACAAATAAAATTAAGTTTACAATGGACGCCATTATTCATTGCTTTTGCACTTTTTAGGAAGCATGACTTGAACATAAATCTATGCATGCAGCATGCCTCAAGCTTTCAAGCTTTTTATAGATGTATATGACAATTTTTGGTGAGATAAAATTGTGCTCAATTTAACAAAGTTGACTATGAAGTACAGTTTTTACAATGATATAGGGAATTTTGTTAAAATGGTAGTCATTCCACAACTTTGGCACTTTTATAGTTTAGACCACACGGTCCAAAAATGGCATATAGAATATTGTCATTTTAACAAAATTCCCTATTAATTCAAAAACTTCCTAGGATTGAAAGATTTCTTGTAGTTTGAACCTTGGATCTTAATCCATGAGCTACTAATATTCTACATGAAAAGTGACCAATTCCCATGTTGACTGGATACATTGGATAATCTTTATGCTTCAAAATAAGCCTTTTGTTTTTTTGAAAGAAATGTCAATTTTGTTACATTGGTGATGTTTGACAAGTCAAAAATTGTAATACATATCTTCATAAAGGTCTAATTTCACACCACAAACTAGATATAGATTTTGGTTTTACGTTGTGCAACGTGAACTATGCCTAAATAATGGAACATGCCAATTTAAAGAAATTGATGTTAACCCCTAAAGCTTCAAAGTTATAAAATGAGTTTTTAAAGATTTTCGAGCAACTAAGTAAATTCCTATAATATCAAATTTTACTGTAAATTTTGAAACTCTTTTTGGAAGTCAAATAAAGTACTATCTTTATAGAAATATAATTTTATTTATTTGGTGCTTGGAATAAACAATTATGCCACCTTAAAAGTATAAAATGCTTGACTTTGGGCAATAGAAAAAAAATTAAAAGGTCAAAATTTAAAATTTTACAATTTTTTATAGAACATATTTATGGCTTTCTGAAAATATTTGATTCATTTTATTTGGATAAGTGATGTGAAAGTCATAATTGAAATGCATTGTATTGCAAGCAGTTAGGAATCTTCATGAAAAAATGACATGTAGGATTTGTTATGAACTCCATTTTTACAATTTTTCAAAACCAAAACATCTTTAGGGTGTTGATTATTTGCAAAAAAATTCAATAATTAGGATTGAAATATTTCAATTTCATTTTAGAACTATTAATACTAAATATTATTTTTTATTTTTCATTTTACCTACTTCAATCTACTTAAATAATTTTCTTAAGAATAATAATTATTAAATGTTTTTAGATATTTTTCTCTAGATTTTCAACTCAATTCTCCAACACAAAGATTTTAGCCTCAAAACTTTATAATACATAAAGTTAAGTTAAAGGGATTTAAAATCTAAAAGATTAAATATATTAAGTGAGGTGGAAAATTATATTTTCTTGTCACTTTGAAGACTAATATTTTATAAATTTACAATCTACATGGTCAAAGTGTTCGAAATATTCACAAATTCTCATACATATCTTTTGTAAGATGCCAAGTTCTTATAGTTGAATATGCAACAAAACAATTTTTTTTTACATAATAGCTTTTTGCACTAAAATTCTAGAACTAACAATTTTGATATGTTTTATTAGACAAGGTTAGGTTTGCTGACTAGAACAATCCCACCATTATTATTATTGTACTTTAGTTCCATCCTAGAGCTATTAACAATTTATTTTTTCCTTCAATCTTGAACCTGCTTCTACTTAACAATTTTTAATGAGTAAAAATTAATTGTTTTTTTCTTGGATTTTTTCTAACATAATAACTTAGAAAATCAAAACCAATAGTACAAAAAATTTTAATAAAAAAGATACAAAGCCAAAAATTATAGTCAAGCAAAGTGCAATTTTTTTTTCCACCTTGAATTTAAATATCTTGCAATTTATGCAGTCAAAGTTTCTGAAAATTTATTCCATACATTTTTATACTAGTTTAGTATAAGATCCTATGGTTAGATATGCAAAAAAATAGAACTCTTAACCTCTAAATGTATTTGACTATGTTTTTATCAAAAACGCTCTAAAACTGCCATTTCTAGTACAAGACCCAAATTTTTGAGATAAATCATTTTTAGACACATGTAACCGTAGGATTTTGCAGTACAATGGTTTGAAAAGATGTCAAAAAAATTCCAGAATTTTCTACCGTGTAGATTGCAAGATATTAGTGTTTGAAATGACAAAAATCCTTTTTTTGACCTTGCAAAAAAACGAGCAGCTGCAGTTCAGAAGGTCATATTTATATTAAAAAATGTTCAAAATGGTGGTTACTCTTTGGACTCATTCTTCAAGTCAAGTTGGCTACATGCTTGAAAAATTTCAGATCATTTGGAATTGTAGATGATATAAGAAAAAAATAGTAAGCATAAAGAAGTATAAAATGATTCAAAATCCAAATTGTTGATAATTTATTTATGGAATTGAAAAAGGCCAATTCTAATGGTTGAAATGTTTTAATAAACAATCAACATCCTTTGATTTTATTTTTTTCCAAAAATATTGAAAATTGAAGTACATAGATGCACCAACTATAGACAATAGACTAACAAAAAAGTGGACAAATAAACACCCAAAAGCAACAGACTGTAAGCTTACATCACGCTTGTTTGATTGGCCAAAGCAAAATCCACCGCCATCACTCATGTAAACTCACTTGTCAACATTGGGTCCACTTGCGCGTTACTTTAGTATTTAATTTACTTGTCGATGATTGACTCCTGTTACATTTGGGTATTCCTACCATAACATTCAAGAGCCTTCAGAGAGGCTGCCTTTGCCTCTCTGAAGTCTTCATCCACGAAATGCATCCACATGTTACTAATGTAAGCTTCAGGACGGAGACAACGGCAGTACATTTGTGGTGCGGTCTATTTTTTTGGCTAATTCTAGGATAAAATATACAAACAAATAATTATAAAGATAGATGGTCTGTTAAAACCCAAAGATTTCATTGAATATTATACCAATGAAATCTGACCATTTGCCATTCATAATTTATTTAGATTTTGTCTGTAGTAAAGATAAGCTCTTTATGTACATTTGGGGTGGTAGGAGATAGAACAACCCATGTGGGATATGTAATTTAGAGTTTGTAATTTCTCAACCGCTCATAGTTAAGCCTAAAGTAGGAATTGTGTTAAAATTATAATTTAAGACCTCATTTAGGCATAGTGGAATACCTTTTTTCAAAAAAATTTGAACTAAAAAAAGTTGGGGAATCAAGCTAAGTTTCATCTCCAAAAATCCGTTTGAGATTTAGATCTTCCACTCAAAAGTTATGGACAAATTTCAGAGAGGATGTATGAAAATGTCAAAAAAGAATCTTTTTAAACCCCTCTATGAAATTTGTCTATAACTTTTGAGTGGAAGATTAAAATCTCAAACGGATTTTTGGAGATGAAATTTAACTTGATTCTACAACTTATTTTAGTTCAAAGTATTTTGAAAAAAGTTATTCCACTATGCCTAAGTGAGGTCTAAAATTATAATTTTAACACAATTTCTACTTTAGACTTAGCTATGAGCGGTTGAGAAATTATAAACTCTAAATTACATATCCCACATGGGTTGTTCTACCTCCTACCACCCCATATGTAGATAAAGAATTGTCTTCTAATTCCAAATCACTAAACATGAATGGCTTACAATGCAACGTGAGGGACTTCAAACCTTGAGATTATTAACCTCACTGAACTGTTTGTCATTTTTTTAAGCTATTTTTTTGTTTCTGTTGAAATAGAAAGTGTTCAATTTCCCAGTAACCCGATTGTGCAGTCATGACCTTGGCACTGAGCAGAATTCTTGACATTATTGACCGTAACTGCTGGACAGCTGACCTCGTTGACCAGCCTGCCCATTCAGGGTTTAAACTTATTTGATTCAGGTTTAACTTATTTGTTATCATGGTTATCAGTTATCACGTTGTCGGTCTTAATTTCAACCCACGTACTCGTATCGATAGGAATATTCTCCTCCAAGTTGACGTACCTCAGCTGCTAACGAAAGTCCACACCTACAGTACAGTGGGGTACAAAAATAATTCAAATTTTTCTTTGAGCAATATGGCTGCTAAAAAAATAGATTTTAATTAAATTTTGATATTTGAACCTTGCACTCTCACTAATTTTGTACTTTTGAACATGATGGTACAATTTTTTTGCCAAAATTTACTTAAAATAAAAAATAAAAAAATACTTCATAGATCATATTTTTGTTACTTAATGGGGTACTTTTTAACATGAAAGATGTGTGTACGGATCTCCTACATATTTGTGCAATCAAATTTAAAAAATTCATCACCAATTTTTTCAATTACATTATTATGTAATCCATGAGAATTGACTTTAGAAATTCATGAAAAATGGAAATTTAGTTTTTCAAACCTGAAATTTGGTATACTTCATTAGGATTGCCTTAGAATTGAATGTTAATTATGTGAGATATTAAATGACAAATTCATTTTAATTTATACAAAGTTTTCTGAATGATACAAGTAGTAGTTCAAATTATTGTTGGACCCTACTGTACACTAGCGGCTCAGGAATCAGGATACTCATCATAAGTTAACTTACCGATTTACATACAGACCTCGGAGCACAACTCCAAATCTGTCACCTCGGCATCACCTTCTTATTGACCACCTTGGGACCTTTGAATTCCAGATGGGAAATTTTAATTCATATACAGATCGTTGATATGGACTCATAGATCAGAAATTAGCTTGGAACATGATCTAAGAAAAACAAAATTAGCCAACCGTGAAAATGGTGCATTGTTTCCATTTTTTCGAAAATGCACATGCAAGGTGAAGAATTTGGAGTTTTGTAACCTGGGGTCCACACTCCGGACTAGGTAATTGCAAAGCAGGCCAACTTGTAAGAATAAATGAATAATTGTCGAGTAGGATGTAACAAGATGTGGGTGGTGAGGTTGGTATTGACGCCCAATTATTCTTGATGATTTGGCCTACTTTGTAATTACCCGACATAATGTCAATGTAGGAGAGTTGAGCAGTTTGACTATGCAAAATAGTGAAATTAGGTTGCCCCACACTAATTTCTAGACATTCTACACTATATGAATATTTATTGTTTCTTTACAAGAATTTACTACTTTTGAATTAAGTATTGTTGTAATTGGGACTCATGAATCTCCATGTGTATAAACAAAAATATTTGTAGACATATTTGTTGATTTTGATGGCTTGTAAAGTAATTTTCTTGAAGTAAGGCAACCTAATTGTTAAGGCAATTTAATTTCACTATTTAGTGTAACTTCTTTGATTATTTAACCAATCAAAACATGCCACAATGTTCAAAGAAAGTCTCGTGCATTTAGATTGTGTTAGGTGGATTGTGTTAATAGTAGTAGAAATTCTCTTGGATTCCTTTTACTTTGAGACCAATGAAATTTCTACTTCATACCCACCCTATTGAAAATTTGATCAAGGCATGCAGTGAGCATTATCAATCTTAATCTACCTCTCGAAACATGCCACGGCAAAACTCTCCTGCATTGACATTATCATTACAACTTCAATATGAGTAGCATCCTGCCGTCCACACTCTCCACCTATGGTAAGACCACCTATACCTAATCACTTAAGCTCTTGTGGCACAGATGGTGAGCAATTGAATGCGATGGAGTTTTTTCCCGTGTAGGAAGATAAAAAACACTAAGATTGCAAAATTTTCAGAATTTTTTTTGCAAAACTGAAATTTCTGTGAATTTTGGGAGCCAAAAAGTGTTCTGAACCAATTTCCAATCACTAGAGTCTTCCAATTCTGATCACTCAAGAACTAGCTTCCTACTATCTATTTTCTTGCTATTTTTTTGCATACTTTAGGAATTAGGACATATGTCATGATCTTACTAGTTCCAAAGTTAAAAAAGAATAAAAAACACATTACAAGCCTTGGTTGGAAATAGGGGCACTACCGGTTGGGAATTGGTCCCTGGTTAGAAATGGGTGGTGTTAGGGCATCCCCACTCCAACTCAACAAGTGACTCAAACTGGGCAAATGGCCGTGCCCAGCCAAAATGCGTGCTCCACGGCAGGCACGCCAAGTCCTAGAGAGTGGCCGGGCGCGGCATAAACTAGAGAGCGGACGGGAAAATAGTGTTCGTTCCCCGTGGCTGGGTATGTCAGAGGACACATGAATCGAGGTACGCAGCGCATGTTTTCAAGCAAGTTTCCCCACGAACGAGCTCCAGGCTACGCATGACAACCTACTGTATTAGGCACACCAGGCTACTGCCATATTCCTAATAACCAAGAAATAAATCAACTTAAATGATTTATATACCAATGTCACTATTCCTATTACAATCAATTATCATCAATATAAATTGGGTGACAAATGGAATGAATAGTTTCATAGGTAGATGGTGAAAAGTAAGGTTGGAGAGGTAGCTTTTATAGAGAAATTCATTGTCTATCGTGAGCCCTCAAAAAGTATGGGATAATTAGAATAAAAGAGCGTGACTCCTCATTGTAAAAAGTTAGAATTGTGTTGAAAGTAGAATTTTAGACCTAATTTAGTCACAATACAATAACTTTTTCTAAAAAAATTTGAACTAAGAAAAGTTGTTAAATAAATATAAATTTCACCTCCAAAAATCTGTTTGAGATTTGGATTTTCTAATCAAAATTTATGGACAAAATTCACAAAGGGGGTGGAAGGGAATTTTTTTTTGACATTTTCAAGCATCCTCTCTGAAATTTGTCCATAACTTTTTATTGGAAGATTCAAATCTCAAACGGATTGTTTGAGGTGAAATTTATATTAATTTAACAACTTTTTTTAGTTCAAAATTTTTTAGAAAAAGTTATTCTACTATGCCTAAATTAGGTCTAAAATTCTATTTTTAACACAATTCCTATTTTGACTTAACTATGAGTGGTTGAGCTCTTACCAATTCTAATATTATTTATCCCACATGGGTTGTTCTACCTCCTATCACCCCATGTGTATATAAAGAGATTCTCTCGTCCATCTCCATCAATATTACAAAATGGCATTGACTTTAGAAGCGAAGGAAGTTAGTCGCTTAATTCATTTCTCTCAATGAATTAAAATTTTAATATTTAGCCTTTTAAATCGCGAAACAATGTTGCGGTGTGGGGTTCACCGTGTTGCTGTGGACCACACTCCCTTCCCACGACCCGGCCGCATTTCTCGAACACTCCAAAGAGCCACTTGGAGTGTCTTTTTGCCAAGTTGGAGTGGGGATGCTCTTACTATAGTTAGCCTTCCACTCCACACTCCACCCCAGGTGAGCTGGCATTCGCATGGTTCCAGAAAGTCCACGGCCGCAGCAGAGCTGAAGGATCCTGCATCAAAGTCAACTGCTGTGATCGGAAGCAATCCCACCACCTGACCCCTCGTAGTCAAAGCTTACGATCACCGCCTGCGCGCACCTAAATTAGGGCCGCCAACTCTCCCTCAACTCTTCACCTCCATTGGCCCCGGCCCTAGCCGGATCAGATCTCATGCTCCCTGCCATGATCATAATTCAGAAGAGATGCAGAGCCCCGGGAGTAAATAATTAGCTGTCGCTCACTCTAAGTGGACACAAAGTCAACCACTTAATCCTTTCAAACCCCAAAATTCAACTTCGTAAAACGTCCAAATGAATAAACTAGACAATCTCCAGTGTATATATACTGTATGTGTGACACAGGTCACACAACCCAAACCAGAGCTCCTCACTGCAATCAATTCAAGCTGCTCCTAGTTGTATCGATAAGCACGGTATCTGCAACAGCATTGCTAGCAGCTGGTCTACCATTTACATTTCGAATCACGATACGTCAGATTCAAGGACGTTGTGATCGATTGGCTTGATTCACTGCGATGGCGAGAAATAGTCGAGGAATGGTTGGTCAACGTGGTTTGGTGCTTCTGCTGCTAAGCTTGATGAGTGTCATGTTCCATGGCACCCACGGTTTGACGGTGGGTTTCTACAGCCGGAGCTGCCCCAATGCTGAAGTCATCGTGCGGACGGCGGTGCGGAACAAGTTCCGGACTGATAAAACCATCACACCCGCTCTCTTGCGCCTCTATTTCCACGACTGCTTCGTCACGGTACGTATCTTTCTAGCTTCACTATTATTGTCCGAAGTGAATGAATTCCAATTGCAACCAGTTGCATTGTTGATGAATGCCTTGAGCAGTTGTACCATGAATCCTCGTATTGAACTCTCTAGTGTTTGCGCAAATTTCAGCATGCCAAAATGTGACACATGTTCAAGTGCTGAAATTAATTGAGCTAGACTGACCGGGTATTTGGTGGGCTAACTTGAACGTACGTACCTCAGAGGTCTATCTGAGAATTTAGATCAGTGTCAAACCACTCCGCGGTCTTGCTAGTTATATAAGCTAAGATCAGAGAGCTTTCAGACTTCGCCAGTGTGACGAAAATTGCCATGCTAGAGCAATTCAAGTGGTGTTGAGAAGCTGAGCGACTGCCGCCATGCACCTCAACGATGCTAGCTAGCTAGATAAATTCGTTTCGTTACTGACGATTATTGTTGCGATTCAGGGCTGCGATGCATCGTTGCTGATCAACAGCACGCCGAATAACGCAGCGGAGAAGGACGCGGGTGCGAATTTGACAGTGCGGGGGTACGATTTCATTGACACCGTCAAAGCTGGGCTGGAGAAAGCTTGTCCTGGCAAGGTGTCGTGCGCCGATATCATCGCTCTGGCCACCCGAGACTCTGTTATTCTGGTACAACATCAAATGCGTGAACCCACCTTCATTGATCTCTCATTTACTGTAGTACTGACTGAAAACAAATTAAAAGCATTTGGTGTTGAAATTACATTACATTTAAGCTAGTTCTCAATGTGTGTTGGTAATCCCGCAGGCGGGAGGGACTGGTTACCAAGTGCCGACCGGCCGTCGGGATGGACGTATCTCCAGAGCGGCGGACGTCAACTTGCCTGGTCCAACCATGAGTGTGGCTCAGGCGACAAGTGCTTTTGGAGCCAAGGGCATGTCCCAGAACGACCTGGTCACACTTCTAGGTAATCCGATCAACACCTGCATTAAATCCAATTAATCCATGCATGTACTACTACACTTGCAATCACGAACCAGATTACAGCACAGAAGAGCCTAAGTACTTATAGGATCAATATATATATATGCCTAACCGGACATGTGTGTAATTTTCATAATAATGAGATTGCACCGTCACCTTACCCTGTGCTTGAACTGAATGGTTGGATTGCCCAATTAGAGTAGAGTTCTTGCTGTTAACACTTGCAAAGCTGACATTCTCTATCAATTTTCTTCGTCAAGCTTAAATCAAATTCCGATTACTGAACACAGTCAAGCACACCAGCTCAAACTCTGGGTGGAAGAAGAAAGGTCGAAACTAAGAATTGAAGGACAAGATTAATTATGAGAGATCGCTAAACGATGCTGCTTGGTTACCGAAAAGACTCCATTGAAGTTTGTGCATGTTTTTCGGAAGCTAGAATGATTATGCACAAAATAGAGTTAGTAATGGCCACTCACATAGTTATTCAAATTAACACTTTTGATTCTTTTTCTTACAGGAGCGCACACAGTGGGCATTACTCACTGCGCCTTCTTCAACGACCGTCTGTGGAACTTCCAGGGTACCGGTCGCGCGGACCCCGCCATGGACCGCAACCTCGTGACGAATTTGAAGAGGACGTGCCCCAAGGTCGGTACCGGACTCGGGAAGCCCGTGAACTTGGACCAAGGCACGGTCAACATTGTGGACAAGAGCTTCTTCACCCAGATTGTGGCCAAGCGTGCCATTCTGCAGCTGGATCAATCGCTGGCCACCGACAGGGCCACCAGCGGAAGGTCCCGTCAATTCGCATCCGCACGGTCGCCTTTCAATGCCGAATTCGCTGCTGCGCTTGTGCGGCTGGGGAATGTAGGCGTCAAGCAAGGCACCCAAGGCGAGATCCGAAGAATCTGCAGCAGAATTAACTGATCGATCGAAGTCCCTTGTCGTAGTCTTAGTTTTAGACTTTTAATTAGTGTTTTTTGTCTTTTGTTTTGTTTCATGAGTGGGTTGTTCCCCAACACGGTCTTAGTTTTTTGTTGCCCGTCCGGTCTCAATTGAAAGAGGATTTCAAGCTCTAGACTTGACATGTATTCTTTGGATATCTGACTTGTGAATAAACTCTGAATTTTCAAAGTTGTGACACTGATGCACTGGAAATTAATTGAGTCTAAACTTTCACATTGAAAAGGTGTACATTGGGAATGAGTGTGTCAAGCGAGGCAACCAGGGCGAAATCCGAAGGAGCTGTAGCAGAATCAACTGCTCCAAGTCCCCGGCCGTAGTTTTTGTTTTAAACTTTTAGTGGTTTTAGTGTTTTGTTTTGTTTCATGAATGGGATGAGCTCAACACTGTCTTACTTTTGCTGTTGCCCTTCCTCAATTGGAAGAGGATTTCAAATTCTCTTAACATATTATCTTGGGATATATTGTGAATGAACTCTGAATTTTTGAAGTTGTGTCTCTGTCTTTGAACGCATAGGCATAGTGAGGGACAGGTGCATTTTGAATTAATCTTCAACCCCACCCCACCCCAAAAAACAAAAACCCACCCCACACCATACAAAGATTTAAAAAAGTACAAATACAGATACAAAGACAAATATGAAGATCCGTATTGAAGAGTTTGAATTGAAAAATGAGTTCAAAATGCGTTTCAATTCACATATCAATGACGTATTAGCACGTAAAAATTTGTGTTCACATGCTTATAACTACAATAGAAAACTATTAAGATTGTCACGGTCACCGTACACAACAAGAATGAACATGGCATCATCTATAGTGTCTAAAGCAATCTAAGTAGTGGTTTTGACTACCTGCGCTGGAGGTACTGCACCATCTTGAGTGTCATCAAGCACGACGACATTGTCATCATGTTGCTCATCATCACCTAGAGTGGTACCTACCACAAATGCAACGTGTAAATTAAAAAAAGTAAGCATACATTTTTGTGCGTTTATAAAACAAAAAAGTGTTAAAAGATGACATGATTACTTAGAACCACATAATCACATGGAGCCCCTTCTTGAGCCTTATCTAAGGATGATGCTAGTTTTTTCGCCCCAAGTTTGCAAGGCATGATCCAAGATTTGTGTGCTCAAAATAATTTGAGCCTCATCATCTATGTGTTACAGTGTTAGGCTGCATCATACATTCCATAATGTTGCAGCCTTGGTATATTCCATGCCGCCTTGGTAAATAGGTAAAACCCACAAGACCAAAGGGATATACCAATCGGATTGTAATTTGGGCATCAAGGTGTTGGGAAGTGTACTTCCCAATTGTTTTTTCATTTTATATTTGTAGAAAGTGGTGGCCCTCTCATTGAGATTTTAGTGGGTCAAAATGATCCGGTTCTTGGCGAACGGAGTACCATGTTTCACATACTCCTCAATGCCTTCTTCAATCTGCTCAGGGGTTACGTTCCAATGCACGCACTCAATATGATCTTCACCTTGATCTTTGATGCAATACCCCAACATGCCAGTGAATGTGTGCAAACTGCTATCGAGGAACATTTTACTGAGAATGTAATGCCCCACTGTCTAAATGTAACTTCGCCATGGCGAGTGTGCATGAAATATGACCATATGCTACGGGCCTCACATCACATGTACTATTCCGATAAGTGCTACTGAACTAAATTGGGAATGAAAATGTTTAGATGGTAATGTTTGGGTCGTTTTGAAAACCACTCCCTTCGCCACATTCATAGTGGATGTCTCTCCTATTCCAAGTTTTTGTTTGGCACAAGTTCGTGAAGTTGGTCCGTCTACCTTGAGAATGAATTCTAAGATGTTTTTGTTCTCTAGAGCTTCAAGGGTCCTTGTTGTCTTTGGAAAGTGTGCTTTGAGTAAATAGTCAAGCGCTTGAGTTTGGTAATAAGGCCCATAAATAGAGTCGAGGTAAGCCATATCAGTCAAGTTGTCTATGGAACCATTTTCGTCCTAATCAACCACTTTGTCTCCTTCTAAATTTCAACGGTATTTTTGTGGATGAGGATCCCATTTGAAGGTTCCAGAGTGCTTATTGAAATATCCACCAAGGCATTGGTAGAAGAATGCCCTCTTCCCTTCATTTTGTGGCCCCATTTCCATCAGCCTTAGTACAACTCTAGCAATTTCTTCTAGATCAGTTTCCCAATTCAATTGCAAACTAGCAGGTCCTTTCTTCAAATCATGTAGGCCTTGTCGCAAGCTCCAGACTAGGTCTCCACTCCAGAAAATTGAATCATCGGTCGTATCACCGTTGTGTTCCCAAGAATGTGGTATGTAAGTCATCAAGTTGAACATGCTGTACAAACAATCATGAAATAGTATTGAATACAAAAGTGACAAAACGCAACGTCATCTAATCAAACATTTTGCGATTAGACATTGAAGGTAGTACACATGTGCATAGGATCCAAATGCCCATCCACCTTCAGGGCCGAACTGGTCTTGACATATGAGGCATTTGGTATGGTCCAAAACAAAAAGTGTAGGATTTGATCATAGTAGTTTTTGTGCTTCCACTTCAATATAACTAGACATGCCATTTTGTAGCCCCAACCATTTTTTGTCCAATCTATAAGACTTCTCCTTGCCGTCTCTAGCATGGGCATGTTGTTAGAGAACATGTTCTCTAACAATGCCTACGATGTGAGACCACATTCTTGCTTAGGAGCCTGTGCAACGAAGTTCTTAGAAACTTTCTTCAACTCTTTTGAAACTTGTTGTGATGTATCCACAGAGCAAATATTGGATCCCATGGTCCTCATTCATGGCAGTAGTAGCGTCTTCCATAATTGCTATCAGAAGCGCACTTCAAAGACTTGGAGAATGCTTGGTGCGTTTGGTGAGGGGAGAAAAGTGCACCAAATCATTGGTAAGGTCTCCTACAACCTTGTCCAAATGATGTGGATCATATTCACTGAAGATGTCGTCCATCTTTGACAAAGTGAAAGTCTCATGCGCTCTCTTATGAAGGCGTTGCAATTTTGTAGATTACTGCAAAATGAGAGCATGGGGTGAATGCAAGAAAGACTAGTACTATTTTTTGTCACACTTGACATGTTGGATTTGTTATTGGCTATAACTTTTGAAGAATGAATCCAATTAACTTGAATTTTTTTTTGGAGATGGCTAACCTGATTTTGTTTAGATCCCTTATTTTTCAGAAAAATTTAAAAATCATTTTATATTTAAATTTCAATTTAGCTAATTTGTCACACTTTGCAGTTTAGGGTTTTTTAGTACTGGGGAGTATCCAAATTTAATGATCTAGATCTGAAATTTCTATGGTCTATTCCCATAGTAGGAAGTCATGTTTCTACCAAAGGAAATTTAAAATATTTTATTTTATGCCCTCCACTTACGTGCAAACAAGGCTCCCTTGTGCGCGCAGTTCTGAACATTCAAAATTGTTTCAAAATCATTTTTTTGGTGAAATGTCTTTCCTATAAAGTCTTCCCAAATGGACAATTTTTAGTTTCCTTAAAAAAAAAATTCCTATTTATTACAAATTAAAATGTGAAAGTACTTATTTTCATGAGATTTTGCACTTTTCCAGTTCTCCTACTTAGAGAATTTTTCTATGATTTTCCTTCCTAGGGTAACTTCTTCTTAAAGGTGTATACATTGAACATATTTTTCAGATTTTTTTAAAATTGTTTTTCTAATTATACAATACTCCCAAAAAAACATGAGTACTGTGGAAAATGCTATGCAAAGTGGACGGTCTTTCTTGCATTCACCCCATGTTTGTGGTCGCACTCCGTTTGTAACTTCCTCAAATTGCTTTGTAGTAACGCAATCGTGTTGTCTTTGGTCTTCAAGAGTTCTTGCGTCTTTGCCAAAGTTATGATGTTGTTAGTTGACCCAATAGGGAATTGAAGAATGGGAGCACAAACAACTACTTCCATGGGCGTGTCATCATTTGAGCCAAAGTCAAAGATGTTGCTTGCATCATGTCGTGACATTGGTAAATCTTGAACTGCCGTTGAAGTTGATGCCGGTCTAATTCGCGTGGTTGAACGTCATACTTTTGAGGGATTTAGGATTCTCCGACCTCGTGACGTTGAACCTTCCTCGTCATTTTGAATCAATACTTCAGTGGGTGCAATAGCTTCTTCCCTTGCTCTTCCTATTTGTGTGACCTACGTACCTTTAGAATTTGGATCTTCTTTGGATTCCTCTATATCGACTTTAATGATTTCTGTGTTTCTAGGAGCACTTTGAATAATTCCAAGCCCCTCTTCTGGAAAAGTCAAAACACCTCTTGATATTGAGCCATTTGTTAGACGTGTCACATACGGAGTTTCCTTGATTGTGTTTTAGTCGACCTCCTTCTGTAGGGCCACTTCAACATATTCTCCTCTGGTAATGAAGAGAAGAACCTCATTCCTCTCCACAAAAGGGATTTTGTAGAAAGCTTACTACAATTCTACAAACCTTTGAGTGAAAGCTGGATTTTCATAATACTTCAAGTTTGCCTTGTTGGTGTGGCAATTGTGATAATGGCGTCATGTTGGAAACATCTTGCTGATGTGGCACCATTCAACAAAATCTTCACAGATCAGCATAGTCCATGACTCTGGCTTGTCCTTCCACCCTTTAAAAGCAACTGAAGGTGGTTTTTGCTATTGAGCATATGCAACCGCTTTTTATGAATAGTGCCCCTTCACTTCCGATTCTTGTCTTTAAACGCCTTTCGTGCTGCACCTAGAGTGCGTGTAGTTTGAGCGGGAGGAAATGAACCATCATTGGTCCCTCCGATAGCCATGGGATGAAACAAAAAATTAATGAAGTAATGAATATTCAACACAAGGTTCGTGCATGTAGCCACCAAAGGATACAAGACACCAAGCCTCAACGAAGAATGAAAGTAAGCAAAACTGCATAGGCGGCTTACTATATAGTTGGGGCGAGCAGGAGTGGAGAACTTTTAGGGTGCGTGCACGACTGTGTCTAGGGCGAATGTGGATTCAAGAAGGTTGACTGCGACTCTAGGAAAGGCGACTGCACCTCCAGGAAGGGCGACTTCAGGTACATCTGGGCGACCGCGGCTCTAAATTAATCCATGGTCGCCTCTATCCGCGGTTGCCCTATACTAGAAGTCATCCCTCCACGTTAAACCCTGATGCACTCATGAATGTGCTACGGGGCCGCTACATGGCATCTACATGGTCTGGGTAGTGGAAGAATTTTTTTGGAAAAGTCAAAGGTCAATTTGACTTTGTTGGACATTGCGGAGGTTCTATTAAACGTCACGGGACGTTAGGGGTGTTGCATGTCACAATGTTCGGAAAGACGACCCTGCTAATATCCCATTTTATTTCTGTTTTGAGCAAAAAATTATGTCCTGAATAGTACACAATGCCATCTTTTGTATTCCAGATACTTGTAATTTTTTTGAAAATAATATTTGAAATTGAAAGGATAGAAATAATTTTTTACTTCCACTTCATTTGAGGCGTACATTCTACATTATTTTTCCATACATTATACTGATGAAATTTTTTTTGTACTAGTAACATTTTAATATTATACCAGTTTTGTATCCTGATCATTCTTTTGTACCATTTTGAGACAAGTACAAAACCATTTTTTGCAATAATTGAGAAGATAAAAAACCAATTATTTATTAAAAAAAGGGATTTCTGAAGTTTGATCAACGAGTTTGTTGGCACGGTCTTCACTATGGTTTAGGTGGATGTAGGAAATAAAATAACTCATTCTGAAATGTTTAATTCAATCTACATTGCTACAAATACCTCTACTCTAAACTTAATCCAAAATTGGATTATTTTTGCTAATTGAAATGAAATTGTTCACAATTGTATACAATGTATGATTTTATGTAATGATAGTGCATGATTTATGTTAGAATATAGTTTAGTAGGCTATATTTTGCTCACATATGATATTAGAGTATTTGGCATTAATGACTTAACTTAGAACTTTGAGAGTAAATGAACAACAAATGAGAAATGGGAAAAAAGAATGGCGTATATAAGGAATAATTGTAATATTGTCAAAGAGGCATAATTTGTCGGTTGTGCAAATATTTATGAAATATTGAAATAGAGAATTGCACAAATTGCACTTGTACATAATGAAAGGAAAATTGCTTGGATATTTGATATTTGTCATACATTACAAAATTGGAAAAGCGCATGAAGTGGTTACTATATTAATATCCATATATTGATGTCTATAGTTAAATGAGGTGATTCCCAAAATCTATAAGCCTTTCTAATGCTATATACTCTATAATATTGTGTGTTATAGACTAGAGCACATAGAAGTGTACTTAATCGATATTTATAGGGGTTTCAACCGCGCCACTTGGTCCTGCTTCATTGTCGTGCATCTTTGCCACCACATTGTGGTCATCTATGTAAAGTTGTCAAAATCTTGACCGGGTTTATCTTGCTGGCCCATCTTCTTCTAGTAAGTCCCTCATGAATTGTGTACTTTGCATTTCTTGAAGAGCTTGTGAAGACAGTCTGAGGATTGTGTTCATCCAACAAAAAGTCAACTGCATCACTTTTGAAAATTTTGTGCCACTCTAATGCCTGAATACTGCACACTTTCTTGAATGGTAGGCTCTTTATATTTGCCTTCTTCTATAATACAAACTCCATCATCATCAGTGACACGAACTCCATTTACGTTCCGTAACCAATTTTTTGGATGGGGTCCAAATCAAAATTTGTTACAATCTTTGTTCCAATGGCCGTTGAAGCATTGGTAGAAAAAATTACATTTATCAAGACTAAACTTATCTATAATTGGAATCAAGTTCTCGCACACTCTGACGACCACATCTGGATTGCTCTCCCAACCCCATTCATCAGAGAGTTCTACCCTTCACAAACAGTGGTGCTTGTAACGCCAACTCCAAACCAGGTCGGCTCTCCACTTATCTATATGTTCCAGAGCATTCGTTGCATTGAATTCCCAACTTGGCAGCATATATTGCACTAGCCCAAACAACTCGTACAATTGCTCGTGGAAAGGTATCTAACACATTGCACACTACCTACAACATATCATCAAGCTAATTAAGCAGATTGGGTGGTACAAGTGATTGCATGTGCCCAAGTGCATTCCACTTTTGGGGCTAAAAGGATTTAAACAAATGGGGCATGTTGTACCATCAAACACAAAGGTAGAAGGATGTGGCCACAATAAATCCGGATTGCAATCAATATGTGCAGATTTTGCATTCTCAAAATCCCAATCGTATTGAGACCAATCAATGGTGGTCTCTTGGGCAGTAGTGGATTTCATTGCCATCTCCGACATATTAAAAAGGTCATCTATGTTTGTCAACAATGTTAAGCCAAAGACCCTTTCTTGATTGTGATTCAAGTAATTGTTGGTCACTTTTATAAACTCCGCCTCCATTTGCTGGTTTCAATCCATTGTAAAGATGCATGCCAACTTCCATTGTAAAGATGCATGCCAACTTCCATTGATAATATTGTGCCGCTAGTGCATCCAATTGACTTTGAAGAGCAGTATTTTTTGTATGCAAATTTGCAACTACTTTGTTGGTTTACCTTGTTTGGGTCCATTTTGCCAAGTTCCCTGTACTAGCTTCAAGAGCGTGCCAAAGTTCTCGTATATCATGTTCTTGCTTCACAAATAAGTCACTCTTCTCCTTTAGTTCATTGTGGAACTTTGCGGAATCTTCATACAACTGATTTATAAGTACATTTTTTTCGTTCACAGTAGCCTTCAAAGAGGCAGTCATATCCACCGTGGCATTTGGAGCTTCTCTCATTGCCACGTCATCTCCAAGTGCACTTGGCGTGCTTCATTGGGCCATCATTTTTCTTGCATGTAGCTATGCCCTATAGCTTAGTGGACGTGATGAAGTACGAGTGCCATCCGAGTCGCTATCTGGATCTGATTCTTCGGTCATGTAATTGTCAACCGGCTCTATCATTGTCCTGAGAATGCCTAATTTGCCCTCTAGATACTTTCGCATCTCCACTGGAATAAATCCATCGGCAGCTTGTAGAACTGTAACATTTTTGCTAATACTTTTTAAAATTGACCAATCAACCCGTTTGTGAAGCTTGACTTCAACATGTACACCTCTCGAAATCATGAGATTGACTTCATTTTGTTTAATGGTGGATTTGTTGTATAAGACTTGGTACACCTCAATGCAATGATTTTTGAATGCCTCATCAATGCAACACTTCAAGTTAGCCTTGTAGAAGCATCGATGGAAGTTGTGTTGCTTTTCAAGGAAGGCCTTGTCAATGTGACACCATTCTATGTATTGAGCATAGTAATCTACACTCCATGGATCAGGTACTGCCTCCCAACCTCGAAAGCAAGCTTTGCCGGATTACGCAAAACATATAGTCGCTGGGTTTTTTTTGGGCAGCACGTAGCCGTGTCTTGTCTTGTTCCTCTTTCCTTGCCAATCCTAGTGTCGACATGGTTGATGAAGTTTGAAAAAAAAACGTGACTGAAATCAAGTAGACCCTACACGTGCACCCTGGCAACAAGCTCAAAGAGAAGTGGAGGACCAGGGAAGTTGTGGGGCGATTTGTGATGGGCGTGGACACCCTTTTATACCTTCAGGTGGCACAAATGGTAGGGGCATGGACATAAAAATGAATGGCATTGACATAACATCTAGGCATGGACATATGATTTGTGCACGGATGTTGTTGTGTCTGGGCGTGGATGGGCCATGAAATTGACTTTTTGATAGTATTATTTGTTTTTCTCGGTAATACTTTCAATTTTTAATTTTTTTTGTGTGTGTAATATTTGTAGGAATTGAGCATTAGTAGTCCCCCATACATTTTTACTAAAGTACAAAGCTAAAAAAGCATTTAGAAATCATTTAAAAAGAAGTGAGAATTTAAAATTGGTTTTGTAGATTTATATATGCTTGGAAAGATTTGAAACATTCCATTTTGAGAAATGAGATAAAAGTTATGAAGAGTTCTAGTTTGTCGGTAGTTATGGATTGATTGAATTTCCTATTAGAATAATTGAAAATAACCTTTTCAACTTCTTTATTTAAGTGAATTTTAAAAATTTAATTAAAATACAAACAATAGATGTTGACATTTTTTAAACCTTATGACCATTAGGATTGACATATTTCTATTCCATAAGTAACTTTTTAAAAGTTTACTATTTGAATCATTTTCTATTTCCTTCTATTTTTAAAAAAAAATGTTGTACAATGTGTAAGGTAACTTCAATTGCAACTAAAAAGAATATCTTTCAAAATTTGACCATTTCAAATCTATTTTCATCATTAACCTCTTCAATTTACTATTTTATGCAATCTTAATGAAAATGCCAAATTTCAATTTTTTTTTTTAAATTCCATTTTTGATAAATTATTTTGGGTGTTTTTCATTGTGATACAAAATAATTGAATGAAAAATATTGGTGATGAATTTCTTAAATTTGATTGTAAAAACTATTTTAGAAACATTAATGTGCACATTTCACTTTTAGGAAAAAAAACCATTACCTAGAAAAAAGTTTATACTAAAAATAATTCAATGTCAAGGTGTTGCGTTGTTGCCTTCCCAAATTTTATGAAGTAGATATCTCTAAATTACAGTTATATTTTACTAATTGATCCTTGTATTATAACTACTTGTATACTTTTGAGCATGATGGTGCAATTAGTTTGCCAAATTCAAATTATGATCTAGAGAAATTTGTTGTACAAATTGTTCATTATTGACACCTTCACAAAAAATTCTAAAATAATGTTTTTTTTCCCTATTAGTAGAATGTGCACATTCATATTTTTTTGTATTTGCACCCAAAAATTTTAAAAATTCATCACCAATATTTTTCAAATAATTATTTTGTATCACAATCCTAAACACACAAAACAATTTTCGTTTTTTGAAAGTAAAATTTGGTGTGTTGATTAACCCCTAAAGGACCAAGGCCATTTTTCTGCCAAAAAACACTCAAAACTGCCATTTCTATAGCAAAGAGTAAAAAAAATTGAAAATTGTTTTTTTATTCACATCTAACCCTAGGATCTTATACCTAACTAGTATGAAAATGTATGGAAAAAATTTCAGAATTTTTGACCGCACAGATTGCAAGATATCTGCGTTTAAAGTGAAAAAAACAAGTTTTTCAGCACATTGCGGGACTAGATTTTATGACTTTGAACATTTTTAACTTAAATATTTTGCACTACAGAGTTTTGAGCTTTTAATCTTTATAGTGGAGAATTGAGTTGAGAGTCTAGGGAAAAAAAGAAAATCCAAAAAAACTTAATTTTCACTATTAAAGAAATTGTTAAGTAGAAGTAGGTACAAGATAGAAAGAAAATCTAAAATATTAATATCTTTTATATGGAATTAAAAATCACTAATTCCAATGGTGAGATTGTTCTAGAAGAAAAACTAAACCTTGTGGAACTTTATTTTTTGAAAAATTATAAAAATTACATTCAGAAATGAATCCTACAAGTTATTTTTTCAGGAAGATGCTCTAAGTGCCTGAAAAACAAGCTTGTCCATAACATTCTCATAAAAAATCCAAATGAAATGAATCAAAGCTTTTCAGATAGAAAAAAATATAATCTATAAGAAAAAAAATTAGAAAAAAAAAAAAAAAAAAATTGCAAATTTTTTTTGCTGCCCCTCGACCCCTGTTTTGAGCTTATTTGGGCATAACTTTTCTTCCCGGGCACCGATTGTGAAAAAAATTATATTCCCATAAAGCTAATCAGATTTTCTACCTCCAAAAAAAGTTTCAAAAAATCAGGAGAAAATTTCAGCTCGTAGGTACCTGCCCGAAAATCCATTTGTCCCCCAAGGGGACAATGGTCCTTCAGGGGTTAAGATTGCTTAAATAAATAAATTTAGTAGGCTAATTTTAAAAATTAGGTCAGAAATGGTCAAATTTTGAAAGATATTCTTTCAAGTCAAAATTGGGGTTACCTTACTTTCTAGAGGGCACTCTACAATTTAGAATGATCTGAAAATTTTCAGACATGGAGGCAACTTGCCTTTAACCCTATAATGCTATTGCGGACATTAAGTATTCGATGGATGACAGATAATTCTTTTGTATAGGACATAAGTGAAACTATTCATCCTTAGAGTTTTGTTGTGAAAACAAAACATCTTCTATAGTACTTTGATTTCCAATGAGTATATTTCCAATTTTTTAAGTGAATGATTTCCACACTATTAGAAAATGATGATTTCCGCGGAGACTAGCCTGTCCTTTGAAGGTTTCAAATGTTTCTAAAGAAGAATTGTTACAAACTTGCGTAGGCAAAGGGCAAGTATGTAGAAAGTCGAGCCGTGGACAAAATTGTATGGGTGGGAACTCAATCGTAATTGCGCGTGGACGCACGGAACACTCATGGAACCAAGCGCGGACGCAATATTGTCTAGGCGTGGACGCTATTGAGCATGCATTGGGCTCGAATACTATTGCACATGGGCGAGGACGCGAGGATTAAGCAGGAACATTGTAGGTCTAGGCATGGACGCTATCGAGCATGAGTAGGGACACAAGTACTAGGCGGGAATGTTGTTGGCCTAGGCGGAGACAATATAATCTCCGGCCCCATCTAAATTCATTTGCCAAGTCCACTTCCTAAGCCTCATGTGCTAGCTTGCCTTGGCAATCTATGCTTTTTGAATTCGGTGGAAGTTAGGACTTGGCCCTAACAACATACCCAATTTATTTATTTATTTTTCAATGATCACTGGAAGGGATTGAACCATATATACAGAGTTGATTTGAAGATGGCTGCACAAGGGAGTGGTTCATTGGGGAAGCGTCCGATGTTTGTAGACTTGGATAGGCTGGCTGAGGAAGGACTTCCACCAACAGACACGTCAATGGCTACGGGTTCATCAAACCCTTCGTCATTAAGCGGGAAGATGCAAAAGAAGCCCCCAAACCTGGATTGGCCCCCAACATAGTACTTAGTATTTTGTAGGGCAGTAGGAATGAAGTTCTACAAGCAACAAAGTTTTTCAATGTTGTAGAGGGAGTATGTGAACAATGAATTCATAGGTTACCACAAGCTCACTCAGAATTTACGGCACGTTGGCACAAGCTTGAGTTGAAGTTAGAAGGATCTAAGAAATTCAACAATTACTCAGATTATTGGTTACACTCAGAGTTTCTAGATAAAACGGTGATTGCATTGACCACTAATGTTGTGGCAACCTATTATTACCATGTGAAGAAAAAAGAGGGTATAAACAATTTGGACGATGGAGATAGAGAGGCGATTTCAAAATTGAATATGGTGAAGGTGTGGAGTCAAAGGTTTTCTAATAGCTGCCTTAAAGCAAAAGTATCGTGGAAAGAATCAATTAAGACCCACATTTTGGATTAATGAGTGAGTGGATTTGTAGACTAGCTTCTATTGTCAGTGAAATTGGTAACAATTCCCAGACAAAATGTGGAAGGCGCATATAGAAAAGTGAGGAAGGTGTGGCTAACAAAACTGTTAACCATCCCCAGTTGGATTGAATTTGCAGCGAAGGGATTGAAGACAAAGGATGAAAAAGAAAAGCGTAAGGATATTGTGCTTGAGGCTGGAGGGATTCCGGTCAAACACCTTGGCATCATTAAAATTTTGTTCTTGCATTCAAAAACGATGGAAGGCTTTTCGCATTTGGTGGAATGGAGGATCTTTAATTTCTTTTCTAAAAGACTACAATTCTAAAGTTTCTGAATCAACAAACATGAATGATATTGCAAAGTTGACTAATACCGAGTTCTTAACGGAGGAGCTTGGGTGGATTGCCACGTACTAAAGAAATCGAGTGAACTTGGCACTGTCATTGCTTATGATAGTGGGAAAATGCCACGAATCAAATTTTATTCACAATGACATCTCTACATCCAATGTTTTGCTCCATTTTGACCCTTGAAAAGAAAATACGGTTTATATAGGGTCTTGTGATTGGGGACTCTCTAGCCGAGTGAAGGAAAAGGAGCCATCAAAGTATGGTTATACAACCTACAATGCTATGCAGAAAGTGAAAGCTGCTCAAAAGTTCATAGCTCCGAAATTGTTCTTTTTTTACTCCGAGGATAACTCTACAAACTTGTTCCAAGTCAAAAAACTTGTTCCGAGGATAACCCTACAAACTTGTTCCAAGCCGAAAAACTTGTTCCGAGGATAACCCTACCTTATTTTGTACTTTGTAAGTAATATGTGTTTGTCCTTTATTGTCCAAAGATCAATTATTGACATTGTTTTGTTGTCTGTTGCAAGTTCAAGTACAGGGAGGAAATGTGGATTAGGCTTCAACTTCAATGGTGAATCATGGATAATCTCTGTTTGCGGATGTGGCAAGTCTATTATAGCCAATGTCTTTGGCAAATGCAAACATCAAGATTTCATGTGACAAATTGGCTAACAAAAGTGGTCACCTTGAGTTGGTAAGTTTTGCAGACATTATGGATGCTTGCAATTGCGCAACTAACCATCTAGAACAATTTGTGCCTAGTCATTTCACAGACCCAAAGACTCTGAAACGAAACTAGCACGTCTTTTCCAACGATAGCTCCGAGACAATATACATCTCAAAGGAAGAATCTTCAATTTCAGTTACTAGTCCAAATTTTGAAGAAAATGTGATTGTGCATGTAGTAGGGTGATTGCAAGAAACACTTGTCCTATTTCTTGTCCCCTTGGTCTCGAACAAGTGGTTTTTGGCTCATAACTTTTGCGGCGTATGCTCATTTTCTATAAAATTTGAAGAGAAGGTATATGTACTAGTTTTAGACATTTTCTAATTTTTTCCAATTTAAAAAAATTTATTTACTATTTTAAACTGCCCCCGATTGGATGTCTACCTTGGCCATTTTGGAGGGTTTTAGTCCTATTTTTGATCCAAAAATGAAATTTTGAAGCTCTAAATTGGGATGTAAGGATTTTTACTAAAGTTACTCAAGCTCACAAAGGATTTTTTAAAAATAGTAAATTTTCCACCTTCCACATGTGCTCAAAGTGTACTACCTTTGCGCACGCGTAGAGAATACAATTTTTGTTTTTTCCAAGATAAAAATGGTTGAGAAGAAGCATCTTAATGTTAGTAAAAATTTATTTATTTTTGAGAATTTTTTGAATTTTTTACTAATTTCTAAAAATCAAATTCAAAAGTATCTATTTTCTTGTATTTTTCCATCACGCTTTTTTGTGCATAACTTTTAGAGATAAAAAATTTTAGGCCTGAATTTTCATCCATGTACTATTTTAAAAGCTTTACATATTATATATATATATATATATATATATATATATATATATATATATATATATATATATATATATAATTTTATTTTAAAAAAAATTATTCCAAAAGGTCATAGTACTCCAGTACTGAAGCCATTTTGGCCAAAAAATAGCAAGTGTTTCTTGCAACTACCCAGTAATACAATAGGCAAGCATGAGGTGGTATTCATTGACCACAATTCAAACTCAGACGTTAGTGTTGCTATCAGTTCCTTGATAATGGAATTGATATCCTATGAGAGTTATTACATTAGTATGTCTTTGTTAGAGGCCTACCAAGGATAGGAGTTCTTTGTATGGATATTTGAATCCATTTATTATAGCGCTTTATGTCACTGACAGTAAGTATGGATTTTAACACTTGGTCTTTATATTTATACTTTGTGTTCAATTTTATGATTGTATTGTTCCAAAATTTTGGGTTCATTGGAATTGTCATTGTTGATGGAGGAGTCTTCTATAAATAAAACTCAAAAAGAGTGGATTGTGGAGATTTTAGGTACAGATGAGACAAGCCAACCTAAAATAGAAGCTGATGAAGAACCTTGGAGATGCACTACAAAAAACAAGAGTATAAATGACTTGTCCACTATGACTGTAGTAGTCATTTTTTGTCTACAATGATTTTTTGTAGTCATTGTTGTGCTTGCAGTTATTGTGGACAAGTTATTTATACCCTTGTTTATTTGTAGTGATTATAGGAAGGAGGATGTTGTTGAAGATAAAGTAAAAAAGTTACTCGAAGATGAGTTTTGTCAAATGTAGAAGGTCAACTCTGTGACCACAATTGCTTCTTTAAAGATGAAACCTAATAAGCTTTTCCAACTTCAAATTTTTATGTGCAGACTTGCGGCAATTGTCAATGGTCCAACCTACCTTTTTTGTGATGTAAATGAAGTAGAGAAAAAATTGTATCATGGATACCAAGAAAGAGCAACCGTTTTCTATGAGTCCAGTACTAACAAGGTCGATAAAAGCATGGAGTTCATAGAAGAAGAGATGAACAAGTAGAGGTCATTGTGGTAGAAGAAAAATGACGACTTCATTGAGCACATTGATTCACATGTACCATTCCATTTTTTGAAAAGGTTAAAGTTGTTCATGTGGAACGGAAGTCATTATCTGTTAGTATGGATGAATCACATTTCTAGGCTCCATCTAACGGAGGCAACCTGTCACATTGTAGTGTATTATATTGTATTGTCCTTGATATCAAAGCTAGATCAAATTAGTCATGTAAGTCATGCATGATAAAAACAAGTGAGTAGATCTTCTTATAAACCCATCCGATAAATTTTTGGTTTTACTTGTTTTACAATTTATTTGCTATTCAAGGTATCTGAAAAGATTTTTCATCACCTCATTTGAAATCTAGTTCCACTGAGGACTCCCATATGAAGACCAACTTGGTTCATACATTGTACCAAGTGTAGAAGTGTGACCTTTTAGCCTTGCCCAAGTTTATGGGGATGATAAGGCCATCAGAGGTTAAGAAATATGTTTCCCAGATGTTTAGAAAAACTTGATACTTGATGCTAATTGATGTTTTCATGACTTTCATTTTTGGGTGTGAATTTGATTATGTGTTTTTTTCTTTTCAAATTATCGTTTTGTATTTTATGATTTGATTATTTATATTAAAATCTAATTGAGAAGTTATTTGACTTGTGTAGCAAGAAATTTCTCTTGCAGTGGATACTGAGGGATGAGATATAATGAGACAACCATGTTTGAGGAAAAAAATTAATCCAACATTGGAAATGCTATGAGGTTGGGAGCTAAGCAACATGCCACCAAGTTGTACGCAAAGATGATCAAATTAGTCATGGTGGCTAACATTGATTACTATTCTGAGTTCTTAAAAGAGACTCGCAAACACCTTAGAGTTCTAAACTACACTGCAACTACAAGTGACTATTGAATTGAATTACTTTGGGTATGAATTTGAATTTGTAAAATGACTCATTCAATTAATGTATATGATGTTGTTTATTTTACATGCATCTAATACTGCTTGTCGTGGCACGGAACACCACATTGTGGTGATAGAGGAGGATAAGGAAATTTTCAACGCCATCCTTGACCCCCCATGAGGAAGTCTACCCGGTTGTAGCGACAACACAACTGTCATTGCCAATTGAGGCATCTCCAAATCCGGATGTTATGACCATTGTGGCTTGCAAGTTTGCTCAAAAATCACCATTCAATAAGTTTGCAATTTTTTATATTTTTTTTTTTCATGTCAAGTTTTTGGTTTTGTAAATCTAATATTGTTTGACATCTGTTTACAATCGTAAAGGATTGACGTCAACAAATGGGATTATAAAGACATGAAGCCTTCTCTTGAGTCCAAAGAAGCCTTTTCATCTTCCTATGTATGCCAAGTAAATGGTATAGGTATTTGCAGAGTGTGGTTGTTCCAAAATAAAACACCATAAAGATACGTATGCTTTGAATGTTTTGGATTTTATAGATGGTAATGCATCCAAGGATAAAGAGACTTTAGAGTCATCATCATCTACAATTGAGGGTTTGTCGACCTAGTCCATTGCAATTTAGACTTTTGAGATTGACATATCTCATCAATCATACTATTATATGTGGATTTTCATTATGATTGGATATGTGTGTTTTATGGTTAAATATTTTAGACATTTGATATTTCCATTTGCATTATGTATATCATGATGTCTATAAAAAATAACTACATTTTTTGTTGCAAAGAATATTTTCAAAATATGTTTATAAGTGCGTCAAAATTCATTAAATTGACTTCACATTTCTTAAAATTTTGAATGTAAACATATATATAAACCTACAGTCATAGGTCCATCACCTATTTTTTATAAAAAAAAAATTCCTGCTCACAGGCTCATAGGCTCACGCTCACAAGCTCGCACGCTAGCAACTCTGGTTGACATGCACGCTTCAATCAAGGTAACCAACAAAGATCACAATTTTTCAAGAATTATATTGTCAAGAATCCATGTAGAATTTTTTTCATACAACATGACTTCCAGTTCAATTGGAAATCATAGTTGAATGTTGAAAGGTCACAACACAAAGTTAATCATATCAAGCCGAAGTTGCATGTGCAAGAACGCGGCAAGGAAAGTCTACAAAAAATTTCATTAGTGTAACTACACCTAAAATCACATGCTTCCTAAAATTGTACACTAGAGATTCTTGCTTAATATGTACTACTATTCATGAGAGTCCATGATCGCTTTTAGAAACACCTACATTCATCACTTTGCAAATTTGTAGTTCATTCATACAATGTCCAAAAAATGCATTCTAAAAATATCTAGAATTCCCTTTTCACTACCAACAGGTATTTACAAAAAGTTCTCCAATAAAATAATTGCTTATTTGTGCAATTTTAGGTGTAGTTACCTTATGTAACATTTCTTCCGGTACTCCGTGCTGCTCATTCCGGAGACCCTTGACTTCTCTTCACCCACCACCGGAATATTCCAGGCTAAGAAAATCCTTAAGAGGAACAGAGGATGTGACATTAGAGAATGTCATCCTAAAAGGGCCTGTCAGTGTGCACAACTTGTCCCAAATTCAAAGCTCGCTGCATTTGCTGGCTTGTGGCTTTTGCATAAGTTTCTCGTTGCTTCAATTCTGTTTCTGCAAGCTCCCTTCTGTCAAGCTCCTTTCTATCAAAGTCTGGCGAAGTTTGATCTGCTGGGGCAATTTTGTTAGTGATCGAGTTAGCGATGGTGTCGTCTCTTCCTGACGTGCCGCGCGTAAAGTTGGGATCTCAGGGTCTGGAGGTTTCCGCTCTCGGACTGGGCTGCATGGGCATGTCGACCTTCTACGGCCCTGCCAAAGACGAAGACGAGATGGTGAAGCTCGTCCACCACGCCGTGGATTCGGGCGTCACCTTTCTCGACACGGCGGACGTATATGGTCCTCACACAAACGAAGTGCTGCTCGGCAAGGTCTGGATACTAATCAATCGCGAATCACCTTGTGCTTGCTGACCCTGGCTATGGCAACTTGCTTCTTTAGGTCACTTCATTCATTAGGCCACTTTCTTGATGCTCTTGCATTCACGTTTATCTCTTGTTTCTAATTTTGATTCTGATTCTGATTTCAATGTTTCCATTTGGTGAGTATTTGGTGGGGCTCGTGCTGTGTGCTCTATGTTTTGGCTTGACGTTATTCGGAGTTTCGTGGCCCTTGGTAAGCAGGCGATCAAGGGCATTCGTGACAAGGTACAGATTGCAACGAAATTTGCATTCCACATGGACGCAAGTGGGGCTCCAAGAATCCGTGGGGATCCAGAGCATGTGCGTGCGGCTTGTGAGGGAAGCCTGAAGCGCTTGGGCGTTGATTACATTGATCTGTACTACCAGCATCGTGTGGATCAGAAGGTTCCGATCGAAGTGACGGTGAGGGTCATGTTTTCCTTCACTGCAGGACTCAGTGAATCTGAATCACTTGATTTTGAAGTCGGATCTCGTTCACATTTCCTTATTATGACCTTCTCTAAACTGTGCTTTTAGAATGTCCTGCACACCTGCCTACCACACTATCATTGTGTGTAGCGCTGTTGCCCCACGTTTGAACTATGTCAGTGTGAGAAAGTTGGACCCCAGATACGTAATCAAATGAAGTTTGAAGAGATTGAGTATTCTTCTGGTGATAATTGGTCATTGCTTAATATACTGAGCAATCTGAGGAGTGGTTTCACTACGTTAGGGAACTCATTTCCGTGGCTTTGAGTGTTTCTCACCAGAATTTCACACTTTTCAAGTAATGGAATCGAATGCATGCCTAAGGACAAAAGTTCTTCCATGGAAAAGAGTTCACTACCTTACAGGAGGACTTGAAGTGGTCACTTAAAGTACACAAGTGCTCAAATCTTGTTGTTGTGTCAGTAGGTTGGGGAGATGAAGAAGTTGGTTGAAGAAAGGAAAGTGAAGTACATCGGTCTTTCGGAAGCCAGTGCCTCTGAGGTTCGACGTGCTCATGCGGTGCACCCTATCACTGCGCTCCAGATCGAGTGGTCTCTGTGGGTACGCAATGTGGAGAGCAAAATTGTGTCCGTTGCAAGGTACTCTTTGATTCCAGAGACCATTTGTTGCAATTTGCCTCTCTCTTGTATTCGGTAGTGCAACAAGAGTCTCCTGCCACATGTATTCACAGCTTGAGCTGTGAAAGTTGTTGAAATCAGATGTGTCCACAACAATAGGATATCAGGTGAAGGTGCAATTTGAGAGGGTTGAGAGGGTCGATATTTGTCTCTTATTCAGCCCAGTGGACCAGAATTTTGGAAACGTGTATTTACTACTTTGGTAGCTATTGTGTTGTGCAGGGAGTTAGGTATTGGGCTTGTGCCTTACAGTTCCCTGGGTTGTGGCTTCTTTGCTGGCTTGAAGGTGGAGAACCTCAGTGAGGGTGACTTCCGATTGGTAATTCCATCATTTCCCTCTGTTATTTTGCATGTATAATCCAAATTGTATGTTTTCCGGTGCTTCAGAATCCTCTTCGATTTGCTACCAAAAATATGTTATTTGAAAACCTATCCATTCCGCGCTCGTTTAGGTGTGATTACCGCAGTGACGTTGTGATGACATTTGTTTTATGCCTCCGCATGATCTGTGCACAGCACTTGTACTGATCCATTGGAGGATTCTTGCAGAGTGTCCCGTTTCTCCAAGGTGAGAATCTGGACAAGAACAAGCTGATTTTGCAACACGTTGCCAAGATTGCGGAAGAGAAGAAGAGCACCACTAGTCAGCTGGCGTTGGCCTGGGTGATCCAGAAGGGTGCTCCAAGCACAGTGCCCATTCCGGGCACCACGAAGGTGGCGAACCTGGATTCCAACATTGGCGCACTGGGTGTGAAGCTCACAGAAGAGGAAATGAAAGCTCTCGAAGAAGCAGTTCCTGCATCGGATGTTGCGAGTACCAGATACGCTGCTGATGCTATGACAACTACGTGGCAGAACGCTAAATCTCCACCTCTCTCTTCCTGGACTGGCTCTGTGTCCACTTGATGTCACCCACAACTCAAATAGGACGTTTGAGTACATCAGAAACCTTATTAGCACTGGCTGCTAAGAAATGTTGTAATTTGCTTGCATCACATATCGAACTCAAGGAAGTCCCTTCAGTAGGAGACTGGAACTAGTTGTCTATATTGGCTTGAATGGTAAATATACTATTAATGATCACTTGGGTTTAGGGTTTTTGATGACTTGATAATCTTGTGTTGTTTCTATTTGATAGCATCCTTGTTCAGTGAGAACTTCCACAAAATTGCTGTGAAGTTCTTATGGTGCTTGTGGTATTCCGGCTGGAATTATGTATCCTTTTGATGGTTTTGTGAAACACTCTTCCCGAATGTAGTTATTGTTTGTCAATTTTTGGCATTGCGTCGAAATGTGGTGGTGGCCTTCTGTTGGTTTTCTTAACCATGGAAGGACTGGTCCATGACCTCTGATTTCAAACCCCACTATCCATCACACTGTTTGCTGCCACTCTGCAACTAGGTATGAATCAAATTTTTTTATATTTTCTTTTCAGAGATGAAGTCATCAAATTTTCAAAATTTTGGGGGACAATTTGAAATTATTGTGAATTTTTAAGAAAGAAATGAGGAAAATGCATGTCACATACTCCATACAAAATGTACTCAAAAAATCTGAAATTTTCACCTGTATATTGTAGTATATAATGTCATGATATAAACCAAAGTTACTTTGTCACTTTAAAGTTAAAAAATCAACAAATCATGGTTATAGGCCTAGAGTTCATATTGTTATAAAATACTGAAATTTACGAATTTTTCAAAATTTCCTATTGGAATAGAAATTGCACTTGATAAACTTCATTTCATTAATTGGACTCAAATTCAAAAAATATATTTTTTATGGCTAAAAGTCACATCAAGTGTAAATAGCAAGAAATGGCCAAAATACACTACTAACAAGGTGATCTATGGATTAAGCCACTTCTTCTTTAGAAAATTCAATAGTAGCATAATGAGGATCTGAGCTATCAATTATATAGTTGTAGAAAATACCGATTTCAATTTAAGACTTCTTGAAGACAATGCCATTGCTACTACTTCTATGTCCATAAAACATTTTGTTGATGATGCTATAGTGAGTTCCTTTATGTCAATAAAATATTTGTGAACAATGTCAAAATTGTCACAATCAAAAGTCACTAAAACATTTACAAGTGGTCAAGTAAAAAATCTCTTTTGGTACAATCTTTGAAACTAAACACATACTAAAGCTATCCCCAGGGTGGCTATACAACCATTTGAAGGTGTTTATAACATATGTACAATACAATATAAAAAAAGTCTATACCATAGGTACCTATAATATAAACATCTATAACCATAGAAGATATGCTAAGCTTATGGATTTATAGATTCTATGCTTGCATGATAGTGCTCCCATCATGATGAGCATGCAATCTTTCTCATAATTGCACTAATTCTAATATTCTATAGAGACATTAAAAAAAAATCTATGTATTTCATATTCCATTTTGATGACCTCTAGATTTAAAAAAATATATGAAGGTGACAATGCGCAATGCACTGAAAAGAGGATGTCACTTCTTTTCAATGCATTAGTTCCTCTCTCCCTTTCTCAAAAAAATCACAGACCGTTGATTTAAAAAAACAGAAAAATGTTTCCCTCCAAGATGCCATTGATTTCTAGCTCAAAAAATCACAAGCCTTTGATCTTTGTGAGATTCAATCCAAACTGTCCAAATATGAATCCAAAATACAATACTGAATACGGATATGGTATAAATACGGAATGGATACAGATACAAGATATAACTTCAATATACTGTATGGGACATAAGATACGATTAAAATACAAAATATGAAATACACGATATGTCCCATATCAATTGTCACCCCAGCCCCACCTGGAAACTACAAAGCGGGGAGGGGGTTCTTGAAACTTTTTTAATTTTAATTTAATTTAAAATAAATTTGTTAATTTAAATATAAAGGAAGGGGGAGGATATAAAAAAATTTATTAACTTAAATCAAAGGGGGGGAGGGTATGTGTTTCAGTGCATTGTGACACAGTTTGTCACACAATGCACTGAAAAGTGGCTGAGCCAGCCAGCCAGCCTATAGAAATATATGTACCTTAAGATAGGTTGTTAGATTTGTTTGATATGCTGAGATTTAACAAACCATGAGGCATCCAACAGAGTTAGAGTTCTTAGTATTGCTTGGAAGCTCTTAGCAAAGACTTTCTTTGGGGGCATTTGGACCTACAATGTGAAAGTTATGGATTTTTAAAAATTATAAAATATATTGATTAATTTTTTATTATAAAAAAATATAACTTTCACATGGCATGTCCAAACGCCACAAAACAAAGCCTTTGCATTCCTTTGTCAATAAAATTTTCTATTTGTACCACAAATGCAACCTTTCACACTATGGTGTGGAAGTTATTGAATTTCAAAATTTCAATGAATTAAAAAATCAAAAATTTATTTTTACTTTTATTTTGTTGTGGCAACGGCACATTGCACACTAGAAACAAAAGATGGTTGGAAAGCTTTCTAGGGGGGGGGGGGGGGGGGGCATGGGCATTGTTGCATAGTGTTTGGACCTATCAACACTAAAAGAACCCCGTGTTTTTTCTGATGTCCAAAAACCGGACGTCAAATTTTTTGGACATCAACCATAACATTAGGATGCTAGTTTTGATGTAATTGAATTTCAAAGCTTTTTATGAATTCTAAAATTCTATTTTTTTTTCTTTTATTACATTGTGGCAAGATTACATGGCACATTAGTCTTCTATACCTTAAGATAGGTTGTTTGTTTTGTTTGATACATTGAGATCTAACCAACTATGAGGCGTACGACGGCATTTGTGGTATCGCTAAAAAGCTCTTGGCAAGGAAAGGTGCACAAACTTTGTTTTGTAGCGTTTGGACAAATGGTGTGAAAGTTATGAACCAAAAATTGATTTAAATTCTCTTTTATTTTGGAAAAATCATAATTTTTTCATTTCATGTCCAAATGCCACAAAACAAAGTCCTTGAATTCTTTTGTGCATACAACTTTCTATCTGTGCCAATTTCATGTCATTTGGACCTACGATGTGAAAGTTACGGATTTTTTTTAATTAAAAAATTGAATTAAATTATCTTTTATTTGGAAAAGACATAACTTTTGTATTGCATGTCCAAATGCCACAAAACAAAGTTGTTGCATTCCTTTGTGCACGAGGCCTTTTATTCATAATAAGAATGCAAACGCTCACATTATAATATAAAAGTTATTGAATTTCAAAGTTCTAACAAATTAAAAAATATATAGAATTATTCTTAATTTATTTTTGGTCATGGCAACAACACAAGGCACATTAGTCTATACCTTAAGCTATGTTGTTTGTTTTGTTTTGTTTGATACACTGAGATCTAATAAACCATGAAGCCTCCGGCGGCATTCTTGGTACCACTTGAAAGCTCTTGGCAAGGAGGGGTGCAAGGACTTTGTTTTATGGTGTTTGGACAAATGGTGTGAAAGTTATTGAATTTCAAAGTTCTTATGAATTTAAAATTGATTTAAGTTCTCTTTTATTTTGGAAAAATCATAATTTTCTCATCTCATGTCCAAACACCACAAAACAAAAATTTTGCACTCTTTTGTGCATACAACTTTCTATTCATGCCAATTTCATGCCAATTTCATGCCATTTGGACCTAAAATGTGAAGTTATGGATCTTTTTAATTGAAAAATTGAATTAAATTATCTTTTATTTGGAAAAAAACATAACATTTGTATCACATGTCTAAACACCATGAAACAAAGCCCTTGCACTCTTTTGTGCATAAAGGTTTCTATTTGTACCAAAAATGCAACTTCTAAAACTATACTGTAAAAGTGATTGAATTTCAAAGTTTTATTGAATTAACAAAATTATAATTTTTTTGGTTGTGGCAACAATACATGGCACACTAGTCTATACCTTAAATTAGATTGTTTGTTTTGTTTGATACGCTACAATCTATGAAATTATGAGGCTTATAGAGGTATTCTTGGTATTGTTGGAAAACTCTTGGCAAAGAGGGATGCATGGACTTTGTTTTGTGGCGTCTGGACCTAAGGTATAAAAATTATTGAATTTTAAAGTTTTTATGAATTTGGAAATTGAATTAAATTATCTTTTAATTTGAAAAAACCATAACTTTATGCCGGAGGTCTAAACAAAACAAAGCCTTTGCACCCCTTTGTACATAAAGTTTTCTATTATGCCAATTTTGTGGCATTTGGAGCTATGACTATCTTCTGAGAAGAGACAAGCAACCCCTTCTTGAAACCCCTACCCTCTGAAAAATCAACAACCATACGATTTGAAAAGAAAATAATACAATCAATAGCCATGCGATTCGAAAGAAAACAATATACCCCTTCTCAAAAATCAACAACCATGCAATTTGACAAGAATTTAATTTTTTAATGAAATATGAATGATAATTTGTTCTATATAATGTTGATGATTAATTTAAATCATATTTTTATCATCTTAATATTTGATGTATTAAATGGACTACAATTTATGAGAGTTGTTGAATCAAAGTACTTAATTTTTTATTTAATTTATTACAATGCCTAAAGAACATCTTTTGGGAGTGGTGTCATTGTACATCTCCGACGCTACTTGTAAAAAGATGAATACTGAAAAAAATAGACACCAAAAACAATGTACATTTCAAAGTTGATACTAATGTCTTTAAAAAAGATATAAAAGAATTGGAAGCTACATCAGATTTTTCTCTTGTGAAAGACTCATCGATAGTGATTTCTAATCATTTGCTTAGTTATATATTTTTCAATTAAAAAAATTATTATATATTATGACATTCACATATTACTGATATATTATTTTTAATTATTCAAAGACATTCAACTATTGAACTTAACTAAAATATATTTGATTTGATACTAGTTGTTAATCAACATGAAATAATGATTATCCTATTTTAAATGGATTTCAATTTATTTGCAAAATTTTCATAAAGATTATTTTCTTCTTCGGTATATTACTAACGATCAATATGTGTGCAATCATAACTTTGAACTTGTTGTAATGGAAGTTCAAGAAGCTATTGAAAAGGTATAGAAATTTAGTAAAATAAATATTTCCTCTATCTCAAAACAATCTTCCAATTGGACTATATGTTTGGGATTTTTTTGCTGAAAATAACATTACTTATTTCAACCCATTTTGAGCTATAAGTAGAATTCAACGCACTCTTAGTGTCCTAGAACTTTGAATTTTGTAGGCCTTTTCAAAGTGCAATATTAAACTTATTTGCAATAAAATTAAGGGGAACCAGAAGATCATTTTGGGACAAGGAAGGAGTACAAGATTTTATTAATATAACTATATTTATTCAATGCTTGAATATAATATTCTACAAAGAAAATAACATTGATTATTGCTATGAATTTGGAGTTCTTGTAGGATTTGTTTTGGGTGAGGCATTGCAACAAGTGAAGTTAACGGACAATGTCATTATACTAGATGATACTAAAGATGGGATTGCATGTCCTACCCAGTTGATGGAGAGTAACGATGAGGGTAGTGCAGAAAATGCATCTGCTCCTATCTATATTTTGTTGGTTTACGGTGACCACGATGCACACAATAGACTTTTACACTATAAGAACCCCGTGTTTGTTTTTTTATGTCTAAAAACTGAACGTCAAATTTTTTAGATATCAAACATAACATTAGGATGCTAGTTTTGACATCAAAACTAGCATCCTAATGATATGTTTGATGTCCAAAAAATTTGACATCTAGTTTTTAGACATAAAAAAACAACACGGGGTTCTTATAGTGTTAGTGTAATTCTGATTATTGAAACACTTCTTATATTTTGTGTAATACATTTTATGCAATATACAAAAATGAAAATCATTTTTGGCCAATTACAATGTGCCACGTGTGCAAAGTTTATCCTCTAATTGCCCTACTATTGCATTTGTTTATGGTTTTACACTATCACCTTAAAAGAAGCAGTGATTGTGACGATGATGTGAAAGTGATGGATTTTTTTAATTAAACAATTGAATTAAATTATCTTTAAAGTTTAAAAAAATGGCATGCCGTGTTTAAATACCACAAAACAAAGTCCTTACACTCTTTTGTGTATAAAACTTTCTATTTGTACCAAGAATGCAACCTCTCACACTACAGGGTCAAAGTTATTGAGTTTTGAAGTTTTTAATGAATTCAAAAATTATTTTTACTTTTATTTTGGCTGTAGCAATGGCACAAGGCACACTAGTGATTCTTAAATTCAAAATTCAAAACTAGAATCATATCCTCTCTATAGAAATTATAACTCAAAATTAATTAAAAAAATCCATTCCACATGAAATGAATATTAATAGTAGCTATAAGAAGAATCACTGCCCATAAGCAAAAAATCAATTGTATTTTCAATGGTCAAGCATTTGGGTCTTGTACAACCTTTAGAATCAAGTATATATTGTAGCTATTTCTTAGCATCTCGCTTGGCATAGAAAATCAACGGTGATGACATTGCATTAACTTCTACAAAAAATCTCCAAACTTTTCTTTAATGAAGTCATGTATTGATAATTTTAAATATATCTATTTTGAATATTAAAAATAATGTAAAAAATACCAAAGTTAATTGTTCAATATCAATGATACATTTCTAAACAATGCTAATATCAATATTGTCTATGGTCTCAATTTTTTGCACCATAGTGTCAAATTGTATCATTTCAAAATAAATATTTATTTTTTGTCAAATAAAAATAGATTTGTTTCCAAAGATTTTTCAATCCTATTTATAATATGGATGAAGTCACTAGTTTTGTATTAAAAACGTATGAATATTTAGAAAACAATTTATGATTCAGTAGATGGATGAATGTAGAATTGTAGTGCTTTGCCAAATTTGAAGTGATAACCGTCTTAACAATTTCTCAAATGTCAATATCCATTATCAATAAGAAATTTGTACCAATTTCAATGTTTGCAATCCAATGTCAATAAGGATAGACTGGAGTTGTATACTAAAATCAAGCAAACTTTGCAAAAATTCTTCATAAAAGTGAGCAGTATTTATAAGAGGCAAATCAGAATTTTTAGGAAGCTTGTGAAAATTAAGTAGGGGAGGCAACTTTCTTACTTTTAGAAAACTAATTTTAACACTGGACTTGATCTTTGCCGGGTTTTTTTGTTTGACAACAAGACAAAGCTACTCCTTGAATGTAATTTTTCCTTGCTCACATAGACATAGAAATGTAAACATCATGAAATTCAACAAAACAAATTTGGTTCCAAAAAACCTTGAAATTTTTTTTTTCCATTCCGACACAACATGGACCAAGCAGCTCCAAGCAACGTGGAGCTGCTACCTTGTAGCACTTTCATTTTGTATTCTTTCATTTAAATTGTTTTTTTTCCTCGGTTCTCGAGGAAGGTTCAACTCAAACTTCGTCACAATTAAGTTATTAATTTAAGCTTCAGTGAGTCCGAGCCACTAAAGACCGCCCTAAGGCAATAAGAGAATGCGAACAGCCCTGGCAGAGGCCTGGATAATATCCGACCCAAATACTGTACCCTGGCGTATGTTTCGCCGTAGACTCCACCCACGTGTCAATATCGTAGAGGACCATGGCAAGCACGGGAATGCCTGCTGCGGGCCGTCTCCGATGCCTTCGGCGTCTCCTCCTTCATCGCCCTCCACCTCGATCGCCCCTTGTCGAGTAGATTATTAGTAATCCCCAATTTAGCAGCTGCAATTCCAGTGCTCATCCATCCGCAGCCCCGATGGCTCTTCCTGCCATACCCAATTTAGGGGTAACACAAAGGATGCTTCCTTAGTTACTTAAGGTGGCGAGGATCGTCTCGTCTTTGAGGTTTCAGTCCATTGTCTGATCTAAGTGCAGAAGAGTAACAAGAACGTCACTTAATCTTTACGCATGTCAATTTCGCTTCGAGTTCGTGGAGAATTCAGTTAGCCGGCCAAGTGATTTTGGTTTTCTTGTGGAGTTTATGCCGGGCGTGCTTCCCGAGACGCAGGGTTTTCGGCGAGGTTTGAGGTGTGGAATTGAACTGGGGTTGGGAGGTCGGAAATGGAGTCGGAATTGGGGTCGGAATTTGAGAGTAGGTTGGAAATGTGGGCGTGAATTTTGGGGTGGAGATTTTGGGGTTTCCCTGTTAAAGTTTTGGAATGTGGGAATTGGGCGCAAGGAGATGGCTTAGTGGTGGTTACTCGGTTGCTTTTTGTTTTCCTTGAATGGGTGTTTGAATTAGCTAGGCCTGTATCGGGTCTCGATTTGTCGTAATTGTGCGTAACTTGTGGTTTGGTGCAATTGTTGGTTAAGGTAGCTTTTGTGGATTGGATTCGAATTTCGAAAATTTGGTTGAATTTGGGCGTATTTGTGTCTTGCAGATTGGGAATGACTTGAATTTTGGAGCGGAGATGGCGGGTTGTTAGGTTGGTCTCCGAATCCTTTAAATGTGCGCCGGCATCCTAATTCTTACGCAGTTAGTCCGTGTTTTGTATGTGCTTTGGTTGCTCCGTCTGTGCCTTGGATGAGGGATGTGAATTCGCTGGGCCTGGGTCGTAATCATGCGTAATTCGAATTCGATTTGTTTTAATGAATTTGGGGTGTGTCTGCAGATGGGGTTGAGTGATTGAAGCAACGAGGCTGCAGCAGCAGCAGCAGTAAGTATGGGAGGTGCATGTTCTCGAAAGAGGGAGCCCAATGACCCGGAAAGCTCCGATGATGGGCAGGGCAGTCGCTCCGGAGGGTTAAGTCGGAGTATCAGCTTGCGATGGCCTGTCAAAGCGCCGCACGCCTCGGAATCTCCGCCGAAAACCCCGCGATCCTTGCTCGAGATTTGTGTCCGCGAGATTGTCAAGGTGCTGTTTCTCATGCCCATTCAGTTGATCATGAAAAACAGGGTTTTAATTATGTGATTTTCTTTGTCAAGTAAATTATCTGGTGGGGTTTGGGATCTCAATCGAGCTTGAGATGAAATTAGGGTCTAATTATGCGAATTCTTTGTAAGACATCTGGTTAGGGATTTAGCTTCGTATTTAAATCAGGGTTTCATTATGTGAATTCTTCGTGCAATAGCTGGTGTGGGGTCTTAAGTTTAGCTTTGATACAAGAACCAGCGGCTTTATGATATCTGAGGAAGAGATTGAAAATAATTATTGTTAGCAATTAAATTACTTAAAAATGGCAAAGTTGTGTGCTCACATCCACCAGTGGAATTGTTGCATTTGTATCCTCTACAGAATATTAGGGAGTATGAATCTTTCGATGGTGTGCCCCGCGACTTGATTCAGCAAGTCCTGCATGAGCTTGTGAGGAAGCAGCTCCTTGATCCTGAGAATTTGGATCTCTTCTCCAACTGCTCGCTGCAGGTATGGTTTGTTTGATCAACTCATCCAGCTTTCTGGAGAGTTTCTTTTGTCCAATTTTGTTTATTTTTTGACCAATACACGCAACATTTTAACAGATTCTGGTGATTATAAACTTTGGCCCAATCTGCATACATATTATTCACAATATGATAAACTGAATTGGTCATTTCAATACCATGAATCGTTGGTCTTGTAGGGGTTAATGATGTGGCATGAGTTTCTGCAGGACGTTTTACTCGCAGAATATCCTGGCGTGACGGATTCCTGGCTGGACGTCATCGGCTCTCAGGGCGAATCACTTCTGGCGTTGGACATCTCCAACTCGGCAGTCACCAATGAAGGACTGGATTTTCTTGAACCGTGTAGCAACCTGCAGTCTCTGAGCTTGAATTATTGTGGCCACATTGCAGACGAGGGTCTCTCAGTGTTGGCCGGTACTGTTCGTACTACTTCTATCTCATTGCGCTCTAATTGCCCAAATTCAATGGACAAAATAGGCCGCTGCCATATCTGTAGGAGTTGGTATAAATCATTTTGGAACATTCAGGGAAGGTAATAGAATGTACCAATAGAAAGAAGAATTCATTTCCTACGTTTTTGAAGAATAGAAATATCAAGGTATATATCTGAAGTCACGGTTGGCAGCTCTGAGATCATGTCACTGGTGTTTCGAAACATTTTTAAAATTTTAATCTGTTTTTTGAGTTAGGTTTTGTGATTTTGGATATCCAGGGCTATCGAGCCTTACATCGCTGAGTCTCCGGAGCAGTAACCTGATCACTGCAGCTGGAATGCGCAACTTCACCCATCTGGTGAAACTCAGGAACCTCGATATGGAACAGTGCCCACTTATTCAGGGTGGTTTAGTCTACTTAAAAGGTAGGACTTTTTGCTAATAGCCGTATTGCACACACATACTAATCTTAATATTAACCCATTAGTGTTTGAACTGAATATAATAACTACACTTTTAGAGAATCCTAGTAAACAGTACTAACTCCAAAATACGCATGCCACTCAATAATGTAGGGCGTTTCTTTCTTGTTTTCATTGCTACATTTCAGAATATTCCTTCAATCTTCCTATAAATGAGATGACACCTCATACATCATCAACTCCTTAGCGAGTTAATGGTCAAAAGTGACCGCTTCCATATGTATAGGATTTGAAATGCATCGTTTTGGAAGCTTGCACTGATAAAACTCATTTCCTACACTTTTGAACAGTCAATTCATGTTATCGAAGTTATTATAATTGACTATAAGATTCCAAGAAGAGTTTCTATTTGTAGTTTTGGGTAATATGGCATTCTTGAAATACAACAGGCAGACACTTATGATATGTATGTATGCCCTTCCTTGTCACTGATTCCAGGCCTAACCACTTTGGAGAAGTTGAACGTCGGATGGTGCAATGGTGTGCGGAACTCGGATATCAAGAATCTCGCGGGTACCGATGCCACAAACACCTTGCTGCTACCAATTCGCTCTGGTTTAACTGTAGTTTAATTGCAGTTTGATTGTCAGTTCTTCTCGTTGTTCGAGAGTGCTCAAATCTCTGTGTCCATTGATGATTGTCAGGGCTTGTAAACCTGGAGGAGCTTCAAATTGCCAGGAGCAAGGTGAATGATTCTGGTATCGCATCCTTGAAAGGTGAGCGTTTGGGGTCACTTTTATTTGGAAATCCATCTCAGAGGTTTATCATGATTGTTTGTTTGCTAAAGTAACTGCACCTAATTGTGACCCTTTCTAAAACCGACTCCTACAGATTCTTGCCTAAATGTATTGCCTCTATTCATGAGAGTCTAGAATGAGAGCCTAGGGCTACTTTTTGGCACACCTAGTTTCAGCACTTAGAAAATTCATAGTGTACTCGGATGTATAGTCTTCCAATAATTCCTAAGAAGAGAATTCAGAAGAGTGACTCTTTGGACTTCCAATGAAAAATTAAAGCAATTTAATAGTGGAAGTTGCGCAATCGCTTATTCGCACGCAATTAGGTGTAGTTCCCTTGCTGCCAGCACCAAGCCTTTGAGATTCTTGTTTTGTCATGTTGTAACAAATGTTGGAAACACTGTGCTTTTGTCATCAAGGCTGTAATTTTTTGACAATTCTATTGGTGTCTCTTTCCTGATAGGTCTGACGAAGCTTCGGAGTCTTAGCATAGAAGGTTGCCCAGTCACTGGTCACAGCATGGAAAGTGTTGCTGGTACGTCTGTCTACTTTAACTCTTAAAGACAACAGGGCACCTCTGGTCCTCACCAAATCACTTTGACCATCAACTGCTCACATTAAAAAAAGGGATGTTGTAAGAAAGAAAAACTCAGACGTCACACAGGATGCAAATAGTATGTGGGTGCATTTTTAGAATTACATTTACATCTAATTTCGAAGCACAAAACTCAAGAGATCTCACTAATTTACTAAATTAAGATCTTACCTTTTAAGTCTTTAATTGTTAAGTCATTTTTAATATCGTAGTATTGTTGTTTGTTCCAGCTTTGATGTTTTGTATGAAATTTTAGGGTGTAATGATCATTGTGAACCCTTTTACAGGTCTGACTGAGCTGTGGCATTTGAACTTCAAATCTTGCCTGTTACCGGACTCTGCCTTTCAGAAGCTTGCAGGTCAGTCATTGTAGATTTTGTGTTGAAAATATTCCTTCGTACAGGTGATACCTGAATTTGCTGTGACCTAGGGTGAACACACATGAGGAATTAACGATGGAAGCAGCGCACTTGAAACTTGGTTAGAAACGTTATTTTCCTGGGACTTTAATCCTTCCTCCTGTACCGCAGGTCTGATTAACCTCCGGACGTTGAACCTGGCTTACAACAACCTCACGGATTCTGGCATGGTCTCTCTCAAAGGTTACGCTCATCTGCTTCTTCGTTTTTCATGCATGTTGTGTTGGGGATGTAAATAAATGAAATTAAACAAATGATAAGAGCTTCAGAATAGGCCCACTGTACTCTATTTGAATAGAAAGTTCACTAGGCAGTTAATATTCGATTCTAGTAACTTTCAAAACCTATTTCTGTCATTCGAAAAATGCAGGTAGTATTTCTTCCTTCTATTGGTACATTTTGTTACCTTGAAGCTTCTTAAGTGATTTATTTTAACTCTTATAAATATGGAAGTGCCCACTTCCACTTCCACTTTAGGGTTGTATAGTTGTAGTCACTAGCCAAATTTAGGCGATGGCTCAAGGAAGGGGCGTTGCTAGCATAATCTCAGACAATCAGAATTTCAAGCGGGAATATGATCACCGTATGTCTGGCAGTCGTAGATTTTGCCATTAATCTAGTGCATTTGGGAATGAAACTGTTGGGTTTATATGGGATCACCACCTGGGACTGATAAAGGAAACCAAGTATAAGTTAATACCAATTGACAAGACGAGTGTTTTTAACAATGCAGGGTTGACCAACCTGGAGAGTTTGAATCTTGATTCGTGTAAAGTCAGTGACGATGGAATTGAGCATATCAAAGGTGATATTAGACAAATTTCAACCAAATTTCCATTTGTGAATTTATGACAGCTTCTGGAGCTGACAATGTATTCGATGGGTTTCCTGAAATTATGAACGTGGCCTTTGCAAGGAATGTATTTTACATGACGTATCCCTTCCGTATAAAATGGTTATGCGTAGCCTTAGTGGTCAATTTGGAATTTAACTTCCAAAGGACCAAGATGTTCAATTTTGGCCTCATGTTTTTTGAGCTAGATTGAGTCATTTTTTTATTTGTTCAATTTTTGTTTATTTTTTGACCAAAACATGTATTGTTCTTCACTGATTCTGGTGACATTAAAGTATGTCCTCATTTGAAATATATTTTTCACAATATGACCTATTTGAAATGGCCCTTTTCAAACCTGGAATCCTTTGTCCTTCAGGGATTAAGATGAAGATTCAACCAATCTGACTGTTTCATGAATTTGCTGGTTTCAGGGCTTGTGAATTTGCGGATGCTTGATCTGTCAGACTCAGATATCGAGAACGAGGGCTTACGATTCCTCACTGGTAAATTTCCGAACTGAAACTGAGATCCTGTTTACGAGTGTTTTCCTTGATCTACAAAGTTGATGGAGGTGATGAGACGATTCTATGCAAGAGAATTACGAAGCCTAAGAGAACCAAGCATTGTAACCCCTACGTGGGTGTTGATTTGTGGGTTCTTGGGGATTAACCCTTCATGGTCCAGACAATTTATGTACTTATTCACAAGTTTGAACTTTGATCGATATTATCCATTTTACATCAAGTTTATTAGAAAAGATTGATTGTACTTTTCGCTTCCCCGTCAATATGAATATTGTAATATGAAACTCATTTGTTAATGCTTCTTGGAATTTGAGAATATTGAGTTAAAACTTTGACTTGTTGCATAGGTGAGAGGACAAATAATGGCCTGGTAGGCCTTGAAGGATTAATGCCATATGGTTTTGATCTCTGAATCTCTGGGTATTGACTTGTGGATTCAATCTACCAGGTGGTGAGATCCTTAGACCCTGATGATGAATTTTGTTGTATATCAGGTTTGAAGAAGCTGGAGAGCTTGAACCTTTCCTTCACAGGAGGTATTTTGGACAGTGGCTTGCGCACACTTGCAACCATCACGTCACTCACGTCTCTGAACCTGGACTCCAAGCAGATCACGGATGCAGGCCTTGCTGCACTGACAGGTTTCCAAAACTCTCACTGGATGGATGCCATAGTCCGCCTTCCATGAATGGATGACTACTGTCTGAGCTCGTAATACTGACAGTCGATGAAATTGCTCTGCAGGCTTGACTGGTTTAAAAACTCTGGATCTCTTTGGTGCAAGGATCACTGACTATGGCATGTCCTGCCTTCGACGTGAGACTTTTTTCCTGAGCTCTTGCTTGTAATTGAGATTCATTTCTTAAAAATTCTGTTTTTGTGCTCTTAGCTTCGATTTACACTTGTGTGGGCCTTGTGATTGGGACTTTGTTTTTAGAATAATCAGGGATATGCTCCTCTGTACTGGTCATTCCTAACTGAGACTGACTGGTGGATTCCTGAGACAGATTTCAAGAAACTGCAGACCTTGGAGCTTTGCGGTGGAGGTATCACAGATGCAGGAGTAAGCAAAATAAAGGATCTCACATCGCTTACCTCTCTCAACCTTTCGCAAAACTTGCGTCTCACAGACAACGCCCTCCAGTATCTCTCGGGTGAGTGTGCTATCTACGAAATGCCAAGGATACTGTTACCTTCAGTTTAATCTTTTTAACATATGTAGGAGTTTGATTTTTGGTAGATCACTGTGGAGCCATTGAGAGATTTTTGGTTACAAGAGCCAAGTTTGTTTTAATCAAGTTTCTATCACTACATATGAATTTCTTTTTCACCTTGAAAGTGGAAGGTTGTAGAGCACTATGTGTGATGGTACCCAACCCACATTTCCATTCAAATGTTCGTGGCCATTGACGTTGAGCCAAGTCACGCATCATGTTGCTCACACCAATTGCTAACAACTCCAACCAAGTGTATTGGAATAGGTGATAACTGGAGTCTGCACGACACGGTATTAGGTCCCTAACAGTGTAGTGATCCTCCACCTTCAGTTACGACTTGACTAAAATGAATGGACTTCAACAGGACTTCAGAGCAAGATAGTAAGCTAATACTGTGATTTAGTGCCCTTACCTCGATTTATGACATTGCTAATGATGCAGGGATGAGAAATCTTGTGTCCTTGAACCTGGCGAACTCCAGGGTGACGAACGCGGGGCTCCAGTATTTGAAGCCACTGACGAATTTGACGTCTCTGGCACTTCAAGAGTGCAAGGTGACACGACTGGCGGTGGACCACCTTCAGGCCACCTCCTTACCCAACCTCACAGTCGTTCGCCTCAAGTAGCAAGCTCTGTACCGGGCTCTGTACAAAAGATATGAAAGGGAGAGGCCCTGTACAGACATAAAACTTGGCGTTGGCTGTGGTGTAACTGCGGACAAATCCCGACCTGCGCTACGTTTTGGAAGGGAGAGAGACTTGTATAGCTGCGTCCCTCCCTCTGGAGCTGTTTTCTGGAACTTTTGCTTGGCACAGAGCTTTAAATACTTAGCAGTGTGAACAGGCACTAATAACACTTGTACAAACTCTCTCTCTATTTGTGCTCCTCTCATTCGATGAGAACTGCTGGAAGCTCTTCCCTGGATAGCGATGTTCTTTGTTCTAAGTGGCAACGGAGATTGTCGTTTCTTTGTGGTGTTCTATTGTTGTGGAATCCCATTGTATCAAAGTTCTATATATGATCAGTTTTCTAAAGACCGAGTCCTCTTCTTCTTTCTTCCTTCTTCCTCCTTCTTTCTCGTCATTGCTTATTCTTTGAAATTTTAGCACTATGGATGAGTGGAGGCAAAAGCTTGTAGTGATAACGGTGGTGGTGTATTGTTGTTTTAACATGATCATGCAACATGTTATTCTTCATTATACACATACATAATCAACACTAGAATGGAGCTTGTTGCAATGCAATGATACACAAAAAGTTTCATCATGGTGGTGCAAGGGTTTATTGCCAAGCTGCCAAGATGTTATTAGTATTTATCAAAAATAGATGAATGAAAAATAGTGCAAATGAAAATGTGTCAAAATTGTGATGGATGAAATTGTGTCACAATTTGAATTTTACATGATGGATTAAAACATCTATTGTTGCAATGCAATAACATTTCCATGAGAAAATATTTGGATGTCATTAGGGTTGGGTAAGAAAAGAAAAGAAAAATTGCATGTATGAAAATATGATGCATAATGCATGAAATATGGAATATGAATTCTCATTAGGATTGGGTAAGAAAAGAAACGAAAAATTGCATGTATGAAAATATGATGCATAATGCATGAAATATGGAATATGAATTCTCATTAGGATTGGGTAAGAATAAATGAAAAATTGTATGGATGAAAAGATGATGCATGAAATACAAAATATGGAATTGTCATACAGGATGTTGTGCATACCACGCAAGTTGCATTCTAAGGTAGAAGCATCTATTTCTTTTGCATTTAAGCAATTTAGCATAATTGGAGGCACCTTTTGCTAGAAAAAATATTTTTGCAATACTAGCAATTGAAAATCATGAATTATTATTTATTTTATTTAAATGGATAAGACAACTACATTTTGTGAATTTTCAAAGGAGAACTCCCTAGAGCACCCAAAATCACACTCACTAGTAAAGTTGCCTTGATTTTGACACAAAAATTTAAAAAATCAGCACCTACCAACCATAGTTAAGCATGGGGACAATTTCAAGGTACTTTGGGGGACACTTTAACCAATAAACGCTTCAAGAGGACGGGTTTTTTTATGGGTGAATGACAAAGAATCTCTTCATGTAGGATACAAGTGCAACTATTCATCTTCCAAATTTTGTGTGGAAAAGGAAGATCTTCTACAGTAGTATGAGTGCTTTTTCATTTTTTTAAGCCAACAATTCATATGATTTGTACGGTGACCAGCTTGTCGTTTAATCCTTAAATTCCAAGGAAGATGTTTGGCATCCAATGGATGACAGAGAATCAACCTAGTAGGACAGAAGTGTAACTATTCATCTTCAAAATTTTGTTATGAAAAGGAGAGGTCTTCTATAGTTATTTGGCTTCTAGTGAGTGCTTTTGCTACCTTCTAGACCAATGATTCATACGGTAATGAGAATTTGGCTCAGCAAATGAATGGTTGCAATGGAGGGTTTAGACCTCTCACCAGAACAGTCGGTGAGAAGTGTGCACATTGATAGCTATGGACACATTTGGCTATAATTCTCGGGAAGCGTGGTGGAGAAAGCGGGACTTCATTTTCATTTATTTTGGGGTTCTCATATGCAGCAATATGCTACCAAAGATATGGATGAAATATAAACATGATTAGTTTTTTCATCCAAGAGCATTCATTCATTGAAGGAGTGATATTGCCTGAGACCTTGTTGCCAAGCAACAATTTCGTCCATTGAGAAATGAGGATCCATGGTGAAATATTCCCTTGAAATTCTTTGTATCTTTTTTCTAGCATATTATTGGTCAAATGAAAGTCTTTGGATACAAGTGGAGGCGTTTTTGAGGATGAACTATAAGAAAGGAGCTACTTGCCAAATGATTTTTGACGTGGCTTGCGATTGAAAAGGTCTTATTATTTACAAGGTAAGATGTCCTAAAAACCTTTATGTTTAAGCATTGCATTTTTAATTTTCTCAAAATATATAGCATTGCATATCATTGAGTGCAAGTTCATGAGATTAGGGATAGTGAGTGGTGTGCATGGTAAATAGCCTAAAGTGATACAACCAATTGCGACATTTGTCTAAATGTTCCACTTAAAAATCTTCTTTTGATGTTTATATTGATTACATTAGTCGCTAATAAATTTTGAATCTTACTATACATTATATGAATATTGCCTTTTGAGGGTCATCAATATTCACTTTGATTTGAAGAAATAAAAAAGTCACATCATTTTGTTCACACTAATTATTTTTAGTGTCACTTTTTGGTACATATATTCTAATGATAAAAGGCAATAGTAGTGGTCCAATGGCGGTCATCACCTCGTAAAGTTGTAAGATCATTTAATCAGTATGGAGTATATATTAGGTGGAATGATAGACTTGAACTCTTTTAGAGGTATCATCTTTTATCTTGCAAAACCCGTGAAATTAAAAAATTTCTATCTTCAAATGCATATGTATGTTGAATTGCTAGTTATTACAATCAGAGTTGGATAATAGTTCAATATTGTAATTAGCCTTAGCTTCAATTAATGAAACTTTTTGTTCATGTTGAATTAATGAATTAATAGAATACATGAAGTGAAACTATAGTTCCTTCAATGTAGCAATCGGTACATGTATACATTCAACTTTGTTCTACCATAGCTTCTTAGCAGCTTGGTCAAAAAACAAATAATCAAAAGGGTGTCTAAATTTTTGGGAAATCATTGATCTAGTTTATGCAAGAATATATGTATTTATATTAAAGGATTGCCTAATTCATAAAAAGTCAACTTGCATTCAAATTATAAATATTCAACTTGTTCTATACAATCTTGCATCTCTTCTTTGTCAATAACTATAAACATACATTGAAAGTGTTTTTTGCCTTGCCATTTTAATCGTTCTAAAGTACAATCTCTCACAAACTAATCATATTTCCTACATGCAACAAAATCTGGCACTTAACAAAACCTTGACATACAAGGTCGAGAGTTTAAGGTTTGGAGGTGAAGATAAGGAATTAGGTAAAAGCAATTGCCTCAGATAAAAGTAGCAACAACCATCCAAAAATTGCATGAACAATTCGGATGAAACTTGTCAAAATAGTTACTTGAAAATTATGATCATTTTGAATTGTTTGTTGGTCCATTGAAGAATGCAATATATATATATATATATATATATATATATATATATATATATATATATATATACATACCTTTGTTTGAGGATGTCTTACCTCTTTAAATTAGCAAGTGATATAGGTTTGGCCTTTCAATTGGGAGACATTACCTTTGAGCATCAATTATCATCATTTTTGCTTTTTGCATTATAACATCAATGCAAATGCAACAATGGAAATCAAATAGTAAAATTTCTTTACAACTTCGTTCATATGTTCTAGAAATTTTCATCTTCAAATATAAGATATGAGGCATTTGTCACTTTGGGATAGAAAGTCATTAACATTTAGTTAATTTGAATATAATACCACCACTTGTTTGTTAAAAGTTATATTGTCATCCTAAATTGTTAGTAATTTTATTCTGCACTTGTCTATAATTTTGAGCTCTGGTTTGAAATAGTGATAGTTTAGCCTTTGAAGGAAATCTAAATCAACTATTGTGATATGATGTTATCATAAATGTATTCTATAGGTTATAAACTAGACAATTACTATGTGCTTATGTTTCTATTTTTGATAGATGGCATTTGAAAGTATGCAAGTAGAATGGCCTTTGGAGAAAATATATGCCAATGAAACAATCTTGATGATATTTAGTGCAAATTTATGTAAAGTAATGGTGAAGAAGGAATGTTAATGGATTGGAATTGAAAATTTCCTTGTTACACTAGAGTTGGATAGAGATTTTGTGGATGAGTGAATGTGAATATGATCTGTATATTTGTTCTTTTTCACCCATAGAGATTCAAAAGTATGATTTTGGATTAATGGCATCATTTTTAATGCACTGATGAAGACTTATTTTCTTGTCCTAATTTACAATGCAATTTCCATGGTCCACTAGTGTGTTTTTTGAAATTTCAATCATCTTCTAGTAAAATTCTTTCAAGTAAACTTCCAAATTGCATTCGTAGCATGATGGTTTTGTGTATTTGACATAGAAAGTGCATGAATGAAGTGTACAACAACAGCAAAAGTTAATCTTTGTGTTGATTTAGATCCCAATGACCCATAATACTAATAATTTGATTCATTTTTGTGCCTCCAATATATGTGAGAAGTGACAATATCATCACTTATCTAAATTACATGGTGTTGTATTTGTGTATCATAACATGTATATATTGAAATGAAATTCAAATGGGAGATTATAATTGTCAAACTACCAATCCACTAGTATATGTTGTACCAAATTTTAGTACACAATTTGAATTCTAAGAGACAAATACAATGTCCTATACATGGTTCTCCCAAGTTCTTTTAAGGGGTAATGTACATCATAAAATTGTTGAAATACTTATGAATTATAATTTTAAAATTGTGGCATGAAACTTGAAAGAGTTGATACAAGTGTAGTAGCTTTAACTTTTTTATTTTTGTATGGTACTAAGTTTATAAAGGGACTTGCTTTCTTGATTTAAAATGGCTTTGTATATGACATAATTTTGAATATATTAGTTATTTGACATTGTCTTGGAATTTTGCTATTTTTGTAGGTTTGGATGTTATTTTCTAATTATTTTTTTTGGATTTTATTTGAAGCTCTTCTAGAATTTTGATACGCCACTCCACTCATTGATTGAAATGACATTGTTTTTGATGTAGATGGTCATCTTCTTGACAATGGATTTCTTACAAGAGCAAAGTGAGTATTGTAATAGACTATGCAGTATTATGCCAAGATTTGAAAAATGCTTAAAGGATATGGAAGTGTCTACAGAGAACAAAGTCTTGGATTAAAAATCAATGCATACATCTTTTTGTCAAGCTCTTACAAGTCATGAAGGGGATCAACAAAATGTTGTCAAGTGCTATTGAGGATCTCAAGTTCCAATCTATTTTTGAAGAGTTGTGCTATCTTCAAAAGAAAATAGAGATTGTGGGAGAAAATTGCACCAAACAAGATCGATGGTGTCATTTAGTTGTATTTCAACTCCAAAACAAAGAAACTTTTCGTGAGTTGCTTTTGGATTTGAAATGTTGTTATGATACAACATGTGATGTGTACTTACACCACCATCCAAATCAATCAAATGATATCTCATTTATTCAGTTTGATGCGGCTACCTATAAACAAGTTCTTGAAGATGAACAATTATTGAAGCAAAAGCTTGAACTTGTACTTCAAGAAGAAGAGCCAGAAGAATATGAAATAACACAACATCTATTGTTGAGACTTAGAAATTTGGATCGAGTTGATGGTGGGGATCTGGATGCTTTGGAAGTTTCAAATAATTTTAAGATACCTAAATTAATCAAACAAATAGGTAAAGGAAGTTATGGAAACGTGTTCAAATCGAATTGGTTGGGCCTTGCGTGTGCCACCAAAGTGTTGGAAGGCGATCCTGAATTTCTTATGAATTCTCGTAAAGAGCCTGGCATCTTGGCAGGCTTGAGCCATCCCAATCTTGTCCAATTTGTTGGTTGTGGAACTAACAAAAATCTTGATGAGATTGTTTAAGAGGAAGATGAAAGAGCTGAGATGTATTTGGTGATGGAGCTTATGGAATCAAGCTTGTCTACCGTATTGACAAATGAAAAGAGTTCTTTATCCTATTATCTTGCAATTGACGTCATGCACCAAATTGCCAAGTGTGTGTATTACCTTCATGACATGCAAGTTGCTCATCTTGACTTGAAGCCAAATAATGTGTTGTCAAGGTCAATATCTATGGAGGATTTGGATCCTTGCCGCATATTCAAAGTCACCGATTATGGAACTTCTCAGTTGGAGGTCTGCAACAATTTAGAGAATCATGAGCCATCAAAGTATACAGTTGGAACATTTGGGTACATGGCTCCTAAAATGATCAAGGAAAGTAAAACTCCATTGCATCCATTTCGAGCTAATGTATGGTCATTTGCCATGATATGTTCAAAGATTCTATCTGGAAAAATTCCATACTTTGGTTTGGAACCAAAAGATTTTGTTGATCAAATTTCATGTACACATGGCAAAAGCAATCAAATCTTGCGACCAAACCTCCCCAACAATTGTGAAGAACTCACCAACTTAATTCAAGAATGTTGGTCTCAAGATCCTCTTCAACGGCCAACATTTTCTGAAATTTGTAAAAGGCTTACAACTTTAAAGAAGTCTTTTTGGAAGGGAACCTATTCATGGAAGATGGTTCCACAATTTGGTTCCCCTTCTACCTCAAGAGCTTCAAAGTCCATTGTGGACCATGTTCCAAAGGTATGAAATTACTAAACTACATAATTCATTTACTAGTGTTTGGGTGCTTGACATTGATGGTTTTAATTGTAATGTTTTATTTTGATATGAGAATGATTTACTAGAAATGACTTTTGTATTTTGTGTAGGTGGATGAACCAATTTCTCCTCAAAAGGAAATTTTAGTTGATTTGGAACATCAATTATCTAAAGCCAAAGGACTTTTGAAGAAGAATTATGTAGGCATTGTAGTCATGGGTGGAATTGGCAAGACCACACTAGCAAAGGCAATATTTGATGATGCAATAGTGAAATCTTCATATCACGCATCATGTTTTGTTACACAATCCAAAAACTATCAAAGTTTGTTTGAGATATTGTGTGAGATATTACCAAAACTTGGAAAAGATCAAAAACCCAAGAATTTTAAAGATGCCCAAAAAATAATGAAAGAACTCTTGGTTGAAAAGAAGGTTCTCTTAATCCTAGATGATATCAAGGATGAAGCTCAAGTGCATGATATAGTACCTCCGGACATTATTGAAGCTAGTATGGGCACCACAATAATTCTCACAACACGCAAATGGAGTACTATGGAATCATTTGTGGGCATTGAGGGAAGGTTGAACGTTGAATTGTTGAATGAAAAGGCAGCAACAATGCTTTTAACCACTCACCTTTCTTGGGGTGTAGCTCCTCTATCACTGGACTTTGAAGATTTACACAAGCATATTGTGAAAGCTTGCAATGGCTTGCCTTTGAGTTTGAAAGTGATGGGTGCATTTCTCCGTGGTAAAGAGAGGTTGCGATGTTGGGAACGAGCATTACAAAGGATGGCAAGAGGAAGAAATTTAGATGGTGATGAAGAAATTTGGAACACTTTGCAAATAAGCTATGATGGATTGAACGATGGTGTTGAAAAGAAGATGTTTTTGGATGTGGCTTGTTTCTTTTGTAGAGATGTATATCCATCTGGCATATCAAAAGAGACAATCTTATCCATATGGTCCAAGGATGGCACCCTTCCAGTGGACGAATTGGAAAGATTGATCAACGTGTCATTGTTGAAGGTCAATGAAGATGGTGACATTCTAGAAATGCATGACCAACTACGTGATATGGGACGAATGATTGCCAAAGGTACAAGAATATGGAAAGCATCTATGATACGAGAAAGTGGTTTTACAAACAAGGTAAGATTTCAATAGTGCAACTGTGCAATTGAGCATGAATAATATGTTTTGCTATATATTTTTGAATGTAGTTAGTGAACATTCAAACCTATATCATTTCAAGAATTATGAATTCTAAGATATGCCAAAAAACTCATCATTCATGAAACAATTATCATTTGAAGCTACTATATGAAGGTGTAATATATTCTAATCTGAATTTTTATAATGCAGGATGTTGAGGTCCTTGAAGGCATTTCTTGGCAAAAGACTATCATCCATCATTTTCCTTTGGTTAAAAGAGACCATAGTTTTGACTTTGAAAAACTTTGTCTATTGATTTTGGTGAGCGTTTTAGGCAATCCTAAAGCACATGTTGACAACTTTGGCTTACTACTTCAAATAGCTTTACAATGTTCTAAATTGGAGGCAATTATTATAGGAAACTCTGAAAAAAGGATTGAATCGCCACATGCACTTCCATCAAATACTTCAGTTATTTTACAACAAAGGATATCAAATCTTTGTGGCACTTGTGCATCACTAAAGACTCTTGATCTAATAGGGCTTGGATTCCTTGAGCAATTACCAAACAAATTTGCATCTAGCAATATCCTACTGAGACTAAATTTGAGTTTTTGCTCTAACCTAGTGACATTGCCAAAAGAAGTTGGAAACTTATCTTCCTTGAACACGTTCAATTTGAGTGGGTGTTCAAGCTTGGCAACCTTGCCAAAAGAAGTAGGAAACTTGTCTTCCTTAACTACTCTCTATTTGAGTGGGTGTTCAAGCTTGGTGGCCTTACCAAAGGAAGTGGGAAAGTTGTCTTCCTTGACCACTTTAGGTTTGGAGGGGTGTTTAAGCTTGATGGCTTTGCCAAAAGAAGTGGGAAACTTATCTTCTTTGACTACTTTAGATTTGGGTGGGTGTTCAAACTTGGTAGCCTTGCCAAAGGAAGTGGAGAACTTGTCTTCTATAACCACTCTTAATATGTGGTGTTGTTCAAGTTTAGTGGCTGTGCCAAAGGAAGTGGAAAACTTGTCTTTTTTAACCTCTATAGATTTAAGAGTATGTTCAAGCTTGGCAACCTTGCCAAAGGAAGTGGGGAACTTATCTTCTTTGACCACCCTCTATTTGGGTGGATGTTCAAGCTTGGCAGCCTTGCCAAAGGAAGTGGGGAACTTGTCTTCCTTGACCACTCTCATGTTGAGAGGTTGTTCAAGCTTAACAACCTTGCCAAAGGAATTGAGGAAGTTGTCTTCCTTGACCACTCTAGATTTGAAAGGGTGTTCAAACTTGGTTGCCTTGCCAAAGGAATTGGGAAACTTCTCTTATTTTATTATTCTAGATTTGGAAGGTTGTTCTAGCTTGGCAGCCTTGCCAAAGGAAGTTGGGAACTTGTTTTCTTTGACCATGTTCTATTTGGGTGGATGTTCAAGTTTGGTGGCTCTTCCAAAGGAAATGGGGAGCTTATCTTCCTTGACCACGTTCTATTTGGGTGGATGTTCAAGTTTGGTGGCTCTTCCAAAGGAAATGGGGAGCTTATCTTCCTTGACCACTTTAGATTTGCATCGGTGTTCAAAATTGATGGCTTTGCCAAAAGAAGTAGGGAACTTGTCTTCTTTGACCACTCTTTATTTGAGTGGGTGTTCAAGTTTGGTGGCCTTGCCAAAGGAAATGGGAAACTTGTCTTCCTTGACCACTTTAGGTTTGGAAGGGTGTTCAAGTTTGGTGGCTTTGCCAAATGAAATAGGAAACTTGTCTTCCTTAACCACTCTAGATTTGGAAGGTTGTTCAAAAATGGCAACCTTGCCAAAGGAAGTGGGGAACTTATCTTCTTTAACCACTTTAGATTTGAGAGACTGTTCAAGCTTGACAATCTTGCCGAAGGAAGTGGGGAACTTGTCTTCATTGGTCATTCTTAATATGTGGGGATGTTTGAAGTTTGAAGCCTTGCCAAAGGAAGTGGGGAACTTGTCTTCCTTAGCCACTCTAGATTTGAGAGACTGTTCAAGCTTGACAGTCTTGCCAAAGGAAGTGGGGAACTTATCTTCCTTAACTTCTTTAGATTTGAGAGACTGTTCAAGCTTGACAGTCTTGCCAAAAGAAATGGGGAACTTGTCTTCCTTCACTATTTTAAATTTGGAGAGTTGTTCAAGCTTGGTAGCCTTGCCAAAGGAAGTGGGGAATTTGTCTTCTTTGACCACTCTTAATATGTGGCGGTGATCAAGCTTGGTGGCTTTGCCAAGGGAAGTGGGGAATTTGTCTTCCTTGACCACTTTAGATTTGAGAGAGTGTTCAAGCTTGGTGGCATTGCCAAAGGAAGTAGGGAACATATCTTCCTTGACCACTCTTAATATGTGGTGGTGTTCAAGCTTAGTGATCTTGCCAAAGGAACTTGGGAACTTGTCTTCTTTGACTACTCTAGATTTGAAAGACTGTCCAAAGTTGACAACCCTGCCAATGAATATGGGAACTTCTTTTCCTTAACCACTCTAGATTTGGAGGATTGTTCAAGCTTGGTGGTTTTGCCAAAAGAAGTGGGGAAATAGTCTTTCTTGACTACTCTCAGGTTGAGAGGTTGTTCAAGCTTGATCATCTTGCTAAAAGAAGTGGGGAACTTGTCTTCCTTAACCAAAATAGATTTGTATAAATGTTCAAATTTGGTAGCTTTGCCAAAGGAAGTGGGAAATTTATTTTTCTTGTCCACTTTCTATTTGGGTAGATGTTCAAGTTTGGTGGCTCTTCCAAAGGAAATGGGGAACTTGTCTTCCTTGACCACTCTAGGTTTACATTGGTGTTCAAATTTGGCAGCTTTGCCAAAAGAAGTGGGGAACTTGTCTTCCTTGACCATTCTAGATTTGGAGGGTTGTTCTAGCATGGCAACCTTGCCAAAGAAAATGGGGAACTTGTCTTCCTTGACCACTTTAGATTTAAGAGGTTGTTCAAGCTTGGTGGCTTTGCCAAAAAAAACTATGGAACATGTCTTCCTTTACTAGTTTAAATTTAGAGAGTTGCTCAAGCTTGGTAACCTTGCCAAAGGAAGTGGAGAAATTGTCTTCCTTGACAACTTTGGATTTGAAATATTGTTCAAGCTTGGCAGCCTTGCCAAAGGAAGTGGGAAAATTGTCTTCCTTGACGACTTTGGATTTGAAATATTGTTCAAATTTGGTGGCCTTGCCAAAGACAATAGGGAATTTTTCTTCCTTGACAAGTTTAGATTTGAGTTGTTGTTCAAGCTTGGCGGCCTTGCCAAAGACAATAGGGAATTTGTCTTCTTTGACAAGTTTAGATTTGAGTTATTGTTTGAGCTTGGCAACCTTGCCAAAAGAAGTAGGGAACTTCTCTCCCTTGACTTCTCTAAATTTGATAGGGTGTTTAAAATTGGCAACCTTGCCAAAGGAAGTGGGGAACTTATTTTTCTTGATTTCTCTAGAATTAAAGGGGTGTTTAAACTTAGTGGCCTTGCCAGAGGAAGTGGGAAACTTGTCTTCTTTGATCTTTCTAGATTTGAGAGATTGTTCAAGTTTGGCGGCCTTACCAAAGGAAGTGGGGAACTTGTCTTCCTTGACCATTTTAGGTTTGGAAAGTTCAAGTTCAGCAGCCTTACCATAGAATTAGGCAACTTGATTTCAAAGTTAGGTATTCATGAGTCAAGAGCAATAAACAGTCTTGATTTTTGTAAATTACGTTTTAAGTTGTATTTCCTATTACGTCAAATTGCAATGAAATTGAGGTTTCCTCTAAGTTTTAGGGTCTTATTTCCATGATGAATCTTGACAAGTCTTTGACCATGTAGGCCAGCATAGACAACCTTTACTTTAATTCTTTTTTTCTTGTAATCTATACTATGTATGTATGAAAATTTTTATTTTTATTTTTAAAGATAGTATTATTTCTAATTTTAATTCCAAAAGAATTCAAATTTTTTGGAGAGATTTAAAAGAGAATGTCAATTTTGAATTATAGAAGTAGAAATTATTCATATCCCCATACAAATCAACTTAAACTTTGTTGAGCCAAGGGTTCTCAAATATGATCATTCATTTATTGTGAAACTTTATAGTGTCCCAAAGCTACTTGTAAGGATCTAGTAACAAAAGATTCCTAGGTGAATGACATTTAGATATAGGCATTTGGACAAAGAAACATGTATTGGTGGCAAACAATTGATGTGTATAGGTGGTGCACTAAAGAAAAGTAGTTGGAATTAATGTAAGCATTACAAAAAATATCAGCCCTGGAAAAGGCCGTGAGTTCTGCACACACCCCGGTGCAAGTAGAGAGAAATCCCCTTCTGAACTGAAATCGCTGACGTGGTCGAATTTCGACCACGTCAGTGTTCTGTCAGATTTTTTTATTTTTTTAATATTTTTTTATTTTTTTAATATTTTTTTAATATTTTTTTATTTTTTTAATATTTTTTTAATATTTTTAATATTTTATTATTATTATTTATTATTATTATTTATAAAAAAATATTAAAAAAATAAAAAAATATTTTTTTATTTTTTCTGTAATTGCACCACAGGGGTGCCGAAAATGAGCTGTTAGCAGCCTTTTCCAGGGCTGAAATTTTTTGTAATGGTTTTGAATTCTTGGTCCAAATTGATTATTTGGTAGCAATTGTTATAGCATTGAGGAATTGTTTCACTCAATATTGAAGAACACTAGGTCTTTGTTAACACTATCATCTCAAGTTCAATGGGAGGGAATTCACATGTGTTTGTGTAAGAAGGAATGAATAGCTTGAAAGCTGGTGATTTTTGTCCTTTACAAAAATCTATGATTTCTTGTCCACACTCTATATAGACATCATTTACCAACTTAAAGGAGCCAATTTAGGATCTTGTATGTAAAATTCTTTAAAGTATATATTTTGAGCAATCCAATGAAAGGAACAACACTACTATGGAAGCATAGAATGTATAGTGTAGAGTATAGAGCATGGAAAACAAAGGTTGTAGCTAAAATTCCTTAAAAAATAAAAATGTTAAGAACCATCACAAAGAAATGGTGAATAGAGAAGTCTTTGTTTGAATTTTTTTTCTTAGGAAATAATCATAGAATTGTGACTGTGGATGCATATTTTCCTAAATCCATAGTATAAGATACTTTTTAATATTTTCAATTGTAGATTTTAACTACTTCAATGCAATAACTACAATAAGTGAATTAGAAGAAATCTGAGAGATTTAGTTGTCAATCATTAGAACTGATGCACCACATACAAAAATAAACATTGTATACATATATATTATGTATAAACCATATCATGTGGTCTAGAATTAATCTCAACTATAGCTTGTAAATGATACAATGGCTAGATGGACCATGTACTAGTAGGAGCACCTGTTTTTTTTTATGTTAGCAACAAACAAGCATGTTTTTCAAAACTTGAACATGAAGATGGGATTGTAGCCATGGGAGGCAGAATTGAGTTGGATGTTCCAAAAAACATTGGATGTTATAGGCAAAACGAGTTGATATCTTGAGCAATGGTGATGTTTCATGAGACATCGAAAAAAATATAGTCGCGTTGTGTACAATGTCCAAGAAAACATAGAACTGCCACGTTGGCAAGGGATTTTGGTTTAACTTTGGATAAGTTAGTGAAAGTTACTATGGATTGAGATAAAACCTTGACCAAATGTAAAAACATAAGGGAAGTCAGCTATGTGAAAAATTTAAAAACGACACCTGATGTAACATTTGGATGAAAATAGTATCCAATAAAGATGAGTGGCATAGTCATTATGAAGAGATTACAATCTTTGTACATGAGAACATAACCGTGCTGTCTATGAGCTTGATGGTATAAAATCCTAACTTTACTCTTTGACTTTTAATTTTATTTAGAATTAAAATTAGAAATAAAAATTAAACCCTTAGGTTAGAGCTTTAGAGTTAAAGACGACCAAAAAATATTCCTAGGGATAAAATAATTTATGGTACCTTCTAGGGATTCCAAAACTAACTTACACTTAGAAATTAGATTAATATTGAGATAACTACTGTAGGATGAAGTTTAGTCTTAGTTTAGATTTGGATGAAGTTGTTAGTTATTTGATCATCTAAAGTGAAACTTTATGTTCAAGAACTAGAATTAGTTTAGAACTCAACCTTAATATCCAAAGTTAGTTTAAATTGATAGTTTGGAAGATATCAATGGATGAAGTTTCAAAGGGAAGTCTTAAGTCAAAACTTCATCCAATGATAACTTCTTATAGAAGTTTTTGTTTCAAATATATTTTAGCTTTTCAAAAAGTAAATTATATGCTCTACGACTTAGTTTAGTGAAATCTTTGCTTAATTTGATTTATCAATTTGAGACTTCTTTAGTTAGATTTTGCAATTAGGCATTCATAATTTAAAAAAACATACATTCAAGGTTATCTATTGCTTGGAAGTTACAATCGGAGAACTCTAGACACTTTTAGGAGATTAACGTCAAATTCAAATAGAACCCATTTGTGCTCGATTTATTCCAAAGGTGAGAATAAAGCGCTCATAAAATTCAATAATTCAAATTTTTTTAATATATTTTGTATTTTATTGTGAGTTCAATTTATGGTCTCTTAGTAAAAGTTATTGTATAATTGATTTTTTTTAGTAAGTGTAAAATATTTAACTATTAGTAATGAAATAAATTTTTATTTTTGTATCAAAATTATACATGTAATGATACATGGAAATAAACTACATATTATGGTAAGACCATCTTGAAGACCTTATCAAGAATCCTATCAAAATTGTTAAAACTTGTTTATTTCTTACTTTAAGTTTTGTAAAAAAAAAATTTAATTTACATTTCAGTGATTGTATATATTTAGTATGTATAATTTTGTTTGAATTAACATGCATAAAACTTTTGCATTGATGACTTACTTGTGATCTAGTTTCCTTTAATATGAAACTTGTACAAAGTTATCTACTTGATGGAAAAAGAAGAAAAGAAAGATAGAGAAGCTCATCAAAAACATATTGCAAACCATGCTTTTGTAGGCATTTATGGTCTACAAATTAAAAGAAAAGAAAATGAGGAGGAGAGGATGGAAGAAGAGCAACTTAGAAGCCATGAAGAAAATAAATTGATCATGCAAAGAATATTAGAAGAAAAAAAAAAAAATTTAATCTTTGAAATGATATTAAATGGTTTAAGCCTTGATGCACCAAGATTATGGGGATGAAATATTCTAAAACCTCATTATATGGCAAGCACTGAAGCACCCATACTACCAATTATTTGCGGGCATCTAAATATTGTTGGCAAATAAAATAAAATGAAATGGTTGATATTATTATAAGTTCATGAAGAAGTTAAACTCCTTTGTGATTAGTGTACTAATTTTGTTGTATTAAAGAATGTTGAGCTTGACAATGCACTTCAAAGTATATGACTTATTCTATGATCTTGAAAATAGTAAAGAATCAAAGACTGTAAAACAATTCTCACTTTTGTGCACACATGTGAAACTTCCTGAAGGTTGTCTTGTAGATTCAATGCACATTCTTCCTCTTTTTATTGGGCAAATGAATGTACTTGGGTGCTAGTAGAAATCTTAAGCAGTGGCACGAAATTTTTTGAGCAGTGTCACTTATACACAACACTTTATAATGACACACCTTGAGGAACAAATGGATTCCTATTAGCACTCTCAGGCATGTTCACAACTTTGAAATGTTGTCCAATCTAATGGGTACACGATAAGACAGATTTTGATGTCACAAAGAAAATGAGCAATTTATTACACAGATTGTCATTTGAGAGTGTTGAAAGAGTGTGGTTGGAACAAATTTATGCCATATCGACGGAATCATGCAAACTTACAGCTATGATTTCCTAACATAAAGGCAATGGTGCATTGACTTGAAGAGCTCTCACTTGCTCAAATGGATCTCAACTTTGCAAAACAAGGTGGCAATTTTCTTTTTCAAGCTAATTTAGAGGGTGCTCTACAAAGGTTCTCTGAGTGTCATGAACATAAATTTGTCTATTGATCACATGCTAAGATCTCGCAAAAAAGGAAGCACGAGCAATAACATATCAGAAAAACGAGCATGCTATACACTCTGCTCTCTATCTCTATATACTCTGGGAATACAATTTCATGAATTAAAATTTACAACTATACGACTCTCAGAGTACAGAAGGGTGAAGATTGCTACATGCAGCAGCATTTATCTCACACCCGGTTACCAGGCAAATCAGTCCGTGTTCTCATCATCCGAGAAAGAGCTGTGGTCTCTCGAAAATGACTGTCTGCGTTGAGACTCCGAAAGTTTTGGTACATGCAAGACTAAGCTTTAGTAATATGGCCATGATTATATCAGGACATGAAAATCCTGGCGAAAATAATACTGACAATCAATACAGGACTACAACAGAAGAAGAAAACAGGTGGAAGCAGGCAGACAGGGCTCCCGAGGGAATTAGCTGGCGGGTGTTGGAGCCCAATCGTAAGGCGCTCGATCCACCACAAGGTAATCCCCGCGGATGTCCTTCGCCACCCGAATGCTCTCGTCCAGATAAATCGACTCAAACCTGCAGCACAGCCACAGCCACAGCCACATTAGTAAGGTAACTACACCTAAAATTGTCCGAAAAATCATTTGAGAACGGTTCATATTATTCAGCTTTTGTTGGATCTTCTCGGGAGCCACAAGGAGTCTAGATTCTCTTTGCAAGCATTTATTGGACATTGTATGAATAAACTATTAATGTTCAAAGTGTTGAAAACAGGTGTATCCATAATCAACCCATGACTAGAGGCCTTACATAGTAGTCAAGAATCTGAATTCTGTGTACAGACTCAATTCAACACCATAACGTAATACCAAACGAGTAGACGACGACTTAACTTACCAGCCTTTTCCAAAAGGCGGAACTGCAAACCTCCGACCGTTCACGAAGAGTGCTGCCCTGATGAACCTGCCATTGCGGCCCAATCCACGCTGGGATCCATTATTGTACATATGAATGCAGTCCCACATGTCTTGTTAACTCCCCACATGGACGCAGAATCATGTTGCACTTTGCATCCAGGAGCAGGAAGCAAGCAAGGCCGGCGGAGCGAACCTGAAATTCACACGCTGGGAGGACACGACCTCAATCGTCGAGTCCACCACGAACGAGCCGGAGGGTGGAAATGTAATAACATTGTTTAGAGTTCCTCTCTGCATATCGATCACCTGCGAAGGCACAACAATAACAACGATAAGAACAGAACTAACACTACGGAGTATCCCATTCTCGTTACTACGTCTTCCTCAGCTAACCCCACAAGAGATCACAGCATGTTAATTTCCTAATGCCTCGATCTAAACGAGTCGGAGGGTGGAAATGCAACGACATTGTTTAGGGTTCCTATCTGCACATTGATCACCTGCGGAGGAACAACAATAACAACGATAATAACAATACTAAAACTAAGGAGTATCCCATTCTCGTAACGACAGATGATAGCACGCCAATTCCTTAATGCCTCAACCATGAGCACACTAAACAGCAAAGTAGATTAGACTCGCTGTCCTTGCAGTTTGCGTGGCAGGCAGATTGAAGGATTGATAGGAGCTGAAGCAATAGATAGTAATTGCAGAAGGAATTGTAAGCCTACCTGCAAAATGTCACCCGCTTGAGTGCCCAACAGTGGCGCTTTCTCCACGATGAACAACTGTTCTTTCTCCGTGGTCCACAGCATCCGCCAAGTGCCGCTCAACCTCGCGTCCGTGGTGATCTGCTCGCTGCACTCCACTCCCAGCGCCTCGATGGCCTTCAAAATCTGCGCCCGCTTGCTGCCCTGTTGCTGCGTCTTCAGGCCGCGCTCTTCCGTCGCGATGAGACCCAGTAAGTCGTCGCGGGCAAGCCTGGTTTGCGCCTGGCGCGACTCAGAAGAAGAACTAACGCGGCAGACAGCGAGGGTGGAAAGTTTCTGTTTCATGGCAGGTGGGCGGCACAAGAGGTCGGCACAGAAAGAAGTAGCGAGTGCCATAGCTATGGACGACGGGAGAGTTGTGAGTCTCCAGCTCTGTGCAGAACGACAGTCTTGTGAATTAGGGTTTTGTTTTTTGAGCGATTCCTAGAGGGGTTGCTGATGTTGATTGGTTCCCATGATTTCTTTGCCGCGTTTTGCTCCGCCTGGTCCTTTTATCACCACGCCTGGCTCACTTGTTCCAGACCCAAGCCCTTCGCCTTTTTGCTCCGCAGTAAGGGTTTTCTCAACGGTTGAGGCTCCCACTAGCCAGATCAAACATCTTGTTCGTTTTCAGCCAATTTCTTGCTTACATGACAAGACTAAATCCTAGGCGAGTGATGCACGGATGGTTGCAACGCACTTTAAGAGTTGGAGTGGAGGATTCTGGGAAGCTGGACTTTCGAAGTGGCCTAGGCGGGCGGTAAGTTCGCGGATGAGTGGTGGTAAGGCTTTCTCGATGCCTGGCTTTGCGATTGATTTTCTAAAAGTAATTAGTACTTTTTAATTTGATATTTGTATGCATGTTAATTCTAAGCTCGTTGTGTATTCTTCGAGTGTTAGTGCATGATACTGAACTTCGCAGGATTTGATCAGCTTGTCTAATATTTCTGCAATCTGCGGAGCACTGATTCCGTCAGGCTTTGATTGTTAGTTGCCTGCAGTATAAGCTAATACGGAACGGAAAGCGTTGAACCTTGATAACAGGGTCTGTCACAGAAAAGCCACCTGACTGAACTGAGTGGAATTTTAAAATCACTGTTGTATCAGTGTGAATTTGAGCACCAAAATTGTTCATTTGACTCCAGAATCTGAAGTACGCAGAGCTGCACCACATTTGCGTTTCTAAGCTTACAGTCGCGAAGGTCAAGTTCACACGCAAATCTTGACTGGTTACATAGAAATCTGCAACGAAACTTGTCTAGACACATCAAAAAAAACAAGAAAACATCCAAGCAGTTGCTCATTGCATATGAGCTTCAAAGTCTCCTATCACTACCACCACTTCTTATCATTCTTAGTAAATTATGCACAATATTGTGATTTAAATGTTGGATATGGTTTCATTTAATTTGGTATAGGAGAAAAAACTAATTATTTTCATGCCTAATTCAAAACATTTTGTTCTATTTTGAACAAGAAATCATCCAAAATTATAACTCATTATGGTTAGAATACAAGTTCTTTAAATGCTGAATATAAACAAATATAAGAGAATTACATGGAAAAAATCAGGTTTTCTAAAAAGTTGAGAAAATTTTGGTTCAAACAAAATAGATTTTGTTGTTAAATTGACTACCAAATTGAGTGGATGTTTTCATTGAAATAAATAGAGGATTAAAAACCAATTTTTTGCATTGCTCTATTTTGCATTTTAGAAGATAAAATTCAAACAAAGTGAGTATTAATTAACCCCAAAAGTTCATGACTACATTTCACCTAAAAACACTTCAAAAGTGTCATTTCTAGTGCAAAGAGCTACAATGAAAGACAACTACCTTTTTTGCATATTCAACCACAAGATCTTGCACAAGACATGTATGAGAATATGTAGAAATTTCATACACTTTGACAATGTAGATTGTAAAGTATTAGTGCTCAAAGTGTAAGTAAAAAAAAATTTCCCTTCTTTTTCTCCAAAAAATAGCGCCAATCAAATTTAAAAACCAAGGAAGAAGGTACAATTAGTCCAGTTCACATTGACAATTCAAATTTGGTAGGAGGCTTAGAGACAAATGCCACTTGGGCTCATGGAAGCTATTGGAGCAAAAAAACTTGATTTTGCACCAAGTGTCTTAGCAGTCTTGACAAATAAATGATTGTCAGTCCATACTACAACATTGAAAGTAGGAATTACTCTCAAACACAAGCATGTTACAAGCACACCAATGTGTCACAAAATGGCCAATTGTTGTTTTTTCTAGTTTGCATAATTACATTTTTTTAGACTTTCAAAACTTGAATCCTCTTAACTTTAATTTTTTGAACTACAAAGTTTTGAATTTTTAAATCTAAACAATGAGGAATTAGATTGAAAATATAAGGAATTTTTTTTTTTTTAAATTAATTAATAATTTACATTTTTAGAAGTAGGCATAAGATGGAAGGAAATATAATATTCTTAATAGTTCTAAAATGGAATTGAAATATATATATCCTAATGGTCAAATTATTGTAGTAAATAATCTACACCCTAAAGATGTTTTACTTTTGAAAAATTGTGAGAATTGAGTTCAGAAACAAATTCTAAACATTATTTTTTCAAGACAATTTTCTAACTACATGCAATATAAGGCACCATATAACTTTCACATCACTTATCCAAATGAAATGAATCATATATTTACAGAAATGATAAATATTTTTTATAAAATAAAAAACATAAATATTAAATTTTGACTTTTTATGTGTGTTTTTTGCTATCCAAAATCAAACATTTTGTGATGAATTATGAGGGCATAGTTGTTTCTCCTAGGTACAAAATGAAATAAATTTTATATTTCCACAAAGATAGTACATTATTTGATCTCTAAAAACAATTTTAGACAATTTCAAAAAAATCTTACATCACTAGAACTTGCCCAAAATCTTGAAGACCCTATTTAGGAATATGAACCTTGAGAGTTAATGTGTGCTTCTATTCACTATTTCAAAATGTTGAACACAAGCCTAGCTCACATTAAAGTTGGGCTCAAGAAGTCATTGAAATCACAACAATGTTTCATAGTATAGTTATGAATAATTAAACTTAGTTTAAATTTATTTTTTAAATTTAAATAGCCGTAAACTCAACTGTATGAGTTTTTTACCATTTGGCTTCACTAATGAGTAACTCACTCAAGTTCCTATTCTTGATGATGCATGATCAAAGACAAATGGTGCTTTGGGATAAAGTTTTGTCCAAATAATTTCTCATTCATCCAAAACAAATTAAATAATGATTGAATTTAAACAAAATGACATTTCTTTATAGAAAAGAATGTTTAGGATTTAGGGATGAAGAAGTCTACGAACAAACTTCTATATTTTGTTGGAATTGAAATAGAATTTTTGAGTTTTCCAATGTTGAAATTGCTTTCATTGAATTTCATGATAATTTCACTTTCAATATAGGTAGGAAAAAATTACAATTTAGATATAGCTTTGCCTTGTTGCCAAACTAAAAGCAACCAAAATGTTAAAGTTAGTTGTTAAAAATAGTCCTTTAGAAATAATAAAAAGTTATACCTCCCACTTTTCATGAGTTTCTCTCTAAAATTTTGTCGTCCAAACAATTTTGATTTTCATCTTACAACTATTGCACATTTCTATACATAATTCCATTATTTTTGCCCTTTTTGCATTGTTGGCTAATTTTTATATCTGGAAGTCTGCTCCAGTATACTTGGTTTATACTAGGAATGATTCCTTGTTTTGAACTTATATTCTTGGATCTTCAATAATGTTTGGGGACCCCTATACTCTTATGCGACCTATAAAAGCCAACTTTCAACCTTTAAAGACAAAACCTATAATCATGTGATCAAATTTCAAAACCTTTTACTATGTATGGTCCATTTGCAACTAAATTTGCATGCAATTCTTTTTTCAAAGAAGAAATTATATGTCTTCTAGATAAGTCATGAAAGTTTCAGATTATTTTGGAAAAATTTGAAATTTACATGATTTTTGACCAAAAATAAAATAAACTTAATGAATATAATTTTTTTACCATGGATGCATATTGTAATATAGAACATCATGTCCCAAACCACATTTTTGTATCATTTTTTATATGTAAAAACTCAATAGATCTAGGTTATAGGTCCAAAGCTTAAAATAGAAATAAAATATTTAATTTTAGAAATTTCAAATTAAAATTAAACTTGGTAAGCTTAATGTCATTAGTTGGTCTCAAATTCAAAAAAAATAATTTTAAAGGCTAAAATTCAAATGAAGAACAAAGACGTAAAAACTACCAAATAGAATAGAAAAAGCATTGTGAGTTTGCAATCTATGGATTTAACATCTTTTTTTCTTGAAAATTCTATAGTTGCTTAGAAAGGAGCTTTCTATTTCCAAGTGGTGCATATCTACTCAAAAACTCCACTATACTAGGGTAGTTGCAAGAAACACTTCACAGTTCTTGGACCAAAAACGCATTTTTGAAGCATAGGACTGGCAGTACTATTGATACTACAAGTACTGCGCCAATGCGCTACAACAACAATCTCTACCGTTGGTTTTGAATTTCAATTGGGTTGCAATTTTGACAAGTGGTGGGTCCAACAATAAATGCATTAAAGCAGGGGGGGCATACGAAAATGAGGTCTTGCTGCGGAGCACTTACGAGTACTCAATAGTTTTGTAGACTGTTGCGGGATACTACCAAAGGCATTGTCGTTCGAAAATGCCAGAAAATAGCAGAAAAAGGATCTGTGTTCCTTTTCATTTAAAAAAAATGGAAAATAGATTCAAAAATTCTCCCTCCCAAAAGCCATTTTTATTGACAACGAAAGCCTCTCATTGCACCAAAAAATTCTTTAGGAATTTTTTTTCCCTCTTTAGGACTTCTGTGCAAAGGATGGTCACATTGAGCCTTTGTGAGCAACTCTAGTATTCTTTTTTTCACAAAATCTTGTTGTCAATCCTTGTAAGGACCCTAAACCTCCCTCATGTCCAAATTGTGGCTTTCAATTTGCATTTTTGGGTCGAAAATAGGACTAAATCCCCCCCCCCCCCCCCCCAAATGTCCAAGGTAGACACCCAATTGGGGGTAGCTTAAAAATAAACATCTAATTTTAAAATTCAAAACGTTACAGAATGTTTGAAACTTTTGTATCTACCTTTACTCCGAATTTCACGCCAACCGGACAAAGTATGCAAAAGTTATGAGCCAAAAAGTACCCATCCAAGGGCAAGGGTACAAAGAATAGGACAAGTGTTTCTTGCAACTATCCTTCTTTAGCCCATAAACAACGCTATGGACGTTTTGTGTTCGATGAATGACAGAGAATCTTTCTATGAAGGACAAAAGTGCAACTATTCACCCTCAGAATTTTGTTGTCAAAAAGGAAGGTCTTCTACAATAGTTTGACTTTCAATTAGTACTTTTGCATTTTTTTAAGCCAATGATTCCTACACTATCCAAAGGGATGATTTTCACAGTCACCAATCCATCCTTTAAAAGTTAGAATCATTCCTTCGAAAAAAAGTTAAAAGTTTTTTTACCTTAGAAGGACAGACCTATGACCACTAATTTTAAGCCTCCTTATCCATCACTCTATTTACTGCCATTTTGTAACTAGAATGAAACATTTATTTTTTTAGAGATGAAATCATATGTCTAATACAAGTTATAGAATTTTCAAAAAATTTGGAAAATTTGAAATTATTGTTAGTTTTCTAAGAAAAAATGAAGAAAATTCATATCAAACATAGAATATATTTGGAAAATCTGAATTTTTTTACCATAAATGTATATTGTAGTATATAATATTATGGTATAAACCAAAGCTACCATGTCGCTCTGAAACTAGAAAATCAACATATCATAATTACAAGCCCAAAGTTCATATTGCTATAAAATATTCAAATTTGAAAATTTTCCAAAAATTATAATTGGAATAGAAACTAAACTTGATAAGCTTCATTTTATTAGTTGGATTTAAATTCAAAAAATATCATTTTTAGTACTAAAATTCACATCAAACGTAAACAACAAGAAATGGCCAAAATAGACTACAAGGGTGATTTGTGGATTGAGCATCTTCATCTTTAGAAAATTTATAATACTATATTGAGGGAATTTGCAATACTATTATGTAAAAATGTACTCAAGAAACTTCCAAAAACAAATTGGATGAAGAATTTCATTTTTTCATTCTATAAACCTAGGATTAGACATCTAAAGGATGTTTTGAATCCTCAACAACGTTTTAAGGTTAAATGAGGCAAAATTTGAAAGTATATTATGGCGCATGACCCCCTCTTCCTTTGATATTTTTCTTAGGATGAAAAACAAATTGTCATTGTTGTAGAGACTCTTTGTAAAAACATCCATTACATCGAAATAGTTTGTAGTGTCTTTTTAGGGTTAAAAGTACCCGTGCTAAAGGTGATTTTGGGAGGTGCAAAAATAAAGTTGTATAAGCGTGATTTTAAGGACCTACACCATTGCCTTGAAAATAGAGATTGTAGGGGCAAAATCATCCTAGAACTGAACCTCTGAAGTTTGGATTTACAGGTGGTTGGTCAAGCTGCCCAACTTATGGGGAGTGGAATAGGTAGAGCCATGAATAGCACTAGGGAAGAACTTTAGAGTAGGTCCATCCTCTCTTTTTTGAGTTATTTTTAGTTCTTGATTAGGTTTCAACAATAGTTATAGAAGCTTTAAAAATGCATCTTTTAGCCATTAGAGAACTTCTTGTGAAGGAAGAGGACTATTTCATCACAAACATTGTGTTGGGTTTAGGAGTTCTTGAAGATGTTCCAGTGCCTAGGATTTGAGATAGATCCTATCCAAGAAAGGTCACCAACATTAAGAGATGATTGACTTTAATGGATTTTTTTTTTCTTGTTCTTAAAACCACTTCATTGAGACTTTTCTTAGCCCTTGCTATCCTTTGGGACTATTACATCTATCAAATGGATGTCATTATAGCCTTTTTCAATGGATTACTCTTTGGAAAAATTACTATATTTTTTCAACCTTAAGGTTAATAAATTATACTAGATTATAAACACAAAGTTTGTCAACTACTAAAGTCATTATATGGCCTCAAACAAGTGCTATACCTTTGGTCTAAGCTCTTTCATTAATTTTTCTTAAATCAAAGCTTTACTTAGTGTTTGTGTGATACTAATGTATCAATTAACCCCTAAATGCCCAAACTACAATTTTTTTGGCCACATAGCAATTTTGGGCAACTTACTACAAATGAATTTTTTTCTTTTTTTTCTTTCAAATTTTCACACAACATGTGTTTAAGGAGTAGCTTTAAGGCCCAACAATTTTGACTACATAGTTAAAAAGTTATAATATGATATGTAATTTTCATTGTTTGGTGGGCAATCCAGGCAACAAAAAAACTTCTTTAAAAATCTTTTAAAAAAAAAAATAAAAAACTGAAATTGGTTCTCTAGATTTATATATATGTATTTTAATTCAATTTTCAATATTTTTGGAAAAACTAAAAATATTAGGTGTCTATTGTTTATTACAATATTACAACCATTGGGATTGACATTTTTCAATTCCATAATAAACTGTTAACAATTTAGTATTTTGAATCATTCTCAACTTCTTCTACTTACTACTTTTTTTCTATATATTGTACAATTCCAAATGATCTGAAATTTTCTGAGCATGTAGAAAACTTGCCTTCAAGAATGAATCTAAAGAAGCATTATCATTTTGAACATTTTTTCATACAAATGTGAGCTTGTGAAGTGCAGCTGCCTGGTTTTTTGCAAAAAAAGATTTTTGTCACATCAAATGCTAATATCTTGCAACCTATATGGTGGAAATTTCTGAAATTTTTTCCACATCTTCTCAATCTAGTGTATTACAAGATCCTTTGGTTACATGTGTCTAGAATTTTATTTTTTCTAAAATTTGGTACTTGTACTAGTAATGGCAATTTTGGGATGTTTTTGGTGAAAACATAGTCAAAATCATTCAAGGGATAAGAGGGCACACCTATTTATTATGAGTGGCCTTGATGTTGATGACCTACTTTTCATCTCAAATGATCTTCAATATGAAATTGTTCATAAACCAATATTTCCTCAGCTTTTCTCCATAAAATGTTGAACAGATACTAATAAAATAGCCTATGTTTTGGATCACATTCTTCAAATAAAAATAAGACTGTTTTTCTCATTTTTAAATTTCAATCCAAGAAACCCCCCTGGTGAATCTCTTCTCCAAATTCAATATGCTTAACCCCTAAAGTTCTGTGACTATGTTTTCACTGAAAACGCTCAAGAACTGCCATTCTTAGTACAAGTACCAAATTTTTGAAAAAAACTTTTTTGTGACTCATGTAACCGTAGGATCTTGTAGTATGCTGACTTGAGAATATGTGGTAAAAATTTCAGAAATTTCCACCACATGGATAGCAAGATATAAGCATTCAAAATCACTGAAATTGTTTTTTTAACCCTGTGAAAAACAGGGCAGCTGCACTTCACAAGCTCAATTTTTTGTGAAAAAATGTCCAAAATGGTGGTGCTTCTTTGGATTCTTTTTTCTAAACAAGTTGGCTACATGCTTGAAAATTTCACATCATTTGGAATTGTACAACATATAAAAAAAAAATAGTAAGTAGAATGAAGTAGAGAATGATTCAAAATACTAAATTGTTAAGAATTTATGTATGAAATTGAAAAATGCCAATCCCAATGGTTGAAATGTTGTATTAAACAATCTACATTCTATGATTTTATTTTTTTCCAAAAATATTGAAAATTGAGTAAGATAAAAGACTTCAAAGCTTATTTTAGAGTAGAGATTCCAAAACTGCCCGCAAACTAAAACTCCTCATAACTTTTGACTCATTGGTCAAAATGGAATGATTAAAAGCTTTCCACGTATAGATAGCTCTGGAAAACCAGTTTCAAATTTTTGTTTATGAAAAAAGTGATTTTTTCTGATCTGACCTAACTGCCCAGCTGAGAAAAAAAATAACATATTAGGCCATAACTTTTGACTCGTATTTCCAAATGTCATAAAATTTAGTTCAAATGAAAGGTACTCCTCGTCCACAACTTCTATTAAAATTTCAGCCTCAAATTTGTAAATCTCTGGCCACATGTACCTGCCCAATTTTTTTATGTTGCCAAATTCTGCAGGCTGGTCCTTTAGGGGTTAACTACTGTCCATAAAACACTTTCCTTGCTAGCAAACTCTCATATTCCAGTACAAACTATAAATATCTCTTGTGTAATGAAATAAGTTATATGAAGGCTATCCTCTATATTCAAGTGACTGGGAGTCTTTAATACTTAATCCAAATGACTCGGTGAGACATTACATTTCTTGTTAATCATATAATATAGTTTATGTCACACCCAATTCTTCAACATTATTTCGGTGTTAAAAGAGTTTTTGCATTGATTTTGGGGCATTATCAAAATAGTGTTTCATTTATGGTGGTCACCTCTCTACTATTTTTTCATGTATTACTGATTGTTTTGACAAGATGGATTGATGCCAAATTAGGCAGGCAATCATGATAGTTGCCGCTCAACATTTGAGTGATTTGACTACTTATTTATACTTGATTCTTCATGTCTTATTTCCCCGAAAAGCAACAAGCAAAGTCACTTCCTTATCTTCCACTGAATACATTGTTGTTACTTCTACTATCATAACATTCAAGAGCTGTGACAGCAGCTGCCTTCCCTCTGACAGAATGATGTGGTATATTCCACATCATTTCATCCAAAAGGATGAAATGGTGTGGAATATTCCACACCCCAAATTAGCTAATAAGACACGCGTCAATAATGTCAGACTTCTGCTCAGTGCCAAGGTCATGACTGCACAATTGGGTTACTGGGATGGTAGGAGGTAGAACAAAATATACAAACAAATAATTATAAAGACAGATGGTCTGTCAAAATCTAAAGAATTCGTTGAGTTTTATACACATGAAATCTAACCATTTGCCATCAATAACTTATTCTGAGTTTCTGTTGTGAAGAGAAGCTCTTTATGTATACTTGGGGTGGTAGGAGATAGAACAACCCATGTGGGATATGTAATTTAGAGTTTGTAATTTCTCAACCGCTCATAATTAAGTCTAAAGTAGGAATTGTGTTAAAACTATAATTTCAGACCTCATTTAGGCATATTAAAATAACTTTTTTCAAAATACTTTGAACTAAAATAAGTTGGAGAATCAAGTTAAATTTCATCTCCAAAAATGCATTTGAAACTTTAATCTTCCACTCAAAAGTTATAGACAAATTTCATAGAGGGGTTTGAAAGGATTTTTTTTTGACATTTTCATACATCTTCTCTGAAATTTGTCCATAACTTTTGAGTGGAAGATCTAAATCTAAAAAGGATTTTTGGAGATGAAACTTAGCTTGATTCCACAACTTTTTTTAGCTCAAATTCTTTTGAAAAAAGGTATTCCACTATGCCTAAATGAGGTCTGAAATTATAATTTTAACACAATTCCTACTTTAGACTTAACTATGAGCGGTTGAGAAATTACAAACTCTAAATTACATATCCCACATGGGTTGTTCTATCTCCTACCACCCCAAGTGTACATAAAGAGCTTCTCTTTTCAACGGAAACTCAAAATAAGTTATTAATGGCAAATGGTTAGATTTCATTGGTATAATATTCAAATAATTCTTTGGATTTTGACATACCGTCTATCTCTATATTTATTTGTTTGTATATTTTGTCCTAAAATTAGCCAAAAAAATAGATCGCACCATAAATGTACTGCCATTGTCTCTGTCCTGAAGCTTACATTAATAACATGTGGATGCATTTCGTGGATGAAGACTTCAGAGAGGCAAAGGCAGCCTCTCTGAAGGCTCTTGAATGTTATGATGGAGTTTATGTGGCTCCAGTCACTTTGGCACTTCCTAAAAAATGAAAAAAACAACCCTGCGGCAGCTGAACGCCACGTGGGAAAAACCATACTCTGGTTGTGCTATGCGCTACTTTTGCTTCGTGATGCTTGTGTTGCTTTGGCTCACATCAATTGCGGTTTTTTTGTGGTGGAAGTTTAAAGCCTTGTTCATTGGACTCCCATTCGAGCTATGGCTGGCCTGTCAGAGTCGAAGTCGCATGCCACTGGCTGTGGTGCCGATGTATTCCATACTTCGATCACCGCTGTTATTACAGATTGCAGGCTGCTGGAGATTTGTGGTTGGAGTTTCGTGAGTGTATAGTAAACGGGCAGAGTGTACTAGAGAAAGCGCGAGGTGGCAGGTGTTTTGGTTGTGGCGATGATGATGCTGTCTTCACCGTGCTTGCTGAAGTGCATCCACACAAGCCCCTTGAATACCAAGCTTTCAAACCTCAGTCACGTCGCCTCGCTCTCGCAAGCCCCCTCGAAGAAATTCTCCTCTTTCGCCCCTTCGATTCGGCGTCCCCGTGCGTCTGTTTCGATGAGCTTACAAATGGAGCAAGCTCGGTCTTCGCCCGGGGTGGACCTCGACCCCCCAACTGTGTTGGAGGTTTGTATCCCCGCAGAGTCCCTGTCTGGATTTGAATCAGATTACGATCGCGTGGCGGCTTCGTGGCCATCGGATTTGTCCACCACCTTGGACGATCACAAGCTGGAGGATTATGTGAGCTCCGCTCACGCTTTGGTGCGACGCTGGTTGCCTGAAAAGCTGGTTTCCCGTCTGGAGAGTTACATTCATGACCCTAATCAGCCGCCGGCAATCTCGATCCGCGGCTTGCCAATTGACCGCGAATTGCCGCCCACGGAGCCGGAGGGAGAAAGCCACAAGGTCGGGAGGTACATGAGCGAGACGTGGCTGATTGGCATTGCGAGAATTGTGGGCCAGGTGTTTACGGTGGAGTTTTTCACAGGGAATCAGCAAGGGCCGAGTGTGCTTGTGCGACAGATTTATACGACTGCGGACAAAGTGGATCAAGTGAGTCTCCATTGCCCGTGCGTCCAACTTGTTGCAAAACTAGCCGTGTAATGTGAAGTCTCCATTTACCTTACAGTCAGGAAGGGAGGGGTTTGAATCACCATGCAAGCGAACTTTGAACCTTTCCTTGCAACAATCTAAAATTTGCACTTTTGTTTTGTGTCGAGCTAAAAATCAAATGTAAGAAATTAAATGTCCATGCAATAAGCTGTTGGGCACTTCACAGAAATCAAAGTTCATCTGTATGGTCAGTGGAGCCTGTAATGTATTGAATGGTGTATGGTTAATGGAACCTCCACCTTAATTGCTCACTGGATACGGTGCTAATATAAGTAACGTTCCTTGGAGTGTTCACGGTTCTGGCAATCCGGCCTTTTTCGTAGAGAGAATGCAGTACCTTCTTTTTAGGTCTCTTATGTGCCTCACTTTCTTTGGGAAATGCCTTGTCGTAAAGAGGTGACTGTGAGCATCTTAATTAGGTCATCTCTGGGTTCCAGTTTCGTTTGGGGTCTTCACATGGTTCATCTAATATCTGGCTCTAATTAGGAGTTGTATAAACTCCAACTGCTTGTACAAGCAAGCGCATAACATTGAAAATTGACAGGGTTACAGGGTTTTGGAATTCGTGGTACCTTAAGTGATTCTTTCTCACGGGAAGGATTGTGGAGTTTTTCCCGGGTTAAGGGGGTATTTTTAGCCTGGTTTGGTTTGTCAGACCTAGGCAAGGTTAGGGGCCGGTGAGTTACCAATTTTAAACCCTGTTTTTTCGTTCGTTATCCCGGGCTAGTCTGGTATCGTCCAATTCTCATAAAGTAGCGGAGCCCCCTGTCCAAACCGTGTTAGTCCCCTGCCAGGCTGGTCTGGTTGATCCTCTCGATCTGTGTCTTCCTGCAAATCAGTTTCAACATGGGCTCACCCTTCCGCGCTTCAACATTCATATTCTGGATGCTGAATAGAATGTTTCAGGTCATTTTGTGGTGCAAATATTGTGGATACTGAATGTGTTCTCACTCATCCAAAGCGTTTCTTGAATCTTTAAAAGATGAGTTTTCTTTGTGACGAACTAAATTGAGGTGAGGATATAAGCAAAAAAAGGTGCCAAAATTCAATAAAAGATTCAGGAGTTAAGGGGTTGAGCATTCTTGAGAGGTTTTCGGTTTTCGGTTTTCAATTTTCCGTTTTCCGTTTTCCAGAGAGTCTCACTACTTGAAGCCTTCAACATTCAATAAACTACTGAAATGTCTATTTCGTTACAATGGTGGTATTTCAGTTCTTTGGCACCTTTCAATACGCACGTTCTCAAACAGAAGTCCTTACCCATCCCAGACTTTAGACCTTCATTTACACGTGTCACAATTTTTGACGCTAGAATCGTGCCAATTTAACGAAATTGCTGTTCTGATCGCTCGATCTACCCTTTCCATTGCTCCAATTTGACCCTTGCAGGTAAGCCCAGAAGGCAGCGCTAAGCTCCTCGAATTCCACGTGGACCTCTTCCAAGTGAAGCCCCAGATCTTCTGCAACGTGCTCGTCTTCATCGGCATCCGCGGCGCCCCAAACCAAGCTGGCAAGACTCTCCTCTGCGACCACCGTCTTCTCTACCGACACCTCTCCCCCTCCGACATCCACCTCCTCCGCACCGAAAAGATCACATGGAAATTCCCCCAGACGCAATTCTCACGGCACGTGATCGAAGGCTCCGAATCTCACCCCCAGTTCAACCTCTTCGTGGATAACCAAGATAGTATGACGAGCTTTGACGACCACGTGCATGGAAGCGACGAAGTGAAAGCTGCTTACAAGCGAGCGAAAGAGTTGGCTGCAAGTTTGGCGGAGGGTGTGTGGCTGGGAAGTGGGGACGTGTTGTTGGTGAATCAAAAGAAAGCCTCGCATGGGAGGGCTCCGTATGAGGCGAAGTATGATGGGACGGACAGGTGGTTGCAAAGGACGTGGGTTAATAGTGGAGGGTTCTGGGAAGCGGGGCTACTGAAGTGGCCCAGGCGGGTGGTGAAGAATTCGGATCTGAATTAGACGTCAATTTCGTTATATTGGCGGAATTCCATTGAATTGGCATGGCATGGTGAGACCTGAGAAAGGAAGCAAATGAAATGAATCAGGAATATGGAGGAGATGGGGTGGAAATCCTAGCGGTTCTTCATGTTGTGGATGAAATGGAATTAGTTTACATACTAATTTTGTATTTTTATCCGCTGAACAAGCTACTGAAAAGTGTCAAATGGCGCATGAAGAACCGCCAGTTTCACCTAATTGACGGTAGCAATTTTTGTGAAGTGCTGGTTTGATATATAATGGTGTGCGCATGAATTCTGTGCGCATCGTGGATTGGCAAACCGGTATACGTATTGTGCATACACTGTGGGTTTCGATGTATAGGTTTTGAGTGTGGTTTCAGAAATTAGTGGAGTAGAGATGATCAGGATTTGAGTGTAAGTTACTGATACGGATTGGAAGAGTCGTGATCGCTGGGTACAGAAAAGGGGACTGGAATGTTATGCTTAAAGTTGTTCAGTGGAATGTGAGCACCAGAATATGTCATCAGTGATCATTTCGTGTCTGTGTTTCCACTGACACAAAGATAGTGTATGGTTCGCAGTTGACCACATCTCAAATGTTGCATAGAAATCTGCAATCTTGTTTCTTGGCTCAAGAATTGTATAAGAGCATCTGCAACGGCAAATGGCAGGCCATTCCACGAGGTTGTGGAAGTGTTGGTTTATTCTTTGGAAAAATTGATTCAATGCAAAGTCAACAATCCCAATGTCAAGTGGACTTTTCCACATTATCAAAAGAAAGAAAAAAAAGAACCTACGTTAAAAAAAGACTTTTCATTGAAACAGGGGAAGGTTGAATTAATTGAATGCATAACAATGCAAAAAAAATTGACAATAATGATCATTTCTACCGTGAGCCAACTTGCGGGCCCTTTACATTTTGCAAATTTGTTGATCCTGGGGGGTCGCATTCCAAGGCCGTAACGTAGAACAATCCATTGCGGTCAAATGACCCTAGAGTGGACACTTAGGAAATGATTCCATTATGGGTTTTTCCAAGATGTGAAATTTGGGCCACAATCAGTATTTTACATGACAATAATGTAGTGATTTGTGACGTCATTAGAAATTTCCACCCTTTTCACTGTAAATTCATTGTAAGAATTGACTTTTTAAACCTTCAAAGTTAGAAAATATTGTGATTGCTGTAGGTGAGTAAGATGAGCATTATGAATTCAAATTTTGTTGGTTTTGGAGTAGTCTAGAGACTCTTTTGGGTCATGATAGGTGGACACTTCAATTTTTTTTTATAGAAAATTAATACTTTGTCAGAAAAATAAAATTTCCATTGCTCTCACTGTTTCTTACACTTGTCTTTATGTGGAAAAAAAATTAAAAAATTTCAGCAACAATATGGGGCCAAACTCCTAATTCTAACCACAATGGGTTGTTTTACTTTATAGGATGCTATAGTATGCAATTGTTTTGTGTTCATTTGGCTCCTACATGTTTTCCATTATTTTCCAATTGAGTTAGTGGTAGTCTTATTATTACAAGATTTTCATCTAACTTTTATAATTTTCATTGGTCCAAACATCTAACTTTTGGAAAAAACTGCAAATTACAATTGGATTGCCTTGAAGTGCTTATATTGATTTTATTCAAATTAGAGGTAGTCACACCTTCTCCAAGAATGAAACTCCTATATAGAATGAGTTGTGGAGTGAAAAAAAGAGCCAATAGGAAGTCGTTCTCCATGAAGAAGGTGTAACATTTGCTTTTGCAATGTGGAGCATGGAGCATGAAAATTGGAGAATGGGTTTACTTCCATCTAGATAGAGTAATTTTTCAAGGTTTAGAAATCCAATTAGATAGGCTGAAGTGATCAAGCTCTTGGCATGTGAGTGTTTTGTTTGGCCTCCATTTGTTTTGATTTCATGCACTGGCTTGAACTTTTGTGAGTCCGAGTATGAAAAGGCCTAATTAAACTACACTCTTCAGTCAATGACACTATCGTGTGAGCCTACAAATGCAAGTTTGTGAGCCTTGAGTCTGGATTTAGTGAGACTAGAGCTTGAAAATCCCAAAAAATAGAATTATAAAGATTATTCTCTAAATTTTTGATCATTTATGGTATTTTTTAGAAAAAAACTGAATTTTAGGAAATTTTGATACCTATGACCGTAGAAAAATAGATAGCCTATAACTATGGAATATAATCTGGTCCAATGAATTTGCAAAATTTCATTAAAGTCTTCAAGTGAATTGTTTAAGAACTCCAAATATTACAGACTTCATAAAACACTCTATCAACTTATTCTAAATCAGAAATTTAGTTTGGAGTTTTCAGAACTTTGCATTTGGTAATGATTGCAGAATCACAAAACCTTGCCATTTTTTACCTTCATAAATCATTCCTCAATAGTATGCCTTATACTACTAATTAACCTCCAAACAAATTTCTTGAAGCAAATTTAGATGTGGAAACATATTCTAAGAAAAATAGAAATGACATCTATAATACTACCACAACTGTGAACATCTCTAGTTAGCCAATTTGTAGATATCAGCCTTAGTAAGGAGCAACTTCACTTCATTGAAGCTGAAGCTCAGGGGCATGAATGAACTTGTCTTTTTTTGGATTCATCTTGCAAAAATACCTACAAAGGTAATATAGGTGCTTACAGTTTACGTACTACGGTCAACTACCAATTGCAGCCATAGCCATGTCAACAAAACTAGGACAAGAACATTTTGGAAACATGTTAATAGAAATGTGGTAGACATTTGAAGAAATATCAATTCCAATTTCTAGACATATTATAGCTCTAAGACTTGGAAATGGTAGCATGGTCACACTAATGATGCTTCCTTTCACATTTCAAGCACTCTCCCACTTGTTCTAATGTTCAGTTGTTGGTGCATTTGAAATACTTCGAATATTCTTTTCTTTCCATATTGTTGGATACAAATTTGGATTTGCAGAATTGCCATGCTCAAACGTAATAGGCTAAAAAACTCTTGACATGGTGAATAGACAACGTAGAGACATGGCCTCACTTGCTTGTAGACAAAACCCTGCATATTGAAGAAGAAGAAGCATCTCTTCCCTAGTTAGATTCTCTTGCCTAGTTAGATTTGTACTTGTGAGGATTGGCCAAACTTTTGGCACCTCAAGCCAATCTAGAACCCATGAGCACTGGGATCCCATTACACATTGTTCTTTTGGAACAAAACCAAAAGTTAGAGACAATCACCTTAGTGGAGTTATACTCTTCTTTACGCCCACAGTAGGTTGGAGCTAGAGTGCTGTTGGAGTTGGAATGTTGGTTTACAATACAAGCAAGGCATTTTAAATTTATTTCATGTTGTTGGGCGTGACACTTTGCAATAGACTTGTCAAAGATTCTTGCAATGTGCCATTGTGACACAACACAATCTGCTTCCATCACTAAGGTGACATGAAATTTTTTTCTAATATTGGTAGTGGCTGAGGTTGGCTTTGACACATGAGAACGAGGAAATCTAGATCTAATTTAAACTCAAGGTTGTGAAAAGTTAACCTTATCTAGACGATGTGAATCACCATTTGAGCCGATGGAAAGATCCAACTTCTTGCTTCAAACTTCCAAACACCTCTTCTCTTCCAAGTGGGATATGAGTGGCTATTTCATGAACCCCTTCCAATTGATTCAAAGCTACCATCAATTTTTTTGGATCTCCACTTTAACACGCAATTCTCAATTTCAACTCTTGTTTGGAAGGCCTAGTTCCAGATGTTGATCCTTTTAGATATGCTTGGTAATTTGTCATTTGCATGAAGGTATGGATGCTATCATCACATATTGATGTATACAAGTCATTTCCACAATTTTCTAATTGTTGTAACCATTTGTTGTGAATTGTCTTGGACAAATTGTATAATGGCATATTTGCTTCTTCTTTAAGTGCCATTCCCTATTTGTATCTATTATAGTAGTTAGTTTATGCACAATTCAAGATACATAATTCAAAAACAAGGACAAACACAATTTTGGATAAGATAAGAAAAACTCACCATTTTCTAGAAGCCAATCCACTGTCGATATCTGAAATGCCAAAAGCCATCCAAATATCCAACTCCTAAATCCCATCTTCTATAACCAGTCCAAATGATAACCACCATGCTTAAATTGTAAAGTATCTTATCTCTGCTTCTTCCCATGTCTTGGCATCCTTATATTGCTTGCAAAGCCAATCATACTGGTGCTGTAAGTTCGACTTTATAAATTTTTGAGTATGCTTGTGGAGTGAACTAGTCTAGTACAATAGATATGTGCGTTTGCGATTGTCTATGGTTTTTTTGGGAGGTTGCCTGATCCAAATACAATCCTCACAGCATTCTAATTTGCCATTGCACTGTTCGCCATAAACCCCTTGAAATTTGGACTCTCCACTCCATGTTTCTTCATAAGAGCAATCAAGCATCTCCACATGATGCACTGAACCTCTGTATTGTTACAAACTAGTTAGTAATAGCCGAACTTACGTGCGGTTACAAAAATTATGGTTAGTTGATCCTTTTCTTCCTTTAAGAACCATGAGAGGAGGTTTGTTCCTCATGTGACATTTTGCTTAATACAAACTGAATGATTTTGACTCAAACTGCATACTCTTTTATTACTTGTTATGAGATAGATTTTGTAGTGCATACCTCAAGGTCCATCCCGTGCAATACCATGAGTGGTTTTCATAATTAAGTTTGTAGATTTTTTGATGGTTGACTTGGACGGAGTGTCAATCACATAATTGATGATTCTTGACATAATGTCGCGTCTTGAACATTCCACACTTCATTCCTAGTTTTTGATTCCGTCTAAGGTTTTTGTTTATTTTTAATTCAAGAGATAGTATTGCATTAGTTCAGAAACTTTGGCTACTAAATATTTTGTATGAATGTTTTGGTGGGTCATTGCGTATGGTTGGTGAGTGGCAATCAAAGAGAGACAGATGTTGAGTGAACAATGGACACTAACTGAATAGTTCCGATTTTTTTAGGTGTCTCCAAGGATGTTGCATTCCTCAGTTAGCGGACATGCAAGTTGTAAATGCAATGGTTGAGGAGCAATTGGTCGAGCTAATTTTGTACAATGTCATCAAGAGGCTGATTAAACGTGGAACAAGCTCATTTCATCGAACATGGAATAAGCTAATTTTGTCAGCTGTCATCAAAGACCTTCAACAAGCCATATTGGAGGTTGGCTAATGCTACTACAACATTTGAGGTCAAGATCGTTTGGATATAAGAGCATCATTTGATTCTTATCATCGTATGAGAGAAGAAATTGAATGTAAACAAAAAGTGTTGGATATGTCCAACTATCAATCCTCAATGCTATGTGCAAATAGAAGAGGGAGCCATAGGAAAGAAAGAAAAATGGTGAGTGTGGAAAAATTTAATGCAAAAATTGATATGCAAATTATTTATGCGGGATCTACAAAACGATTTTATTCAAGTGTTGGTATCACTGATAGCAATATCAAGATTGAAGTAGAAAAAAGAAAATCTTGTCAAGTTCCGCATTAATCTCACCATTAATCAAGAAAGATAGGAAGTGGAACCCGGAGGACTCTCAATTCAAGATGGGGTTGGTTCGGAGTGGACAAGTTTTATCAAACAATAAATTCAAACGGTATTCTAGACTACGATTTTCCATTTGGTGCAAGAAATTTTGGACTGAGCTACTATGGGACATTGGGACTACAACAGGCGTCTCTCCTGACCTCAAACATGGAAGGTGATTAAAACATGGCGAGGGACAGGAAGGCATGACAAGTTAGGAGTTGGAGTTAAAGAATCTAAAATGGCAGACCTTGAAAAGTTTTCTGGCAAAAAGGACAACAAGGTGTATCAATGATTTGTACAACTTTGCTTGGTGTTTTGAGATAAACCTTGAATGTAGAATTTTGATGCCAATAAGGTAGCTTATGCCTTGTCATATATAACTAGGGCTATGCAAAATTGGGCTATGCTCCTCCTACAGGCCCTCCATGAAGAACATGAGTATAAATTGTTGGTGGATTACGACACCTTCCAAGACTCGATCATTGGGGTTTATAGCGATTTTGACAAGAGAAGCCATGTTGTAGATCACATTGAAAATCTTCAGCAAACAAGCTCAATGGTGGCATATATTTTCATATTCAATGAGCATGCAGAGTAGATTGAATGGAATGAGTCTAGCTTGCACAATTCCGGATGGGGCTCAAAGACAACATTTTAGATTCGATGACCAAAGCCAAGACTCAACCACATAGGCTTCATAAGTGCATGGCCATGGCGTCGCGGAACAATGAAACATTGTGGGGTTGACGTCAAAATCAACGTTTGCAACGAAATTTTCCAAACTTCAAAGTCTCAGTCATCCCTCCCTGAGATTTGACTGGGAGATTTCAGATTAGTCCAAGAACATTGGGCCTAGTACCAATGGAGCTCGATACCACTGATGTCACTCCAACCCTAGACAAGACGGCAACGAAAAGGCTTGAATACCAGCATCAAGGTAGATGTTGGGCTTGTGGGGAGCTGGATCATGTGTGGACCAAGTGTCCTACAAATTGGTCAAAATCATTGTCAATCTCAACAACAGTTGGAAGAGAGAGTGTGGTTTCAGAAAAAAATGAGCCCATGACTGAATGGGATGGTTCAGTACCTAAGCACAAACCAAAGTGCACTTGCTACGGTCCCAAACAATAATATGGTCAGAGGAGGGGAGCATAGTCAACCCAAGATGGAGCAAGAGCTTAACAATTGGCGAGATTTGCAATCTAAAATGTATCTCTCAAGTAGCATCATTGACTTTCTTGAGGGTTTGGTGAACAAGTTGGATCTGCTATATTTACGTGCTACTATCGATCTAGGAGTGCATTTGACACTGGATGCCGAAATTAACTCCTTGGCAGCCTTTGTACTGGTAGATTTAGGGGCCACAAGGATGTTCATGCACTCCAAATTTGTTGAGTAGTGTAACGCTATTTTACAGTCCAAAGTGATACTGCAAGAAGTTAGAGTGATTTCCAAGCAAGTGATCAATTCCGAACTTATCACACACGAGGCTACAACTGAATTTGTCATCAAAGGTCATTGAAAGACATTAGTGGTGGATATTACAAACACAAGGCAATAACCATGTATATTGGGCACTCCTAGGTTGATCCACCATGACCTGACAATTCGTTGGTCGCGACGGAGTGTGGTGTTTGATACTTTCTATTGCCATGAAAATTGTAAGCAACAAAGAACTAATGGTGAAATTGAGAATGTTAGCTTGTATCAATCAACTGGAGGTGGAATTATTTCACTACAAAAAAACAGAGAAAAACGTAACTGTGCAAATGACTACAAAATAGTCGCGTTGTAGTCGCAAAACAAAAGAATGACTCCGTGGCGCTGCAGTCATTTTGGACAAGTCATTTACAAGAATGACTGTAGATATATTATCACCTAACAAAGAGGAAACGGATGAGACTTTGGATGAGATGAGGCTCAATAAAGAAAGACAGCTTCGAAAAGATGGTTTTGAGCTGCCATGTGGAAAAGGAGGGCTTTTGTGGACTAGGTGGACAACGACTTGACCCTTGATAAATCTGACGTGGACAATGGAAGCGCAGTCACAGTGAACTGGTGAAGTCATTTTGGAGTTGCGTCTGACCCCTTTTTAATTTGACGTGGACATCTTCAACGCAGTCACACTGCAGTCACTATAGAGTTGCGTCTGACCCTTCTAAAATCTGACGTGGACTTCATTCTGCAGTCACGGAGAAGTCATTTTAGAGTGACGTCCGACCCCTTCTAAATCTGACGTGGATATAACAAATGCAGTTGCAGCAGTCATTGTACAGTTGCGTTTTACCCCTCTATAATCTGACGTGGACTTTCACGTAGGCATCATTTTAAAATGATGAATTTAGGATTTAGAATTTAGGGTTTGGGAATTGTGGCGATGTGTGCAAAAAAGAATGTATTGACAATTGCATGGTTAGTAGTCATTCTACAATCACATATGAAAACATTTTAAATATTGCAAAAATACATCATCCACCATATACAATATATCATACACCATGCTTAATATAAAATATACCATATACAAAATATTTGGCAAATATGCCACATGGCTCTCAAAGCCATTTAGTATGAGAATATGAAGAGTTAAAATTACAAACCTTTTATACAGGTGAAGTGATAGGAGGCAAGACAAACCATGTGGGGCATGTAAAACATAGAAATTATATTATTAGTAATATTTTAGATCTCATTTAGGAATAGTAGATTAATTGTTTTAAAAAAACTTTGAATTAATAAAAGTTGAAAAATAATTTTACTTTCATCTCTAAAAATTTGTTTTGGATTTTGAACTTCAAATCAAAAGTCGTGGACAAATTTGAAAAGAAGATTGGAGAGGTTATTTTCTTAACATTTTTTTTATTCTAGTAGTGTAGAAGATGTAATGTAGTCATTTCCATGTCGTTATCTGACTGCAGTACTGTAACACGACTTCCACTTGACTAGGTGCAGTCACATGGAAGTCATAGGTGACCCCTAGTGAATTAGAATTGTAGAAGGTCAATGTCACTGTTAGTAATGTTGTTCTAGTTTTTTTGCAATGTAGTTTTTAGGGGTAGGCTTAACAATGGAATTGTACACATGCACAGGGAGTTAAGGTTCAACAAATGTGCAAATCCATCTACTCTAGAGCTTGTAGGGTTGATTGTTCCTCAAACATTGTCAATTTGGGTGGAATCGATAAATTTAGTGGGTGTAATTGAATTGTTTGTAAAAAAAACCTTGTTAGCACAAAAAAGTAGTAGGGTGAAGCCACAAGATACTCAAAGTAACCCTACTTATACCAGGAATGATGCAACTGACAAACCTGGATGGAAAGTGGTCTTACGTAAAGAAGCCCGTTCCAAGCGTGAAGTTGTTGACCGCACAGATGCCTTCATCACTACTACTGGGGAGGTTGTAGGGCTCATTGCTCCCCAACGACTGCCGAGTAGAAGCTCCACCGCCAATCTAATTGGAACCATCGAATTATCTATGGAAGAGAACTTACTTGCGCAAGAGACGTACTAGGTACACACTTCTTGTCTAAACATGGCCTGTCATGTTGCCCTAGTGTTTGTGTCGATAGAATCATTTTTCCTAAACTACAAGTACATGTAGTAGTGAGGCAGGTCTCCAAATTGGAGGACGTTGGAATCCTAGTAGTACAACCCGAATCACTTTCCGAAGTGAAGTCATGTACCAGTCACTGTTTAGTTACATGACAGACTCGCCGCAATCATAGTGTAGTTACGTGACAGACAAAGTCATACTACAATTATAGTGAAGTCACGTCGCCTGCAATTGCAACCTGACCGTCTTCTCTCCTACCATCTTGAATGTCTTCCCATTTACTAGGTAATCAGAGGGCCATGTTCACTTTTTTTCATTCACGATGTCATGAAGCATGGACAAGTTCTGGCCTCAACAACTTTAAACATTTCCGTACATCTTGTGCTTTAATGCAAACCCTGAAGCTAACAGCAGGTGTGGAAGCGCATGAAACATTGGTAATACTATCCCTATTACAATTTTCTCAAAATGAGTCTGTACAGCATGTGTCCACCACACGACAACCCTCAAGAATGAACGCAATTATTTCATTCTTCAACTAATCTTCAATCTCTGAAATAGGAGTAATAAGGCTTGCAGACCTTGCTCTCCTAAAATTAATTCATTTATGGTACACTAGTATTAAGTCTTAGGTGACTTGCATTCTTTCAAACATTCCTAAACCCCGGTATTCTAATTTCCCAACTTGCATGAACTGCCTCTCTTCTTATTTAGTACTAAAATATAGCGCCAGTCATAATGCAGTCATACTGTAGTGACATACCGGAAACTGTGCTCATCCTATCTTTCTTGTACCACAAGGCCCCATCTTTTTCTTTATCCATATGTAAAAGAAAACGCCGATTTTGTGACTCTTCCTGGCACTGCAGTCATTTTGAAGCAGGGTTGTCTATTCGGACGTGACGTGGGCTTTTCACGTCCAGATGTCATGATGCGTCCTAACGCGTCACAGCCCGTCGCCAATACTGACGGGACCAGCCGGAGCGCGGATGAAGTCTGTCCATTCTGTGACGGTGTCGGGCCGTCTCCTTGACGGTCACTCCGTCGCCAAATGGACATCCGTCTCTTGGACGGAGAGCTTGTCTGTAGACGAAGAGGCCGTCCGCTGGACGGTAAGCCGTCCCCTGGATGGAGAGCCGTCCCTTGGACGGTAGGCCGTCCCCTGGACGGAGAGCCCGTCTTTGGACGGAATTCTCGTCTCCAAGACGGTAATCTGTTCCTTGGACGGCCTCTCCGTCCTCTGGACGGGGAACCGTCCCGTCCCCTGGACCGGAATATCGCAGGACGGGACAGTCGCCACTTGGACGGTTTCGTTGGCGAGGCTGCGGGTTTAGGGTCCACCCCATCAGCCGTCACTTCGTCTAGCTGGGTTTAGGGTTTAGGGTTTTAGGGAGGGCTTCAAGGTGTATATTAAGGACTTCTGCCTATTCAAGTTTACTTTCCCTTGCTAATTTTGCCTTTCCTGACTTAGTTGGAGTACAACCATTGCGGTAGAGCGAAGTCCAAGAAGAGTGTGTTGTGGTGGCACTTGTTGTGAGAGCAACAAGTGTTGTTTCCACATCACATTTCAAATAGAATACTAATCTTTTTTTTGGTGCAGGGGCAGGTAGAGGAGGACAGATAAGAGCAATGGGTGGAGGAAGATCATAGTGGGAACTTTGGTACACACTACGGCCAGATGGAAAAGTTGTTTGCAAGTTTTGCGAAGCTTTGCTAAGCTATCGAAAGGATCGGTTGCTTTTCCATTTGGGATATAGACAAAATGACACCCTCCTTGGAGTGAGAGCGTGCACTAAACTCAATGCAGCCGTGAAGGTAATATTTTTTAATTGTGGAGGACATATACCTACGGACACTTCGCATGGAACTGAACGCGACGTGGAAGTGACATCACCATCAACGATACTACCAAGTGTAGTACATGGTGAGCAACAACCTGATGCTTCAATCTCGACAAACGATGGAGGAGAAAACACTGGGAGGCAAAGCTCTCAAGTACGATCATCGGAGGCGCCCAACCCTAGTTTGACCTACAGTCGATCAATGAGGCAACTGTTTGTATAAGAAGGAATGAACGCATTAAACAAGCAAGTACTAGACAAGAAGTGGGCTAAGTTTTTTTATGAAGCCAATATACCATTCAATGTAGTGAGGCATCCTGCTTTTCTGGATGCAGTGAAATCAACATCGGAATTGAGAGTTGGCTACAAACCTCCAGCGTACCATGCACTTCGTACAAAGCTCATAAAATCTACAAAAGACGAAGTGGCAGCAATTGTAGCAGAGAAGACGAGGGCACCAATTCACAAGTATGGCGTTACAATATGCTCTGATGGATGGGACAACGTTACACATCGACCATTGATGAATGTCGTGTTGGCATGTACAAGTGGAGAGGTATTTCTTGGATCGATAGACACAACAGACGAATGCAAAGATGCTATTTACGTGGCTAACTGCATGGGTGATTACATTGATGAGGTAGGGGCACAGAACGTGGTTCAAGTTTGTACAAACAATGCAGCAAACATGTTGGCCGATGGCGCTCTTTTACTTTGTAGATTTCCACACATATATTTTCAAGGGTATTCAGCACATGCACTTGACCTTCTACTTGAAGATTGGGGAAAATAAGATTGGATTACAAGTATGGTCAAGAAAGCCAAGTCAATTGTGAAATACATTTGAACGCATCACATGCCACTTGCAATCTTTCGACGACATTCTCCTAATCACGTTTTGAAAAATCCCGTTCAAACATGCTTTGCAACCATGTTCCTCATGATTGAACGTTTGGTGGAGGTGAGGGAAGCGGTAGAATCGACAGTCCACGATCCGCAGTGGAATGAGTACACGCGGAGATTGGCATCCAATCAAAAGCAAAGAAAAGCTAACGATGTGCGACGATATGTGCGAACGGATGAATTTTGGAGGAAATGTTTAAACTTTGTGTACATAGTGGAGCCCGTGTTGATTGCTCTTTGAGAGTTTGATGGCAAGCACCCGTGCTTGGACAAGGCATGGCTTGTGATGAAAAAGGTGGAAAAGCATGTTTTATCTTTGGAGGATCCACCATTTTCATTAGAGCGGAGGTATGCAATTTCCGCCACCAATGATTTCTACAAGCACTGGGACATGCTCAGGACAGATTTGCATTACGCTGGGGCTCTATTGAATCCCTTTATACTTGACGAAGTCTTGCTAATGGATGATGATGAGGCAAGAGAAGCCACATTGAGAGTTTTGCGCAAATTGACTGTTGGAGATCAAGCATTTGCTTCAGCTTTGTCTGAGTACCAAGCATTTAGAGATCGGCGAGGCATTTTCGATGGACTTCCTGATGTAAACACCTTGAATTTGCAGCCTCACGAATGGTGAGACCTTCTCGGAGCCGGTGCTCGTACACTTGCACCGATTGCCAGAAAGATCCTCGCGCAAGTGTGTTCTGCATCGTCTTGTGAACGCAATTGGAGCATGTATTCGTTTGTCCACAACAAATCACGCAATAGATTGACATCAGAGCGTGCTGAGGAATTGGTTTACATTTATACCAATTTCAAGACTCTTAGAGAAAGGGCTGCAACAAATCCGACAAGGTGGTACACTAAAAACATGATGTCAGAGGATTCCATGACAGATGAATGTGATGGTCTAGACCGTGGTTTGGTTCTCTCTGATCCCAATGATGACGATTCAGATGATAGTTCCAATGACGACGATGAGCCACCGTTTGATAGATTTCGTGAGGCGGGAGGAGTGCGTCCTCTAATTGATGCATCCGTATTTGACTTTGAAGAGGGGGATATTAACAACAATGACTACAAGGGACATCAAGGAAGTCCACCACGAATGCCACAAACGTGGAATGCTGGGCCAAGTCGGGGCAATACAAATGAGGACGTTGTGGCACCGAGACCAATAAGTCTAGACCCTATGGATGTACAAGTTGATGCCACAATAGAAAGAGATGGTGTTGACGTTCAAAGAGGACGTGAAGAAGACGTAGTAGTACCACCATCATTGCCCATGAGGACCACCCGCAGAGAAAGGCCCTCTCAAGGTGGAGAAGCACATATGGCCCCTCCAAATCGAGTCTCGGTTGCACAAAGGCAAATGCCAATATTGGAAAACCTACAAATCCAAAGTTCATCAAGGCCGTCTAATTCCGAAGTTCGTCCACACTAACCAACTTTGTCGATAGGTACACGATTGGCTGGTATGATGTCACAGCGTGCAACTAAAAATACGACTTCATTGCGGCCACCTATGCATGCCAATAATCGAGGGAAGCGTCCACGTCCACAAGGTACTACTAGTGAACGTGTGAGTAGTAGAACGCGTAGAAGGCTAAGGAGGGAAGAAACGGCTTCCCAACCATTTTTAAGAGAAGTTCAAATAGGAGGACCCAATACAGATGGCATTATGGATGCAATAGGCCAACGACCTCTTCGGACGTTGTCTTCTATAGCTCGACCACAACGAAACCGCAATTCCGAGGCCTCCAGCGAAAGTGGTAGTGCACCATCCAATGATGATGGTGAATCCATCGGTAGTACTATAGGTGAAGATGGTGAGGTTCCAGGAGATAGTGATTACAGGGGGCCGGTGCCTCAACAAAGTCCACTCGAAGAAATTGGTGGTAATGAACCAATAGTACAAGAAGCACATGCAAATACTTCTGTGCGCATTCTTAGGCATGGAAGACATTGAATGTTTTTGAAAAGACAATAGGGTCTTCATGTTTTCAAATGCAATGGTTTTAGAGGCTCAATACCTTGCATATTGAAATCAGCATTAATATGAAATATGACTTTTGTTCCTTTCATTCTCATGGAACTGTTTATCCCTAAAGTCCCAAAGTCATTACACAAAAAACAACGCAAAACTATCTTTTCTCTTGCATTTGCCTCAACATACGGAAAAAATGTTTTTTACAACATCTAACCGTAAGATCTTATACTTCACATGTTTTTTATCACGTGGTAAAAATTTCATGAAGTTTGACCAAATAGATTGAAAGATATTAGCATTCAAACTTGGAAAAACTAGTTTTCTGAATGCTAGCTTTGCAATTTCAGATTAACTTTCACTCAGTGTGATTTATGGAAAATTGGGCCTTCGGGACACTATTGTTTTTGAACTATTTTTTTTGAATATTCAAGAATCGAGATCAAAATTTGAAAGAATTATTGCAATTGGAAACTATGTTTGCAATCCAAATAACACAGTCTGGTGTTTTTTTCATGTATGTTTTTTTTTTTTCAAATTTAATTTAAATTAAAATTATAAAACTATGTTTTTCATTCATTCATTCATTTATGGTAAGAGTTTCAGATTATTCTAATACATATTATAATTGATAAAATTTGATTTCCACGTTTAGCTTTATAAAATCACAATAAAATCAATTTTCCATTAAATTTTCTGAACAAAAAAAACATAAATAGAAAATGAATTCTTACGTATGTTGAAAAATATTAAAATATTATGCTGATTTTCAATAAAAATATAAATTTGGTTTGATAGTCAAATTTGACTTCAAGCTTTTCTTTGTGGTTGTTTACTAGTTTGGGGCTTGAAAAATAAAATAACCAATTGAAAATTTTTCTGACTAGAAATCTCTATTGATATTTGTACCTCTTGTAAAAAACTAAAAATTTAGAATCTCTTGAATTGTTTTTTCTACTTTTACTTATTTATGGCATGAAGTGCAACAAAAATGTTGACAATTACAATTTTGCACAAAACTAATTGAAATTTCTTGTAGTGATACACAATTCAAAATTTTTAGTACTAAAGATATAAGATTTTTGTTTAAACTCAATTTAAATGATAAAGTTAGGAAAGACAAGAAGTTTTTTACAACTCAATATTTAGGTAAAATATGTTTATAACTTTATATAAACCAAAATGAGTACAAAATGCATTGAAGCCACAAAGTGTGCTACATTGCTATGGATGTCCTCAAGCCCATACTATAATAACCGCATGTGCTAAGTAAACACTAATTTTGCAACTACATGGTAATACACTATTATCTAATCTTCATTGCGCGCCTGCTCTTCTTGAAGGTCTTGTTCTTTGTGGGCCTCGCGGTAGCAATCCACGGGTGGTGTCCAAAACGTTGGAGCACCACTTAGACGTTGCACAGCATATGTCATCGAGCGTTGTTGTAGTGGCTCCACCTTGCACAATTCACCCAACATGGTTTGAAATGTACCAAATGCCGTATGGTCCGGAATCATCTCTACATTTCCACGATCTTTTTTTCATACCTTCATAGCCAATTTCCCTATGGAGTATCCGTCCGTGTGTATACTAACACACGGTGGCTTAATCCTGCGAATAGGAGATGATGAAGTTCCTGTCTCTCCAGTCAAGTATATCAACTCAGGAGCCACCCACCAACGTTGCCTTCGGGTTGCTTGAAACTTCCTTGGACAATTGAATTGGTAAAGAGAAGGGGTTTCTTCGTTGATGCGGCTACCTATTCCCCAATCACATAGACCAATCCACACGGTTCTTCCATCATCATTCGGAAAATGAAGCATAATGTTCTCTGGTGTGATGTCGTTGTGCAATACAGAGCACTGTTGCACTGCATCCACAATGCAAATCATCGCCCACGCAAGTTCAGTGCGCTTGCGTCTATATGCCATGAGTCGTTTCATGGCTTGCATTGTTTGGGGAGTTGCATCATAAGCCAAATCCCCAATTTCATCTGGATCTTGGTTCTTCTCATCAAGGGTAAACATGGGGCCAAGAGTACCGCCATTCCACCATTGCGAATAACACTCCATGGTCATGTCATTTATAGCAAAAAATTTGATGACCCCTGGATGCTCGCATGGACATACCAATGCCTCGATGGACAACTTCTCCCTAGACTTCTTCAATTCATCCATGCGCAAGGCTGACTTCCCAGCTAATTCCATATTCTCGGGAATATGTTTTGAATTTTGAACACATACTTTGCGCACCCTTCCATGCCCCCCTTGTTTGCTATGGCCAGACAAATGAATCACCACCACTCCTCTTTCAAAGAAAACCACTCCTCTTGCAGTTTGTTGACCAAAGGCCAAGTTCTGACTTCGTTGAAACCACGGAGCGGAACGGATGTTGTTTGAAGACAATCCACGCACTGCTTCATGCCACCAATACACCTTCTTGTGCAACAAATTCAATGCTTGTTGTCTGGGCACTACACTCTTCTCAAAGCCTTTTATTTTCTCCGCAACTTGGGCAAGGTTGAAGATACACGTTTGCACTTGTGACTCCAACCAATGATCGAAGCATTCTTTCGTGTGGTCTTCATGCCACTCATCCACGCTCATTGTTGTCCAGAACATGTGGTGGAACTTTTGTTTAATGACATCCACTCCCTGTAATCCGCGTGAGACGTATATTGTAATCAACTGCAAAATCAAATACTGATAAAAAAAATCCAACGCCACTTCATGCAATTTTCACGTTGCACCCTTGCTTGGCCACTTCTCTGGATTTGTAGCCTTGTGCCTCTTTCGTTTGTTTTTTCCCCTTCGAAGACTCTCAGCCTTCCACAACAGCTACGGACCCTTCTGCAACTACGGCCTCTGAAACAGGCTTTGGTGATTCCGCATCCGGGTCCATCATTGGTGCATCTCCAACACCTGTCCACCAATCATCAACCTTTCTCTTTGAGAAATCGCGACCAGCCATCGTGACAATAACAAGTAACAAATAATCAAAATGAAAGGAATTAGGAATTCGTCTTCCACAAAGTGAAAAACCGCCCCCCTTATTCCTCAAAACAGCCTCTACCCAGCACCCGCGCTCGCAAGCAAGGATTGCAACCAAGACAAGACAAGAGAGCACCGTCAGAGCAGGAGAGACTGTGGCGAAAGTACTCTAAAAATAGTCTTATATACCCATTTCACGTGGCCGGGGTGAACTGACCCCCTCGCTCGGCCCTCCGGGCTGACCCTGTTTTCCGCACCAATCCTTTTTTGCAAATTATGAATTCATATAGACCCCTAATTAGTTCAATCACATCAATAATAATCCCTGGATCGGCCGAAAATAGAGGGCTTTTTTTTACATGCACCCCTGGTAAGGCCGAGTGAGGGGGTCAATCCACCCCAATCTTTCACGTTGACGGACAGGCCGTCGAGAGGACGGACAGAGCGTCCAGGGTCGTCCAGGGCGTCTAGAGGACGGGAAGGCCGTTCAGGGTGACAAGCCGTCCAGAGGAACAAGTCGTCCAGGGGCCAAGCTGTCCAGCCCGCGGACTGGACGTCGAGAGGACGGGAAGGCCGTCCAGTCCACGGACTAGCCGTCCAGGGGGCCAAGCCGTCCAGCCCACGGACTGGCCGTCGAGAGGACGGGAAGACTTTCGAGAGACGGGAAGGCCGTCGAGAGGGCGGGAAGGTCGTCGAGTGGGCCATTCAAAACAGTGCTGGCCGAGTGTAATTCATTTCTAATCCTTGTTCGGAGAATTTTTCATTTATGTGGTTTGGCACTATTGGACTTGTCAGGACAGGTGTCCTCCCTCTCAATCGGGCATTAGTCTACGGTGGCGGGTAGTTTAAGAGTGCTAACTTAATGTTCACGTTTGTTTCAATTAGAGGACAAATAAATACCAGGGATGACATTCAAATGCTCAAAACGAGGTTTACTGCTCATTTAGAATGGAATTCTATTTAGTTGCACGTAAATAATGGAAGAAACATAGAAAAAACCATAGAAGGTCAAATTGAAAACTTCTTAATGTCAGTCCTAGAATGTTCTATTTGGATGTTCATGTTAACATTTGATTCATTCTAATTGCACCCATTTTCACGAAAGTCGTTGGCATTGGGCAATGTTTTTATTACAAAAATCCCAAAATCTTGCAATCCCTTAAAATAATTTATATTCTGTAGGGCTCAAATTTGAATTCAAATGAATTTTATCAATTATATGTAGAACAATTTCACCTTTGGGATTATTGTATTTTGATTCCATCCTTCCCTGCATGTAAGTGCACCTAACAATTTAGTATTTTGTTGAATTTTAAACCCTGCCTACACTATTATACTCAATTCAAAGTCTCAAACATACAAACATTCAATAACTTACTAAGCCCGGATCAAATATACAAAGACCAAGACAAAAACCACCCTCTAAATGCTCCAATTAAAGGTAGTAAGATTAAAACTCTGAAATGGTTAATTATAAAATAAGTTAAAAACCTCCTAAACAACATATGTCATATGCATATCATTGATTCATGTAAAACATTGTTTCGGCTTTCCATTCATACATTACAGAAAAAGAATGTAGCCCTATACATCTAAACTTAAGAATGTTTTACCTTTTAAAGATATTGTTATGCCGTTTTTTGGTGTCTTCAATATGTTTTATAAAACTTTGATTTTAAATCATTAATCTATTTTTTTCCAATTCAAACTTCAAAGACTACATCTCGATCAAGTTTTGCACTTGTAATGCCAACTAAAAAAAGGAAGGATATTTTTCGTAGTTTCCGGTCCATGCTAGGTTTTGAAGTAAACCCTATAGGCCAATACCCTAAATCCCAAACCCTAAACCCTAAACCCTCTTCACTGTTGCAATTTTAAGAGTATTTGGTGTTCAAGTTTATGTAACTATAGCAAATAAGAGTGGATTGGTGTAATGAAATTGAAATGCAACATTGAGTACATGAACTTCACATTTTTGTGGTCTCTATATTTTTTTTATGGCTTCTAAATTATAAAGCAACTAGCGGTGAATTATTATAGTTTTTCATATGGATTGTTTATTAATTGCTTATGTAGTACCGTATGTTAACCACTAAACTGACTAAAGTCCCAAGGCCTCTTTTCCATCCTAAATCTGAAATAAATTGTCATTTCTATAGCAAAGAATGTAAAAAAAAAAATGAATGTGTTTAGGACTTTAGGCCTTTAAGGTGCACATCTACTTGTAGTATGTAAGATCTCATACTAGAGTACTAGACTAGTGTTCAATTGACCGGAAGAAATTTCACAAACTTTGCCTATGTAGAATTGTAGATTGCAAGATATTTACAATAAACTTCAACCTCTGAACGCCCAACGGCATCATTTAGTGCCAATTTGATGGCAATTTAATCACTTCAATGAGATGGAAAGATTGTGGAAGCGTTCATTTTATTTTTGGGGGACCTTCCATGTTGAGTTACAAAGTGTATCCAAATGATTTTGTAGTCTTTCCAATATTTGCCTCCACGTAATTAAGAGTTTAGGGGAAAAAAGAAAATGCTACTTTAGTGTATTTTGGGAAGTTGTTGCTCCTTACTCTAAATCTGAAATTTCTCCCCCAAATTGATTTTTTCTGAGTTTGAATCTAACTATCAAACAAAAGTTCATTTTCTCTAGTTCCTATTTTATGTAAAATCCCCCAACACGAACCTAAATTGAAATTTCATTATTGCGATTTGCACTTCGAATGTGTTTTTAATGTCTACTACATTCAGTACATTCTAAATAAATCATGAAATGGAAATTAAGTTTACGCTATGATGGATTCTAATGTCATTATCCTTGTGATATAAGGTAAACCTGCCTATGACAGGCAGAATGACTGATTTGTTGTATTGCCATTAGCAAAAATAATCAAATTTTTTCCATACAAAGACACATGTGAGAAATGAAGAACGCAACTGGAATTTTATTTTTTGGATTAAATATGAATTTTTTGTGAATTTTTGAAGTGTACTGTCCAGTAAGCCCAAAAGAGTCTGTAGACTATCCCAAATCAGCAGAAAATTGTTTCCATGATGGTCATCTTTCTACCTAAAACAGTCATAACATTTTCTAAGATGGCTAGAAGACTTTCTAACATGGACATGACATGAAGAAATAAAAAAAAATACTTTTTACTACCAGTTTTAGACTAGATTGGTGTAAGTGTTCATAACAGTTACTAATAACTTCATAACCATATCCCAAGGCTTTGATAACAACTACAAATCAACCTTATGCAGTCTTCATCCCATTTTTAAGAAAAAATTTCTCATAGATTGATAAAAGATTGTAATGGGGGGTCAGTAGGTACCTGTCATGGGTGGTTTGCCTTTTATAGGCAAGTTTACCTTATACACATGGTGAAAATTTGAAAATTTGAAAATTTGAAAATGAATTTTCTATTTGATGTGATTTTGTCGAAACTTCGAATAAAAATCAATTTTCAAAAAAATAAAAATAAAATTTTTAAAAGATGTCCCAGACCACGAACAGGCCGTCGAGAGGGGCCAGGGCGAACTGACCACTCTTTTGCCCCGGACAGGGGTAATTGTAGAAAAAAAGCCCCCTATTTTTTGCCGTGATTTTTTGTATTTTTACACCTCCCCTAGCTAATTTGGGGCCGTTGATTCCAAATCTGAATTCAGAATTTATAAATTTTATCATCTGATTGCAAATAAAAAATCCCACAGTGTTTTCCCCAGGGATAAAACAGGGCAATAGAGTGGTCAGTTCACCCTGGCCGTCGAGAGGATGGGCGGGCCGTTCCCGACCAAGGACAGGCCGTCGAGGAGACGGGCACCCCGTCCTTTTGGACGGCCTTTCCGTCCAAGAGACGGGTAGGCCGTCCAGGAGACGAGTATTCCGTCGAGGGTACGGGCAGGCCGTCGAGAGGACGGAAAATCCGTCCGTCCAACTCTCGGGCGGCGGTGTAATTATTTCCCGAACCTGTCGACGGCGCCCCAAACCTGTTGACGGCGTTCTAACCCTGTGTCGGACCTCTGTGGACGTATTGGCCGTCCATTCCAGGGCTGTCCCACGCCCTGGACGGTCTAGATTCAGGGGGGGGACGGGTTGATGTTATGTTAATTACCCTGCCTAATCGGGTCGGTAATTGGGGGGTATAAGTGACCATTTTTTGACAGTTCACCTGCTTCCTCTTTTGAGTTGCACTGTCCGAGCTTGAGAAAGCTTCGCACTGCAATTTGAGGGGAAGTGTTATACATTTGACATTGTTTTGCCACATTTCAGTTGCCTTCACGCAACAGAAGGCAAAGCAAATTGTCATTGTATTCGCATACAGTATCGTGTGTGTCATTTTCCAGGTATCAAGAATGGACGCAGAGGATGTAGTAGGAGGTTTGGGACCTGGAGGTGACCCCCCAAGAGGTTTGGGACCTGCAGGTGAACCCCCAGGTAGAAGGAAGAGAGGAAACAGAGCAACCTTGGATTGGGGCACACTTAATGCCGAAGCGATTATGGCAAAGCCTGGGTGGGTGGAGGCAGATGGCCCATGGACAAGAGTAACATGTCGACAATATATAGATTGGGCCCACATCAACCGCCATTGGCCACATGACCGGTTTGAGGTGCACGTGAAATCTAGCGTGGTAAATATTGACCAGTGCCAACATCCGCACTTCAAGAAGAGGATGATTGAAGTGTCATTGGCACTTTGGGGTTCAAGATCCAAGAAAGACGGGACACTTTCATTGTGCCAAATGGCATATGTGGAGGTTTTTCTTGGCAAGGATGTGGACTGGAGCAGCTTTTTGGGCAGAGCGCGGAATAATGCATTTCCAAATCGAACTCGCCACATTGCAAAAAATCCTGCTGTGCCATTGGACAATGTACCAAATCCTGCCGTGCCATTGGCTGATGTCCAAAATGTGCAAATGAACGTGGTTCCACTGGCGGAGTGTCCAGGGACGGAGTTGATGGAGGTAGAAGTTGGTCAGGGCAGCGGTCCAGATGTCAACCAACAAAATGTAATTGGTGGAGTGCAAGCTGACGGTGAAGAAGTAATTCGCTTGCATCAATTAGTACAAACACTGCAAGCAGAAAAAGAAGAAACACGACGACAACATGCTGCAGTGTTGGAAGTTCATCGTGCAAGGATGCGGGCCGTTCTAGATGAAAATGTGCGCCTCATCGCACGAGAAGCCGAGCTCGTAGAGCGTGAAAGGCGGTTCAGCACAGACTCAGTTCCACCACTCGATGTTGTAGTGGAACGTGCTACATACGGTGCAGATGAAGACACACCAGGCCCGAGCAATACATCTGAGTTTGTGCTGCGATCACAATCCACTTTTCCAAGTGCAGAAAGTGTCACATTGGATATTATGCGTGCACGTGCTGAGCGAGTTGAAGCAGAGCTTGGAAGTACTCGCACAAACATGGAAGAATTAACAAACGCCATGCATGCTTTGGAACTTCGTGCCAACAACGCCGAGGCAGAGGTGGCGGTGCTGACTGCAGCTCGAACAGCCTTGGAGCAGACCATGACCACATTGAGTGCTGAAAATATGCGGTTGGTCCAAAATCCTCAGAAGGAGCAGATGCTGCTTCAAATGTGCAACATGAAGTTGACATGCTACTTAGCGCTAAACGAGGCTGAGCAAATGCAACGTGAAGTGAGGAGAGTGGCTGCGGAATTCAATGATGGCGATCAACGCTATTTTGGCTTGACCTCGTGGCCTCGGGTGGCAGAAAGGTCCATCGATGATTTGCCAGTGTTTAGGGAGAATTCAAGCATCAATTGGAATGCCCGTCCAGACTTGGGATTCCAATATAATATCGATCGCCAACGGTACGGGCCACCCAACCACGATGGCATTACGCCACTAGTGTGGCCTTCCGTTCCAGATTTTGTACAAGATGGAACAACATGTATAATGTGCCAAGAACCGTTTGGCCCCAAGGGTGGATGGATTCTTGGTACATGTGGCCATCTATACCACCCTGTGTGTCTCATTCCACACATGGTCACCAGAAAGAGATGTGCGCAATGCAGGGCTCCATTTCATGCACAACTGTACAAAACGTTTGGCCTTCAAGACCACATGCCTGAACATTACGAGCACAATGAAGAAAATTTACCGGGCATCGGTAATAGAGTACATTGGGGGTCCGACATGACATGGCTTTAGAAGTGGGGCCACGACAACCGACACCTCCCGGCAGGAACAGTGGCTGACATACCATGGACGAGTGACGCCCAAGTGACAAAGGTGATCATGAGGGTGTTTGGAGACAGTGATCCAGGGCGTCGACTATATTTTGGTCAGATTGCCGATGGACATTGGGACCCAAACTGCTTAATTTTTGTGCGTGCACCACATCCACAACGCATCATGTTTAACTCTCAAGGCCAGCCAGTCGGATTTGAGGGTGAATTGGGCTATGAGGAAGAAATGGCGTACATTGCAGACAATACCTTCCATGAGCCAGCCCTCGTGAATGACATTTTTTCCCACTTACATAATAGATACGATATAGAAGCACTTCAGCTTCTGAGGACTTTGGAATCGCAACAAGAACTGCAGCAATTTTTGAGAAATAGCATAGCACGCGGCATTGTAATCGAAGATGTAGACTAGATTGTGTATAACTAGATAGATGTATAGAATTAAATACCGGAAGTTGTACAAAGTGAACGTATGTAATTATGTAAAGCCTTTATTAGTTTACCATGTACTTCAACGGATTTATAAAATATATACATTTATCGTTTTCTTTCCACCTTGTGTATTGTTGCTTCGCCTTTGTCAATTTTTGTAATCTATTGGACCTTTTTGTAATAGTATAGAAGAAGCCTGTATGCTTAGATGGTAGGTAAAAGAGTGTTCTATTTTATTTTTGGTGAAGCCCTAAAGTCCGAAGTCCATTTTTTGGCCCAAACCACCCTAAACCACCCCTTTTGCTATGTTCACCTATGAATTAAGTTTTCCAATTTTTTTTTAATCGAACCAAAGGATCTTGTTCTACACTTGTCTTAGATGACGTGCTAAAAAATTTGTAATGTTTGACCGTATGGATTGAAAGTTATTAGCATTCAAAGTGAAAGAAGCAAATTTATTTTAAGAAGTTGCTAGGATTGCCCGCTCCACAAAAAACCCATAACTTTTCCATTCCTAATCCAAATGGGATGAATGAAAGCCTCCCATTTAAAAGAAAATATAATCCAACTGGCAAAAAATATACAAATTTGTATTTCATTTTTTTGTGGATTTTTTTGTCTACCCGGAGTCTTGGACTGCCTGGTGTCCCAATCTCCTATGTTTGAGGTTATTGTGGCATACCCTTTGCTCTTAGGCACCGATTGGAATAGAAATTGTATTATGAATAAACTCATAAGTTTATCTATCATTCTATATTATCATTCTTATAAAAAAGTTTTCAAAAGTTTCAGTAAAAAATGAGATCATGGGAGCCTATCGAAAATCCATTTTGTCCCTTGCAACAAGAACAATGAGAGTATGTTACTTTAGGGGCTAAGAAATAAAAACAATAGAAATTGTTTACCAAAGCAAGAAATAAGTAACAAATTATTTTATTGCTTCATATTTGATGAAATCTCCTTTAAGTCTTTAGAATTAAACCAAAAAATAATTCACGTTTTGTAACTTTTGTTCTATTAGTTTTAATCTTTTTTTAGTTGGACTATTGATTGACTACTCCCTCATGTTTATTTTTGAATCCAAAGTTTACAAATTAAAGTATTGAATATTTTCCATTTTTTCTCAAATGGCATTATGGAAATCAAATGATCAAAGTCTAATATCTTGCAATTGCTAACTTGATAAGGTCACGCTACATGAAATTTATTTGAAAATCAATTGAAATAAATGACTTTATGAATGGCGATCCTATACTTGAAAGTCTTAAATTGAATAGATTCTAATTTTTTCTTTTCATTTCATTTCAAGATGAACATGGTGAAATGACAACTTGGAGTTTTTTTTGGCAATAATTAGCATAGGGCCTACATGGATTAATATTTTTGAATTTCTTGCCATATAGTCAATGTAAAATCAATTTAGCAACTTCTCTAATTAGAAATCCAATAACGAACTTTAATCCCTAGAATCCTAGATGCCCAAGTCATGTTTTGAGCTTCTACAAATTTGCTCTAAATTGAACAAAATGTCAACATTTTGATTAGGTGACTAGGTGTATCAATTAAAAAAAAATTGTAACCATATAAATTCAAACAAGACATGTTACAAATCTCATAGGTTACTAAAACACAAAAATATCACTTATAGAGTAAAAGATAATAATATTTGAACATGAGGGTGTTAAAACTACAAAAATGATGTGAAGTCTTCCAATCCTCTTTTTAGTTTTCACAAGTCAAATTTAAAAAGTTTTTGACCCAAAAAATATGAGTTTAAATTGCCTAACATATATAGCCCCAATCAATTTATGGCTTTTCAAAATATACTATATATATATTTTTTAATTTTATTTAACCCCTAAAGGACCAAACACCATATTTTGACAACATAGCGTTTTTGGGCAGCTCACCACGAATGGAATTTTTATTTTTTTTCTTTGAAATTTTCACACAAGATGTGCCCGAGGAGTAGCTTTAGGGCCCAATAATTTTCATAACTTTTGACCACATGGTTAAAAAGTTATGGTATGATATGTAGTTTTCATTGTTCGGCAAGCAGCCCGGGCAGCAAAAAAACTTCTTTAAAAATCTTTTTTTAGAGAAATAAAAATTTGAAATTGGTTCTCTAGATTTATGTGCACAAGGAAAGCTTTAAATCATTCCACTTTGATTTATGAGATGAAAGTTATGAGGAATTTTAGTTGTGGATAGTTTGCAGGTAGTTATAGAATCTCTACTCTAAAATATACTTTGAAGTCCTTTATTTAACTCAATTTTCAATATTTGTGGAAAAAAATATGAACACAAGGTGTAGATTGTTTATTACAACATTACAATCATTTGGATTGGCATTTTTCAATTCCATCATTAAATCCTTAACAATTTAGTGTTTTGAATCATTTTCTACTTCTTTCTACTTACTATTTTTTTCCTATATGTTGTACAATTCCAAATGATCTGAAAATTTTCAAGCATGTAGCTAACTTGCTTTGAATAATGAATCCAAAGAGTTACCACCATTTTGGACATTTTTTCATACAAATGTGACCATGTGAAGTGCAGCTGCCCGGTTTTTCGCAGGGACAAAAAAAGGGTTTTTGTCACTTCAAATGCTAATATCTTGCAATCTACACAGTGGAAATTTCTGAAGTTTTTTCCACATCTTCTCAAACTAGTTTACTACAAGAATCCTATGGTTACATGTGTCCAAAAATGTTTTTTTTCCAAAATTTGGTACTTGTACTAGAAATGGCAGTTTGGGAGCGTTTTTTGTGAAAACATAGTCAAAAACCTTTAGGGGTTAATTTTAAAGGTCGCCCGTCCAGTGCGGCCGTCCAGCTCGGCCGTCCAACGCGGCCGTCAACGGAATGTCGCCCGTCCAGCTCAGCCGTCCAGCACGGCCGTCTAGGATGAACTTCCATCCATTTCCATAGTTTTCATCCTCTGTCAACGGTTCTCGTCCAGATTTCATCCTGACGAACGCCGGGGTTGAATCCTGACGTCCGTTCGGACATCCTGACGGACGGACAGGACGTGACGGCGACAACCCTGTTTTGAAGTCACTTCTTAGTCACGTTGCAATCGCAAAATCCAAAACCGCACAACTGAACAATGACTTTGCCTTCTAAAGTCACGTTCCAATTCGCCACGTCACTGCATCGTTGCCCCTCTGAACGGAACGTTGTGGATGAAATACACAATGCATTTTTTGTTCATCTCGCAGTCACTGCAACGACTGTAGAATGACTGCAGCACTTTGGATCCCAAACCGCTGGTGCAATTAGGAAGGTGAAGTGGCGTTGCAGTCGCAAAATTAGCGCAGTCATGTTTTGCAGTCACATTTTTGGCCGTTTTTTTGTAGTGTTTCGACTACTAAACACTAGTAGCTTAGAGGAAGAAATTGAAAGAACAATCGGGGAGGTTGGACTGCGGCCATTGGAAAACTCGAGTCCCATAGACCAGGCTGCATCTAAAAAGGTGAAGGATTTTGTGTCCTCAAAATTAACGGCACCTAAGCATGCATTCGTGTCAGGGGCGACTTTCCGTCTTTCTACCTAGGAGGCCAATATTTATGCTCTTGAAATTTTAGAGTGCAATGATGCGGTTGACACCCACATGCACTTCAATTTGGGTTGAGTACCATGACTTGCACAAGGCTTTCAGTGAGAATGCATTGAACGAATTGCCAAACCACAACGTATCTAACATGAAGATTGAATTTAAAGAAGGGCAAGAGCCACATAATACCGACTTGCGACTAATGTCCCTGGAAGAGTTAGAGAAGCTTTGTAAGTATTTAGAAGAAAATCTGGAAAAAGATTGGATCCGGAGGTTCAATTTTCCATTTCAGCACCCATCATGTTTGCTTGGAAAAAGGATGGCTCAATTCAGCTTAATTATTGTAATCTTAACAAAATCACTATAAGAAATTGTTATCCTTTAGTCCTTATTCTAGAGCTCACTAACCGGTTAGTAGAGGCTAAAATATTTACCAAACTAGATATAAGACAAGCTTATCATCATATACGTATGGGACTAGGTCATGAGTTTAAAACGGCTTTCAAAACTTGATATGGCCTCTTCGAATATTTAGTGATGCCTTTCGGATTAATCAATGCCCCAGCTCAATTTCAATCTCATATACAAAATATTTTCAGTGACTTTTTAAATATCTTAGTGATGATATATCTAGATGACATCCTTATCTTTTCCAAGGATTTAGAGGAACATCGAAAAGTAGTGCGGAAAGTCCTACAACAACTCCAAAAACATGGGTTTTATGCCAAGGAATCTAAGTGTCAGTTCCATTGTGAATCCGTAGAATTCCTGGGAATGATTGTTTTGACTAAAGGACTTGAGATGTGTCAAGATAAGGTCCAAACTATTAAAGATTGCCTCGCCCCCAAAACGGTTAAGGAAGTTCAAGCCTTTCTAGAGTTTGCAAATTTCTATCGCCGATTTATATGTGATTATTCAAAGATTATAGTGCCCCTCACAACTTTGACACAAAAGGATAAAGGATTTTAGTGGACGCCACAAGCAAACCGAGCATTTAAAGAACTCTGATCCAGATTCTTACAAGTACCGGTATTACTCCATCCAAACTTTAACTGACCTTTCATAGTTGAGACCGATGCCTCTGATATGCTAACATGCACGATTCTTTCATAGCATGGAGGGGATGGACATATACATCCTTGTGCATATTGGAGCTCAAAAATGTCGCCAGTTGAATAAAACCACAACATTTATGACAAAGAACTTTTGAGTGTAGTTTTGGCATTTTAAAATTGGCGGATTTATTTGGAAAGATCTTTGCATCAAGTTCGGATAATTTCCAATTACAAGAACTTGGAGTATTTCGTTACCACCAAACAATTAAATGGACGACAAGCTCAATGGTCTGAACTTTTATCAACATTTAATTTCAACATCCAACATCAGTCAGATTCATTGAACAAGAGGGTGGACGCGCTGTGAAGGCAAATAGATGTCGTGTAAGGGAAAACTAAATAACAGTGACCTTTGTTACAACTAGCTGCATTCAAATCTTGTGAACCAATCTAAATTGATACCCCGTATTTTTGAACAACTGAAGGTAGCAACTAAGGAAGATGCCACATTGCAACTAATATTAGCAATTTTTTTAAGGGGGATTCGAATCGAACCCCAACAAACATTTGTCGTCAGCTTCAAGGATATACTTTCACTAATAATGGCATCCTCCGTTTCCATGAAATGATATATGTACTGGATGATGAGAAACTTTAGCATCAAATTTTGTGATCCAAGCACAATGTCCCTATTGCGGAACATCAAGGACAAGCAAAGACCCTAGACTTAGTTACAAGGACTTTCTATTGTCCTACTCTTCACCAGTATGTTCACCGCTATGTTGATAGATGCGACCTTTGTCAAAGATCAAAAGCTACACATCATGCTCAATATGGGTTGTTGCAACCAATCCTAGCTGCCCATGCATCCTAGAAAAGAATTTCTAATGATTTTATAGTGAAATTACCAAATAGCAAAGGATATCATTATCATAGTAGTGGTGGATAAAAACACAAAACTGGCTCACTTCATTCCCACAAAGGAAACAATCGATTCTAATGAAATGGTCCACAAGAGCCTGTAGACTACCTTAGAACCAACAAAATTTGAATCCATCGTGCTCATTGTACTCACCTAAAGTAGTCATAATAATTTTTAACATAGACGGCCTAAAAAGTCAATTCTTACAATGAATTCACACAAAAAAGTTGGAAGTTCCTAATGAAATCACTAATCACTCTATTACTGTCATGTAAGACATGCATTGAAGCCAAAATTTCACAAACTGAAAAAATCCATAATGAGGTCATTCCTTGGTGTCCACTAAGGTAAACCAGCCTATTCCCGTCAACTTCCTATTTTCGACATTTGACTTTTGGCCCCATTACCACTCTGAAACTCATCTAAGTCCATCTATTTTTCTGACAAAATCAACTCATTAATTCAGCTTGGGTAACGTGTCTACCATTGATTGGTGGATATCCAAGTACTCATAGATACAATCTATGGCGGTAATGGGTTGTTGATCTGACTTTTATAAATTAATCCATGGGCGGATTTGTAATTTCAGGGCAGTCAACTTCAAAAATTCATAGAAATTTCAATTTTCATCAGAAAATTATAATTCCACTTGGGTTTGATTCGTGAAACATGCATACACCTTTGAAAAATAGGTGCCCCCATTGAAGTTGACTCCAACATAGTCAGATCGCAAATCAGGGTGGTAATAGGCTTGTCTACCTTATGCGTCATCTGACCACAATGCGCTGTTCTAAGCTTATCTTATTTCGCAGGAGGTGCCTCTGCCACACACTAAGTTATAGCTTTGTCGCGAAATATCGTATACGTATTCTAGGACCGCTCAATTGCGAGTTTGGGGCGCTGGAAGTTTCAAGCCTTGTTCGTTTGGCTTCCATTCGAGCTCTGCCGTGCCTGTTAGAGTCGAAGTCGCATGCCATACTATTCCGTACTGCAGCGCCGTTATTACAGATTGCAGGCTGCTGGAGATTTGTGGTTGGAGCTTCGTGAGTGTATTGTACACGGGCAGAGTGTACAAGAGAAAGCGCGAGGTGGCAGGTGTTTTGGTTGTGGCAATGGCGATGCTGTCTTCACCGTGCTTGCTGAAGTGCATCCACACAAGCCCCTTGAATACCAAGCTTTCAAACCTCAGTCACGTCGCCTCGCTCTCGCAAGCCCCCTCGAAGAAATTCTCCTCTTTCGCCCCTTCGATTCGGCGTCCCCGTGCGTCTGTTTCGATGAGCTTACAAATGGAGCAAGCTCGGTCTTCGCCCGGGGTGGACCTCGACCCCCCAACTGTGTTGGAGGTTTGTATCCCCGCAGAGTCCCTGTCTGGATTTGAATCAGATTACGATCGCGTGGCGGCTTCGTGGCCATCGGATTTGTCCACCACCTTGGACGATCACAAGCTGGAGGATTATGTGAGCTCCGCTCACGCTTTGGTGCGACGCTGGTTGCCTGAAAAGCTGGTTTCCCGTCTGGAGAGTTACATTCATGACCCTAATCAGCCGCCGGCAATCTCGATCCGCGGCTTGCCAATTGACCGCGAATTGCCGCCCACGGAGCCGGAGGGAGAAAGCCACAAGGTCGGGAGGTACATGAGCGAGACGTGGCTGATTGGCATTGCGAGAATTGTGGGCCAGGTGTTTACGGTGGAGTTTTTCACAGGGAATCAGCAAGGGCCGAGTGTGCTTGTGCGACAGATTTATACGACTGCGGACAAAGTGGATCAAGTGAGTCTCCATTGCCCGTGCGTCCAACTTGTTGCAAAACTAGCCGTGTAATGTGAAGTCTCCATTTACCTTACAGTCAGGAAGGGAGGGGTTTGAATCACCATGCAAGCGAACTTTGAACCTTTCCTTGCAACAATCTAAAATTTGCACTTTTGTTTTGTGTCGAGCTAAAAATCAAATGTAAGAAATTAAATGTCCATGCAATAAGCTGTTGGGCACTTCACAGAAATCAAAGTTCATCTGTATGGTCAGTGGAGCCTGTAATGTATTGAATGGTGTATGGTTAATGGAACCTCCACCTTAATTGCTCACTGGATACGGTGCTAATATAAGTAACGTTCCTTGGAGTGTTCACGGTTCTGGCAATCCGGCCTTTTTCGTAGAGAGAATGCAGTACCTTCTTTTTAGGTCTCTTATGTGCCTCACTTTCTTTGGGAAATGCCTTGTCGTAAAGAGGTGACTGTGAGCATCTTAATTAGGTCATCTCTGGGTTCCAGTTTCGTTTGGGGTCTTCACATGGTTCATCTAATATCTGGCTCTAATTAGGAGTTGTATAAACTCCAACTGCTTGTACAAGCAAGCGCATAACATTGAAAATTGACAGGGTTACAGGGTTTTGGAATTCGTGGTACCTTAAGTGATTCTTTCTCACGGGAAGGATTGTGGAGTTTTTCCCGGGTTAAGGGGGTATTTTTAGCCTGGTTTGGTTTGTCAGACCTAGGCAAGGTTAGGGGCCGGTGAGTTACCAATTTTAAACCCTGTTTTTTCGTTCGTTATCCCGGGCTAGTCTGGTATCGTCCAATTCTCATAAAGTAGCGGAGCCCCCTGTCCAAACCGTGTTAGTCCCCTGCCAGGCTGGTCTGGTTGATCCTCTCGATCTGTGTCTTCCTGCAAATCAGTTTCAACATGGGCTCACCCTTCCGCGCTTCAACATTCATATTCTGGATGCTGAATAGAATGTTTCAGGTCATTTTGTGGTGCAAATATTGTGGATACTGAATATGCTCCAATTTGCCCTTGCAGGTAAGCGCAGAAGGCAGCGCCAAGCTCCTCGACCTCCACTTGGACTACTTCCAAGTGAAGCCCCAGGTCTTCTGCAACGTGCTCGTCTTCATCGGTATCCGCGGCGCCCCAAACCAAGCTGGCAAGACTCTCCTCTGCGACCACCGTCTTCTCTACCGACACCTCTCCCCCTCCGACATCCACCTCCTCCGCACCGAAAAAATCTCATGGAAACTCCCCCAGACGCAATTCTCACGGCACGTGATCGAAGGCTCCGAATCTCACCCCCAGTTCAACCTCTTCTTGGAGAAGCTCCCTGGTATGACGAGCTTTGACGACCACGTGCATGGAAGCGACGAAGTGAAAGCTGCTTACAAGCGAGCGAAAGAGTTGGCTGCAAGTTTGGCGGAGGGTGTGTGGCTGGGAAGTGGGGACGTGTTGTTGGTGAATCAAAAGAAAGCCTCGCATGGGAGGGCTCCGTATGAGGCGAAGTATGATGGGACGGACAGGTGGTTGCAAAGGACGTGGGTTAATAGTGGAGGGTTCTGGGAAGCGGGGCTACTGAAGTGGCCCAGGCGGGTGGTGAAGAATTCGGATCTGAATTAGACGTCAATTTCGTTATATTGGCGGAACTCCATTGAATTGGCATGGCAGGATGAGCCCTGAGAAAGGAAGGAAATGAAATGACTTAAGGATTTGGAGGAGATGGGGTGGAAATCCTAGCGGTTCTTCATGTTGTGGATGAAATGGAATTAGTTTACATACTAATTTTGTATTTTTATCCGCTGAAGAAGGTACTGAAAAGTGTCAAATGGCGCATGAAGAACCGCCAGTTTCACCTAATTGACGGTAGCAATTTTTGTGAAGTGCTGGTTTGATATATAATGGTGTGCGCATGAATTCTGTGCGCATCGTACACCGGTATGTTGTGTGCATTTACTGTGGGTTTCGATGTATAGCTTGTGATATTGAATTCTGGAATCAGTGGAGTATAGAATCAGAAATTTAGTGTAAGTTAGCGATACAGATTAGAAGAGTCTTGATCTTGGGCACAGTATAGCGAATTGGAATGGTACGTTTAAATTTGCTCCAGTTGTATATAAAGACCAGAATTTGTTATCAATGGTCATTTCAGTGCAGCTTGAATTATGTGTGCATTGTAGCACCGGGATATATATATATATATATATAATACAAATACTGTGGATTTCGATGTTTAGGTTTTCAGTGTGATTTCTGAAATTAGTAGAGTAGGATTTGAGTGTAAGTTAGCGATACAGATTGTAGAGTCGTGGTCACTGGGTACAGTGAAGGGAACTGGAATGTTATGGTTAAAGTTGTTCAATCAGTGGAATATGAGCACCAGAATATGTCGTTAATGATCATTTCGTTGCAGCGTCTCTGTGTTTCCACTGTCATCGTAAGGTTCGCAGTTGACCACATCTTGAGTGTTGCATAGAAATCTGCAATCTAATTTGTGGCTCAAGAATCATATATTGGATTCTACAGTATGCTGTTTTGTGTTCATTTGTATGATATGGGCACCAAATGCAGGCAAACCATGGCAAAATGTGTGATGGGAACTAACTGTGGCACATCATGTAGGAACGGAATTTCTTGCTGAGTCAATAACATATTGAAAGTCACTTCAAGAAAGAAGTACAGCAACCTAAAAACAAACTCGACCTAAAATCTCCAATTTAGGAAAGAAATAACCTTTACAGACAAAGATGTGGAGCCATTTCTATGTAGATTTGGGAACTTTTTACTGTCAAAATTGAATTTTTCCATGACATTTCCGCTGGTCTTGATATATCAGATGATGCCACGTGACCCTATCTTCGGAAATAAATCACTGCCTTACGTTAGATATCTCCAGTAATCTCAATTATCTGCCCTCATGCCATTGCTGAAATTTTTCAAATTTTTTCCCACGTTGCAAGATTCAAGTACAAAAGCCCGGGTAGTGGCTTGGCTTTTTCGCCATTGAAATAAAATTCAATGTGTGCACCCCAAGCTAGTATAAGATAATTAATATATAAATATCTCTTAGCTTGCCACTGCCGTGACTCCATCGAAGTTTATTTCTCATAATGTTTCAAGCTCTCCTTTCATGTTACCATAGCTTATTACGTGATTACTTAATTACATCCATGTCTGTGACGTGGTGTCACAGACGGACAGATCCAATCTGATGTTGAGGAAGCGACGTACTGCAGCGGCCATCGTCGTTGCAAGCCACTCTGCATTGTCCATCATTCGATCTTGTCGGCGTGGATGACGGACCGAGGGAGCTGATGCGCCGCTTTCATGATTCCTTGCCCACTCGCGTGTTGGACAATTTTCAGTCTGTTAACTTCAACGAGATCAAGCAGAGAACCGTCTTTTCCTACAATAAGGACTCGGAATTTGCAACCCAAGCACTCATGGAATTAAGTTCCTCCACAGTTCAAGAAAATGCGGGAGCTTGGTATAAGTCCGAAGCCGCAAGCCCACTAGGGTCAAACCTTTGCCACGCCCCGCGGGCCGCTAACGCTGCCACGACCCCTAGCCTGTCCACCAATTTACTGTGCATGAGATCAATGCAGCTATTGGGCCAAAACCGCATCCTCTTGGAGAATTGAAGGGAGGATTTGGTGAAATCTTAATTTCGCGGTGTGCTGACCCCCAATTAAACCAAATTGCAGTGTTCAAGTGAAGCAGATCGTGCTACATACAAGGGAAATGGCGTCCTTCCGGGTCGAGTTGAAAACACTGGCACAGGCTCGCCACAAGAAATTGATTACTTTGCTTGGGTTCAGTGAAACAGCTAGATGACAGTTTATGGCTGATGTATGAATTTATGCCAAACTTGTCGCTCGAGAAATGAATTTATGTTGTGAATCGATGGGGAAAATCGACTTCGGAGAATTTGACGTGGCCACAAATGCTCCAAGTCATCAAAGGATTGCTTGCAGCGCTGCTCTACTTGCATTTTCAGTGCATTGACATCCGTCATCCTGACATCAAGCCAGCTAACATCCTGTAGAGTGATTCCTTTGAAGCCAAGCTTGCAAAATTTTGACTTGGCAAGGATCATTTCCAAAGACAACCACAACACGATACCACTACTACTACGTTTGTTGCTATACCACCGGAGTTCCCAGCTTTTTCGCATCTAAGGGATATTTCACTTGCATGCGCTTTCTTCAATTTTGTTTTATGATTGCTTCATGACTTGTGTACATGCCAGTGTTTTATGATAAGGTTGAATTTGCAGACTTATAATACGCGTGGAGGGGGAAAGTTTGGATATATGACTCCCGAGGTTTACAGTCCTCAGGTCGGATGTTTACAGTTTCAATTCGGCGTTGTATTGCTGGAGATTGCATGTTCGAGGACAATTAAAGAACTCGTCAGTGGCGCCGGCAACGCGGGCGACAACGCGAGTTTCCGTTTTTCCACAACTGGCACATGGAAGCCGAGACACCGAGATCTTTGAGTCACAGTCCGGGGTGATTTTTAGCTTAACCGGCTAAAATCCTACATTTCTCGGACCAAACGGTTGTTTGAAGCATTCTCTCGGCTAGGCCTTTAAAAAATAGAGAATATTCTTTGATTTTCCTCTTAAATGATCGGGGGATTTTCGAAGAATTTGAAATCAGTTAGGCAATTCTTGATTTCAACCGGCTAACTTGTAACTAAATGCCGCTACTCCCCGTACATTGCTTTGAGGGGCTGGATTCCTCAATTGCTGGTTTTCATCATAAAGACGGCTGAAAAATTGACGAGAATGGGGCTTCGGTGCGCACAGGTAGCTTCATTCAGCTTCGTCATCCCGTGTGGATCGCCTCTCCTGAGGGCCAGTTTTTCTTCTCAATTGCCTCTTTCTGTCCCTCATTGTAGTGATATCAGTTTGACACTACTATGGCACCCTCTCTAATGATAGGAAAAATCGATCATTGAAGCTCTTATTGGGACAGATCGAGTACGGTCTCACAGTTGTCCGTCCTTTTTATCTTATGTAATTAAAAAAAACAAAAGGTCAAATCGAAGTCCTCCCTTGATGTTCATTGAGTACTGTTCGGCATTCATCGACTGACGATATCTTGGTGTGTTGATTTGTCCAGTAGATGGAGAAACGACCGAGTATGCAGGAAATAGATCGTGAGCTGGATTCTCTTCTAGTTTCGTCTCCTAATTGACTAGAATCACAGATTTGGCCAGGAAGGCCAACCACTCACAATTAGGATATTCATCAGATTCATCCGGAGGAATACTCAAAGGTTTGCTAGCAAGGGGATTCAACCGGAACTCACCTATTGCTTCGATTTCGGTTGTGAAAAGACTTACAGCTTCGCTGCAGAGCTAAATTGAATGGATGGTTGTGTAGCAGCTTGTAGACAGTCCGGTAGTAGATAGTCTGTGTACAAATTGGTGGCTGCATTTCTAAGCATTAGAGCAGCTGGTTACAGAGAGTTCTTAATTCTCACAGCCAGGGACACACGTGCCTATATTCTCTTTTTTAGGTGACAGTGAAGATAGTGGTTTCTGTGTGTACCAACATTGTTGGGTCCTAATGTAGCAAGGGACTTCATAGACTTTTTCTTATCTGTAAACCCGTGAACTTTAACTTTCCCTAGAAGCTTGTTCTGTGTACTTGGGTGCATTCTTTTCTTTCAGGATAAAGAACGTAAGGGTTAAATTAAAGAACGTAATGGAGTTGATCGAATGGCTGGTTTACAGACTGTTCAAATCCCTGTTAATCACATGATCATACTGAGATTTTACTGTAAGTGAATCATACGATACATCTTATCAGAAAATTTAGCACATTAACCTTTCTGCTCTCAATATTGAGAGAGTTCTTACACCAATTGTGAAGCTGTGAGAAACTAACATACAATCAGGCAATCAGCGCACTAAGAAAACTAAAATACAAGCAACATGGTCACTTGTGTGCTTCAAGCGCAATATTTACTGTGAGAAAGTGATATCCCCAGGCCAACTCGATCTTACTCAGTGGGTTGATGATTGCGAGATACAGCTACAGTTAGTCAATTTCGTTAAATTGGTCGTATTCCAATTGCTTGACACCTTGAACACGCGTTCGGAATCATTATCGGTTGTTGACTTTTCAACGCTAATGTTGCCATGGGACACTGTCCCATTGGCAACCCATCACCATTATCATTACAAGTTGCAATTTATAACCTTCTTTCCTTTCAAACTTGCATCCTACACTTTTGGATCATGAAGATCAAAGATTGTGATTGAAAAATGTACAACTGGTTATGGATGAATGATAACCTATTTGCCATTGGTGCGGCTCATTGATTATCTAATACATAAATACTTTCCCATTCTAGATTGACAGTCACACTTTGGGGCACCGGAATCATGCCCATTTCACAAAATGGATTGTAGCAACATCTCTGGTCACTCAAATCGATCAGTCTGTATATATCACTACATTAATGCCACATTTAACTACTTCTGGACTTTGGATAGTGCAAAATTAGTAGTGGTCATTAAGAAGGAAAAAATGGTCATTGAGAGATAATGTAAAACATCGAGAGATCAATACAAGACATTTGGAGATCTTCAGATGTTTTGTCTATAATTCATTGAATAGTCTAGAAGTAGATAAATGTGGCATATTATTGTAAGAACCATGCATAACACCTAAGTGTGATGCATACTGGATTGCTCTAAGCTTAGAAATTCTAATGCAAACCACACACAAGTAAAGACACTAAAAGACAACGAATGGTGATAACTTGTATATTACCTTCATGAATGAGATTAGGATCATTTAAGTTATTCCATGCTCAAGCCATATTGCTTTGAAATTGAATGAAGTGTGTTCCCCTCTGGTCAACATATATAGACTAGGTAATTGCAAAGCAAGCTAAATTATCAAGAATAATTGTTGGTTAGGAACTATCAAGTTATGGGCAACAAGTTTAGTATTGACTTGCAATTTTTCTTGATGACTTGACCTATTTTATAATTACCGGACATAATGTCAATGTAGAAGAGTTGAGTTGTTTGTCGTCTTTGATTGCTTAACCAATCAAAACATGACACAACGGAAAAACTCTTGTGCATTTAGATTATGTTAGATGGATCCGCATTGTCTCACTAAGTTAATACTGGTTGACAATAATAGAGATTTCTCTTAGATTTCTCTCATTGCTACACCAATGAAATTTCTACTTCATATTTATCCTAGTGAAAATTTGCACAAGCAAGTCATGAACATTATTAGTCTTAATCTACCTTTTCTTAACCAATTGAAACATGCCACAACGACAAAATTCTCATGCATTGAGATTATGGCATTGTAAATCACCATTGTTGAATCCAAACCATCTTTATTCTTTTCTTTTCTTTTGACACAAATGAAAGTGATTTCATTGCAAGAGAAAAAGAAAAGTCGAAAATGGACGAGTGGGTTAGAGAAAGAGACGTCTATGCAAAGACCCTTAAAAATAAAAATTTGGCTTCAAACCATCCACATTTTTCAATCAAATTTCATTTGATACTATGAAAAAGCAAAAAATTAGATAAAATTAGATTTTGGAAGAACGTTGGAGACATTTTGTGTGCACTAGATTACTTAGTTAGAAGAAGCCTAATTATTGGATGGATAAAAGCAATTCCCAAAAAGCAAAAATCCATTTTGGTTAATGAAGAGCTTTAGGGTGTTACTTGATAATGTAGGTTGTGTAGCACCTCTTCCTACCAACTTCCAAAATCATCTTCTTAGAATCCCCCAAGTCTTGTGACTCCAATCAATGTCTTTACTTCATTGTAGCATCTCTAATTTTATATGCCAAAAGTTTTTTATATTCAATGGAACAAATGGAAGAAAAACAAGCCAAATACTTCAAAATAATGTTCAAATATTTTTGGACAATATGCAAAATAGTGACCATTGAGTGACCAATAATATCATTTGGTAGTCAGAAACGGATGATTGAATGGTGGCTAAATAAATATAAATCATATGGAGGAAATTAGTTTGTCAAAAACGATGAAAACATGGCCACAAGAAAGTGAATTTTTTCTTCAAGTGAAGCAACTTTTGAAAACAATATCTCCAAAATAGGAAAAAAAATCTATAAAGAGCATTGTATCAAAATATTAGTTCTAAATCTTTCACCTAAAATAAATTAGTTGGATTCTTATAACAAACTGTACATGTAATGAAAATATATTCTACACTTTATTTGTGATTGGTCCATTAACTATTCGTAAAACTTAATAGTTGTCTATGGATAGATAAAGAAATTAAGGTTGAAGTGCTCTTAAAAAATTGTAAGTTGGAGTTTATAGGCCATTACTATGTTCATTTAGCAATTGTAATCTTACAAACTCTATTGATGTTTCCACATCCTCTAGACTTAAGATTCCAAACCCTTTCACCACATATGAAGGCTGAGGCGCCTGAATCTAGATTTAGACACTTAATTAAAGATATTAAAAACTTGCACATATGTTTATATGCAAAAGATACAAAGTACCAATGTGCAAGCTTATGTATTGTTTTTTCTACACACTAAAGCTTGGCCTCAACTACAAGAAAGTGCACCAAATACATTTGTCCATGATCCCACTAGTTCTCCTATTAGTTCTCTCAAGCATGTTTGTACTAAGATATTCACACCCCTATTCATTATTGCCAACAATGTAACACCTAAAAGCAATATTGTAACCTAAATATTGATGACGCAAGTTGTACACAATGGGAACATTTGAACATGAGAGCCCAATAGAACCTAATGTCAACTTTTTAGTACTATTACAAATAATCAACTTTGAAATTTCATAAATAATTCAAACGGTGTTCAAATATTGCATATTAAAATGCGTTGGAATCTACTTTCACTAGCCAATACAATCCAAAAATAATCATTTATATTTTATTAATATAAGTCACTTACATTAATAAGTATATTAATCAATTGCTATTGTTGTAGAGTCGATTACCGGTGCAAATATGTGTTGGTTCTTACAATAAATAGTAAAATTAGGGTTTTCCACACTAATTTCTTGACATTTGACACTATACAAATTTTTATTGTTACTACACAAGAATCGGCACTACTTTTGAATTCAGGTAAAATAGTAGTCTATTGTAAAATTGACCCTCTTCTTCAAATGGACCCTATAAAACAACTATTGAATAGATATGAGGTGGTCCTCAAATGGACCACTTCAGCCATTGATTGAATCGAGAAAAAGGTATTCTTTATTGCAAGAGCCAGTCACTGGCCTTCATTTCCTCATATTGCTTTAGAAGTTGCAAGTAGACACATTTTGAGAGACCAAGGGTCACAAATAGGTACCTACAACAAAAATCTTTGGAAATTCATAACTAATTCAAAAATACTTCAAAAAAATGTGAAACCACTTGTGTTATGTTTGTCATCCATTTTTTTTTCTCATAAAAATGCATTAAAAATATTCATGTTCATGTAAGTTCATGAAAAAGGTGGACCAACCCTTAAATGGTTGCTTTTAGAGCATAAATTAGTCTACTCTAAAAGCGAGCGGGCTCTAAGACCGAACATGGCACAGAGGTACATTTTGCTTTCATCAATGTATCAACAGTGTACATTTCAGGAGGTGGTCGGTTTTAGTGACCACTGCGTTTTAACTTCAAAAATTTGTAACTAATTCCATGAAGGTCCAAAAAATATGAAACGACTTGGGTTAGATGCCAATTTCATTTTTCTTCTTCTAAAAATTAATTGAAAATTGTTTCAAGGAGTTTAGGTTCCCCGAAAAGGCAAACAGCTCTTAAATGGTCGCTTGAAGAGCAGATTACCTTACTACCTTAGGTGTTGTTGTAATTGGGACTCATGAACCTCCGTGTGTGCAAATGAAAACATTCTGAAGAAATTTAGGTTGACTTTGATGGGATTGTAAAGTAATATTGTTGGAGTAAGACAACCTATTTATTCGGGCAACCTAATTTCACTATTTAGTGTACCCACAGTTTGTTTACTTCCCCCTTCCCCTTGCCAGTAAGTTAATCCAGCTCCTCTGCAGCTTGCAAATCCCTCTCTAGCTGTCATCATTGTTTTTGTTGTTTTAAAACATCCTCTCGTTGTCATCAAAACCAGCATGACCACACAACATGGCTTGGTCTGTAGCATTTGTTTTCTCTTTTTCCACCTCGTACTGTAAGGATAAGTGAAAGGCCAGAAATTGATAAATTTAAGGAAGGGAACTGTGACTTATAAGGTAGGTCACCCCCAAAATGGTATGTTTGATTGGAATTGCATATATTCATTAAGCAATATTCATTAAGCAAGATGAAAAATTCCAATTATATTTTATATTATGCAAAATTTGATTTCCATATCATTGCTTCTGGGTACTAAGGTAGGCACCTCCAAAATGGCACCTGACCTTAAAGTGCCATCTACAGGATGTGTACATTTCCAAAATCAGTTATGTACCTATTTGGATGGAGCGCTTTCAGAAACAAACTTTGACCCTTAATAACTTTTGCATACAGTGTCAAAATGCCACATTCTCTGGTGCGTTGGAACCTCTTTTCACTTGCCAACAAGAATATATGAAAATTTGACCAGTCTAGTAGTAGTAACTAGGCTTAGTAGAAAAAAGTGGCGTTTTTGGGTGTACCCACCTTATCCAAAACCAACACAACACACCCAAAATCCACTCTCAGTCTTGCTCCTATACATTTGATGCCCTTTAATGTAAAATTCATATAGACAATGTCAGTTTTCTATGTTGGTTGGTTTTAAGTAAGGTAACAAGTCCAGAAATCGCCCACCTAAGAGTTGAAACTGAATTTTGGGAAGGCGAAACATCTTGAAATATTTTTCAATAAACTTTCCTTAAAAGAGAAGTGGATTTGGCATCTAACCTAAGTCCTTTCATATTTCTTGGAGCTTTTTGAAATTAGATACGAAATTTTGAAGTTGAACTAGCATAGGACTCCAAAATTGTCCACCCCTGAAATGTACATTGTTTGTACATTAGTGAAGGCTATGAAAAAACAGCATGTACAAATCGTGTACATTTTACAGGTGGGCAGTTCTTAATGTCCAAACTATTCTCGAGCCTTCTACCTTATACGTACCTTTGGTGGTGAAGGTGCACGATAGATGTAAAGCAATTGAGGGTGTTTGGGAAATGATTGGAGCTCCTCCAGTTGATTCCCTCCTTCCATGAAAATGGACCATTTTTTCTTCAATGGCCACCAATTGCATCTTTTCAACTGCAAATTCTATTGGTTAATTTTCTGCAATATCAAATTTTTACAGGCCAATTTCCTCCAAACTCAAATTGACACTGGCTAAAAAGTCAATTTAAAACTAAAGTACTAATGAATATTGCATCTTTGGTTTAGGAATAGGATCCTTTCCACCTTGGATGAGATTTTGCAATGTATTCATTCATGGTCGGGATTCACATTTCAATTTGGTCAATGGATGTCAAGGATTTGCATGTTGAAGCTCCAATGTTTGTTCCTTGCTCTTCACGATTTTTGATAGTCCTAATTTTGCTTCTTTTTTTAAATTTCCTCTCTGCACTCGCTAAGCTAATCCATTCTTGAATGTTTTATTTCAATCCATATAAAGATTGGAGCCTTTCATTCAACTATATATGGTACTCTTTGAATTTCTCAATTGTCTTTCTTTTGCATCCCTTAGATGTTTAGGTGTAGGTAAAGACGAAGGTCTTTCCCACATTGAGTGAGATTTTTTTGCGTATTTATGGTTTGAATTCACATATTCAATTTGGTCAATGGATTCCTAAAGGGCCTATATTTGAAGCTCTAAAGTAGCCTTCTTACTTTTTGCATTAGAGGAGATTTGAGGCTGTTAGGAGACCGTGAGTTCTCAAGATGTCTCTATAAGCCCACCTTTGTTGTTGGTTTATGTGGGAACAAATCCAACGTGGTCAAGACACTGCCATATCAAACAAGGAATTTATTGTATGTGGATAGCAATGTCAATGTAAGTTAATTAAAAATGAAAGACAATATAGAAAATCCATTGAGTCAGATCTCCATCATCCATTTGACCATCTACCTTGAAAAAGTTAATTGGTGACTAAATGGGAAAATGAATTCAATGAGATTTTATGAGATACCATGGTAGAATGGTTGTTTTTATAGTGAAATGCATTGTCCATCATAAATCCTCAAAGGATATAGGATAATTTGAAGATGAGATCTTGATCACTCATTGTCAAAGTATAAGAATTTTGTTGAAAGTGAAGTCTCATTTAGGCTTAGTAGAATTTATTTTTTTCATAATATTTTGAATTAATAAAAGTTGATAAATCAATTTGAGTTTTAGCTCCAAAAATCCGTTTCAGATTTTAAGCCTCCAATCAAAAGTTATGGACAAAACTCAAAGAGGATGATTGAAAATGTAAACTAAAAATTGTCCCTTCTAATCCACTCTAAATTTTGTCTATAACTTTTGATTGGACTTGGGAAGTTTACTTAGAGTGTCCATTAGAAACCATGTGCAAACAAAACTTTGGACCCCCTATTTATTTTTTGAATTTTAAATAAAACAAAATAAACAAAATAATAATAGATTTTCCTACTTTAAAATTTTGTATTGTGAATTACTGATTTAAAAAAAAAAATTAATAATAATTAGTTAGAAATTTTTGAGTAAAAAGATACATTGTAGAACTGAAAAATAACTTTCACACCCCTATATTACCGGTATATAAGAAAAAACTGTCTAAAAAATGAATAATTTTTTTCTAAAAATAACTCTGTTGAAAGCTCATTTTGAGTTGAATATTGATTCAATGGTCATCTAAATGTGTTCTCTATAATTATTTGAGTTGAAAAACATGCCATTTTAGTTCATTTTCAACCTCTTCTACAAATCATTCATATTTTATTTGAGTTGAAAATTTTGGCAATAAAAACCTATAGTCATTATTAAACAATGCTCAAAATTTTAGGTTGAAATTCTAGTTTATTAAAAACCACTTGCTTGCACGTGATTTGTTGTAGTAGAACTAAGTGCCCCCCTTGAGTGATTAGAGGCTTAAAATCTGAAACAAATTTTGGGAGATGAAATTCAAATTGTTTAAGCAACATTTTCTGGTTCAAAGTTTTCTGGAAAAACTTATTCTACTATGACTAAATGGTCAGAAATTTCACTTTCAACAAAATTCTTGCTTTAGAGTTAAAAATAAATGGTTGAAATCCTACTAAGGTAACATGTCCAGAAATCGCCCACCTAAGAGCTGAAACTGAATTTTGGGAAGGCAAAACTTCTTGAAATATTTTTTAGTAAATTTTCCTTGAAAGAGAAGTGGATTTGGCATCTAACCTAAGTCGTTTCGTATTTTTTGGAGCTTTTTGAAATTAGTTATGAAAATTTGAAGTTGAACTGGCATAGGGCTCCAAAATCGTCCACCCTTGAAATGTACACTGTTTGTACATCAATGAAGGCTATGAAAAAATAGCATGTACAAATTGTGTACATTTTACAGGTGGGTGGTTCTTAATGCCCGAAGTATTCTTGAGCTTGTTACCTTAATCCTAATTTATATATCCTAAATGGGTTGTTTACCTACTACTACTCCACTTGTATAAAGAGCTTGTCTTCTCTACTCAAAACATTCTCAATAAGACACTCTTGAAGTTGGATGTTGTGGTTGTGGATGTTGTGGTTGTCAAATTTGAATGTAAAGTTGATTCTTTAAGTGCCAAACTTTAATTAATTGGTAGTTTAGGAACAATAGCAAACTTGGACCTCCAACCCACCAGTCATCAACATTCTTGAGATGTGATCTTGAGTTTTCTACAAAGAATCTAATAAGTGGGAATTTTAGGAATTCATGAGGAGAGCAAGGATGGGAATCAGGTTGAAACGGTCTTCTAGAGGCCTCAAATTTCCTCTAATGCAATTTTTGATTATTGAAATTTTGTTTTTTGTTTTTTCAAAATTTCCTCTTCCCTCGTTGATGAGCAAGGTCATTTCTTAATGTTTTACACTTCACAATCCTCATTTTTGTGCAAGTCAAGCATTTTAAGGCAATGCATTGGATTGATGACTAATGCTTTGCATTATTCTTGTCAATCCTTAGTTCCAATGGCTAGGCCTTTGCTCCCCTATGTCAACACCCGCCTTCCCAAATTGGCACCTTGCCTCCTTCATCTTGGTAACTTGCCCCACCGGGTACTAGCCACTATAGTAATAATTATCTCATGGTAGTTGAAATTTGCCAAGTGTTGAAAAGAGGCCACTAAAATAATCCTTGAATTTTTTTGAAGTACTAGTTGATTTTTAGCCCTGACAATTTTTTTTCCAAATTTATGTTTTAAGATGCAATTTTTTTTTCCAAATTCCATCAATTAACTTTGAACTAAATGCAATTTTTTCCCAACCATTGGTAAGAATATCCAAAACCAACAAAAAAACATCCCAAGTCTACACTATGGTAGAACCATACATTACCAACCAAGCATCCATACCCAACCTAAAGGGTGTAGCCATTTCCAACCAAGACTGGAATAGGTTTCCAACCAAAGTTTTAGAATGCAATTTTTTTGCCTTTGCAAGGTTGGAAATATAAAGTCACAACACATGTCTTGATGAAATGAGCAAGAAAGTAGGATGTAGTGAATGGGAAAGTAGGATGTAGTGAGCAAGAAAGTAGTTATAGAATGATCGGAATTAGAAGACTCTTTATATTGGATATGGGTTGAGACCAACTTTGGCTTCCAAAATTCATAGTAATTTGAATTTAAGGGAAAAAAATCACAAAAATTGACAACGCCTATCATCTCTACACTGAATAAGGATTTTAAGGGGACATGTATTGATTAATCGACATTACACACTAAATAAATATCTACCTTTATTGTACACCAATAACAAGTTATTGAAGTGTACGGGAACTATACATCATGTTTCAAACATCTATAGTTTTCTTCATTAAGTCCCTTTAACTTTTTGGTCACCTTACTACCCCTATTCAATGTACCTTTCTGTAGGGTAATAAATTTAAGGTAAACTATCCCATTACGGACATAATGGGAGCAAGCCCATTGTGGATTGAATTATGATACTGGTGTACATTGCAGAACTTGAATGTGCACCACTATTACAATTTTGGCCACAATGGGGCTCGCTCCCATTTTGTCCGTAATGGGGTGGTTTACCTTACATTTGCCTTCTACTGCTCCAGAACATGCACGGAATCGCTTGAGTGGTCAACTGTAGGTGCTTCCATTATATGTCCTGATCCTGTGGCCACATTTGATGTCCTCAAACGCAGAATTATGGTGGCTGTACAGTGTCAGTCGATCAAACGTAGAATTATGGTAAGTAGATGTACAGTGTCAGTAGATTTCCCAGTTGGTTTTCTTTGGGGGTATTCGTACCTTCGGTGGTCGATTCTGGTGAAGGTGCGAGGTCGATGTAAAGGCAGCGAGGGTGTCTGTCTCTGTCTGTCAGCAGGGCCAGTGTGGAGGCTCTGACACCCAATTCATCACCCCCAGTACTCCCCAGCCCTGCAGCTGCTCAGCTACCTCGTCACTCATTGTGTCGTCATTACCGAGGCCCCAGGCGAGGACGGGGAATAGTCGTCGCCTTGCTCATTACGCCTGCTCGAGAAGGTGCAAGCAGCTCCCTCCTCCTTCGGGTTTAAATAAAAATTTCTGCTGCAGGTGGTGAGTGATGCAATCAATCAACTGTGCAGGAATTGAAGAAAAAACAATGCACCAGGGGTAAGTACTAGACTAGACCTTTCACAGCCAAGCTAGGGAGCTCCGTCCAGATGTGAGTGATAGATTATCATTCGCAGCTCAAGTGCCTAACACCAGCCCCCAATGTGCTAAATTCGAACACTGGGACGTATTCACATGTTCACTGGGACGTAATCACATGTATGTGATTATCATTCTCTACATGTTTTTGGTAGAACTTTTGCTGACGCTGGAATCAGAAATTAAAGAAAACTCAAGACTTGATCACTGTCACAAAATATGTAAACTAAATACACAGTTGTACATATATATGTATTTGCTTGCTTGAGGCCGGTACATTCACATGTTGACAGTCACAGAGATATGGTTGGCTGGTTTACCATCCATGTCGTGGGAGGCATGCAAAGCGCGCAGGCTTCAGAGAGTGGCAGAGCTGCAGCATTGCACGACGAGCACATGCCGGCTCCTTTTCAGCAGAGCTTCAGGCTCCAACTCATTGCAACATCCACCCCATTGCAAAACGCTGTCCTCGTCCTTATCGATTACCCTGACGTCCGGGGAGCCCAGTTCGTATACTTTCGGCTCTGGAATATTATATCGTTTCCCTTGTTATCTTCAAGCTTCCAGTCTGCATTAGTTTTGATCGAGCTTCCTTCAGTTGGTGAAGATCGAGTCGGTCCCATCCGGCCTAGCCTGTCTGTCAGTCAGTCCATGGCGCTAGCTTGTCAGTTGGTGTGATCCTCGTTCAATTCTGGACATGCCGGGGTGCAGAGCTCACACCCATGGCGCTGCTGGCACTTCACAAACTCGGAGTGCAACATCTGTGATCAACGAGGAGGCTCAGTCGACTTCCAAACTGGAAAGATGCTCCTCAACTGTTTTGGGGAATCGTACCAGTGGCTGAGCATGTGAGGGATCGTTCTCGCAGTTTCTGTCAGATTGGGGGAACGCAGCAGCTACCACTCAGATCCAGGTACGTACTGTTTTGCTTGCTTTCGCATGGTGCAAGCAGCTGGCCATGGCCGTTGTGGCTTTGCTCTTGCGAATATCTTAACTGGCTTCCAGCCTAGCCTTTGGAGTATTCAGTCTCGATCGGCAGTGTAAGTACGCATCTAGCTAGCTTAGATCCCAAGGCTTCAAACACACTTGGTCAAATGCTGAATCTGGTGGGTAGATCCCGTGACAGAACGGATTCACTGTCAGATTAATTTCTTAAGGCGGAGAGAGATCCTTGCTTTCAGTAGTGTTCACGATTTTAGCCTTGGGACTAGTCACTTCAAGATTCGATCCAAATCCAAGCATGAGAGCTTCGGAGCCCCTGAATCCTGTCTCAAAGTATTAAACCCCAGACTCATAGAACTTCCAAATCCCTTCGCGTGCAGCATCTGCATTCTTGGAGCACTAGACTCGAACTCTGACTCCGCTAGTTTGTACCGAAACATGTACCTCATAGACTGGCAAGTTTCTGGATATTTCGGTTGTACCGAGGTGATTCTGTTCTATCATGGGCATGTGTAGATTAGTGTAGTCGGCATTGAAGCCGAATATGGAAGCATGCGCAGGTATTGTTCAAATCGCTTACTGATTTTTTGTTCTCAAGATTGATTCGTGCCCTTCTTTCTGTTTCTGTTCAAAACAAGAGCCAATTCTACTCTCCGCCATGAATAATGGAGGATCTATGAATCCAGTTGTAAATTAATTCTACATCCGTGATTTCGGTTCGCATACGTACTAGGTTACTCAAATCTGGACTGCGGTTGTGGAAAATAGCAAGTATTGTTGAGCTGTACGTGCTGCGGAGGACGTATATTTTCTGCAATTAAGCTTTAGATCTGGGTCACGTAGCATAGTCTCAATGGAGATGCTACAATCTTGGGTGATCGAACAGTGAAGAAAGGAAATCTTGGGAAACTGAGTGATCGTGGAATTAAATATTTGATATTGGCTTTAGTCACTCAGTCCTCTCGTATGACACATTCAGAGATTGCTGATTCCTCTTAAATCCTAAGAATTTGTCATAATGTGTACACATCTGATTGCACTTCACGTGTTGTGTTGTAAACAAATGGGTTGGACATTGATATGAGTTCAATTGAGTTTCCATATTTCAATCCAAGACAACTGTTCAACCAATTCTATTGCACTCAAAATCTCGTTCTGTCATCCGGGTCTCTATTAATGAGGTAATTTTGCTTCATATGATGGGAACGTGGAAATGTGGCATCAATGTAGGTTGCTGTAACTGCCGAGGTTGCGAAATGGGAAAAAAGGGAACATGGTTCAGTGCAGTGAAGAAAGCATTTCGATCTCCTTCCAAGGACAAGGAGAAGGGCGTCCTCAAAAGTGTGCCCAAAGTTATTCAGCCAGTTGCGAACCCTCCCCCAGTTGAAGTGCCAGTAAGTACAATCATTCCTCTAATTCTGGAATCCAGTGGAGTGTGATATTCACAAGAAATGCACAAATTCCCAATTATTTTCGATGATTATATGCTCTTGAATGTTGCTTCGTTAGATGCAGGGTACTACTTGCACCCTTTAAGCATTTTTCACAAATGTAGGAGTGTGGTTTGGGGAAATCGCTATAGAATTTGTGAATTTCATCACAATAGGTTGCTATTGAAGGGACAGCTAGTACAAAAACCCACTTCCATCCAATTTGAGTGGCCTTAGGCATATAACCAACTCATGCTTACATCCGACTTACTAATTGAAGGGCAACCAAGTTTACTGGGAAGAGATGACTTGTTGTTAACAGGAGTCAGTGTCAACAACAGGGTCAATTGTTTTTAGTTACCATACCCAACAGATCTTCTGATGAAAGTGTTGATCGATTTCATGCCGTCAGGCTAAACCTAAAAGCCGGAGGAGATGGAGCTTCGGTAAGTCGGTGCATCAGCCGACTTGCATAACAGAGCCAAAGGAGATCACACCAGAAAAGAAGGTGGAAGCTGAGCCCTTCAACAACAGGCATTATTCTTGTAGGACTCCGGAATCGTCATCTCTCACCACCAGCCGCAGTCCCACGCCTGTCCACCCCCTGGAAACCCACGTTGTGTACTCTCATGAGGATTTGGCAGCCATCAGAATTCAGGCAGCATTTCGAGCATACTTGGTACAATAATGTTGCTCTCTTTAGACTCCTTGGGAAGAATTTAATGGTTCTGTCTTTGCAAGCCATTCAGTTGGTTGCGACAGCAGCATCATAGACTGCAAACTTTTGCTCTTTGGGTATCGAAAATGCTCTGATCCTCTAATACCTTCTTTCTTTGACATACATTCATTCTAAGTCACAAGTTCAAGAAATTTACAGGTCACTTCACTAGCACACTTCAAATTTAACCCGAGAAAGATGTGACCATATCACCAAGGTAGTCAACCAGAAATTATTAGATTCAAGGATGAATAGGTTGCATTCTTCATTTCTGCCCAGTTTCTGCGAAAGTCATTCATCGGACTCTTTTAGTCCTCTGCAGCGATTCATGGTTGAAGAAGCTATTAATGTAAGACTTAGTCACTTCTCGCGTTCCCTTCAATTTCAAAGTAGGGTCACTTCAATAGCTCTCTAACAATAGCTATTGAATTAGCATTTGTGAGCAAGAAGATGTAGCATGCTTTGCACACCCTTCTCAACCATATTGATTGAATCAAAATCAAATTCTGTACTATTAAATGTTGCAAGATGGGTACCCGGAGAGAACAATGTTACAAGGGGAGATGCATGGAATCAAAGAACAATGGAAAGTAGTGAGCCTCTTCCTCTTCTTCTTCTTCGGCATCTTTGGCTCTTAATGTGAAATTTGGATGTCACCCTGGCTCGCAGGCACGTCGAGCGTTGCGTGCTCTGAAAGGCTTAGTACGATTGCAGGCTTTGGTTCGAGGCCATACAGTGCGACGGCAAGCCACCATCACACTCCGTTGTATGCAAGCCTTGGTGAGGGTACAAGCCCGTGTTCGTGCACGGCGCGTTCGAATGTCAGAGGAAGGCCAAGCTGTGCAGAGGCAAATCCAAGAACGGAGGCAACAGGACTGTCGGCCGAGGAGATCCACGGTACATCAATATTAAACCAAGGATGGCTTTATGTTTATTTGTTTGCTTCTTTGTTAACTAGTATAAGGGTGTTTCCTTGCGGAATTGTTAGGTCCTTCACGGTAAACTCAATAGTAAGGTTGATTATGATCACAAGGACTATTTTACACGGAATTGCTAGATACCACTCTTCCGCATGGGACGCACTCTCCGCAACTACTTCAAAGATGTCTCTGGTACAGATCTAGCTATTTTACTTGAGCAGAGGTGGCAGTGAAAGATCAGGCACTTCAAAAAAAGAATGAGCTCCTGACGAACTGTAGGTTGTAAACTGTGTAGGTATATTCTGGCTTAGAATAGAAGACAAGGAAGAGTATGAATAATCAGAATATGTTATGACCAGTAACCATGTATCTCACGACCTACGAATGGCAGGACGGAGGTTGGGATGACAGCACTCAAACCCCTGAGGAGATTCAAGCGAAAATCCAATACAAACACGAGGCTGCATTGAAAAGGGAAAGAGCATTAGCGTACGCATTCTCACATCAGGTAATGAACTCTACTTGAACCATCCTTAGGAGTAATACCCAAAAGAATCGAGCCCCTGACTCCAAAGCAATCCCTGAATCTTGGCTGCAATGAATTATGAGGATGCCCACCATCTGAACAGAAGAACCTTCTGAATGTTTGTTATCTAGTATCCAAATAATACAAGCCAAAAGGTCATTAACAAGATCATTAAAAAAATGAAGTGGCTATAATACTTGGAAATATGCTCCCAGTCACTCTTAGGTGTTGCTTCCTTCATTGCACAGTAACATGAAAAAATTCCTATTGCAAAAATGGAAGTAAGGTATATACATTCATAATCAACACTCAACACTGCCCCAAATGTGACACCTACATTTGGACCAAAAAATGTCACAAAAACTTAAATATTGATTACGCAAGATGCACACAATCTAATCAAAACATGAGAGGATATGAGAATCTATTATTGGGTTTTGGTAGACCTAGAGAGAGTCAACTTTGAAAATTCATAAGTTATTCATACGGTGTCCAAATAATGCATGCTAAAGTATATTGGAAACCTCTTTCAGTTGCCAGTAATAGCAACAATGCTCAGATGTAATTAGCGACTATTCTCTGTGCGCATATATTTCCTTGAAAAACTGTAGAACCTCAGGCGCCAGTTAATACTGATTCTCACCCTCAATGCACGACAGCTATGGAGGGGCGACCCCAACCAAACCTCCCAGCTCTACATCGACTGCGAGCCCGACAAACCTCACTGGGGCTGGAGCTGGCTGGAGCGCTGGATGGCCGCTCGTCCCTGGGAGAATCGCGTCTTCGACACCACGTCCGTTTCCAAAGACGTCTTCGACAGCTACTCTGTGAAGAGCGACACCCACGAGACTTACATCCCAAAGCTGCCAACAACGGATCATGCAAGAATACCAAATCAACCACGTCTCCACAAACCAAGCAGCTCCTTCCAAGCCCAAGCGAATGTTGCAGCAATTCGAACTGACCAAAACAACACCAACCACGAATCTTCTCGCCCTCCAGCAGCCATGTCCAGCCACTACACAATGAAGAGAACAGTTAGCTTGGGAGCTCCAGTCACTCCAGCCACTACCCCGCCATCTGCATACAAACTTTCCGCACCAATCCTCATCAGAACCGCCAGTCCTCGCAGCAGCCTCCGCCGAGAGGACATCGAAGAAGGGGGCAGCACGGTTTCGGCGAAATCCATGGCGTCTCGCTACAACGGAGGAATTCGATACAGCAACGCAGGCTCCGTGATGAGCCGAGACGATGAGAGCTTGGCGAGCTCGCCTTCCGTGCCGAACTACATGCAGGCCACGCAATCTGCGAAAGCCAAAGTGAGGTCTCACAGCACGCCCAAGCAGCGTCCGGGGACACCGGAAAAGGAGATTACAAGCTCATGGAAGAAGAGGCTGTCAATGCCAGTTGATGAGAATGTGAGCTCCGGGAACGATATCATCCTGAGGCCGTTCAGGCCCTCGCCATATGCGCAACGGAGTCCGAGTCTTCGATCTGACCAGCGATCAATGGCAAATGATCCAGGGGATGCCTCTTCGGAAGTGTCTGGGATCAGAGGTTTGTATCAGTAAGTCTAGATGTCCATGATTGTAGCTAGCTAGTGTAAGAAAAACCTGGAATTGTCGATCTTCGTGACATCGTATTTTTTTATATCTGCTTGTGCACATGTAGTAGTCGATCTCGCTTGTGCCAGCTAGCTGTAGATTACAAATGTGTGTATCCGGCACACGAGAATTGGGGTGAGGCACTCAAGTGCAGAATTCAAAGAACTAGCTTCCACATGGAAGCATCAATGTTGCCTAGACTGTGGTCTCCTTCCGTCACTATATATGCGCGATTGTCACAACCTTGACGGACTGGTCTGTTCCCTAAAGACTTTCAACCTTAAGGTATGAACACCCATTATCGAGTGTTTGCAATTTCATGAGAGAGAGAAGTAACTCCAAAATTAATCACAATTGGACTGCCGTGAATTAACTAAGAGTCTGTTCATCCAAGGTCCCAATTGCAATTCCATCACTATTTACTGAAGTTTAGGGTTCAGGAGGGCAGTGTCAAACAACAATGTTAATAGTCGAAGCACACATCTCAAACTTATTGTTAAATTAAGTATATGGCAGAGGTTGAAGATGAAGTACGGTGTTTGTGACGCTGTCGCAGCAGCTGATATACTCAACCAGATGGTTCGGTTTAGATTTGGTCCTTCACGATCCCCTCCCGCTCGATTAACGATTCAGGTTTCTTTACTGCAGAGACATGCTCTTGACAGGCTTTCATCATAAAAGAATAAGATGATGAACTAACTCATCAAGTGTGCAATGGAGCACTATACGGAGCCTGACTTGAGTGTTATGTCTTCACCAGGTTTCCACATTCTTGGGGCGGCTGAAATTATAATCCAAAGTAGTTGGACGTTGGGACCACAACAGTTACTAGAATATGGGGTCCGCTCATGAGGGCTTGCGTGTTAACCATAAGATATTGTTTTTATGCTGTCGGTAATGTAGCCTGCCAGTTTAGGCGAGCAAACGAAAATTTCTAAATAGTTCAACAATTTGTGCGTCCGCATGTGAAAAATCAGAAACAGAACGATTTTAGGACGGGTTCAGCAACTTCGAGCTACCAACCTAAGATAACGAATGCATGTGCATGTGCTTACTACGCAAAGATGGTACCTGATGTCGGTGCACAGCCTGTTCCATAGCTAACGCATCCATCTCCACCGGCTAATCCCCATTGAAGGGCAGAGAGTTCAACGAGCACCATGGGTAAGCATGAAAGCATAGTACATTTTTATGTTATAAAGACAATGCCCGCTAAATCAGTAACACATAATCAGATTTTTCAATTGCACTGACAATTGATCAAGTAAAGCCCACTGCAGCCTTCACGAGTGCAATCCAGTTGCTAAAAAATTATCCAGATTGCACTAACCCTCGTAAACTCGGCAACCGAGTGAAAAAAAAGGGTTGAGTCATCTCATGCTTCGTCTTGTTCAAAGGGTGAGTGTATTTTCATGTACCATTCGTGAGTCATCACCTGGCCACAAATGTAAGGAGTGGAGGAGCAAAACTACAAATGAATGTGCTAGAAAAGAGCTCATAGTTCCTAAAACAACCTACAATTTCTACATACCCAGGGCTCGAAGAAGAGGAATTCTTCTAATCCACTTTCTTGGACGCGTCATCAAGGGCTTGCAACCGCTCTACAAGCGGCGGATGTGAGTAATGATATGCCGAGTACCACGGATCAGTATTCATGGCCGACAGATTCTCCTCCTGAAGCTTGATCAGACCGGCTTTCAATGGTTCTCTGTAGTTGAGTGCCCGCGCAAATGCATCAGCCTGAAATTCAAAAGCTCGGCTCACCAAGTTGAGACCAAAGCTGACAAGATGATGAAACGGCATAATTGTGTGCTGGAAAAGGATGAGTCCAATGAGCACAGACTGTGTCGTGAAGCCAAAGCTCAAAAACAGGTCACTTGAATTTCTCACAAGTGTGTACCCTCCGAATTGCAACAGCGTGAGCACCTGCATAGCCAAAAAGGAGTACATGGTGTGGCTCAGTTTCCAGTGACCCAACTCATGCGCAATAACAGCCACGACCTCCTCCTCGTCGTTACACTGCGAGATCAGGGTATCATAGAGCACGATCCGCTTGCTGTTATAAAATCCATACATGTACGCGTTGCTGTGATTTGACCGCGTTGAGCCGTCGATCACAAACAATTTCTTCAACGGAAAATCTAAGGACGACGCCAGCTTCTCAATCTTGGACCGAAGCTCCCCCTCGGGCAGCGGCGTGAATTTGTTAAAAAGGGGCGCGATGAGCACGGGGTAGAGCGCCATCATCACCAGTGACAGCAGCAACATGAACCCCCACAAGTACAGAGCCAGATACGGACCTCCCTTCTGCACAATAAAGATGATAGCCGCCACAATCGGAGGTCCAACCACCACCATCAGCCCCAGCCCCTTGAGCATATCCCTGAAAAACAACCAAATGGTCTGCTTGTTGAAGCCATGACGCGCCTCAATCACAAACGTCGAATACAACGAAAACGGGAGCTCCAGAATCTGCGACCACAACGTGGTGACGGCAAGAAACGAAAGCGTGTGCACAATCTCGCTCTTCGGATCCAACCCTAGCTTCCCGACCAACAGTCCGCTCTTCTCCCACGCCCAGGGCAACAACCCCAGAAGCAGAATCGCCGACTCCTCTGCAATATTCAACGCCGCATGCACGAAGTGGAATTGGCTCTTGTCCAAACTGTAAGCCTGCGCCTTCTCGAACTTCTCCTGGCTCACCACGTCCTTGAGAGGTGCGGGGAGGTGGGAAAGCTTCAGCGCCGCGTGCTGACGGACGTCCAAGTAGGTTTCGAACAAGTACATGAACACCATAAACCCTACCACGGCTTCCAAGTACGGGAAGGGCGCCCCAGAGGCCTCCATGGTGTGTGAGCGATGCAAATAGAGAGCACAATCACATGCTCCGCAATCGCAGTAATAGACACAGAAGAGGTTTGCAGGGACAATAGAGTAGCAATGGCGATGGCGATGGCGGAGACAACAGCTTGGTCACCACGCAAGACCAAACACCGATCGCTGAAACCCTAAATGACGGACGGGGTCAAGCTTTGAAGGAGACTGGGAACTCTGGTATGTTCTGGGAGAGAACAGGCTGAGTGTTTGTCTTCAGTTGGCTGTGCGAGTGCCATGTGTTGCTATTGTTTGGGTACTTGTGCTTGGGTTGCCTTCAGAAACGCAACCGACTTTTGGGTGGGCAAACAACTTCGTCACTTGACATTACATTCTTGGAACATGAAGGTTGGGGTGTCCCTTGTAAATGTAGATGGATGAAGGAGCTATATTTTGAGAGGATGTGTCCGTTTAGCACTTCTCGTTTTTTGAGTAAGATAGTTGCTCATATTTCTTTTGGGTAGCAGTTATCGATTCAAAGTTGCCTCCCCTTTCAATCACTCTTCAATCAAAGTCAATTATTCTTATTCATTATGGCAAGGAAATGGGGTCATAGTGCTTTGAAGGCAAAGAGATTCAACCCTTTGGAAGTTATAATGAAGGAAAAAAAAATTTATCTTCATTTATGAGACGACTATTTATTCTATTTATTTCCAAATTTGTGTAAAAAAACAAATTTCATATGCAAAATGGGTGTTAGTGGTGATGATTTGACTACTATTTATTCCTAGAATTAGAGTCTAACCACGATCCTATGTCTTGTCTAATGTGAATTTGGTGCAACTTGGAAGTTTATGAGAATTAGACACACAACCTATCCCAAGATTCCGAATTCTTTGCAAGTTTGCCAAGGCCCTATCATTAGAGCTTATTTTCCAATTCAAGGCAAGACAATTCAGTTCAAGCAAGCATGCAACTTTTTTTAATAGATTTGATGCTTTGATGTGGCCATTATGAGATGTCTATTATGTCTTACGAGACATGCAACGTGCACTTGTTGTTAAAAGTGTGATTTGAGCACATGAGAGGTAGTTGAGTTGATCCAACTATTGAAAGTCCAATTCAAAGAGTCACATGCACAAAGAGTCACTAGTCTATTTAAGGACAAGTGTCATAGATTTTGGATTTCATGAAGAAGGTGTGCACGTGAGTAGTTAGGCTTTCTAGAACATGCAGAAGTATAATTGACACCAACATACTTACTTAGGCAACAATTCAAGAAACAAATCAGTGTCCAAACAATACCAAAGGCTTTGCATACACTGGATATAAATTGGGTACCATCATGAGTTTTGCATTTAAAGCAATTGTCTTCAAAACCATTCTTTCACTATCTATATATCATGAGTGATCATTTGATTGGAGTCGAATGTTCCCCAAGTCAAGTTAAAATAAGAAGTGAGAGTACATTTAGAAGCTAGTTATTCACTAAAGCAATGCTATTAATGTAGAGGTTTAGGTGTAGTGATAGAATATTAGAGGAATCCATATACTCCCTTTGGTTCACAATACATCATTTTGGTAGCAATGATTGGGTAAAGATTTTTTAATGCATGGAGTTAAGATTAAATGATTTTATAGTGAATGAGTAATGTCACCTTACAATTGCAAACTTAAAATTTGATGTTTCATTAATATAAATTCAAAATTGAGAAGATATGGAAATTGTGGTGGTCCTACCCAATAAAATGTACTCCTTCCATCCCAAAATGATCTTCCTGTTGGACCCAAAAATTTGTCCTAAAATTATCTTCCTCCTCCATGTTGGAGGAAATGCCCACAAAATTAAAATCCTCCCTGAGTTGTTAGTCACCTCATAGTCCTCATCTTTATTCTTTTGCTAAAATAAGATTGACCATGCCCTATTAGCTTTTGGTAGGCCCATCATTCACAACTTGGAATAGCAATTGGAAAGGTGTCGGGGAGGATTCTGATGTTTGAAAAATAAACTCTGAAGTGTGTTGGGGAAGAATCCAGTTGCGTGACTAATCTGCATGACCCCCCCCCCCCCAATTATAGAGTCCTTTAGGCCCACAGGCCCTTGGCCATGATGAGTTGTGACATTGACGTGGATACTTTTTGCGTGAGAGTAACACAAACTACCGCGGGAACTTCCAGAGTGATTGGCTAGTGGTGCTTGTTGAAAATGGCAAAAAAAATCCTCTTTTGACCACTCAATAACAACATGTCGAAAAAAAATTTATAGCTAAACTTCTAGGACAAGAAGAATGCATTGAACTCTACTTATGTATGGAAAAAAAATTGAAAAAATGTTATTTTTGACCTTAATCCATAACATTTAGTCCAACAAGAAGATAATTTTGGGACAAAAGGTAGAATTAGAAAAGTAAAATTTTTATAAATCTCATATTGAAAAACAATTGGATGTAGGTGATTAAAATAAAAAAATAAAAAATATAGAAATTTGATAAACACATGATCACAAGGTTTGTATTGTGTTTTGGTCATTGCCCCATGCAACTTCAATTTACTCATAAAAACTTCAATTTAAAAAAAAAATTTAATTCATAAAGTGAATAATAAACTAAATATCTTAAGTTCAAAGATTAAAAAATCATCTTCAACCCTAAAATCAACTTTTGAAGTATTTTGCTAATATAAACAAGTTATTTGATACAAGTGAAAATAATCATGTGCATTTCAAGGATCTACCCTATAAAATATAAAATGTGGACTAGATGTAGTCTGACAAATTGCAATTTAAAAAAAATCTACAATCAATCGCAATAAGATCATAGTGCTTGCCTCTATCTATACCAACTTGGCAAAAATAGAACTAGTGCAACCGATTCTTCTATCATTCACACTACATTGATTAATTTATCCTATTAGAGCATCATCAATCCAACTTGTATATTGGCCTTCCAACTTGATTTCTAACTTTTAATTGGTATATTTTGTGAACTTAAAATTACTATCATTGAAAGTGCATCCCAAATTAATTTGAATAGCGATGAGAACACTCAATTTTAAACATTGGACAATGAAAATAAACTGCTTCAAAAGCAAGCTAAAAGATGAAAACTATAGAGACTTTGACAAATCACACTTTACAAAAGCAAGATTTGACCAATTGCACCTATCAAATTCACACTATTTCAAATTTGAGCGTGTTGAAATATTTACTATATTCCACTAATTTCCACAACATTACAGTGACTCTAATTTTGAGGCCTCACTAATACTCATAAATCAGCGTCGTCTGTGGCATCTTCTCATTTCAAGATAGTCCAATGCTGTTCTGCTGTAGTACAGTGGGCTACAGTTCATTTACGAATTTTTTGCATTCCCAGTGAAAGAAGTTCCCCTGCTGCCAACTTTGACACCCTCCCGAGGGTTGAAAATTCGATTTTTGCCTTGAATTTTTTTTTACAAGTTCATCTCTATGTTAATAACATATTTGCAAAATTTCATGGCCAAAAGATTTACAGAAAAAAAGATATTCAAAGTCTACCAACATGTGTAGTTGCGAGAAAAATTTCACTACTACCAACTTTGCCACCCTCCCAAGGATTGAGAATTTTTTTTTTTGCCATGAGTTTTTTTACATGATATCATGTCTATGTTGATAATATGTGTACCAAATTTCAAAACCAAAAGACTTACACAAAAAGAGGAATTCGAAATCTACCAACATGTAGTTGTAAGGGACAATTTCACTACTGCCAACTTTGCCACCCTCCCAAGGATTGAAAAAAACTTATTTTGGCATGAAACTTATTGTCATGGAAGCATCTCCATGTTGATAATATGTGTGCCAAATCTCAAGATCAAAAGACTCACACAAAAAAAGATATTTGAAATCTACCAACATAGGGAGTTGGAAGAGTGATTTCACTATTGCCAACTTTGTCACCCTCCCAAGGGCTGAAAAATTGTTTATTTACCATGAAATTTCTGTCATGAGATCATCTCTAAGTTGGTGATATGTGTGACAAATTTCAAGTCCAAAACTTAT